>OV121132.1:34892500-36142500 GCA_921294245.1 Brassicogethes aeneus
AAAGAATTAAACAATTCTTTGTTATTTGACATATGTGAAGAGCATCCAGAATCTACAATAAATTCAGTTTTGGAACCTTTTTCTATTTGTGTCAAAAATGCAACTTTATTTTTCTGATTAGTTTTCATGTCATTCGAATCATCTTTGTTTCTAAAAAAACATTTGTCTTCTTTATGATTACTCTTTTTACAAATTTTGCATCTTATTTTCTCCAAAGATCTGCAATATTTGGCTATATGCCCTATTTTTCCACATTGATAGCATTTTCTTTCTGGATATTTCTTCTTCCAATCTGTTTTATTTTTCTCTTCAGCTTTAAATGCAACATTGTCATCACTTACTTCTTTCTGTTTTCTTCTGTGTTCTTCTAAGATCAATCTCGTTGTTAAATTTATTAAGGTTTTTTCCATTGGAGTTGTGGAATCCCAAGCTGTGACAAAAACATCATATTCTTGTGGTAAAGTTGTGAGAATTTTTGATATAATCATTTCTACATCAATATTATGGTTCACTGTCTTTAATCTATATGCTAAACTTTCAATCTTACTAATATGCAATGACATATCCGATCCTTTTTCATACTTATAATTAAAAAATTCTTGTAGGGTATTGCATTTTTGTTGCTCGGTATTTTTCTGAAAAATGTTACACAACTTGTCAAACATATCTTTTGACGTTTTACAATTTATTATGTGCATAAGCAGCTTTTTATTGATGGTGGTTATTATTATCTTTTGGGCTTTCGCATCCTTTCTTTTCCACTCAGCTTTATCTTTATCTTCAATGCAGTCAGCCAATTTTTTAGTTTCATTTACAATTTCATCTTGTCCGTTTGATTTAAATACTATTTCAATCTGAAATCTCCATATTTCAAAACTTTCTGTATCAATTAATTTTTCGATCAAAAACAGACTCATTTTCTTCTGTCATTTTTCTGACTTTTTATTATTATTCCACTCAGATTTTATTTTTTTTTAAATTTTCACACAGATTTTATTTTTATTTTTATTTTAATATCTCTCAGATTTTTAAAACCCCAATCTTGCCTGGGCCCATAACCTGTTAGATTTTAATAAAATAGCAGATTATATTTTTAACAGTTTTTTAATAATCGACTGACTGATTTATTACATATTTTATTATTCTCCATTTCCTTGGTTACATTTCCTTCAACTGTTTTCTAACCTTATACAATTTTAATATTAATTACCTATTTTCAACAATTCATGCCTTACACTTCAAAAAAATAAAACCAATAACTGAATAATATTTAAACTTTAAATTTAAATTTTAAAGTTTGTGATTATAGCAAAAAAAATATAAACAATACAATGTGAAATTGTTCAATTGAAATTATTGACAGCGTAATGTGATTTGGATTTGACGCATTATAATATTTATTTGACATATCTAGATGCCTTACCTACTAGCTGCAATAAATTTTGGCAGAAAATTATTGATTTGGATATTTTTAGTTTCGACCGCAAAAATTTGCATTTTCGCTTCTGTGCGACGGCCGAAAAGTATGGGGTGCCAAAATCAACCATTTCGGACAAAAATAATAATAAACACACTAGTGATTCTGGACGTCCTAAGGCTTAAGGCTTAAGTAATGAATAAGAAAGATTTTTGATTGAGGGAATAAAAAAAATGGCAGAGTGGGAGCTAGGGAAACTAGTTTCCCCTTCATATGAGAGATATTAGGGAGATAGTCCATATACCTATGCATGTTGGCTATGTTTACTCGGCCATTCAAAAAAAAGCCTACAGACGTCCTGGAGAGGTATATCCTATAAGTTCAATCCTGAAATTCTCTGAATGGCAAGATACTTCTTTAACACACTCGACTAGCTAGACATTATTCGTTACTTAGCAGATGAGGATGAAGATGGGGACCCCAAACAATTAATGTTCAGCTATGGCATTGCGGACGCACACTTCCAACTAAATATTGCAACCAATTGCTATTTATAGTTAGCTCGCGTGCCGCGGCAGACCGTATTCCAGCCGTAAGCGGGCCGGCTAGGGCAAGCCGAAGGATTTTGCAGCGGCATGCCGTATTCTAGTCGACTTCGTTTAGAATATGGCTAAACGGTACCGGGGTAACATAACGCGGGCCGTACTGTTTGCCGAGTGTTTGGTGCTCACTGGGATACATGAAACGTTTTCCAATGGCTTATATATAATTATATATGGCTTAAGCCATTATATAATGGCTTATATATAAGCCATTGGAAAACGTTTCATGTATCCCAGTGAGCATATATATATGTATACAGTGAGCATATATATACAGGGTGAGTCATAAGTAGGTGCATTAATTTAAGGAGGTGATTCTACAGATTATTTTGAGTCGTTTGAACCCCATATTGCCTTATCCAAAAGTTATTAGTTTTGGAGTTATTTGATTTTTTGTGATTTTGGTAAAAAATCGTGTCCAGGTTTACATTTTTCCAAAAAAGCCATATGGAACTTCAGAACAACAGTATAAAATAAAATTTTATTCGCGAATTTGGAAGACTTAACAATTTTTAAGTTCATCAGGATTTTTTTTAATTTCACTATACTCTCTTAAAATGAATTAGTCAAAAATAACTAATTATAAGTCATATTTGACTAATTGTCAGTGAAAAAGCAGTCACTAATAATTAGTCAAATTCCACTGAATGAAATAGTCAAATTAGTAAATTTAAATTTAAAAAAAGTTTTGACCCAGCCTGGGATTGAACTCAGGTCTGTCACTTTACAAGTTTGTCAAGCTAACGTCTTAACGCATTCGGCTGTCAGCCGCTCTTATAAAAATTAATTTTATTTGTCAATAAATATGGTTCGTAATATTTTAAAGTTTAATATATTATTTGTCTTGCTATTTTGAGCTAAACTTTTTGCATCTTTATTTGTTTTATGGGTCATTTAACCATGGAGAGGTATATGCATTTAATTCAAATAATACTTTGTTGTTGGCCGTAAATAGGCTTGCCAGATATTAATTTCGAAAAAGGGGTATTTGAAAGGTGACTCCAATTAGGATTTAAATTGAATACTGATGATGTTAAAACTAACAATAATTTTCAAATCTTTATTGAACTTTTTATATGTTTTGCAAAAATACCATTTCATAAACTTTCGGTTGGCACTGGCGGTTGGCTTTATGAATAAAAGCGTGTATTTTCAATGATTTAACCTTTAACGCCAACCTCCAGCGGCAGCTGAAAGTTTATGAATCGTGCTTTAAACCTTACAGGTATAAATACCTATCTAATAATAAATTTTAACAGAAACTTTAATTACTAATAACTAGGGATGGGATTTTAGTTATTTTACCTTTTTTCAACCGATGCACACTGGTCCGAATCGACTTATTCTATGGCCAAAACTCGAAAAGTGAATGTAATAATGTGAAAATTTGTATTTTAGGGTTATTGGGGTCGCTGATTACGAAATTGATATCAAAATTATTAAATTCAAAATGGCGGACTAAAAATGGCGGACTTTTTTGACAAATAATTGGTTAATCGTCATGAAAATGTTAATTTTTAGGTTTCTGGGGTCGCTTATCACAAATTTGATATCAAAATTATTAAATTCAAAATGGCGCACCAAAAATGGCAGACTTTTAAAAAAAATATTTAGTTAATTGTCCTAAAAAATGTTAATTTTTAGGTTTTTGGGGCATAGACAAGGGATTGGTTGGGTGGGCGGGGGGTTAGTTAGATAGGCAACTTAGTATTAAAGTTTTGTTCCCTGACTACTGCGCCATCTAGCGAGTGTAGTCAAAAATATAAATTAAAATTATTGTTTAAATTTTTTTACTGGATGGTACTGATCCTTTTTTTTACCTCCACTAGATAAATAATTTTAATATTTTTCTAGGAAACTTCGAAGAGGAATAATAAAACATAATAAAACTACATTTTTGTAATTATTTTATTTGTCAAAATTATATAAAGGCAAAAATTCAAAACACAACTTAAAATTATATCTACATCATATGAAGTTATATAACTATTTCATTCATATTCCTATAATATTATTGTATAAGGTAAAATAAATTTATAAATAAAAGAACAATAAAAATTTTAATACTTGGTGCTTAGAGAAACAACATATTTTTTGTTATTTGGGCAAAAAGCGGGACATACCTTATCGTTTTTTGGAAATCGATGCATTTTTACACTATCTCCCCTGCTTTTGTACTTTTGTACACAATTAGAATAAACCATAATAATGAATACACAATACAAACTTAAAAGGTTTTTAAATTTAATACTTCACAAATTTAGGTTATTCGTTCAAGTCGAATTATTATGACAACTGTCATTATGACAACGGTAGCAAAGAACACCAAAGAAGCAAAACCGAAATAGGGCGAAAGGAAACAGCCGAAGGTACCCGAACAAGTCTGAGATGCTCTGGATCACGTCGTTGCCAACGTTTCTAACTTCACATTTATTATTATGTTTTTAAATCTATATGAAACGGGTTTTTTGAATGAAATTAGTGAATTTTTTTTCTGTTATTCGCAGAAATATGCTCCGGTGTTTTAATTAACCCATTGCCCATTTCTAAAAGCATACGCGTAATTAGGTATATAGGTAAATTGCGGGGTGGGGGAAGCCAGTTTTTCAACGGACATAGGAAGAGATGCTGTCAAATTTTGTTCGTATTGGAAAGTGCTGTAAAAAGTGAAAAAAAAACAAAGTTAGGTAAGCAAAAAGTGATTATTAATTCTTCGCATGTTTGTTCAGTTATTAAAAACAAGTTTTAAGAATCTAATTGGTTTTTACGGGCTTTATAAAATCAGCTGTTTTATAAAGCCAGTGGCTTTAAGCCACGCCCATCGTATAAAAACAAGCAACAATTCTTAAAATTGCTAGGTACAATTAAATGATTTTTATATTATTATATCTAACTTTTTTAATAAACTTTTAGGCAAACAAGCAACAGGAATCCAAAAAGGAGATCAAGAGCTTAAGGATTTCATCTTCAAAATAGGAGCCACAAGCAGTCCGAGGAACTTTCAGGATCTGGTGAGAAATTTTTTATTTTGACTTGTAATTCTTATTGTCAAAATAATGTCAATCATAGGTAAATGTTTTATCTGGGGTCAATATAATAAATAATTAGTATTTTTCTATAAAAAATGTTTTTCTCTAAACAATATAAATTAATAAGGTATTAAATAAATTTAAAATTTTAGCTTATTTCATTTCATTTCATTAGTTATTTCAAAAATCATATAAGGCTTAATATTGTAAAATTTGTTTAATATTAGTTTTATATTGTTTAACATTGTAAAATCTGTTTTATATTGTTTAATACTAGTTGAATATTGTTTAATATTGTAAAATTTATCTTATACTGTTTAATATTAGTGGTTTGTTGTAAAATCTGTTTTATATTAATTTTATATTTTTTAAAATTTGTTATATATCGTTTAATACTAGTTTTATATTGTTTAATATTGTAAAATTTATCTTATACTGTTTAATATTAGTTTACTTATTAAATTTTATTTATAAAAACTTTCTAGTTTTATTTATTCTTATATTAAATGCATTATACCTGTACATTACATTTAAAATTCCCGCCTAAAGAAAGAAAGAAAAAATAATCAGCGCCATCTATGCATTTTTATCTAAAACATAATAGACATGAAGCTCGTACGTAACATTATGTTGTGTAAGTTGGTAGCCTTGTGACCTGTGTCAAGCGCATCTCAGACTTTCGGGCGATTATTGTGTTGCCAACTTTTAACCAGGAACTTTTGCTTCTTTGGTGTTCTTTGAACGGTAGTCTCGGTGACAAAAACAATTTTGGCGACATTAGCGCCTCTGGTAAGCGTAGTCTGAACTTCTCAGCGGACAAGTTTTTGTACAGTAAAGATGCACAACCATGTTTTGGGGTCGCTCATCACGTATTTAATATTAAAATTATTAAATTCAAAATGGCGGACCAAAAATGGCGGACTTTTTTGAAAAATAATTAGTTAATTGTCCTGAAAATGTTAATTTTTAGGTTTTTGGAGTCGCTTATCACGAATTTGATATCAAAATTATTAAATTTAAAATAGCGGACCAAAAGTGGCGGATTACACCATTTTTGTACCTTCACATACAAATATAGTTTTAATAACTGAGAGTTAAATTAATTCTTTTAAATCAATATTTATTTTAATTTAAACTTTTCAAATGTTAAAAAAAGTAAATTGAATTTATATTTTAAGAAATCAACTTTTATTTAAATTTAAACGAGTAAATGCAATTCAGAAATAAAAGTGTAAAGTTTGTTTTTAATATATAATTTAATAAATTTGCTTTTTCCTTTTAAATAAAGTGAATTTTTTATTTTTAAACATGGTTTTTTAAATTAAATAACATTATTTTTAAAGGTAATAAAAAAATTAATTAATTATTATTACTTGAATTAAAACATCTTTTTGATAAAATTAAAAATATTTTTATATGTAGTGCAAAAATTAATAAACCATTTGCATAAATATTTTTTTCTGTATATTTGTTATCCTATTATAAAATCTTAAAAAAATATATTTACCAAGCATCACTGCGTTTAACCGCGACTACTGTCTCAAATCCGGGCACGAACGTGTATACCTATTATTGTTTTATTAATTTTCGCGCAAGTGGCTGCAGCCAATTTTTTAAGAACCTTATAATAGACACTTCAATGAACGTTTCCCCGTAAAAAACGTCTTCCGCAAATGCCCACATTTTAACTTATTCCAAGTAGAAAAAACGAAAAAATCGAAAAAAATTTAAAATCAGGCAATTATGTTAGTATAAATTTTAACAACAAATAATTTTTTTTTCAAAAATGTAATTTTATAAAATTATTGTACATACCTTCAGAAACATTTTCCATTTTGAACTGTTAAAATCGAAAAAGTCGTTAATGAAATAATAGCACTTTCGTTGCACAATCAAAATCAACACATAACTGTTTCCAAGCAATTGCAAAAAAAGGTTAAATAAAACTGCCCTAGGGATCAGGTTGGGCGATTTTATACCTAAACTCTTTGGTTTTTAAATACTTCAAACATTTGTCTACCTGTATGAATTAAAATAATGTCATAATTATAACTTTATTTTTGGGGTTTTGGCCAAGGTCAAGCACGATTCGGACCAGTGTGCGATGTAACTATTTGAAAACCAATAATGCCAAAATGTGTTTTAAAAGATTTTCTTTTATATGAACCTAACTTGTTTTCACCTTTTTTACCTTTTTTGGAGGTTTTTGCCTTAAACTACCTTTTTTATACTTTTGTTACCTATTTTTTTTAATTGTTTTCACCTTTTTTACCTTTTTTGAGGTTTTTGCTTTAAACTACCTTTTTATACTTTTGTTACCTATTTTTTAATTTGTTAGTTTATTTTTACCTGTTTGTTACCTATTTTTACGTATTTTTACTTATTTTATTTTGTGTTCTTTTTAAATTTTGCGCCAATATTTTATCTAGTTTCTTATAGCTTTAATTAACTATTGGTCAGTTTATAAAAAAAATATTTTACGTTACTTATTTTATAAAAATAAACGAAACTTGAACTTTTAATGTTTTTTTTACCTAAAATGCTGTTTTTTTAACCTAAAATGCTTTTTTTTAGTACCTTTTTAGTTAACTATTTTTCAGTTTTTAGTACCTAAATATCCCATCCCTACTAATAACTTATTATTATTAGTAATAAGTAAACAGGTAGGTTTAATTGAGAACAAAAATAAAAATATTTAGATATATGAAAAAGTCAGGTAACAAAAAAAATAGTGAAAAGTAACACATTTAAACAGATAAGAGGATAAACGCTAATATTAAGAAATAATAATAAAAAAACAACTAGGGCACTTAATTCAATTTCAATTGTTATATATACTTTTCACTTGAACTTGTTGCTTTTAACAACTTCTCATTTTCCAAAACATATTTATGAAATTCTTTGCAGGTTTTCCCATAATTATGTTTAAACCATAATTTCGGCTTCTATAGTTTTTAGTGATAAGTTACTTCTATTATCTCGCCATGCATGAAATAATAAGCTAAACATTCTTTCGCTCATAGCATTTGAATGTGGAAGTGCAAAAACAAAATTAATAATTTTTTCCATGTTGGGAGTCTCAAATGAGTTTAAAAAAGTTGTCCATTTTTGCTCATATGACGGAATTTTTTCCAAGGAAAGAAATGCCGTTTTAAGAAAAACAAATTCTTCAAAAAGTAAGTCACAATTTACGCCAGTAATATTGAATTTATCCAATACAGTAGTGAGTTGTTCAAAAGATGGAACATTTTTGAATTGAAAAAATCTTAGAACTTCATATTTATTATTTTTAAATTGAAATCTTTTATCAATGTATTCAACAATTTTTTCTAAAAAAGCATTGGCTCGCCTTTTGAAGAGGTCAATTTCATTTTGATTGTCGCATTTTAGAATTGCCTGCCGCGCAATCATTCCATAGTATTTTTCGGAAAGTTTTAATCTTTACGAATTTTGCAAATCAAGCATTAGGTCATATAGTTCTATTATTACAGGTCCATTATTTTCAAGTTTTAAAATAACATTTTGAATTAAAGATCCTATATTGGAAAATAAACCCAGATAAGCTTCCGCTAACTCGTTATTAAAAAATTCTCGAAGAATTGGTGGACAAGTATCTAATGATAAGAAATATCTTTTAACAGGCTCAAAGTTTTTGAACAGTCTATCAATAGCTGGAACAAGAGAAAGCCATCTAGTACTAACGTGCCTCAGCAACTCTGAATATTGTACATCACAAAAGTTCATGCTTTCTTTTAGTATGTGAGCTAAATGTATTAAATGTTTTTAGAATAATGCATTCTAGGTAAAATTTCAAGCAATTGGAGGCATTTTTTATTGAGTTGTTTGGCATATGGCAAAGGCAACCCATATCTAAAATATCGGGATTATTTTTTTTCAATTCCGTGAAAACGCTGTGATTTTTCCCAAAATTTACATTGGCGTTATCCGCGCAAAAACTTATTATTTTTTTAATATTTAAGCCCACTTTTTCTATTTTTTCGATTAGTAATTTGGCTATATGTTCTGCAGTTTCAGAAGAAGAATCGAAGAAATTTAGAAGTTTTGTTTGAACTCCTGTATTTTTTTTAAAATAGCGAACAACCAGAGGAAACATTTTAATATTTCCTTTATTTGAGGCGTCAGTCGCTAAAGAAAATTGATGGTTTTCTCGAAGATCATTAATAATAGTATTTAAGGATTCAATTGCCAAAACATTGGTAACTATTTTCGACAATTTGGTTCTACCACAAGAAAAAGACTGACCAATTTTTGAGTCGGAAAATATTGTAGGATAAAATGAGCTGCTACAGTTTGCTGAATTATAACTATGAGCATGTTGCACTGTGTGGTATACAAAGGAACACTCAGCAGCAGTTATCTTTTTATTTAAATCTGTTAATGTACCTGATGTTGAAGGTCCTTTAAAAAATGAAGAAATATTTGATGTTTTTGCCGAGAGTTCCAGTTGTTTCTTATGTTTGTTGGAATGCATATGTTTTTTTACATCAAAAACGCCTCCGTTAGCTATGGAGAAGTTAGAGTGACATATACAACATTTTGCAAACCCGGCTTCTTTGCCTTTTACAAGCCAGTTATACGTTTTGGTCCAATCGTCATTAAAATGATTTCGTCTTTTTTTGCTCCGTTTTGGTTGAAATTCTTGCGATTTTTCATCATTAGTGTTATAATAAGTTTCTGATGATGACATATTGTGCAGTTGTGCAATCTATAGTAATTAAAAAGAAAGGATTTTGTTTATAAATACAAAACAAATTCAACTAAACTTACTTGAGAGCAATTGCACTGGAAACCCTTCACATTAACACTGTACACTTAAGTAATTAAGTAAAAATAGAAATTAAAGACACCAAACTAAATAAAGAAATTAAAATTACTTAGTCGAACAGCTGTGCTGTACGTAATCTCGTATAAACATAATGCGCAGTCATGATGCGCATCGCTCCCATTAGTAATAAAGGCGGTAGACAGGAGATGTAAAAAGCGGTAAATTTGAATTAGAAAATGGTAGAAATGATAATTTAATATAAGATAAAGTGCTGAGTGTCGAATGACCCGTGCCCGTTCAAAATTAAGTTTTATGTAAAAATACACCCGTCTTAAAATGGGGTATTTTTGGTACCCCTTTTGGATTTTTAGAAAAAGGGTATTTTTAAAATTCTATATAGAAAAAGGGGTATTGTACCCCAAAAAGGGGTACGTCTGGCAAGCCTAGCCGTAAACGACTAAAGAAATTAGTTACTTTTAACTGTCAGAAATAGTCAAATATGGTGACTAATCTTAAATTAGTCAAACTTTAACTATTTACATAGTAAAAAATAACTATTTAAAAGTGAAAACGACTATTTTATTAGTAAAAAATGCTTTTACTAATTCAAATAGTAGAATTTTGACTATTTCATTTATAGAGAGTACACTTTGCGTGCAAATTGTTTACTTTCTTAATGTATTACCTTTCGAATGATGTATAATATGTCCATAAAAACTATTATTTTTGGATAGAAAATGTCACCTTTGTAAGGCATATAGTGCATATTGTTGCAGATATACTACAATTAGTATTTCAGAAAAAAGACAATGACCAACTGTTTTTTCATCAATAATATTATTTACATAAAAGTACATAACTTACTCAAATAGTATAATACTTATTTATTCATGGTCATATTCCGTAATAGGAGTAGAAAAAATATATTTGAACCTTCTAATATCACTTTTATCTATGGAATGACATACCTATATTCCGTAAAGTGTTACAGAATGAAATATTCAATCATCTGATGACAGAATAAACTCGTGGCGACATCTCTGTTTTTAATATCTAACAAATTTTAGACCGATCCAACCTCACTTTCTTCCAATTAAATTAATTTTCTATGGTATTTTTTGGAAACGTAGAAAAAGTATAGTCTGAAACACGTTTGGAATTGCATATTCCGTTCTAGTGAAACCGTCAAACTCGCCTTCGGCTCGTGTGACAAACTCTTCACTCGAGCGGAATATGCTGTATTCCAAACTTGTTACAGAATATACTATTATGTTTATGTTCTGATATTGTTTATTTTGTTTTCCATTTTCTTTAAAAAGTTTGTATTTTCTGGTCAATAAACGTTTTTATTTAAATGTCGTGTATTATTTTTTTTACAAATAGTACATTAAAAACCATTTAATAACCTTTATTTTAATATTTTTGGCCTCCGAATTTACCAAATGCATGGGTTACTTCGATTTACCTGCAATTTAAAATAAAAAAATACATGCCTTCAATAAAAATAATATATCTGAAATATGCCCAGCCAGCACAAGTCTGTCTTAAGGAAAGCCTTACAGGATATTAGGATATCCCAAGGATATCCTAGGACGTCCTCAGACCTCCTCAGGACATCCCAACCATGGCCGAGTGGTGCAAAAAAGGCCAGCCTACAGACGTCCCGCAAATGGCCTTTAGGATATCCTAGGGATATCCCTAGGTCCATATAGGTCCAGGAATAGGACATCCTAAGAATGTCCCCTGAAAGTCCCATGGGTATATGTAGGTCCAGGAATGGGATGTCCTGAGGACATCCTCTAAATGGCCTTGTTATTTGTTGGGGATACATTTTAAATCAAATCAAATACCATTTTATTACTTTATAAAATATATTATTTTAATTCTGTATACATATATATAATTTTACACAGCCAATTATATAAAATAAAAAATAAACACCTATTATAAAAGTAAAATAAATAATAATTCTAAATAAATATAATAGTTATATTATTTATATATACACAGTGTCCAAAGTTATCTACTCACCATTTTAACTCCATTATTATTGCAGATACAAAGTCGGTTAAATTAGCAAATTAGTGGCATTTTTTCTTCTGATTAAAATGGTTAAGACAGAATAACAATTGAACATCAGGTTTCTGAAGTAATTACAAAAATAACATTTTATTAAATGAAAAGACAACTTAATATGGATTGTTGTTCACTTCAATCTTCAAGCAAATTAGTATACTAATATATTTAAGGTTTATTTCGAAGAGAACACTATAATAATATTATATTATAACAAACACACTTGGAGAACACGAGATTCACGGCCTTAAACCAGGTTCAGGACACAGAAAAAGAATTCACGGCACAGACAAAGAATTCCTTTCACAGTGTTATCTATGATTCTTTCTAACAAAAAGGCGCCAAACAACTAAAGGACGCTATACGTCATCTTAGCTTTCTCTCCATCCAGTGTTACCACCATATACAATGGTTACCACCATAACGTATGGCGGCAAATTTAAAACAATTGGTAACACAAACTATTAAATAAGTTATAGATTGCGTTTGTAATTACATTTTTAAGGTTAACTGACGCTTACTACCTTATTTATTGTTTATAAAACTCTAAATGTATCAATACCTTACAAACAAGGTGTTTGAACAATTATTAATTACCAGTCGTCATTTCTGCGCATGCGTATTAAGTTGGCTGCTATCCAGTTGTATACAAAATATATTTTGTGGTCATATAACAAATACACAAAATATAATATTGTTTTTAAACTTCCGCCTTTAAAACGCCGATTATCGTACATGTTTCCATGATATTTTAAATACACATTTACAAGTTGTGGCTTTATGGCGTTTTAGTCACGGGTTGAAGTTAATTGCAGTTGTCAACTGCGAAACAATGACCATCAAAATAAAGGGTCTAAAAAGTCAGGTAAGAATAGACTGGTCGATGTCAGATATTATAAATAATTATTTATATATAATTGTTAAAAGTTATTTAATTTTTGTGATTGTCGTAGAAAAAATATAGTATGCAAGTCGTTTATAAACTTAAAAAAATCTATATAATGTAATATTATAATTATATTTATTGCCATTTTTAAGATTTGCCTATGCAAAATAAGTAAAAAAATGTAGGTATTATTAATTATATGGATAAAATATTCTTATAGAAAAATGTGCATACCAAATGTTTACCAAAACCTAACGGGACATTCTGAGGATGTCTCTGGGATTAGTCCTATGATCAGCCCATTTTAGGCTTTAATTAGGATATTATTAGGTCCTAACGACATCCTTAAATGACGTTCCTAGGATATCCCAAAATGGGACCTAAAAAAGATCTAATGTCCGATAAGGTCAACCTATGGACGTCCTCAGGAAGTCCTTATAGGATCCTGAGGATGTTTGTGCTTGCTGGGTGTATTAAGAAGGTATCAATGAACATACATTTTTTCTTTTATATTTTTACTCCTCCCACTTTTTTGTGTCCTGAAAAAAACTTTAATCAGGTTTATCCCCCTTGGTTTAATAGATAAATTATACAAAATCTAAACAAAAAAAAACATTATCACAAAAAATATAGAAACACATCTAAACCTATACAAAACCTAACCTTATTTAAGGAATCAAGGACCAATGTAAAAACTCAAATATCAGATGCATACAGAAGTTATATGTTAACTATAGAACAAAATAATAATAATAACCCGACATCTTTTTGGTCTTTCATAAATTTTAAAAAGGGTTCTTCACGTATCCCAGGTAAGGTCACTTTTAACAACTTGGAGTATAGTCATCCCAAAGATATTGTTAATGCTTTTGCAACCTATTTTAGTAGTGTTTATATAGACTCTGGTGCATTTTCTAATAATAACTATGATATTGTAGATCCCAATTACTACCAAACAATAAATATGTCCAGCATTAAGGAGATTGATATCAGAAATGCCATTAAAAATCTAAAAGACAAAATGACTGCAGGTAATGACAATGACAATATTCCCAGTTTTCTTTTGAAGGATTGTTGTGGCGCTTTTTTGACCCCATTATTAATTATTTTTGATAAAATTTTAGAATCAGCTTATGGAAAATCTCAAAAATAACCCCTGTTTTAAAAAAAGGTAGCAATTCCCAAGTTGAAAATTATCGGCCCATATCAATTATTAATAATTTTGCAAAGATTTTTTAATCAATTATTTACTCAAAAGTATACACTCAAGTTAAGCATCTGCTCTCACCAAGTCAACACGGCTTTATTGAAAAAAGATCAACTTCGTCCAATCTCGTCAGTTTCACACAACTTGCCAGTAAAACCATTGATAATCGCGGGCAGTTGGACGTTGTTTATACCGATTTCCAGAAAGCATTTGATCAAATCGATCATTCAATACTCATAAGTAAGCTTTGTAATTTTGGATTTGATAACACTATTATCTTACATCTTACTTATCATGATGTGCACATAGACGGCAGATTGTCGCATTCAATGGATTTTACTCAGATTCTTTTGTATCCACTTCGGGAGTGCCGCAGGGTTTCAATTTGGGTCCCCTACTGTTTCTATGGTTTATAAATGACCTTCCTAATAAAATCAATTGTTTCAAGCTGTTGTATGCAGATGATCTAAAAATGTATCAGCAGATAAAATGTGTGGGTGATTGCGTAGCCCTACAGGATGACCTAAATAGACTTAATGAATGGTGCATAGAAGAAAACCATATACTTTAGCTATAAAATTAATGATTTTGCTTTAGAAAGAGTCAGTTCATTTAAAGACCTTGGCGAGGTATTCGATCCCCAACTTGAGTTTGCTTCTCATATGAATGATATTACCAAATCAGCTTTCAGAACACTTGGCTTTATTATTAGAAACAGTAGGGGATTTAACTCAACCCAAACATTGCATTTACCATATTTTACTCTAGTGCGAAGTAAATTGGAATACGCGAGTGTGGTCTGGTCACCTATTTATGCTTGCCACATAAATCATATAGAGTCTGTACAGAGACGCTTTTTAAAGTTTTTATTTTTTAAATTTCAAGGATTCTATCCTCCGCAAGGATACGAACACGCTTTGTTGTTAAATTCGTTTAATTTTGTATCTTTTTACAACAGAAGGAAGATCTTGTCAGTGTCTCTTTTGTATAATCTTGTAAATTATAAAATAGATTGTTCTGACCTGTTAGGTCAAATTGATTTTTTGATTCCCAGAACCAGTAGTCGCCAGAACCATACCTTTAAGTGTCCGATTGCTCGTACCAATGTACTTAGTAAATCACCTTTACATGTTATGTTTAATAACTTTAATAAAATATCAACTAATTGTGATATGAACTATTGTTCACTAAAAACTATTCACAGGGCCATTGTAAATTCAAACGATGTATAAATCTGATTGAAAGTTTAGTTATAAGTTTGTTCACATTTTTTTTTAATATTTTTTTTTGTAAACCTCTTTGTTATATAATATGAATGTCCTACTATGGTGTAAACTGTTGGGCAATAAACTCTATTATTATTATTATTATTATTATTATTATTATTATTATTATTATTATTATTATTATTATTATTATTATTATTATTATTAAAACTCTTTCGAAGTTACCTCACTTGACGGTACATATTAATTATTAGTTAAGGGTACATTATTAATTAGTTGTTGGGGTTGGAATAAAACAATCAACTAAAATACTATTATTATTTTAAATTCAGTCTTAATACATATCGTTTTTCGTTTAATTGTACAACTAAACTATTTAGGGTGTTTCGGACCAATGAGGCCATGTCATTATATCCTCATACAAAGCCAAGCCTGGACTCTCAGTGGTTTGTAATTGACGAGCTGCTAAAATTTTATAATCTTTAATAAGGTAACCTTGATCGACACCCTGCTGTATGAGTTTTTTGCAGGCATCGATTTGAATTTGCGGGGCTTTGTATTTCATAAAAGTGCCTATAAAGGCTATTCCAATGCTGTGATTGTTATAGCCGAACTGGTGGGATCCTTCTTTTGTCCAACCTCGACCCTCGTAGGCAGAACCGTCTCCACCTACCAAAAAATTATATGCTAAAACAAAATGAATATGTTAAACAGAATAATAAATTATATTTGTTGAGTTTTATTAGTTCCAGGTATGATTTGCTCAAATTAAAATGTACTTTTTCCCACTTTAAATGAGGAATGCAGCTCCATAATTAAGGGTACGTACGTTAGTTTTCTTGGTGCAATATGCCTTTTACAAAATACATTTATATATTTTCAAAATATTATTTTGTATACTTTTACATCTGTATTTTAATAAAAATTAATAAAGTTAATTAAGAATGGCTATTTTTTTAAATAAAACGAAATAAGAGGTTTGTTCCTTCCAAGCATTTGGACATGCCCAATGCCAAAATCGCATGGGCGATACAAAATTTGGTCGCGATTTTAATACTGACGCCCATTTGACAATATTCTGCCTAGCTAGCCCTAAAAATAAGGCTGCTCTGGAATGTAAATGTCAAATCTTGACAACACATGTGTTCAGTACATTGTGTCAAATTAATATGGACAGATAACAATTTAACAGCGCTTAGAAATAATTCGTATTTACCATCAAAATGCATGTTCGGTTTGCCAAACATTTTGCAAGTTGCGAGAAATATAAGGTTTATCGTTTAAGAAAAAACTGGTTTACTGGCAAATAAGTCAACTTTTGTGCATCTAAAGGATCATGTGAAATCTCAGGTTTACAAAAATAAGCCACGAACAATTCTCGACCTTAAACGAAACATTAAACGCACTATTCAAAGTATACCACGCGATATTTGTAAAAGAATAGTAGAAATTAGGCCTTCATAATGCATTCAGTCAGGCAAAGTCGAGGGGGACATTTAAACGATATTATATTTAAAACATAATGTCATCGATCGTTCTTCAAAATAAAATATAGATTACGGGATTATAACATGTAGTTATTTTTTATCTCATTTAAAAGTTCTGACGCACTAAATGAAAAACCCTTTATATAACCTTCAATGTTAATAAATATGTTTTAACGTTATATTAACCACCTGGACCGGTCACAGTGGCGCAAACGTTTGCAAACTTATTGTATAATTTTGTAGCCCTCTTCTAGCCCTCATCACCCTAAGATCAGTCGACTGATCTTAGGGTGATGAGATCTATTTATTCTTTTCTTGGGTCCCACCAGAGCTGTGCGGTACTCGAGTACTTGTACTCAAATTTTGTAATTTAAGTACTTTTTATGTATTCGGTACTCAGTGCAGAGTAAATTAAAAAAAAGTACTTGTACTTGTACTTATTTTATTTAAAAATGTGAAAATGGACACGAGTACCTACTTTTTTTGTACTCGAGTAGGTACCTACATTTGTTGTACTCGAGTAAATTTGATTTACTCGAGTACCTACTTTTGTTGTACTCGAGTACATCAAATATTGATGTACCGTAAACACGGGTGGCTTATAAGCTCACTTTTAAACATAAGCTTAAAATTTTTGTGGTTTTAACAATCATAAACATTAAATTTTGTATACCAAAATTTGAGTCTTGAGTTGCTCTTAATAACTATGTTATAATATTACATAGGGCTGAGTTTCAAAAATAAAAATTAAAAACTGGGTGTGCAAAGTTACCCCCTTGTTGCGGGTAACTTTGTCTCACAGTATATTTTCCGTATAAAATTAACTCAATATTTTATTTTATTTTTATTAGACACATGTTAGCAGCGACATATATCTATTGCAAGGGATTATCGATAAAAAAAAATAAAAAATCGACCTATAGTTAACCAAGGATCATCATTCCAAAGGATTGCGCATAATATAGAAATTGTAACGCGTGTATTTTGCTAAGTGTTTTGCACTGATGCGATATATACAATTTTAAAGTGTAATAAATCCCATTTATTTCTTTAAAACACTGATTTTCCTGTAATATAAACTCAATAGAATCGCTCAATTGACAGGTTTAGACCAACAAATTATAAATGTCAATTTTATCGAGCGCGAAAAGATTTTTCATAAAAGGGTTAAAGTCACCCGCGGGGTGCACAGTCACCCGTGTTTACGGTACTCGAGTACTTTGGTTGTAGGTATACCTATTTTAATACCTATTTTTTTTTGTTTAAAATCAAAATAATTGGTTATTTGGAAAAAAATATTCAAATCATAAATAAATACGCGTATTAAAGAAATATAAAAATACAGTTTTTTTAAATAATTTTTTTTGCTAGATACTAAAACCTAAATTACATGTTTGTACTCGTGAGTACTTTTGAATTTTTTTGTACTTTGTACTTTTACTCGAGTACTTTTTTCTTGTACTCGGAACTGCTCTGGATTCCATCACAATCCACACCTTCTTAAGAATTAGGAATTTTCCTCCTTCCTCTACTATTATCGCGGTCACAATGACCGCGTCCGGTCACCGGATGCGGGTTTCTTTGTAATAAATTTAAGTATAATGAAAAATCCATCATCTTGGTTTTATTAAGATGTTAAGTATACTCCAGTATACTTTTCTAGTAAACTGGAATAATTTAAAGATAGGCAGTAAAAATTCTCAAATATAAGAATTTTTGTTAGGTTTCTACATAAATATTTATATATTATGTATTATTGTGCGATTGTGCCATTTTAACCGGATTTGTTATAAAGTGTAGATTTTGATAATTTTATTTTAATGTTTTTTTCATGGATAACTTGACAGAATCAATTTTTGTAAATAGTAATTATTTTTATTAAATGTTCAATAAAATTTAGTATAGGGTCGTTTTAAGGGGTGGTGAATCCAGTGCCGTGAATATATATTTTTTTAAATCGCTAATATGAATTCTTAAAAATTTACTCTGAAAAACTGACATAGTGGGCATAGTGTAAAAATATGTTTTTTTGCTCCAAAAATACAGTTTATTAAGTTCTACACTACACTACACAAATCCGGTTAAAATGGCACAATAAATAAATTTAGTATAGGGTCGTTTTAAGGGGTGGTGAATCCAGTGCCGTGAATATATATTTTTTTAAATCGCTAATATGAATTCTTAAAAATTTACTCTGAAAAACTGACATAGTGGGCATAGTGTAAAAATATGTTTTTTTGCTCCAAAAATACAGTTTATTAAGTTCTACACTACACTACACAAATCCGGTTAAAATGGCACAATAAATAAAGATTTTACAGGGGTCGGAGTAAGACTTCATGTTTCCGATTTGCTTCAAATTTTCAGGGTCGATAAAGGAACTAAAGTAATGGAAAAATCTAAAATTTTAACCTTTTTTATGCAGGTTTTGTAGGTTTTACATAATAAACAAATAAAAATGTCACTTCTCTTATTTTTCGATTATTTAAAAACCCGAAAGACAAAAAATTTCGAAAAAAATCATTTAAACATATTTTTGACGCTCTTTAAGATAAAATAAAAAACAAAAAATTTTGTTCAAAAATTCTCTTTTATTAAAATTTAAATTCCCAAAAAACGCCCCCTCAAATTAAAAAAAAATCATGATGATAGCCGTAAGTTTTCCACAAATTTTTACTACTTATTTTTGGGAGGGACTCAAAAACTGTAGTAGTTATGAATTTTTTTGTAAAGAAATGTCTACGCGCCTACGCGTAAGCTACGCCGCAGCGCTGGGGGTCCGAGAGACGTGCGCTCGGTCTAACGGAGAAAAAATGGTTTAACGATTCTCTCTCTCTCTCTCTTTCTCTCACACACATTAGTATTTTAAACTATTTTATTACTCCAAACTCCAAATTATATCTTTTTCTAATTTATTAAAAAATAAACAAAAGAATCAAATTAAAAAATCGTCGATGGTTTAGCAATAACTTCTATGTGCAAATTAAAATGTTTTAACCGAATTTAGAAAAGCTTAACATATTTAATAAAACTTACTATTACAATAACAATGTTTTAGTTTAATTAGCTACTCTTCTAGCTCTCGTTAAAATTTTTTAAGAAAACATAGTTTTTTATTTTAACTAACAAGGAAAAAGTAATAATAATTATTAATATTCTGTGATTTTACTAATAAATTCTTTGACAAATATTGTTCAGTTCATAGTTTTCATTAATATTTAACCAGACATAAAATAATAATATAAAGATTTTTAGCAAAAATGTTGAAGAAAATAGTTAAAAATTAAAGTCAAAATGGAATTTTAAAACAACCATAAATATATTTTCCACCAGTTTAAATTGTTTAAGTCAATATTGACTTAGCTACATATGTAGCTAACTGCGACGTTTCCTGATTCTTAATAAAAAAACGAACCGTAATTTTAAAGTTTACTATCTCTAATAATTAACAAAAAGAAAAAAAAAGTGTAATTAGAGACCTCTGCAAAAGAAACTGATAAGCCAAAATTTGGCAAAATCTTAAGTTTTCTTAAATACCATAGCCTCGAATTGACCAAATATTATAACTTAAATTTTAAAAGTAAATAAAGTTACTTTTACAGTTTAAGTTATAATATTTGGTAAAGTCGCGACTATAGTATATATATATGGTATTTTAGACATTTAATTTTTGTAAAATTCCCTTTTCCCCCCAAAGGCCTTTAATTTTAGCTTTAAATTAAAATAATCCAATATTTTGTATAATGCTATTAAGACGTAAACATATCTATATCTATGTAGGATTCAAATGCAATGAATATAGTTATAGGTATAACATTAAAATAATTAATTACTTAACATTTCAATAAAATTGGTATTTTATTTATTTAGAAAACTACAGTTAGTTAGAACTATAAAACCAGGGTTCATGATTTGCATATTTTAATTTGCAATAGCTGCAAAATTTTAAAATATGAAGACAAATAACTTTTTCCTTCTTAGTTAAAATAAATACCTATGTTTTCTTAATTTTTTTAACGAGAGCTAGAAGAGTACATAAAAAATACCTAATTAAACTAAAACATTGTTATTTTAATAGAAACTTATTATTAGGTAGTAAGTTTTTTTTTTAATATATTAAGCTTTTCTTAAGTCGGTTACAAAATTTTAATTTGCACATAGAAGTTATTGCTAAACCATCGACGATATTTTAATTTGATTGTTGTTTTTTTTTTCATAAATACACTTTGGGTCAAATTTAACGCACCACTAAAAATTTTCCACAATTTCAAAGTTGATTTTCTCGCGAACCGTCAAACCGAATTTCGTGATTTTTGTATTAAATTGTGGGTTAATTCTTCGGTAATAATATGTTTTTTGAGATATTTTTTTAAATTTACATTTTGAGTATATACAGGGTGCGTGAGTGATAATAAGTTTTTTACCGGAAATTTGAAACGCCCTGTGGGTTGTACCAGCTTTAACAGCCTATGACTCATATAATTAATCTGTAGCCCTATATTTTCTTAACATTTTGTTTTTTGATTCACGTCGCTATCTATTTTTTTAAATGAGATATACGGTTAAAGACGAAATAACTCCAGTTTAATGTAAAATGAAAGAACCTAACATAGGTAGGTCATTGTAGGTCAGAAACTGTCCTTTTCATTTAAGTTGTTAATGGAGCGCCAAGTGAGTAATTTGAATCGTGATTAATGTGTAAGAATTAGCAAGGATAAAGCTACCGTGCCATAGCTCGGAGATTGGGAGTTAATCATACCTCAATATCCCGTGATTCGACGTTTTGAAAAAACCAACGAACAGACGAGATGGGCAGGAAAGGCATCGAATGACAACAGTCGTACATGATCGTTTATTTGCATGCTTTGAGGAAACGATTTGTAACAGCAAGAAATCTACAGGCAGGCCCGTTCCTGGGGTGTCTGGCGCCTGCGTGCAGCATTCGTTGGTGCGCCCCTTTTATATTTAAATATAATACATTAAATATTTGAATTTTAAGCCGTAAAATTTAAAAAATATATATTTTGCGACAAACTGGCAATATGTAATTGAAAATGTAAAAAACCGCTTAAATTAAGTATAAAAAATATTAATTAAATTACCAAACAAACAAGTAATATCATAAGGGCATCTATTTTTTCGAAAAAAATCAAAAAAACACGTTGCTAAGTAATATTTTAACAAGAAGCATGAGTGCTGGTGGCAACAAAAATCCGAGTCGAAGACGAGGATTTTTGCACCTGCACGAATGCATTTTGTTAAAAAATATTACTTAGCAACGTGTTTTTTTGATTTTTTTCGAAAAAATAGATGCCCTTATGATATTACTTGTTTGTTTGGTAATTTAATAAATATTACTTAGCATTGTGTTTTAACGATTTTTTCCATAGTTAGATGCCCGAATGGTATTTGACAAGACTATTTTATGAGTAAGTTAAAAATTAAAATATAAATTGTAATTTTTGGTGACAACAGCTGTCAAGTTTTGCCGCGGGTAAACTCGAAAAAACTGCTGACAGGTGCTGTCATACAGTTTTTCCACATAGAAACCATTTGTAGTTCAAAATTGCGCGTTTGTGATTGGTGGAAATTAAGACGAGGAAAATAGTCAGTGATAAAAATACTCTAAAGAAAAAAAAAACAATCTAAACAATATAATAACTACAACTGGTTTTTGTTGACGTACTCTCTAAAACTGACTAGTTTTCAAAGTAAAAAAGCAGTCACTAATAACTTTAGTCCACAGCTATTTGTATTCCGGGCATTTAACAGCTTATTATTATGTAAAATTGTTCCCCTGAATCAGAAAATACCGTCAAAAATTATAAAAGTAAAGCAGTTTTAAGATATAGTCAATACCATATTATATGGAAAATTTACTAAATCTCAAAAACGTTCTACTTTTATAACTTTTGTCGACATTTTCGGATTCAGCGGACAATTTTACATAGGAGTTGACTGTTAAATATCCGGGATACAAATTACTATTGACAATAATTATTAGTTGTTGCTTTTTCGCTATTGCAATTACTAATTGCCAATTAGACTAATTGAATTAGTCATTTTTGACTAATTCTATTTTAGAGAGTACTGTTAAACTTTGCTACCGTCAACTGCAACTATCAAACAAATACTAAAGATAATATGACCATTTCTCTCCTTTTATTTTGACCAAAACAAAATAAGCAGCCAATATCAAAGCGGCAAAAGGCGCTTTATAGCTACAGAAAAAAAGAGCGGCCGACGCAAAAAAGGCAGAAACCTTTATCCAATTTATGTTTAAGTATCATATGCAAGAAAGTTTATCGTTACAAAGTACTGATTGAGTCTTTGATTTTGCGCCCCCGAAATGTTGCGCCTGCGTGCGTGCACGCACTGCACGCTCGCCAGGAACGGGCCTGTCTACAGGTACAACTTAATGGTACTCATAATATTCAAACAAGTGTGTCCACCGTAAGAAGACGTCTTGCGGAACAGAATTTGAGCTTCAGAATTCCAGTAAAAGGACCGAAGTTAAATGCAAATCATCGTAGAGCAAGACTGCAATTTGTCAGACAACATGTTGGCTGCAATATTGAGGATTGGCAGCGTGTACTATTTATAGACGAATCCAGGTTTTGTTTATTCAGTAAGGGTTCTCGGACGTCTAAATGAGAGATTTTCACAGTGTAACATGAGTGAAACCACGCTATTTAATGGAGGTTCTGTAATGGTTTGGGAAGGAAGTTTCTTGACAGCTCGCACAGAACTCGTCATTGTTCGTGAAGGTACCATGAATAGTGTACGATATATCGAGGACATTTTATCTGAGCATGTTGTCCCTTTCGCCCCGTACATCGGTAATAATTTTTTACTGATGCAGGATAACGCAAGACCTCACACCGCCCATAAAGTGCAAGAGTACTTACATGAGGTGGGTGTTAAAACTTTAGACTGGCCTGCAAATAGTCCAGATCTCAACCCCATTGAGCATTTTTGGGATAATATGGATAGACGACTAAGAAATCATGATCCCTTGCCTGCCCCCCTTGATGACGTAGCAAATATGCTACGAGAAATATGGAATGTCATTGATCAAGGCGAGATTAGACATCTGGTTTCGAGTATGAGCCATCGATGTGAAGCCGTAATTAGAAGTAGAGGCGAAAATACGCGATATTAATATTCTTTAATGTTGGTTTTATTGATTTTGTTCATATTTTTATTGTTATTGTTACCATCTTTCTTTTTACATTTTTGTATTAAACTGGAGTTCTTTAATATTTAACTGTATATTTCTTTTAAAAATAAAGATAACGCGGTGAATTAAAAAACAAAATGTTAAGAGAAGATGTATATATATACATGCCTTCCATCTCGCCACCGAGCCGGGCTCGAAGCGCGTCTCCAGAATGTTATGGTCCAATGACTAATACACCATACCCACCAACACTGTTTCGACCTGTTGGGTCTCATCAGTGTTAGGCAGTCGGTGACGGAAGACACGCATCAAGCTCTGCACTGTTCACTCATAAAAAAATAAGTGACCAGGACAGCGGCGAGATGTATCGGCAATCACAATGCACTTACACACCCAGTGGTGGGTTTTATCAAACGGTCGCGGCCCAAAAGAGTCTAACTAGCTTTGACCAGCTATGCGGCAATATTTGAGGACTCGATTAGATTATAAAAACAGGATCTATCAAATCCGATCACAGAAACAAGAGACGGAAACATGATCGAATCTGATCGGATTTGATTGTTCAGATCCAAACAAATTTGTTCAGCATGCAGGGATTTTTAATGTTTGTATTTAGTTTTTTTCGAAATATTTTAAAACAAAAGCTAATTGCAAAATGTTAATTTTATACAAACATTAAAATTCCTCAGCGGCTGCTGAAGAAATCGTATCGGGTAATTACCCTGAAAAAATTGTTGGCCACCATGCATGTGGCATAGTTGCTGTCGACCTAGTAAGTACACATATAATATTGCCTCAAAACTATTTAAAGACACTTTTTAATTAGAGGTCTCTATGACCGGGCGCGGTTTAGGGTTAATATATTTTTACGTTTACATACGTAATATTAAGTAAACGTAAAAACATATGTATTAACATAACGTATTTAACATATTTATTTTTAATTTCTTTTTTGCATTTTTGTTTTGTATTGTAAAGCTGCGTTCTACATTTAAATTTCAAAGTGGGATTTTTGGGTGTGGAGCATAGTAAGTACATACAGAAAGGATATACTTAGGTATGGGACCCGAGGGGAAACCACTGATTTTTTTAAATTAAAAAACGCTCACAAATAGAGTAATTGCATCAAAAATGAAAATCCCTAAAAACCTTTTTAATGTAATCTAGAGGTAAAAACACATTGCAAAAATATTTTTTTATATTCCAAAAGTTCAACCCGGCCCCAAAATATCAAATTGAAAAAAGGTACTTTTCAAACGTTCCGAACTCCCGCCATATTGCATGACGTCATAAGCCACAGCTGTCAGAAATCAAGATGTAAACAAATAATAAACACCGATAAAGTTTATGTTTAACATGGAAAACGCGAAACCAAAAATTGGTTGTAAATATTGTTTTGTGCCTTGTTGTACAAATACAACCTGGAAAACTCCTGGGAAAGTTGTCCCTTCAATTATCAAAAGCAAAGTTTATGACCCTACACTGGGAGTAGTTACGGCTCAGCCGTATTTTCTTGGGTTTATTAATATTTAACATACCTATTCAAACCATATAGCTAGTAAACGACATTTTATTTTACTTACATTAAAATGATCCTTAAAATGAGCAATAAAATGTTGACTGCGGTGACGATGTTTTGATATCGCGCCGTGCTATTTTAATCCACTTTATCCTTATTTTCCCTTTTGGCACGGTGATAAACCTTTTCCCAGGAGTTTTCCAGGTTGTATTTGTACAAGGCACAAAACAATATTTACAACCAATTTTTGGTTTCGCGTTTTCCATGTTAAACATAAACTTTATCGGTGTTTATTATTTGTTGACATCTTGATTTCTGACAGCTGTGGCTTATGACGTCATGCAATATGGCGGGAGTTCGGAACGTTTGAAAAGTACCTTTTTTTCAATTTGATATTTTGGGGCCGGGTTGAACTTTTGGAATATAAAAAAATATTTTCGCAATGTGTTTTTACCTCTAGATTACAATAAAAAGGTTTTTAGGGATTTTCATTTTTGATGCAATTACTCTAAGGATAATAATTAAAGGGTAGTCATGCGCAACGCGTCGTCGTTTTTCTTATTGATAACGACTGATAAGGAAAAAATCACAACACAACGTCCACATAACATTGAACGTTAGTCTCTAAGATTTTAAAGTGGTTTAAACCTCGCGGAGGTATAGGTCCCATCGAGGCCTCGATGGGACCTATACCACGAATGGCTAAAAATTTAAATTATGTTGTTAAATACAGAAATTTACTTATAAAAAGTTTAATATTAAAAAATATTTTGTACCTATGTCCCACCATTGTCTGCTTTGTACATGAAAATCTTGAATCAGTCTAGTTTGAAGCACGCATTGTCCATAAGCAGAGCAATTTTCAGTGGCTGTGTGGTGGATTATTACAAGTGGTACCGGGGTTTTTAAGGGTGTGCTATCCACAGCTGGTTGAGCAAGCCATTCCACTCTACTTACCATTCTTAATTTACCCGTAAGGGTTAGGTTTTGATCTACAAAAATAACAAAATATATATTAAAGTTTTTCATATGTCATATTATCATATACCAATTTAAAACATTAGGTACTATTATTTTAAGCGTATTAATATTATCGTATATAGCAAAATATTACAAATTATTAAATACAGATTTTTAATCTAATCTAATTATGAAAAAAACATAGCGTAATTGGGAAAAATTGTTTAAAAAGTTCAGTGGCAGCAGCTTCCAATTACGCGAATCTGTATGCAAAACAACAACCTCATCGTACAGTTGTCGCCAAGAGTTCACGAAACTTGTCCATTTATGGCACTTTCAGAAAGCCGCGTGGAGGGTATCATAGAAGGATATATGAATATTAATGAAATAAACGTATTGGCCCAAATAAAATGGATCCAGAAAATATCAGTAGAAAAGTAGCTCCAGAATGTGGGGTCAGTGATTCAACATTGTAAAAAATCATAAATTTTTGGATGCGCGCTTTTCAAATTCATGGATGGGCACTAATGGTGCGAAACGTTGGCCCTCCGTTCGCATTGTCTTACACCAATGGACTATTTTTATGAGGTACTGTGAAAGATGCGCAAGATGTTGAACACCTTCACTTCAAAATTGAAGGTGTTTTCATTCCAAGAAAAGATGTGCGACGAGCTGTCGATTCCATGGATTCAAGGACACATTTATGTTATTTTAACCACCTTATTTTATAGCCAAATTATTGACAAAAATGGATTCAGCGACCTCGAAAACATGTCAAATGATTTAAAGCCAAACTTCCCCTCTCTTCGATGTACTTTTATATAGCAAAAAAAAAAGACAAAAATGGATTTAGAGACCTCAAAAACATATCGAATGAAATCTACGCCTTGTAAATATATCACCCCCACCCTCCAATATTAATCAAAAAGCAAAAACATTGTCAAAAATCGATTCAACGACCTCAAAAATTTGTTACAACTTGCAATGAATGATAAATATTTTTTTCAGATTTGTTGTTGGCTTAAAAATTATAACTCATATTTTTTATATTTGTCTCTGCTTTTAAAACATTTACAATAAAATCATTATTTTAATCTCTTATAATTAACGATAATTATAGTTAAATTGTATTAAAATAACAATCAAAATGTATATTTTAAATCCTACCGAAGTTTGGTAACATAACAAATCGAAACATTGAATGTATAAATAATTGTCTGTACAAATAATTTAGATACCCAAGTAAAAACAATCAATAACGGAAACCCTAATATACACCGTGTTTAAAGTTATCTCCTCACCATTACTACCATTTTAACTTCGTTACAAACTCGTTTAAATTAGCACCAAATTACTACTTTATTTTAAAAACAAGCTCCAATCATAACGAAGTTGGCAATAGTGAGCAGATAACTTTTGACACATTATAAAAATATTAATATTGATATCACGTCAAGGCGAATAAATTGAGGTAGGTAGGTAAATTTTTAAAACATTTTAATACAATACATCTAAATATTATACGTATTTATACAATACAAATACTAATATAAATATTTTAATAATGTTTATTTTTAATTTTACAACCTTAAATGGGTATTAAAAATGTTATTTAATTGAAGGTGAACAGGAAAAACAAATACAAGTAATTAAAATTTTTGCATGCATTATAAAAATATTCATTCTTACCTACTTGATAAGGTGGTATACCCAAAACCTCATTTTCATGTTTCCTACCTTCACTATTTGTCAATTGACTAGGACGCCTACTTAATAGTACTGCTAATAATATCACAACAACAATAATAAATGCTGTCAGTAATGCTAGGAGAAGAGCTTTCCGATGGGGGAACTTATGCAGAATATAAAAACCTGCAATCAAAAATAGAGTATTTAGAGTATTAAATGCATGACAATTAATTAAATAGTAAATTTAAGTAAGTTTATACTTTAACAGCTCCAATAGCGTTTTAAAAACCAACATGTTGTTTTGGTCCATTGTGAGCAAACGCGGTCTCACAAAGAAAAAAGAGTAACCATTCATGCACATAACAGTAATCAAATTAATACGAAATCATAACATTTCTATTAAAATATTACGGATTACTTTACAAAGGAAATGGTAACTTTTCTCACATCAATGAGTATGTACTGCCAGACTATAATGAGCAATATTATGTACATTTAATATGATCTCTTTTAGTAAACCATAAAATAATCGAAAAGTTTTTGATGGATTCTTGGTAAGGGTCAAATTAAGGTCCCGAAGCAACTTTTCTCCAATTTAATAAAAAAATCTCGTTCTTGTGGTAATAGATTCGGTAAAAGACTTTTTTTTAAATTTTGAATAACCTACATCTCCAGAATAAAGATCTAAGTTGATATTGTTGAATTTTTTGCCTTAAAATCATCCAAGGGTTGAGCCCTCTGACGTATATATTAGTAGTATTTGAGGGGCGATTATAATAATCAGGAGTATAAAAGGAGTGTACTAAAAAAACTCTGTAAAAAAATGAAAATTTCCAAATGGCAACATGTTTAAAAAAATATTTGGAGGATTATTTTTAATTTACGATCGATCTATCGTTTGTTATCGAGATCCGTAAACTTAATATATAATTGTTGGCCTATTTTTTGACGTAAAAATAATGCCCCAACAATGCCTTAGCAATAAACATAAATCTTACAAAAAATACTTTGTATTATTCTATAATAATAATAATAATAATAATAGATAATTGGTTTTTAAAAACGTCAAAAAATTATTTCGGTATATCCTATAGGATTATTTTGTTACCTACTTAAAATAATTTTATTATAATTCATGAAAATAAACGTTTTAGATATTCTTAACGGAAAAGAGCAAGAAAATCGTAAAAAAGTAATATTCCGGTTAGAACACCTATCTGACGGATGGCCATAAATTGCGTTTGAATGACAGTATTCTATAGTATTATATATGAGTAAGTTATGTACTTTTATGTAAATAATATTATTGATGAAACGAACAGTTGTTGATTTTCTTTTTTCTGAAATACTGATTGTAGTATATTTGCAACAATATGCACCAAGTCCTATATCTTTTTGTAGCATGAGTATCAAAAAAGGTCTGATGGATGAGAAATTTGCTATAGCAATGTATACATATTGTTTTTTTCTTTTTTTTCAAAATACATTTTTGTATTCGATTTGGATTTTTTAAATTATTTTTCCTATGTTATATTAGCCATTTGAAAACGTTTCATGTATATTTTGTTCAAAAATAAAATCATATGCATTTAAGGGCATGCCCTTTTAGTTTCGAGTTATCAAGGAAAAACTAATATTTTTCGTTCTGCAACATTTACACAAAGAACAACCCATGTATTCAATAGAGTATACGGTTTATAAGACCTAAAAACTCATTTTTAATTTTTTATCCACCTGCATCATGTGTTATAGTAAAAAACAAAATGGATTTATCTAGTGTTGCTTGAATTGAAAGGATTTATCTTTATTTGCTTAGAATAGGGATAAAAAACCGTTTTATTCATTGACCTATACTTTAAAATAACAATAATTTATCTTATTTTCATTGAAACAAGAATTTAAATTGTATTAATTTGTATTTATCTGCTTTTGCTTGATTTGCTAGGTTTCGAGACATGTATTCTATATCAATTGCTTGGTTTAGCCCAATTCTGATTTCACCAATGGATTAATCTTACCTCTTACCTCATTTACTGTTAGTCCATACCTAACTCATTTTTCAACAAAACTGGATTTATCTGCTCTTGTCTGATTGCTCCACAATTATAATTAATTTAATTAAGTTACAAAAGTTATAAATTCATTAGAATCAGACTACCTTGTCAAGTTTAAAATAAATTGATATATCTGAGCCTAAAATTAATTTGTTGTTAATTTTATTTGCTAATATTTGCTACCCTTCTACTAAATTGACAACATAGGCACACAAAAAATAAAAAGAGACACATATAATTTAGGCAGGTTTAAAAAAACCGCATTTTACATACCTACGAATTTAAAACACTCACGTGCACTTAAATGTACAATTTTCAAGGTCAATTCAAACCTTTTTTGACCTTTGTTCGGGTTGATGTAGGGGTGTGCAAAATGTAAAATAAAATGAAATATGCAAAATTTGAAGATCATGATAGCACAAAAGAAGGGTCAGGAAGAAATTGTTGGGACGCCGCGGCGCGCCGTGAGGAATGAATTAGAGGTGTGCATATTTTGAAATGAAGTGAAAAATTAGAAGATTATAATGAAGTAAATTAGTCCGTCGCACAGTAGGCTAGAGCGCGCTTCTAGCGCGAAGAAATTCTAAATAAGTAAGTGTTTTATTTCGACCAAATTAAGGGAATTTTGAATTCTTTAATCTCTGTAGATAATAAAACATCTTTAAATTACCTTCAAATCTGTTCAATTTTTATCAGGTAACCATTCAAAGTTTAGGAATTATACTTACTTGCTTCCTGTTGATAAATTGCGCGTAAAGGTATTGCTTCTCTTACAATGTTTATTATTAATTTATTCTTACTTTTTGACTATAATTGTATTAAATATTGTCATACGTTATGGCTGGAACGAATAATGGATAGTTTTTATTATTATTGTACTGTCACTACCTTAATAAAGTAACCGCTGCATACTTTTAATGTATGTATGGACATTATTAAGGTTTTAAAAAATGTCACTCACTGTCACACTTTGTGTTTAGGTTTTTTTAATAGCTTACCCAAGCAGCAAAGAATGACACATTTTGGGCAATGTGTCGACACAGCGTCGAAACATGATTTTGGACACGACACATTTTAAAGACACATAGTCCACTTTAAGACCACTAAGTGTGGAAAATGAGACCAAAGTGGTGATGAAAGTTGTACCAAAAAGTGTCCATAGTTTGCCCACAAAATGTGCCCGATTTTTTCTTTTAATTTGCCCACAATGTGCCCGGTAGTGTGACCGATTTATGCCCAAAGAGTTTCTAATTTGTATGTTACCAAATGGTCACCATTTGTTCCGAATTGTTGCCAAGTACTGTATTGTGTCCTAAAATAAACCCAAATGGACACTAACTATTTTTAATTGGAAACGAATTGGAAACAAACTAGATACAAAGAGGCAAAGTAAGGCGTGATGTCTTATTAATAATTATGTATATAATATAATATTATGAAATACATTATAACTTAAATCTAACATTTTTGGTATATGTTACCTTCATTTTTATTGCGAACAAAATTTTATTGGTGATTATAAGCAAAATACTTTTAAAAATTGATAGGGCCTCACAAATAATAAGTATTTATAATTTTTTTTTATTAAAAATATTTTTTTTCCTATATTTTTATCAAAACTAGACGTAGGTATGTGCCTTCTATGTAATTTAAAACTTTGCATTTTTAAAATTTTAAGTTTAAATTTCACCAGAAAGTTAAATTATGTAAAAAAATTAAAGCGTCGTATCTGTTTCAACAAAAAAATATGGCGAATTACACAATGTGTCCCTTTGGAACCTAATGCGCCCGCCCCACACATTTTTGAAACAAATCAGACACCATGAATCTAAAATGCAGCTAAATGGAAACTTTTGCGTCCACTTGACTCAATTTGGTAATAAAATGAAAACAGATTGATAAGGTACAATATGGAAACATTGAGTCGACTAAGTGTCGAACCTAATGAGTCTAAATTGTGTTACTGTTTCCAAGAGGGCACAAAAGCGACGCAACTTGGGCACTTATTTCTGAAATAATGCTACTTAGATCCATACTTTTTTTGGACACAATTGGTTTAAAAGGTGTCGACCCAAAGCAACCACAAATTTGAAGAATGGACACAGTTTCCATTTAGACATAAGTTTTCCGATTTGTGTCGAAACAATTTGGAAACAAAAAGTGTCGTGCCCAAGTTCGGGCACAAATTGCTGCTTGGGTACCGTTCTGTCTTTCAAATAAATCTTAAATCAAGTGCTACTAGGAGCAACAAATATGGTTTGTTTATTTTTTTCAGTTTTTAACCGCTGCATACTTTTAATGTATGTATGGACATTATTAAGGTTTTAAAAAATGTCACTCACTGTCACACTTTGTGTTTAGGTTTTTTTAATAGCTTACCGTTCTGTCTTTCAAATAAATCTTAAATCAAGTGCTACTAGGCGCAACAAATATGGTTTGTTTATTTTTTTCAGTTAATACATTATCCCTAACTCATACGGAGCTTTGTGAAAAGTGTTTTAGTTTGAAGCATTTCAATATAAAATTAGTTTTAAATTACTTAGTAGACTACCCATTTTCAAAAATAGATGTATCTCGAAAAAAAAATTATTCAATTTTTTTTTTAATATAGAAAAACGCTGGAAGCCCAGAAGAAATATCATTGTATTAAATATTGTCATACATTGGTGATGGAAACCATCAATTAAAAAGCTACTAATAACAATTAATAATTTTAAATTAATTACTGATAACTATTAGTGAATATTAATACTTTTTGCCACCACCGCGGTAGGCTAGAGAGCGCTTCCAGCATTTTAATAGAAAGTTGCTTTTAAATTACTTAGTAGACTATGCATTTACAAAAGTAAATGGATCTCGGAAAAAACTTAATTTAAAAATTTAATTTTTTTCAAAAAATATAGAAAAACGCTGAAAGCCCAGAAGTAATATTATTGTATAAAATAATATAATAATAATAATAATAATATCTTTATTAGCCAGAATGCTATACAGAAAACATATAATAGTATAAATAAATGAAAAACATAAAATAACACAGAAAATAAATAAAATCATATAAACTTAAGACAATACCCAAGCAGCAAAGAATGACACATTTTGGGCAATGTGTCGACACAGCGTCGAAACATGATTTTGGACACGACACATTTTAAAGACACATAGTCCACTTTAAGACCACTAAGTGTGGAAAATGAGACCAAAGTGGTGATGAAAGTTGTACCAAAAAGTGTCCATAGTTTGCCCACAATGTGCCCGGTAGTGTGACCGATTTATGCCCAAAGGGTTTCTAATTTGTATGTTACTAAATGGTCACCATTTGTTCCGAATTGTTGCCAAAGTACTGTATTGTGTCCTAAAATAAACCCAAATGGACACTAACTATTTTTAATTGGAAACGAATTGGAAACAAACTAGATACAAAGAGGCAAAGTAAGGCGTGATTTTTTATTAATAATTATGTATATAATATAATATTATGAAATACATTATAACTTAAATCTAACATTTTTGGTATATGTTACCTTCATTTTTATTGCGAACAAAATTTTATTGGTGATTATAAGCAAAATACTTTTAAAAATTGATAGGGCCTCACAAATAATAAGTATTTATAATTTTTTTTATTAAAAATATTTTTTTTCCTATATTTTTATCAAAACTAGACGTATGTGCCTTCTATGTAACTTAAAACATTGCATTTTTTAAATTTTAAATTTCACCAGAAAGTTAAATTATGTAAAAAAATTAAAGCGTCGAATCTGTTTCAACAAAAAAATATGGCGAATTACACAATGTGTCCCTTTGGAACCTAATGCGCCCACCCCACACATTTTTGAAACAAATCAGACACCATGAATCTAAAATGCAGCTAAATGGAAACTTTTGCGTCCACTTAACTCAATTTGGTAATAAAATGGAAACAGATTGATAAGGTACAATATGGAAACATTGAGTCGACTAAGTGTCGACCCTAATGAGTCTAAATTGTGTTACTGTTTCCAAGAGGGCACAAAAGAGACGCAACTTGGGCACATATTTCTGAAATAATGCTACTTAGACCCATACTTTTTTTGGACACAATTGGTTTAAAAGGTGTCGACCCAAAGCAACCACAAATTTGAAGAATGGACACAGTTTCCATTTAGACACAAGTTTTCCGATTTGTGTCGAAACAATTTGGAAACAAAAAGTGTCGTGCCCAAGTTCGGGCACAAATTGCTGCTTGGGTACGTATACATTATGACAATTTAAAATATATTATCACTATAGTGATAATATATGAGATCTAATACAATTTTTAAAAGTTGTGATATCACTACATTGTTGTATATCCGGGGGTAGCTTATTAAATTCAAGCATACCCTTGTACATAGTAAAGTTTGACATTTGTACTGTTTTACATCTATCAAGTTGGAAATGGTTTATATTACGAGTATTATAATTGTGAACATTACGCACATATTTAATATTATCGTACAAGTAATCAGGTACTAAATTGTTTTTAACCTTAAAAATAAATAACATAACATCAACATATATTTTTTGTTTCACAGACAAAATATTCAAGACATTTATCATGGTTTGTATAGGCGTATAACGATTCACATTTAAAATTACTCTCATAGCTCTATTCTGTATAATTTGTATTTCATTAACTATATACCTGGGTAAATTATATAAAAGGGTTGAACAAAATGAAATATGTGGTAGTGCTATACTTTTATAAAGTAGTAGTTTTGTGTATAAGGACAGATTTTTACCTATTCTAGTTATAAAAAATACTTTTTTGCTTAACTTGTTCATTACATAGCTTGCATGTTTGTGAAAATTTAATTGTTCATCAAGGATCACTCCGAGATATTTAATTTCTTTTACACATTCTAATTTGACATTATTAACACTTATATTTAAAAAATTAAAATCAACATTTACAGTCTTATATCTACTCCCAAATACACAGAATTTAGTTTTTGACACATTTAAACATAAACTATTGCTATTTAGCCACTCACATAGCAATTTTAAATCATTGTTTATTAGTTCACTCATTACATTTAAATTGTTCCCTTCAATGTATAGCATAGTATCATCTGCGAACATTTTTATTTTGCTGGATTTAACTGTTTTTGCCATGTCGTTTATATACAATATAAATAAAATTGGCCCAAGCACAGTTCCTTGCGGTACTCCAAATTTAACAGGTTTACAACTTGAATACATACTTCCATATTTAACTTTTTGTTTTCTATTATGAAGGTAGGATTTGAACCATTCCAGTACCTTTCCACTTAGTCCCATTTTTTTCAATTTTAGTAATAGCAAATTTTTATCTATTGTCTCAAAAGCTCTTTTGAAGTCTAAAAATACTGCCAACACAAAGTTTCCACAATCTATCGCTTTTAAAAATTCATTACAAATATGTACAACCACTGACTCACATGAATAACCTCTTCGAAACCCAGATTGGTTTGATACTAACACATTATTTTCGACACAATATTTTAATAGTTGCTCCTTAACCACAGATTCTAACAGTTTCTCATATATTGGTACTGTGTTAATCGGTCGAAATTCACAGCTTTTTTTAGTATTGGACACTTTTTGTACTGGTATTATCACAGATGTTTTCCAATTATTCGGAACTTCTCCGTATGATAATGACGAGTTGATTACATCCAACAATCTATTTCCAACTACATTAAACACATCTTTCAGTACATTCGTTGATATGCCATCCTCACCACCATTAACATTTTTCATGCCTTTTACTATATTTTTTAAATCACATAATCCAATAGCCTTAAACTCAGAAAAATAGCCGTAGAAACGAACACTGTCCAACAAAGCTTCGTCAAAAACTGTATTTATTGAAGCAACAATATCTTCAACGCTATTTATAAAATATGAGTTAAACTCTTCTACAATAGATGTTGGGTTATTTATCCATTTATTATTAAACAATATTTCATCGGGACAACTCTTTTCTGAACATGGTAGCAAAGTTTTTAATGTTTTCCACATCTCTTTGGGCTGATGTTTATACGTATCAATTTTATCCAAGTAAAACTTGTCTTTTTGTTTCTTTATTTGCTTTACTATACTGTTCCTAAGAATTCCAAATTTCACCATCTCCAGTAAGTGATGCTCTTTTATATGTTGTATCTCTTTGTTGTATCATGTTCTTTATTTCATCATTCATCCATTCCTTGTTCTGGTACTTTTTTTTTATTTTGACTTTTATAATTGGGCACATATTGTCTAATACGTTTGTAATGCTTGCAATGAAATTTTCTGCCAATGCACTTACATCTGAGGTGGTATTGTTCCATTCGACATCTAACAACATTTCTTGTAACCTTTCGCTGCTGTAATTTTTCATGCGTCTGCACGACAGTGTCATGTCTTCATTAATATTATCAACAGAGTTTGGCAATGAAATACTAAGAATATAATGGTCACTTATTCTTGGGGTAGTATGAACGGTGTGTATAAGATTATGATTATTGGTCAGGATGTAATCAATTAAGGTTGCACTTGATTGTGTTACTCTTGTTGGCACTTCCACAAGTTGTTTAAAACCATGCCTATATATGATTTCTTTAATTTTATTTCCATAAAAAGTTGATTGCATTAAGTTATAATTAAAGTCTCCAACAATAGTGTTAATGCCTTCAAAAGTGCTAACAGTTTCCAGGTATCCATGAAAGTAGTCCAAAAATAAGGCATCTTCCCTTTGCGGTGGATGGTAAAATACTGTCATACGTAACAATTAGGTTTTATTTTTATATAAATTACAAAAATATAATTGAACATTTTTGTAATTTACTCATTAAAACTAGATCTTAATTTTGCCTTCACACAAATATACTTTTGTTAAAGTATTATATTGTCGATTTGTTTTTCTATTGGTAGTAAAAAGTAATTTTTATTGAAATTTTATCAATAAGACCAAAAAAATTAACATTAACTAAGAATTATTTAACCAAATAATTTCTTCGCGTTAAATTGGCTATCTAGCCCACTGTGCGTCGAAGCAAATGGTGCAAGCGTCAAGTTTGCTCCCCCACATGATTTTCCTGGCCATTTCCAAAGCGGTTGTGTGCAAAATTTGAGAAGGTGTGTGCAAAATTATGATTTGTAACACAGTACCTACGACAAAATTTGATTTTTTTTTCTTCCCATGAAAAATTTCTATAGATTTTGGAAATTAACTTATAAAAATGATACCCGTGTTTTTCAGATCACGTCGTTTTTTTTAAGTGCGATCCAATAAAATGTTATCCACGGTAACAGATAAGACAGTAAATTTTTATGAAAAATGTATTCACTGAATAAATGGACAACCATTAAAATTATTTATTTATTTTAAAATTATTTGAATTATATACAGGGTGTTGCACATTTACGAAATACGGGTGTTTCAAGTTCTTGGTCCATTGAGAGTTTTTGAGGAACGGCAAAAGATATCGATTTGAAATTTTTTCTTAAATATTTTAAATAAAATGCCACTTCCGGTTTGACTGGAAGTAACATTTACATTTTTAAATTCTACATACAATTTTGAGTAAAATTACTGAACCATGTCCTATATCTAAAGTGAATAGTTTTCGAGTTATTAATTTGTTCAGTTAAAATATGACAAATGCGCGTCAATCAAAAATAGCCTATAACTTTCTATTAGGTTTGCGGAAATGGGGGTGGACTTTTTGGAATCTTAAAACATTGTTTAAAAGATTCCATGTCAATTCCTTAACATACCGGGTGTTATATTTAAAATAAAAAAGTTATTAACGTTTCAAGTTAGCCCAATTTGCCCTGGGTTTTCTCGGGTAATTAGTTGAAATTGACATGGATTTTTTTAAACAATGTTTTAAGATTCCAAACATTTTACTTCCATATCCGTAAACCTAATAGAAAACATCTAGAAAACTATTCACTTTAGGTGTAGGACATGGTTTAGTAATTTTACTCAGAATTTTATGTAGAATTTATACAGCTTGTTTATACTAAAACCGAATATATCTATATATATATGGGGCGTGGCCTCGCCTCCCTCCAACGCGCGACACAGTAGCTAAGCAAATAGACTGCATCGCTAATGAGATTTTTTGCATTATTATCATTTAATTTACCTGCTCGACCTTTCGTCATGTCGTTTATCACACAAGCAACTGTGACGCGCCTTGGAGGGAGGCGAGGCCACGCCCCATATATATATATAGATATATTCGGTTTTAGTATAAACAAGCTGTATACGTAGAAATATATGGGGTGTTCTATGTGAAATAACAAAGTTTATGTCACTTCCGGTCAAACTGGAAGTGGTATTATGTTCAAAATATAAAAAAATAGACTTAATGGATTATAAACGCTTTTAAATTTCAATTCAATTTTTTTCCGTTCCCCAGAAACTTCCAATGGACCACGAATGTGAAACACCCTGTATATCAAGTAGTGTTTTTAGGTACGAATCATAACCTAAAAACCCCATAACTTATGATACCACTATAGATTCGAAAGCAATTTATAATCGTCAAACTAAAAGATCAAGATTTGTTTCGAACATAATATATTATATATATGTTATATTTAGTAAGTATATATAAGATAAATACAAATGTGTTGTTTTATTAAAAAAAAATTGTTGTTTTCTTTAAATATATATTTTGTGATATGTAAAAACATAAAATATTTGAAGAAAAAAAATGATTTATAACAAAATAGAGAATTAAAAATCTGTTTAGGTTAAAATAATAAGAATAGCTGTGTAAAAAATTTAAATGACGTGATTTCGTGAAACGGTGAGACACGGCCCGTGTCACACGGGTACGTTTTTTTAACCTTTACTTTTAAAATCTGTTAAAAATTTTCATGGGAGAAAAATCGTGTTGTACTGTGTAATAAAAGGGGTTTTTGTGTTAGTAGGAGAAACTTGACTGACCCTTATTGTGCCTTTATTGACATACTTTTATGTGCATAAATTATTCGATTCGCTGTTCTTACATTATTATGCGAATCGTAGGTATCAAAAAGTTGCTAGATAAAAAAGTTAAAATTATGAATTAGCATTTAGGAGAACATAAAATGTATTGGCCGTACAGAAATTTGAATTAGTGGGTTTGGAGTAAATCCATTCCGTATAATAACAGCACCCTGTACCTAAAATGCAAAGTTGTTACCAGATTATTGTAGAGCATGATAAAAAAATTAGTTATGCCAAATTTGTAATTAATACCTTAAGATTAAAAAAAAAATAAAATTTAAATTTTTTTTGAATTTTAAACACTGTATAGTTGAATATTTATTACTCAAACATTCATATTGTATTTACTAACCGCAGGATCGCTGGCATGCTTTAATTTAGCGATACGTAAGTATGTTGAAAAATCAAGTTAAAAAAATTATATCTAAGCTACTCAGCCCTAACATTGTGAAAAGAAAAAAGGTACATTTCCCAATTGGCAAGAGTTTGGCAAAGCCGATCTTCCACTCTTCCATGTAACATTTTAAGTACATGAATAACTAAATTATTTTCTTAGCAATATAATACATAAACAAAATCTTGTAATAATATAAAAAATAAAAAATTATTAAAAATAAACAACAATCTTAAATGTCTAACTGCAAACTTCGTACATGGTTTCTTAAAACCTGTTTAAAATTTAACTCAGGCAAACTTAAAAAAACTAAGTATCTCATTCAAAATAGTAGGTGCAGTGTATTCAAAGCATCCTTTAAACTTGCTAGTACTATGCTGTGGAATTGTATAGTTCACGGCGGTCCTCAAGGGTGAATAGGTTGACCAAAAATGTAGCCAAAAAATATTTACTACATCTAATTGTACTCCACTTAGGCTCTCTAAAACCATTTTTGGGTAAATCGCAGCTGATCGAAAAGTTGTTTTTTTTTAGTTTTAAAAGAAAATCATGGAATTTTAGTAGTTTTTTTTGGTTATATTTTTTTATATCAAAAGTTTGTGTAATTTTAATCATTATCTTATTGAAAATCACATTATTTAATCTTCTCAATAACATTTAGTAGTATTATTAATTGAAATCATAGTTAAGTATTAAATTTTCATCCGCACTGCAAAAAATTTAATAAAAAAGTAGGTAGGCTAAGACTACTATGAAATACAATATAATGTTACAATTACCAAAGGGTGCCATGAAATCTAATAAAACAAAATATGTTGTTATTGAACAGAGAACATAAGTTTTAATGCAAAAAGTCTTTGTGACGGCTGGTGGATTTTGGGTACACCAATATCTCAGTTATTAGACATGGTTCCCATATGCAATTTATAATTCACTACAGTTTATCAACAAATTTTAAAATTTATTTAAAAAGTCCGAGTATTACAGATTTTATACCATTTAAAAATTTTTATTAATTCTATTTCTAAATTTAAAAAAAATCTTTAATACTTTTAAAATAAATTTTGAAATTTGTTGATAAACTGTAGTGAATTATAAATTATAATTTGGTGTATACACCACTTTAATTTGAATTATCTTAATTTGGGGGGCAGGAGGCTGGGGGGCACGCTAAAAAACTAACTTTTTTTCCCCAAACTTCAATTTAAATTCTGCTCGCGCAGAACTTGTATATAATGTCATTATAAACTCATATAAATTTGATGTGGGTCCCATGTCTAAAAACTGAGATATGGGTGTGCCCAAAATCCACCAGCCGCCACTTTAAGATAATCATGAAAAAACCGATCGAAAGTTTGTGTTGTCTGCGGCAGGAAGAAAGTTTTTGGAAAATGCAATCCATCAAAATTTATATTAAATGATAGCCTATACAATTTGATAAATCTACAGTGCTTTAAAGCTTTAATTAAATTTGACAAAAATGACAGTAGATATCACAATGCAGTATGTAGCAATTGTCGTTTGTCTTTATACAATAGGAGACAGAATATCTTAAAAAGACCTCTTTCCAAAAAAGAACCGGGTCTTGACAAAATTGTGCTACATCCAAGAACGAGACTCACATGTCACCATGTAGCTGTTAGTTTTAAAGGTCACAAACCAACACGCAAAAATTCTAATTAGAAGAACAAAAAAGCAAATTTTAGAACATTTAGTGAATGCTTGCAAAAAGTTCATAAAGGAATTTCCCAAAATTGCAGTAAGCACAATTCTGTTGTCTGTTGTCCCTACTGTTTTTCTGATATTAATGAATCAAGAAATGGCACTTCAAATGTTGGTTTTTATAGAACTTACCTGGGAAAAATATAAAATTAATCGTTTGGACAATGCAAGCTATAGTTTGAGTTTGAGAAAAGCAGTAGTAGATTTTTCTTCTTGTCATTTGTAGGTTTAGTTATTATTGTTTCATGTTTTGTAAAAGTTGTTACCTAATGTTATTGAAAAGATCAAAGGATGAGATTTTTATTCGAGTGTAACCAAAATTACCCATATTTTTGATATAACAAAAAATGTAACAAAAAAAAACTAATAAAATTCCATGATTTTCTCTAAAAACTAAAAAAAAATCAAGTTTTCGATCAGCTGCGATTTACCTAAAAATGGTTTTAGAGAGCCTAAGTGGAGGACAATTAGATGTATTAAAATGTTTTTGGCTACATTTTTGGTCAACCTATTCACCCTTAAGGACCGCCGTGAGTTATTTCTTCGTATATTAATATCATGAATGAAACTTCAGCAAGTTGAAAAGATAATATGGACTCTTACATTTTATTAATTTAAACAAGAAAAACCCATAATTATTAACACACATTTAAAAAATATTTAGCTTTTGTGTGATATTTAAATAGAGCGTGACATGCCCCCTAAAATCAGCACACAAAATAAACCTCATACAAGCATTGACTGCGCTGAAATTTTAAACGATTATAATCGTTAATTATAAAAAATGATGATTTGTATAAATTTTTAACGTGGGAATCAAACCTTAAAGAGCAGTCCACCTGTATACCAAGATTCTGGGCAGAGCCCAATCAATTCTTTATTTAGCAACCTGTACAAACTGGTTCAAAAGATAAAGTTTTAGTCTGATTTTTTCGTTACCAATTATTAATTCCACTGATTTGCTGGGGTTTATTTTAAGACCATTATTTAAGCAACATTTTTCAAAGCTGTTTAGATCTGGACTGATTTGGGCAAGTGCTATTCTATGCTTTAAATAAATAAATTTTAAAATTTAAATAAACCTAAGAAAGTCATCAGCATTAAGTGCATACATGTATATTGCTGTAATTAAAAAAATTTGGAATGTCACTAAAGCTTGTGAAGAATTACCCATTTCATTTTTTTCCCTCAATTTGGAATTACCCTGTATAAAGTTAAATATGTTTATGTACTACAATAAGCCATTTAGGGCTGGATTTAGAATTTTGGGTCCCCGGGCCCTGAATTTTTTTTAATTGTTACTTCTAAACGCGTTAATTCTGCTAAACCTAAACATTACGTTTGTTCACACGTTGTAAACATATTATGAAAACAAACATACATTCAGCGTTTTTCTAAAACACATCTTGACTTAAAAGAAACAACGTCATTGCGGAGCAAATCTGGAATGCAATGATTAACATAGCAATTTAATAGAAAGTACGAACGTAAAAGCGAATAAAATTACCCAGAAAATTTGATTGGATTTATTTATGCATTCATGCACGGTGACACCAATCGCACAATACAATAATAATTAATGTTAAAAAAATTATGTTTTTAATTTTTTTATTGTTTAAAAAGCTAAAATTGGTGAAGGCCCTAAATTGATATGAAAAAAGTATGTTTGGACTGCAGTCCATATCATGGTTTAATGAATCATTATGTTGTTCGTCTGGTCTGCAGTTCATATATTCACATATATTTTTTGAATTTCAATTTTAGTTATATTCATTTATTTTTTAAGCCTAGAATTATCTAGATGTTATAAAAATGTATTAAACTAAATAATAAATTACCTAATACAATATCAATAAATAATATAGTACAAAATTCTACAAAAGGACAAAAATTGAGATTTAACATGAGTAATAATAGGCTCAAAATTGTTCAAGTGTGCCACTTAAAAATTTATGGTCGATTAATACGCTTTTCTAACGGTTTAGGAATAAAAACAACTAAAATATTTTTGCAAAAAATCGATTTTTACAATACCTATTAATAATTACATTTTTTGTGGATGTTTTTTTAAAAAATTTATTACTCCCAAACGGTTCATCAAAACAAAAATTTGTTGTTGAGCATGCAAAACTATTTTTTGTAAACAATTGATAATTAATAAAACTTCTCCGCCTGCGAGGAAATTTTTTCACATTTTATCTGATTTACAATCCCTTACGAAAATTTTGGTAATTTTTTTTTATTATTTTCTAATAGGTCAAAAGTTATAAATGTTTATATGACCGCGCTCCGACCTCTAGCGCTGGACGAGCACGATACGATCAAAATGCACAAAATATTTAAATATCTATAATAATAATAATAGAGTCTAACTGGTTTCAGATGGGGAGAAGACCCCAAAACCCTTTTGTACATTTATAGAGCATTAGATAGGAGCAGAATTGACTACGGCTTAATTAATTAATATTAATAAACTATTTTACACTCAAAAACGAGTCAAGGTTCAATAAAATTCAATTCCAAGCCCTTCGCGTCTGCCTAGCAGCTATGAGATCATCTACAAACGTCCTACAGATTGAGGCATGTAAACCCCCTTTGCGTTTCCGCAAACATTTTTTAACTGAAAAATTTTTATAAAAAATTTTTTTTATTTCAAATAATCCAGTTATTTACCACATCGAGATTCTAAGGACGAGCATAGATGCTCGTGGTGCCCCCGCAGAAAAAAACGATCTGGTGTTGGCAATGAATAATCTAGCAGACATTCGCTGTCACATTTTTGTGAAAAATAAACTTGCTATCTATTCTTCGGATTATTTTAATTCTAATTTCAAAATTCCCCATTGTTTTGATTTGGGAATACCCAGGGGTCCACGCCTGAAACCGTTTAATAGTTCCATCTTTAAGGAGGTGACTGGGAAAAAATGGCCGGATTTTACTCATATTTTACTGATGTGATTCCCCCAGTGTCATCATATTATGGGGTTTACAGTGAAAATCTCCAAATGAATTTCTCGAGCAATATAGCAGCTTATATTTGTTTGGAGAGAAAAATCAAAAAATTCGTCGTTAGGCATTAGGGAAATATTTCATGATTTGGCAATGGAAAAATGTGTAGGGATTCTTTGCTGGATTCCTGGACATATGGAAATCTCTGGAAATAAGAAAGCAGATTGGAATTGCAGATATGTCAATGAGCAGAGTTAAAATCCCGTGGTTGGACTTTGTTAAATTGAGTAGAGATAATTTAATAATAATAATAATAAATCTTTATTTCCCAACAAATCTACAATCCAATTACAGGAAAATATACAACAAATAGTCATAAAATTTCATTCAATAAAACAAAAAATAAACAAATAATTAATTCAAGTAGCAATAAAATAAAATAAAATCAATACAAAAAAAAAGATATTAAAATCAATTAAATTGCACTGTCTTTGGCATATTTTACAATAAAACATATATTATCAAAGTTGATAATGCACAATGTTTGTCTTGCATGGTGGCAGATAAAATGTTTGACTTGTCCTTGTTGATTGTCTTGGTACTAAGAAATTTAACATAGACACATAAAATCAATCTTATTCTGGACCAGCATGCTCACTAGGGTGGGCCGAAAATCCGCTTTTTTAGAATTTCGTTTAGTAATAGCAAAAATTTTGTTCATTATGTTGTAAAAAAAATTTGTGTAAAAGATTAAAATTTTCGATCAACATCCTAGGCTCGCCCAACGCAATTAAAGATCAAAATGTTCAAAAAAAATTTTTCTTAATTTATTTCGATCGGAAATTTTATGCTCTACACAAAATTATTTCAGATGGATAGTTTCAGAAATTTGTTCATTATGTTGTAAAAAAAATTTGTGTAAAAGATTAAAATTTTCGATCCTCATCCTAGGCTCGCCCAGCGCAATTAAAGATCAAAATGTTCAAAAAAAAATTTTCCTAACTTAATTCGATCGGAAATTTTATGCTCTACAAAAAAGGTCCTTACACTAAATTACTTCAGATGGATAGTTTTAGAAATAAACCCGATTTTAGTATCAAAATTTTTTGAACATTTTGATCTTTAATTGCGTTGGGCGAGCCTAGGATGTTGATCGAAAATTTTAATCTTTTACACAAAATTTTTTTACAACATAATGAACAAAATTTTTGCCATTACTAAACGAAATTCTAAAAAAGCGGATTTTCGGCCCACCCTAATGCTCACAAACCTTATGGAATAGACAACCCTTCTACTCTCCAGACTTGCAAAGTTAAACATATCCAGCAGTACCTCATTATTAAATCCTCTCTCAGGATAGGTACCTTGAGTTTTAATAATTAAATTTTAAGAATTTTCGCTGGGCTTTCTCAATTTTAGTTTTATTAGTAGAATAGAAAGGGTACCAAACAAGCGATCCGTATTTAAGTTTTGAAACAACATAGGAACTATAGAAAGTCCTAAGTGCAAGATAATTACTAAAGCCACTGCAGTTACGAATTATAAATCCTGAAATACGATACGCAGAGCAACAAATATTATTAACGTGAGTATCGAACAAGAACCTCTGATCAAAATGAACAAACGCTTTGCAAATTCGGGAAGGGATTGGCGGATTCCGTGGGGAGAAAATTTGTAACAACATTGATTAGAATCAGGCTTGGGCATTGCCTAACCCCGGAACATATGAAACGTATTGGTGTATGTGCGGATAGTTCGGCAGTATCAACCATATTTTATTTAATTGTCAAAATAACCTACATAATTGTAGTATTTTATATAACATAATTGTTAGCCCTAGGCATCAATCACCTTTAGCGTGTATCCCATTGCTTGCTTCATTTCATTTAGATACGTATAGGCTAGTTTTTTCATTCTTAGAATAATCTAATTTGAATTTATGATGTGCTCTAGATTCCTACATTTTTTCGTTCCGCTTTCCTTACCTGTCAATTTTAATCCTATCAAATCAATTCCTTTACATTATCTGGAAGTCTACATTGCCTTTGGAAGAAACTTATGCCAAAATTTATATATTGGGTGTAGAGATCCTGGGATACAACATCCAGGAACTTAGTTCCCATATACAAGCATATGGTCACATGGACTAGCCTCCAAGCACCAATGTTAAAAATACCGAATTTAGAAAGAAGAAGAAGGACGAGCACGTTCAGACTCGCCCGCACTCAGTCATCGTGCTCGCCCAGCGCTAGAGGTCGGAGCGCGGTCACAAAAACATTTATAACTTTAGACCTACTAAAATATAATAACTTTTCTTTTACCAACATTTTCGTAAGGGATTGTAAAATCAGATAAAATGTGAAAAAATTTCCTCGCAGGCGGAGAAGTTTTATTAATTTTTAATTGTTAAAAAAAAATAGTTTTTTTATGTTAAGGTTTGCCCTTAACAACAAATTTTTTATCGTAAAGTATATTTGTCAACGAAAATTTTTATATTAAAAATGTTAAGTTTTGATGAACATTTCGGGAGTAATTTATGAAAAAACATCCACAAAAAATGTAATTATTGATGAAACTCCATATTCTTAATATATGAATAAAAACAACACTGTTTTAAAGTTTCACTATTTTATTTATAAACAAATAGCAGTTAACAACGGCTATGATGCACAACTAATTAACAAAATCGTAAATCACAAAAAACAAAAAATAGCTATCAACAACGTTTTTCCAACATCTAAGATTACCATTTATACATATAATAGCTGTACATATCTAGGTACTAATATGAGACATGTATCTAATTTCTTTAATAAAATCAATAGTAATGTATCATTTAAAACTAACAACAACCTTAGTAAGTTTTTCAAATACAACAAAGATAAAACATCAAAATTTTCATAATCCAGCGTTTACCAACTAGCCTGCAGGGACTGTCTGAAAACATATATAGGCCAAACATGTAGAAATTTTAATACACGAATTAAAGAACACAAGAAATCCTATATAAACCTTAAACAGGATTCTTCATATGCTAACCATCTAATACAAGAGAACCACAAATTTGATGATAACTTTAAAATATTACAAGTAGCCAATAAGGGTACCAAACTAAATCTTCTGGAGTCTTTGGATATTAATAAACTAAGGAAAAAATCTGATATTGTTCTTAATGACCAAATTGAAACTAACATCTCGCCTTTGCTAAATTTATTTTAGAATGTATACTTGTAGTACTAAAAAATAATATTTATTATTATTATAAAATTATATTAGATTGGACTTTCCAAATCCTTAGTTTTTCCAAAATTGTGTAAGTTTTATTAATACCTTCAGGTATAAAGTTTATACAACACTTATTTTCTAAAATTACCTGCCATTTGTTAATATAAATACCGCCTCTTGATAAACATATGTACTAATTCTGAAGAAGCTACTGTGTAGCGAAACAATTGTTAATCATTAAAAACATAAATAAAATAGTGAAACTTTAAAACAGTGTTATTTTTATTCATAATATATTATATTAATTATTATTAAGTACTGCAAAAATTGATTTTTTACCTTAATCTTTACCCTAACCCACTGGCGGACTAAACCCGTCGGGGGCCCGGGCGGTAAAATAAAATGGGGCCCCTAGTCTGCTTATGAAATAATGTGATTGTTTTGTAAATATTATTGTTTTGTTATTTTAAATTTGTTAGTAGATCCTCTTAGCAAGTCCTTTGCAACACTCTTAATGTAATCAGTGATATGAAAATTGATTACAAGCTTTTTGAACTTGTTAATAATTTAAATTTTAGAAATCAAGGTGCCCACTCATGGCAGTCTAAGATTAACCATTATTTAATGTAATTATAACCTTTTTTTATAATTCCTGAAGGATTGCAGCTAGGGGTCCCGAGAGTTGGTATCACAGTCATTGGTTTGACAGTTAATGTCAAAATCGATTCGCCAAGCCGTCCTTAATTTACTTATTTACAATAAGCGGCTGTTAATGTTAAAGAAGAAAAAAAGGATTTTCTTTGGTGTTAAACAAAATTTATTGCCAGAAAAGTCTCGTAAGTACTAGAAAAATCATAAAAATATTATAACCAATATGCAAAATATTATGCTGTTTTAAGTATAGCCAACCTATAAAATCAAAATTTTGGGTGGGATAAAGTACCTATCTCATTACAGCACCGAAAGCGGTTTTATAATGAAGTCATTATGAACGCAAAATAGATCAATTTAGTTAATTAATTAAAAAATCAAAATGTTTTATGAACATTTTTGAAGATTTGTTGTTCCTATAATAATAATTTTATGCCAGTCCTCAGCAATGATATTAAGTAAAATAACAACATTATTATTATATGAATAAAACATCTTTAACATGTTAAATGCATTTTCATAAAACATTTTGTCTTGTTTTTATTTATCCCGTTAGTAATCATGGAATCGCCCTTAAGTGTGAACGCAAAATAGATCAATTTAGTTAATTAATTAAAAAATCAAAATGTTTTATAAAACATATATGAACATTTTTGAAGATTTGTTGTTCCTATAATAATAATTTTATGCCAGTCCTCAGCAATGAAATTAAGTAAAATAACAACATTATTATTATATGAATAAAACATCTTTAACATGTTAAATGCATTTTCATAAAACATTTTGTCTTGTTTTTATTTATCCCGTTAGTAATCATGGAATCGCCCTTAAGTGTATTAAATTATGTAATATTTTGGATTTATATTTTATATAATGAACAAATTAACGGTTAGGCTAACATTGTTTAAATAAACTTACTTATATTGGTATACATGTGTGGAATAATAATAATAAAATATTATATACAAAAGTATTGTTTAATTTATTTTCAAGGTCTTTGGATTTTCTAAACAGGTTATCCATATAATTCAAATATTTTATAAAAACATTATTTTTTATGCATAGGATTTTGAGTTCTAAATTATACAATATTTTAATATAGGTATACATAAAAGTCAATGTGAGTAAAAAATGCAAAAACGCCAGCCGAGAAAGTATATACTTATATATACTTATATAGGCGCAAATTTTGGAAATACGACATTTTTTCGTGACCACTAGTAACAAAGTATTAACTGCGCAGAATCTTCTATCTATTTCCCATTTTTCGCACTTTTTTTGTAAATTTATTATTAGTTTTTCCTACTGTTATTATTAACCCATTTCTAAATAAAAATACACGTTTGCATAAGTTTAGTATTGCATATTTTATTACCTATTTTTAGTAAAATATATTTAGCATAAACTGAGAGAAAAATTTGGTAATTTCAAATAAATACAATTAATTAATTCCAAATTTAAATGTTTGTCGATCGATTTTTAATTAAAAAAAAATATTTAAAATTCATAATTTTATATAATTTTCATTTATTCGTTGTTCAAATAATTACATTTGAAAATATATATGTTTTTCATTGTAGGCATCAATAGGGTTCAGCCTTTAAGGCCCATTTTCAGTCAACTCTCGTGCTAGAGTGGGAGTCTGAGTGCAAGCTTGCTTTGTGTATTTCATACACAGAAAAAAATCTAACATAGTACCAAGAACAGCGCTGTCATTGAATGCATTAAAATTGAAGCAATCTAAATTGTTATTTGCTCAATTAATTACTATTAAACCAAAATAGGGAAATATTTTGCCTAAATGTCAAAGAATTTATTGAGTTAAATGTATACATAGTATACATACAATAGTAAAGTTATTAAATAAATCAAATTAGTATTTAATGCAATAACATTCTACCATTTTAACAAATAAATATCAATATGAATATCAATAGATTTAGGAGCGATAACTTTTGTTGTTAATTTAAAAACAGTAAACGATTATAATTATAAACCAAGTGCTAACTACCTATTGGTATTATAGGAACTGTTATTCAGGAATACGGATTACAAGATCTCATTGGTTTAATGGCTCACCCATTCATGCTATGCTAGTGTTTTTTCTGTGTAGTAGTCATTTTCATTAAAATCTGACTCCAGCGCATAATCCGCTGTATGTGCTAAAGCTAAGAAGTTGCAAGCTTTAGTGCTGGGTCTGGCTTGTATTTCAATTTTTATCTGAACATTTTTTTATTTTTTGGTATTAAATTTATAGTGCTATCGATAGTTTTAAATTTTGTATTGTGGAAGTAGTAAACATTTGTACTACGAGGGTGGTTCAAATATAAACCGGAATTTTTTAATAAACGCGCTAAAAATTTAGTAAAAGTAAAAGTGGCTGCACTGGATGTTAGGCTGGTCTGTTACGAAGCGTAGAGAACAGCCGGAACTGCGTAACCTCGCTTTTCAGTGTAGTTATAGCCATGAGCGAGAAGGATGTACCAGTGTCTGTTGCGCAACGCATCATTATTCGTATTTTGGTCAAAGATAATGTAAAATCCGCGGAAATTTATTAAAAATTACTCGAGCAGTTCGGGGATGAGTGCCTCTCCAAGACTCAAGTGTATGAATTGTGTTCCGCTTTGCGAAAAGGCCGAGAAGTGGTGGCAAACTTGCCATATGCGCGGCGCCCCAAACAAGTGTTACAGATGAGAACGTCAGCGCTGTAGAAAAACTCATTTTGGAAGACCGGCGCAGTACTGTACGCAATATGCCTGAAGAATTGGGCATCAGCGTAGGTAGTATTGAGCAAATAATTCATAAACGGCTCGGTTACCGCAAAATTTCAGCCAGATGGGTGCCAAGACTTCTGAATTTTTATCAGAAATTCACACGCTAGGAAGTTTGATGAAAACATTGAACGAATTGGGTTGGGAAACACTGGAACACCCTTCTTATAGTCCCGATTTGTCGCCATGCGACTAGTATTTGTTCGGTCCATTGAAAGAGGCACTTGGCGGACTGCGATTCGAAAGCAATGTGGAGGTAGAATACTTCGTGCGCGAATGGTTACGTGACAAGCCGAGAGATTTTTACGAACAAGGCATCCGAAAGCTTCCGGAGAGGTGGCAAAAGTGTGTAGAGTGTGACGGAGACAATCTAGAAAAATTGTAAAAAATTTCAGCTCTGTAACTTAATAATAAAAAATTTTATAGCAAAATTCCGGTTTATATTTGAACCACCCTCGTATGTACAAAATTTGTACTACAAATACTACAAAAATAGGAAAAAGTTCGTAAATAAACATTTCTCATGTATTTAACCATTCATTTTTGTTAAGAAATAAGATCATATTGATTTTGAAGACAGTAAAGTTGTTATTTCATAAAAAACATAGCATACACACATATTAACAAATAAACTACACCAAAACAACAAACGTAAATATAATTTACATAACCCCAAATTTTGACATTGTTATTGCATGCATGCTGGAGTGCGATTATCGGTTAAAAATAGCCACTCTACGTGTGCGACACACTCCCACTCTAAAGCTAGCTTCAGAGTTAATTGAAAATGTAGCCCTAAGCTACATTTTCAGTCGATTTCCTAAGGCTCTAATTTATACCAACACATATACGTTAACCTTAGACAATAAACTTAACACTAAAGTGTATTCAAATCTAAGCTGGGCCAAACAAAAACGCCCAGACGCGTGATAACTCGTTTCTATTGGTCGATTCTGATGGTGTGACTCGGATTGTGAGCTCTTATTGGTCGATCCGGAGAATTGTGTTTACATTTTGTCCAGCTTGGATTTGAATAGACTTTAGACGCGTAAACTAACGATTTGTGGCTTCAAGATATTTTGACAGTTGTTCGCTGTTTTGTATTGTTTTTGGTCGGTTTTCTTAACAAATACAACTTAAAGTGATAAAAAGGTGCGTAGTTTGGTATTCGACAGAAATACGTACATTTACCTTTAAGTCCTTTTAGACATGTTTTTTATTTTACTATTAATTAAATATTGGATTAGTCAATAATAACAATTTTATAAGTATACATTTAAATTTTATCAATCTATATCAATCTATTTATAACAATAATTATTATAATATACTAATATTAATAATACTTTCTTATTAACTTACAAGAAGATCATACATATTTTCTGCGACCCAACAAATTTAGTATTTAATGGATTTAAAATATACATAACAATAAACAATTTAATCATAAAACTGACAATATTATTTCATTACGTTTAAATTTAAATGTAATATAAATTAAATATAGTATGTATTAAATACATACATACATTGTATTTATACAACAGCAACAGCAAATAAAAATTCCGGGTGGCAATGCAATAGCCAACTGCAGTTGGCTATTGCATTGCCATTGCCACATGTATACAGTGGTTTTAATTTAAATACTTAACATTTCCTGGAATTAGGCTTGCTTGAAATGATAAATAGATAAAATTGCCTTCATATCAGTTAGCTTTAAATCTTGCCAATTTTCTTTGTAAGTATAAATTGTTTACATTAAATTCCCATTTTAAATATACCTATATATACCTATATATACGTTTGGAATTTCCGAGTATTCATTTTTTGAAGCATTGTTTGTTCAAGTTATAAACATACTGTACAATTTTTGATATTATTAGATTACCTTTATCAACAGGGGCAATATTGTTGTCTGGCACATTTATATTCTTTACTTGTTTATCCACGACATCATTGTCTCCCAAAAAGTTTTTGTTATCGACCCCATCAGCGCACAAATTTTTGTTGAAGCGTAACGCATCACTGTTTTCCACTGCATTTTCTTTAGCATATAAAAACTGTTTTATAGTCACTGGTCCCTGATAAACGGTCTTATTCCCGAAATGTATGTCATTGGAGTTCATCACCGAAACATTTCCGAAAGTCGGCAGCTCATGCTGTCCGTCGTGCTGGACGATTTCGTTATCGGAATCATCCCTGTCGGATTTGGTGATCTCTTCCACCCTGTAATCTTCATCGCTGGACACGCTGGGTGGACTCGAGGGCAGACTTTCCCTCATGTTTACTTTTAACACTCGAACGATAATTTTCTGGTCATCATAACAATGGCAGGACTGATAGCAGCATAAGATGTTCACGCTCAACACTTTCAATGCCAACTACATTTGTTGTATTTGTTTCGGTGTCCGCTCGGTGATAATCGCTTTTAGTTGCGATACACAAATTAACACGACTCTATATTATACTAAAGTAATATATTTGTTTCATTAAATATTGTAACAGATAAGATAAAAAAAATGGGTCTAAACAAAGCCCAGTTTAATGATTTTTTTTCACACTTTTTTGATTTTATTAAAAGTTATTTATTATAATTGATACAAAAGTAAGAACGTATGACCAGCGGTTTTAAACTTAATAATTGTGATTTAAAGTAAGTTTTAATACTAAATTTATATATATACAGGGTGTTTCATAATATATGCGCATGACTTCAGGATGTGATAGCTCATCCAAAAAGATGAAAAAAGTCGCTATTAACTTACCCTCTAAAATGCACAATTTTCGAGATACAGGGTGTTAAAATTTTAGAAAAAAAATCGTTTTTTTCGATTATCTCTGGAACCGTTTGTCGTACAAAAAACAGCTTTTGTAAGCATTTTCTACTCATAATAAGCTATGTTTTGTGACAGAAAAAAAATTTTTTTACTCATAATTGGTGGAGATTTTGAAGGGGTAGCGGGTGTTTTTCTCCTCAACTTCAACGCCCCTAAAAAAAGTACGGTTTTGAGAGGCCCATTCGAACCGCCAATGTTTTCTACACAAAAAAGGTACTCTTGGTTATAAGCTCTAGTTGACGGTTTTCGAGAAAAATCAACTTTTATATTTAAAAACATGTTCAATTTTTTGAAAAAAAAAAAAAATTATTACTAATTAAACAAAATTTATTTTAACGTTAGAAAAAGTAACAAAACCAAACGATAATTGCAAAATTAAAAAAAAAATAATTTTTTACACAAATGCTGAAATGTTCGAAATGCGTTACCTTGACCCTGTTTTTAAACATAAAAGTTGATTTTTCTCTAAAAAGGTCAACTTTAGAGCTTATGACCAAGAGTACCTTTTTTGTGTAGAAAACATTGGCAGTTTGAATAGGCCTCTCAAAACCGTACATTTTTCAGGGGCGTAGAAGTTGAGGAGAAAAACATCCGCTACCCCTTCAAAATCTCCACCAATTATGAGTAAAATTTTTTTTCTGGCACAAAACATAGCTTATTTTGAGTAGAAAATGCTTACAAAAGCTGTTTTTTGTACGATAAACGGTTCCGGAGATATTCGAAAAAAACGATTTTTTTTCTAAAATTTCAACACCCTGTATCTCGAAAATTGTGCATTTTAGAGGGTAAGTTAATAGCGACTTTTTTCATCTTTTTGGATGAGCTATCACATCCTGAAGTCCTGCGCATATATTATGAAATACCCTGTATATATACAGGCTCGTGCTGGGATGATTTTAGGGGCCGGGAAATAATTCCCTTACAGGGCCCTCCCCCGCCTTAAATTTTATGTCATTTAGAGAAAGGGTTGGGGAACTGGGGGAGGTGTTGTGTTTGTGATTAAAATATTACGTTGCGTGCTGGGGCCGTCTACTACTTCCTAATAACCAGGGACTTGTAACGCATTTCTGTTACGGTATTACGGGTATTTTTGTTTATGTAGATAAGGATCTAAACTAAATTAAATCGAAACATGCGCCCCCCGAAAATGATAACTAAACTTTCAGAAATTAATTTGGTACTATTACTTAAGTATAATTATACTTAATAGTACCAAAACGAGTAACTAAATCTTGATAACGGTTAACAAAATTGTTATCGAAACTGTTTGTAACAAAAATTGCAGGTGCGCAACAACAACCGAAATACGTGATATTGAAACGAAACTGGTAACTGAGTAACGAAACTGTAACCAAACGCTGAATTTTAAAAAACTTTTACAAAATGCACATCAACACAAAGTCTTTTTAAAAATATACGTGATCCGTCTACTAACTTTCAAGCTGTCATGCTGTCAAGTATTGACATTGTCAAGAAAAATCATATCGTTTAAAAATTTGAATAAACAATATTGTGCAATATGTATTATATTAATAGTATATTGTGCGACTTCTGGGAGAAAAAGAGGATTCCAACTGACATAAAACTCATTTTTAACGTAAATATTATCCAATTTTAACTTAAAGCTAACTTCATGCAATTCCGCTCACTAGTGAGTCATGCGGGTAAAACTCTCGACTAAAACGCGCAGGTAGGTTACGCGGGTAAGTAATACGTTACGCGGAGAGTAATGCGCGCAGGTAAATCAAGTAGTGTGGATAAATCGCGCAATTAGGACTCGTGGGAAAATGGTGGTATACCTGATGACCATGTGGCGCAGGAAAGAATATATATTTCTTAAGGTAACTGAATAAAACATCGTTTACGATTTTTGGGGTGTTACTAACTTCACGTTCGAGGAATATCCTCTTTCTCCCACGAGTCGCACAATACTCGCACAATAATTACAAAATTATAAAGGTATTTTATAAGTACGCTGCTTCATTTATTTCACAATAGAAAACGTTACTAGGTACTTAATAGTTTTCTTCGATACACGAGAAACGTTACTAGTTTAGTTTCTGTACCAAGAGGCTTTGTTACGATTTCGTTACTCAGGTGGCGTTGCTGGTTTCTTTTCCATACCCTGTGTTTCGGTTCTGCTTAGAGTTTTGCTAGTTTTGTTACCTTAAGTGTCGTTACTCTTCTGTTACTTGTTGGGAACGATTTCCAACGTTCCGTTTCTGATTATGTTTTAATCTTTTTATGTTACTCGGAACGATAACGCCAGAAACGGAGTTTCATTTTTTTTTGTATATTTATATATTTACCTATAGGTAGGTTTCTTAATTTTAAAGCTGACCAACAAAGCCAATATTTAAATAAAGTCATTTTTAGGGGTAAATAATAGTTTAAAAACTACTGTTATTAAACAACGTCGAACCATTTTGAAATTACCTATGAATCGTATTTAGGTAATAATTTATGTTTAATTAAAGTTTACTAATTACCTAGTATTAATACTCAGGGTTCCCAGCATTGTTTTGTACTTTTTTTATGATTTTATGACAAATTTTTCAAGAATTTATTATTTCTTAAGTAATTTTAATAAAAAATAGGTATGTAGTTTTTTAACGGTTTATTATATAAAAATAAATATTTTTTCTCGAAACAAAATAAATATTTCTTCTATTATATTTTAATATATATGTATATGTTACTTTAGTATTTAAAATAAATAAAACCACATAGGTACAATTTTTTTTGCGTTTTTGATACCCCTGTTAATCATTGTTTGAGCCTCCAATATTTCAGATTTTTTAAGAGTAGTCTTAGTGTTAAGGTACTTTTAAAATTTCTTATTTTCTTCAGAAATAATATTTCTTGCTATTTTTAACTCTTACTTGCCAAACTAGTATCAATTTCTTCAAGTCCTTCTTTGTGATTGCGCTTTCTGCATTCCTTTTATAAAGTAATATAGTATAAAAATAACTTTACTATCCTCATTATTTATTTCAAATTTCAAAAATTAAAATTCATTTCCTAACCTAGCTTAAGCTAATTAATTAATAAGTCTTCTTCTATTTTCTTTATAGTATGATGTTCATACGTCAACAACCAAGGCCGTATTTAAATCATTTTATTGCGTTTTATTCTACAGGGCCGGCTTTAAATTTTATTTCACAAAATTTCTATTTTATAAAAAAGAGCAAAGGTGAGAACCTTGTTAAAAAATAATGAAATTTTATGATTTCTATAACAAAATGTGAATTTTATAGCATTTTAGGACAATTTAACCAATTTTATGATATTTAAAAAATTATGACAAACGGGAAGTTTTATACTGTTTTAAACAAAACATGTTTGTAGAGTGCCATGGGGGATTAACGAAATTAACGCTATCCCCCATACAATCTTTTAAATTTATAATAAACAGAATGTCCCGAAAATGGCAATAGTACAGGAAGCTACTCTTCCTAAACAGGTCCCGTTAAATTCAACCATGGTATTAAGATCCGATGAGTATAAATAAAATAAAATTCTAAAAATTGGCTTTGCACACTCTTCATCGCCAAAGTGCTGCTGGTTTCAGGAAAATAAAGAGCTTATCATCTGTAAAAAAAATTTATTATTTATAAACTAGTCTGGATTGATGGCATGAAGCTTATGCTTTCAGAAACTTTCTCATGTTCATGAGGCTCTACTGATGGTTTAGAAGCTGGAACCAACTAATAATAAAACTGCTTATAGCGCAGTGTAACGGGTGGTTTTTTGGGGTTACTGAACGAGGGGAGCGGGGGCTGATATTGACTACTATCAGTCCGTTACAAGGATGTTACCACTAATCTGACCTTTATTCCAGCGACGGTTGCCGATGATTTGGTAATCCCAATAAGCACGAATCACCACACTAAGTCACTCGCGACGGATCTCCCGGAACACTTCGCGAATCACGATATACTTACGTTTGCCAAGCACTGGGTAATTAGAATTAACAGGTACCCAAAGAAACAAAGCAGATTCTAACCACAAACAATATATTTACAATTAAGAAGAAGAATAAAAATTAACAAAGAAAATAAGAAAAATTAATAATTTAACGGTAAAGAAAATTAACAAAGAATATACGGAGAGATTAAGATTAAGAAACTAACTTTTGAATTAAACCGAACTAAATTAACTTTTATAAAAGGTAACCTAAATGAATCTTATAAAACTAATAATTTAAACTACAAATTTTAAACTAAACCGGTCACTTAAGGTGAACTTAACTGCGAGCACCGGTATAAGCAACTTTACAACAAACTTAACAATATACCTGACTTAATTAATTACACTGACTGGCTAGAACTTCGACCTTCGAACTCGGAAACGACGCGCGCGAAATCTTGCAAGATAAAATCTGCAGAACGCAGTTGAGTCCAGCTTTTAAAGACTCCCTTAAGTCGAGGGCGTGACTTGGCTTAGGGTTGAAGTTTCTGGCCAATCAGAGGCGTGCAGTGAGAAATTTCTACCCCTACTTAACGCTGACTTAGGGTGAATTCGGCGTTGCCTAACTACAAAGTTACTTAAAAAGTTTAAATCCGTTAACAAAGTCCAAAAAATTAAAATATCCTATGTCTGCAATTACTAACTACCCTTTTACTTCAACCTAAGTTATACAATTAGACAATTTTCTCGGGTTACATTAAATTCTTAAAACTTATCGGTAAAACTACTATACGGCTGGTTATCCTTATCTTAGTCCTAATTCTTTAATCTAAATGATTATTAACTAAATAAATTTGTTATTATTCTTTTAACTACTTTCTCTAATATTAAATTTTCCAACGATCGATTTAAACAAAGGGGAGCGTTTTCAAATGACCGTTAAGGCTTTTCCAAGAAAAACATCATCTGGCTACTTTTTAGTGCGCGTTTCCGCTGGTGGACCCTTTGGACAAAGAAACTTTCTATCTGTTTATTTATTACTTCCAAAACATGCTCCCAAGCCCCCCCAAGTGACATCTGGCTCTCTTAAAAATCCTTCTAAGTATTAAATTTCTTATTACGTCAAAACAACCATTTCTTTGAAATTTAGTGAAACTTCAGATTTTTCCCTATTACATCACTCCCCCCTTTTTAAACGAATCAATAAAAAAAAAATTGCAAAAATAACAAATTGATTCGTTAAAAAACCAAGCAACTTAAACTAAAGCTAACAAACTAAATATAAGGTGTACAATCCTCTTAAATCTATACTAATTAGTTTTTTCCTAGTCCATGATTTCAATCAGGCTTGGTCTGTTTTTTAACTTTCACTATGTTTGTGTCACTGTATCACGCACCAAACACTTCACTTGTTCGTCTCTGCACTTTCTAGGTTGGTTTAGTTTTTCTTCGACGTTGCTCCTTGTACTTGTAGGTGTTGGCGCTAATGATTGGATTGCTACCGGGGTTGTTGTTGCTATTCCCTGCATCTGCTATGCTGCTGGTGTATTCTTTCAAGGTTCTTTAGTCCTTGTAACGTTTGACATATAGAATGATTTTGTGGCTCATCTTAAATCGTTCTAACTGCTGGGTTCGTCATAACTTTTCTTTCTTCTAGGTTATTGGCTTCTTTTTCTTTCATTTTTGAACTTCTTTGCGTCCCTTGGCAATATTGTTGTTCCTGAGGTGCGGTCGTCTTCTTCGTTTACATCTTGGCATGGTACGTCTGGGATGCTGTGATTGGCTGGAACAGGCTGCTTTGGTCCAATTGGATTCTTTGGACGGTCTGATTGGACTTTTGATTGTGTGCGATTCTCCTTGGATGCATATTTGTTGGCTCGTTGTCATTTTTGCCTCCTTCTTTTGATTACCCCCGTGGTGGACATTTCTAAAACATTTTGAAAACTAAATGAGGATCTAAAATATTTTGGTTTAACGATATTTATTTTCTTCTCTTATACATCCATGGCTGTGTTTCGGCCTTTCCTCTGCTACGCAGAACCATGGGATGTAACTCGGTCGGCTTTTCTTTCCTGGTTGGTGTAGAGGACCTCACGTTGGCTGTTGAATTTGTTGCTATCTCCGTATTTGTTGGGTTTACTTGCTGATCGAAAGCTACAGGGGGATCTTTACTGAAAACTAGATTTGGATTATTATCAATGTTCCTGAAAGAAAAATTATTATCCCTTGCTGAAGAATTAATTTCTTGATGTTGTGAACTGGACGATTGTGTAATTGTATTATTAACTTTCCTTGGTATATGCTCGGGGTCTTCCTCGGTATACAATCCGATCGTTGGATACTTGTTTAAATCGTTCGTTTGTCTTACCTTAATGGGTATAAGTCCCATTTGATTTACCTGATTTTCCGTTGCTAGGCATAATTTTAATCTATTAACATGTACTTTGTCTATTTTATTCCCGTGTATTTCTTTTACCTCGGCGGTAACGTTATTTAAGTTTATAATTCTATAAGGTCCTTTCCATCTCTTTGTTAATTTCCTGCTTATTCCTGGCTTATCTGACGGATCGAACACATATACTCTATCTCCTATTTTAAACTTGTGTAATTCCGCTTTTCTATTAAATGTGTCGTGCACCCTTTCTGTATTTCTCTCTATCATATCTATTGCATTTTTGTGCGCTATTTTCATCCTATTTAAAAATTCCGAGACATAATTTACGTCGTTATCGTACTTTACCTGTAGTGGCTTGAACATCTCGTCATATGGATAATCCATATCTCTACCGAACAATAAAAAGAAAGGATTTTCACCTGTGGCGCTATGTGTTGAAGAACAATACGATGCTAAAGCGAACGGTAGCCAAATATCCCAGTCTCTATGATTCGGTTGAACGTAATGTGACAATAAATCTTTTAATGTCCTATGAAACCTTTCTAATGCTCCGTTGCATTGCGGTCTATACGCAGTCGTTTTCAAATGTTTAATTTTCAAAAGGTTGCACATTTTTTCGAAGAGTTTTGAGGTAAAATTAGTTCCTAAATCGGTTAATAATTGTTTGGGCGTTCCGTGTCTTAAAATTATCCCTGTAATAAAAGTTCTGGCTACCGTATCTGCTGTTTGGTCTTTCATTGGGAAAGCTTCTACGTATTTAGTCAATGCATCTTGGATGGTTAATATGTATTTATTTTGTTGATCGGTTACCGGCAACGGTCCAACAACATCCATTGCTATTCTGTAGAAAGGTCTCGGTGGTATAGTAAATTTTTGTAAAAGTGTCGGTTTAATATGCGGTGATGTTTTCCTTTTCGCGCACGGTATGCATGCGTTTACGTAAATTTTTATGTCCTCGGCCATTTTTGGCCAATAAAAATGTTTGTTAATCCTTTCTAATGTTTTGTCTATTCCTACATGACCTGAAAGTGGTAAATCATGGTACGCCTTCATTATGGATGGGATCATCGTTGCCGGAGCCACTAACATATCTTCGTAGCGCTGATCCTTTGATTTTTTATACAATAATCCGTCTATATCCAAATAATAGTTACTACCCTTGCCTAAGTGTAATGCATTATAAATAGTTTTTAAGCTCGCATCTGCCTTTTGTAAGTTTTTTACTTCGTTACGACTCCACATTGGGTCCCAAATTTCCGTAGCATTTATTAACCTAACCAACTTTATTCTTGACAGCGCATCTACATTTGAATGATTTTTTCCAGGACGATACATAACTTTAAAACTGTACACGGATAAGGAAAGCGACCAACGCATTAGTCTATTGCTTGGGTCCTTAACAGACATTAACCATTTAAGTGGTTGGTGATCACTGTAAACAATGAAATCATTACCATATAAATAAATTCTGTAATGTTTAATTCCCCAAACTAAAGCTAAGCATTCGCGCTCTGTAGTAGAATAATTTATTTCCGCTTTCGAAAGTTGTCTACTGGCGTACGCAATAGGTAACTCTTTACCGCTATGAACTTAACAAAGGATGGCGCCTAGTGCATAAGAAGAAGCGTCTGTTAAAAGAATGAATTGTTTATTAACATCTGGGTATTTTAAAATGGGTTCCTTAAGAAGATAATTTTTTAGTGTCTCGAAGGACGACTGGCACTTATCTGTCCATTGAAATTTGACATTTTTCTTCGTTAGTTGAGTTAAGGGATATGCAATAGCTGAAAATTTTTTTACAAACTTCCTATAATAACCCGTAATACCTAAGAACGACTGAATTTCTGTGACATTTTTGGGAACTGGAATTTTCTTGATTGTAGAAATCTTACTAGGATCAGGTTTAATTCCCTTCTTGCTAATTATATGACCCAGGTACTTAACCTCTTCCTGCAAAAATTCACATTTTTCTTTGTTTAAACTTAATCCGTAATCTCGTAAACGCTGAAAAACCATTCGAAGTTTATTAAAATGTTCCTCCACATTGTTTTTTGAAAAAACAATAATGTCGTCCAGGTACACAAAGCAATGAATACCTATCAACCCCGCCAAGACTGAATACATTAACCTCTGCCACGTGGATGGCGCATTAACTAGACCAAACGGCATCCTGTTGCACTCGTAATGACCCCAAGGTACTGAAAACGCTGTCTTTTCTCTATCTTTGGGATGTACTTCTACCTGCCAATAGCCTGATTTTAAATCTAATTTAGTGAATAGTTCGGCACCGCCTAGTGAATCTATTGTTTCGTGTATATTTGGAATAGGAAAATAGTCTCTCTTTGTTATTGCATTTAAAGCTCTATAGTCTATACAAAATCTATAATCAATGCTACCTGTCTCAGTTTTCTTCTCTATTAATACTATAGGAGCGCTCCATGGGCTAGAACTAGGGCGAATTATGTCATTTTTTAACATTTCTTCAATTTTTTCCTCCACTATTTTCTTTTTAGCCACTGGTACTCTGTAGGGTGCTTTTCTAATTGGACCCTTTGTCCCGTCTATCTCGATTTCATGTCTCACACCCTTCGTGAACTTCAGCGGTCTACCTGACACTGCAAAAATGTCTTCCCAATCCTTTAAAAACTTACAAACTACAATACACAACTCCCTACTGCTAGAAGTCCTGACCACGAATTCCTTATTGTTTCTCGGCAAACTCTCTCTATCCTTTGTAATACTATAATCTTCACATACACGGTTATTCGAAAGTGTCATTTTAATGATTGGAGTATTTTTCTTTATGGACTGAGGTATAGGAGTAACGTTTAGAATTCTAACCACAATTTCTCTATCGTTATTGTTTGGTGTATTTTGTAAATTAACTATTGTTTGCTCGGTTACAATCCCCGAAGCTGTGTTGTTGAGTGGTTCGCAAATCATAGTACCAGAGGGTATGCGCTTACTTACTCTAATACTAACATTACAACCGTGAAATGCAGGTATACTTAAATCTTCAGTCAATCTGACTACACTTGGTTGCTTGGAGCTAATACCATTTGTATTGGTTTTAGGATTGATCAGATCCCTACCATTGTCTGTTTCCTGAAATCGAACGTTATTTTTTGTCAATGCATTGTGATTAGATTCTTCTGGGCTATTGATTTCCTTAACTTTTAGTGTTGACACTTCGGAAGAACTTTTAAGCCGTCCGAGTCGACTGCCTACACGTCTGCAGTTTATTTCTTCCGCCGAATTACTGTTAGTAACCGTCCGATTTAACCGTGATGTGTCTAGCAGAGGTAAACCTAAACCACATAGCATAAGCCTGCCTTTCGCAAAACAAAGTTGGGGCGTGTATAACTCCAAAAAATCCATACCTATTAGACCATCCGTGGGAAAATTCAAATTATCGTCGCAAATTATAAATGTATGCTTTAATTTCTTACTACCAGTTTTATTTAATTTTAGTTCTATGTTACATTTACCTGTTTTATTTATTTGTTTCCCAGATATATCCGTTATTATGTGATTATCTTCTTGTATTGTTAAATTAAATAAACTTACAATCTTGGCTTTAATTAAACTTATGCTTGCTCCTGTGTCTAGAAGCCAAGTCGATGTTTGATTATTAATAAACAATACAATATATTTTGAATTTTCTGGGTTGAGTTTTAAAATTGTGTGTGTTATTTCTGTTGTGTTATCGAGGCTATGTTCCAGTTTAAAAAACAGTTACTGTAGGTATGGCTGCGGTCGCCGCAGTTGAAACAAAAAAATATTTTTTCGCTCCTGCAGCAGCTGCTATAATGTCCAGGTTTGGCGCATTTTATGCACCTGTTAAACATATATTTAAATTTCGGTAGCCGTTCATCGCGGTTTCTCGGTGCGTTTTGGTAGTTAGTTCCGCGTGGGCCATTGTCTTCAAAATTAACTTTTCGTGCCTCGTTGCGGTTTTCGCGCTGCAATTCTCTTTCGCGACTATAATCTCTGCGCTCTCTCCTGCCGTAGTTGCGGTCACGTCTTTCGTAACTATAATCGCGGCTATGTCTTCCATACCCGCGGTCACGATCGCTACTTCCGTAGTCGTAACCCCGGTTACGGTGGTCATGGTTGCTGTCACGATCACTTATTTCGTACCCGCGGTTACGATCGCTATCGTAATCGTAACTCCGGTTACGTTCTTCATATCCGTAGTCACGATCACTCCTTTCGTAACTTTTATCGCGGAGTTGTTTTCCCTTAATATCGCGATTTTTTCTATCGCGGCTGTGATCGCGAAGATTTCTGTCGTAGCTACGATTACGGTTACTTCTTTCCCGGCTGCGTTCGCGGTTATTTTTATCATCGTGGTTGTCTTCGTTACCATCCTTTCGGCGGCCTTCGCTGTGTTTTAGAATTTCCCCCCGGTGTCTGTCATTAGGTAGATTCTTTGGTTCTATATCATCTCCTGTGAGCTGTTCCTTCTCCGACAACAAAGCTCTTATTGTAGCTACAACATCTAAATCCTGCGGCGGATTTACCCTTAACCTGTCTACAATATTCTCTTTTTTCTCAGCTACTTCAAGAGCTTCTTTTAAATTAAGAAAAACACCTACGGACAAAATTTCGTTAGCTAGACGCGTGTCTAGCCCGTTTATAAACTGTTCTGCAATCAATGCATTCTTGTAAATTTTTTTCTCCGGTGTTTGTTCCTCTACTGAAAAGATGTTGTTAGCGGCCATTTTAATTCTTTCTGCAAAGGCCCCTAACGTTTCTTCCTGTTTTCTTTTGCACGCTGCTAATTCTAACTTGGCTTGTTGGAAATTTTTTCTTTTTCCAAATACCCTCTTTAACCATGTTCGCATTTCTTCTATCGAACCTGGTTTGTCATCGTCCCTTAGCGCAAAATAATACGTTTTCGCCATGTCCTTGAGTTTATGTTCCATAGCTTCCATCATGTCTTGTTCCGTCCATTGGTTTTTTCGCCCTATTGCTTGGATTCTATTGATAAAGAGGTCATAATCAGGTCCTCCCTTATAATCGTCGATTAAATTTAGAGTTGTGCCCAATGTTATTTTTTGAAATAAGTCGGACAACTTGTTTGTGCTTATTGTTTCTTCTAAATTATTTTGGAGTGTTCCATTAGGTAATACTGTGTTTTGATTTGTCATTTTAACAAATCACTAACTGACAACTGTAACCCGAAAAGCTATGGAAATAAATCAACCTATCACTTCGCGGTTATGGGGACGATGAGTTGACGAATAAAAACAACTTTATTGGCACAGGAAATAATATGTCTGGCTATGTGGTCCTCTGTGGGTCTCCTGCGTCACAGAGTTCCTGGCTGTGTACGACTTTTTGCTGTGGAAATCGAGACGACCTTATATCTAATTAACGAAGCACACGTAATTAGATCGAGTTTACTTTCTGCGCTTTTGTACTATTGTCTACTCTTTATACCTTGTAAACTCTAAACTGCTGCGATCTTAATCCTTAAACTGTTTATCTTAACTGCATTTATTGTTTTTATAGACTCTTTAAATTGCAAGTAACTTTTTGGAGGAATTAACAAAGAGATAGTTTACCAATATGACTCGTAATTATTTAATTGCTTCGCAACGGAATATTAATTATTATAACTAATTATTTGGGGAGACAGACACACTAATACAAAATACGTTAATAAAAATTTTGTATAATTAACTCTTAATTCCACCTGTCACAAAATTTAATTAACGGTGTAAAATCGATTAATTCCTGAAACATATAAATTTTTCAAGGTTATACATCTATATATGCAATGTTTTACCGCTTCCTGTTAGCTATTGTGCCTTAAATCAAATTAAAATTACTTGTCTGTCTCCTAATTTCTTAAATGTAATAAAGATGCATTGTTCCCATTTGTCTTTACAATAGCACCTTTACACATACCCTAACACTCAAAAACAATGAAAACAATTACAGAAAATTATTTAATTTCTTAAACAATTTTGAGTAATTGCCCTTTGCTATTAATAACGACAATAACCATTGAGTGATTAGTTTATTGCCGGAGATCTACCTAGCTTTTATCCGCACGCGTCCTAACAGCCCCTAAATTACCTTGCGCGCGCTTTACTTACTAGAGATTTCGACTTTTTACAACTTTTAACTTTTAGGTACTTTTACAATCGCTATAAAACTTAACATTTACAAATCAACATAAGTGTATAGCTATTTCACAAAATAAATGCGCTTTACGGGGGTACACCTGAAACCAGTTGTGTCTATTTACGGTATTTTGATAATACGATTACATGTAATAAAAAACTTATATTAATATTTAATTCCATATACACCTATATACAATCAAATATTTAATGCAAGAGAAATTAGTTCTGAAAAATTATGAGACACACCTGACACCAGATGTAACGGGTGGTTTTTTGGGGTTACTGAACGAGGGGAGCGGGGGCTGATATTGACTACTATCAGTCCGTTACAAGGATGTTACCACTAATCTGACCTTTATTCCAGCGACGGTTGCCGATGATTTGGTAATCCCAATAAGCACGAATCACCACACTAAGTCACTCGCGACGGATCTCCCGGAACACTTCGCGAATCACGATATACTTACGTTTGCCAAGCACTGGGTAATTAGAATTAACAGGTACCCAAAGAAACAAAGCAGATTCTAACCACAAACAATATATTTACAATTAAGAAGAAGAATAAAAATTAACAAAGAAAATAAGAAAAATTAATAATTTAACGGTAAAGAAAATTAACAAAGAATTTACGGAGAGATTAAGATTAAGAAACTAACTTTTGAATTAAACCGAACTAAATTAACTTTTATAAAAGGTAACCTAAATGAATCTTATAAAACTAATAATTTAAACTACAAATTTTAAACTAAACCGGTCACTTAAGGTGAACTTAACTGCGAGCACCGGTATAAGCAACTTTACAACAAACTTAACAATATACCTGACTTAATTAATTACACTGACTGGCTAGAACTTCGACCTTCGAACTCGGAAACGACGCGCGCGAAATCTTGCAAGATAAAATCTGCAGAACGCAGTTGAGTCCAGCTTTTAAAGACTCCCTTAAGTCGAGGGCGTGACTTGGCTTAGGGTTGAAGTTTCTGGCCAATCAGAGGCGTGCAGTGAGAAATTTCTACCCCTACTTAACGCTGACTTAGGGTGAATTCGGGGTTGCCTAACTACAAAGTTACTTAACCTTTCGGAGATCGCGCGCGGACTCTCACTCCGCAACTATTTTATTTTGTCGTTAATTTTGAAAATCGACCACCCACGGCGCTGCAATTTTAAGTATCTTCCTATCCCGAGTTCTAATACAGTCAGTGCTTATTTGTGCCTTGGTGTATGCGTTTATTGCCAAATAATAGCCACTGCGGACTGTGAGTCCGCGCGCGAGCGTTCAGTTTAAATATTTGTATACAGTTTTTTTTTCACTTGTTGCAAAAAGGTGAGTCTTAGCTTTCATTATTACAGTTTGGGATGGATGAATATTAATTATAAACGTTTTATAGATGGCGTGCCCCTGGAGTCGAGAGCAGGCTCGCTTGCAAAAGCTTATGCAAGAATGTTTGGAAGAAGATAATGAGGACCCAAATAGTGATTTTGAGGACAAAGAAGATGATGGAGAAGAAGACTATTTAGAAAGGCAAGATTTGGATAGTGATACCGAACAAGAAATTTCAGACCCGGAAGACACTGATGAAGTCCCTAGGGAAACGTACCCTGTGTTTATTTGAAAAGATGGAACTGAGTGGGCGAAACATATGACGAAAAGAAAAGTAAAAACTAGGGCGGAGAACTTGATAAAACATCTTCCAGGGGTAAAAAGAGCTGCGAAAACCCTAAAAAGAGAAATTGACATTTGGAAGCATTTTTTTACAGACGGTGTACTGAATTTGATAGTCGAAAATACAAACAGACACATTGCCATGAATAGAGGCAATTATCAACGCGAAAGAGACGCAAAAGACACCGACATATTGGAAATTCAAGCACTGTTTGGATTACTTTATTTATCTGGGGTATTAAAATCTAATCGACTGAATATTGAAGAAATATGGACACAGAATGGTACTGGCGTGGAACTATTTCGAATGACGATGAACCAATGTAGATTTCGATTTCTTCTAAATCATTTACGTTTTGATGATTTGGCAACTAGAGATGAACGAAAACAGACCGACAAGCTTGCCGCCATCCGAACAGTATTTGATACAGTTGTAAGTAGCTTTGATACGGCCTATACACCATTTGAAATGCTCACAATAGACGAGAAACTAGAAGCATTTCGGGGGCGTTGCAACTTTAGGCAATATATGCCTAGTAAACCCAATAAATATGGGCTAAAAATATTTGCTATGGTGGACGCCAAGACTTTCTATACATGCAATATGGAGGTTTACGTAGGAAAGCAGCCTGAGGGACCATTCCAGGCAAGTAATTCTCCTACTGCAGTGGTTCAAAGATTGTGCCAACCTATAAAAGGTACATGCCGTAATGTGACAGTTGACAATTGGTTTACCAATATGGAGCTATTCAACTCCCTTCAGTCTGATTTCAAGCTAACTTTATTAGGTACAGTTAGAAAAAACAAAAGGGAATTGCCACCTGAATTTTCGAATCCTTTGGGTCGTCCACTTTTATCATCCTTGTTCGCCTTTCGTGATAACTGTACTTTAGTATCGTATACACCAAAAAAGAAAAAAAACGTGCTGCTTTTATCAAGCATGCATTTTGACGATAAAATAGATGCTTCTACGGGAAAACCAGACATGATAATGGACTACAACTTATCTAAAGGAGGTGTTGACTGTGTGGACAAGCTATGTGCGTCTTATAACTGTGCACGAAACACAAGAAGATGGCCCATGGTTGTGTTTTATTCGCTACTCAATGTGTCGGGAATAAACTCTTTTGTTATTTATTCAATAAATAACAATAGTGAAATACGACGAAGGAAGTTTTTACGATCTTTGTCATTTCAGTTAGTGGAGGGCTATATTCGCCGAAGAGTGACACAAAATATTCCTAAGGCTACGCAGTTGAGAATAAAAGAACTTTTTGGATTGGAAACACCTGCACCTGAGCCCACACCACCAGGACAACGTGGACGTTGCTCATACTGCGATAGAAAAAAAAATAGACCTTCTCGTTTTTTTTGTATTGAATGCCACAAATGTGTTTGTTCAGAGCATTCATTTGTTATTTGTCATGAATGCCGCTCAGAATAAGACAAATTTATATTTTTAATTTCTAGAATGTTATTTTGTGTTGTTAAATGTTTATTTTTTAATTTTTCCATCAATAAGTTCTGTTGAAATGCGAAATCAATGTATTCGATGAATAAAAACTTAAAATAAATATCAGTTAACTTTTATTGCCAATAATTTTTAGAAATAATCATGAAAAAACACATTTTAAGTCTGCGGACTGTGAGTCCGCGCGCGAGCGTCCTATCCAAAATAATTAGCGCGAGCTCCGAAAGGTTAAAAAGTTTAAATCCGTTAACAAAGTCCAAAAAATTAAAATATCCTATGTCTGCAATTACTAACTACCCTTTTACTTCAACCTAAGTTATACAATTAGACAATTTTCTCGGGTTACATTAAATTCTTAAAACTTATCGGTAAAACTACTATACGGCTGGTTATCCTTATCTTAGTCCTAATTCTTTAATCTAAATGATTATTAACTAAATAAATTTGTTATTATTCTTTTAACTACTTTCTCTAATATTAAATTTTCCAACGATCGATTTAAACAAAGGGGAGCGTTTTCAAATGACCGTTAAGGCTTTTCCAAGAAAAACATCATCTGGCTACTTTTTAGTGCGCGTTTCCGCTGGTGGACCCTTTGGACAAAGAAACTTTCTATCTGTTTATTTATTACTTCCAAAACATGCTCCCAAGCCCCCCCAAGTGACATCTGGCTCTCTTAAAAATCCTTCTAAGTATTAAATTTCTTATTACGTCAAAACAACCATTTCTTTGAAATTTAGTGAAACTTCAGATTTTTCCCTATTACAGCAGCTGATATTGGCATGTTTTAGAATCCTTTATTTAATATTTTAAGAAAATAATTACTTAGAAAAACAGCAACCGCGAGACAATTATAAAGAACTTTTAAGCTTGTCTCTTCTGTTTCTTGGTGAATGAAATTTAGTCCTGGCCCTACACATCATACTTGGAATTATAGCTTCCTATAATTATATTTAGATTTAATTTATTTAAAAAAGTTATTCTGGCTTATTTGTATTTTTTTAGTGCACTTTTAACCATATTTTTTTGTACACATGTCTAAAATAAAAATGGTTAAAATCTTAAAGTTGTCTGATTGTCCACGTCGCGTTGATTTAACCACAGAAAACGTTCTCACAAAAGACAATTTTATCAATAAAAGAACCAGCTTCTTTTTATTGTCCATACGATCAAGTTTCCTTAGAATTTCGTAAAAAGTTATAATTATACTGCTGAAAGGGAAATCAATCTTATTGAAAAATACACTGATCAATGCTGAGGAGCAGTTGCAGTATATTCTTCGTAGTGATGGGTCGGACATGTGCGAGTCTTACATAATTTACGACACTTTTATGTGTGCGGAGCTGGTACGACTCTTTTTAAATGTGCTACCAGCACATAGCACCCAGATATAAAAAAGGCACCTTTATCATATGTGGCACGGTGCGCTGAAACAGCACTGCTCTTTATCTATTCAGCGCAGAACACATAGATGGCACTACAATAGAGTTCGGGTACACTGCGCTTAGATTGCAACATTTACTGATAGATTGTCTTTATCGGATAATATTCTAAGCTCAAATTAATAAATATACATGGTGATGTATATACTGTGATTTTGGTTGGCGTTGGCATTAAACCATTGAAAATAGATGCATGCATTTATAAAGCGCTTTATAAATACTTGCATGTATTTCAAATTAATCGTTTTACCTTCAACGCCAACTGAAAGTTTATAAATAACGCTTTTCTTTTAAAAGGTAGGTATATTAATTAATACAAAAATAAAATAAAATTTATTTTCAACAAATTAATATTTTAAAACACAAATAAAAAATTGTGTAATAAGAAAAAAACATTTTCAAAATAAAATAAAACTAATCTAGGTATTATAAATTTAATTCAAATTAACATTCAAAAATACAAGTTATCTAACTTTTTCACCGCTCTGTCTGTTTCGTCTGTCCGTAACTGTCTGTCCCGCTTTAGAAAAAAATAGTTCGCTGGGAACTGATTTCGCAAAACAATACAAAGTTTTTTTACAGCAACTGATAAAGGCGAGGATAATAGTATATTCTGTAACAAGTTTGGAATACAGCATATTCGGAATATGCAATTCCAAACGTGTTTCAGACTATACTTTTTCTACGCTTATAAAAAATACCAGAGAAATAATTTAATTGGAAAAAAGTTAGGTTATCTTTTGACAGATGTTAGATTTTATGATGGTAGTAAATAAGATAATTTTTAAATAAGCTTATAAAAATTACTTACATAATTTTGCAGAACCTAAATTAGGAAGTATAAAGAAGTAATAAACTTTTTTTATTCTTTATTATTTACATGTAATATGATCAATAGTACAGTTTTGAAAGGTTAAATTTGGGGCAATATTTAAGTTTTCTTTATTTACTAAGGAATTTAAATTCAAAGCTGCAGTTGAAGATTGAGATGATCCTGGGTTTGATGCTTCAATTTCAGTAATATGAGACATTAGTTTATTAGACACATCTAATCTACTGGATAAAGAATTGTCAATATAACATTCTCAGAAAGAGAAGTCGTATTTTTACTTACGTCAGTCCATAAATTGTTTATAAATTTGCAGATAAACTTCTTTAGACTTCGCAGGTAGTAAATCTAGCGTTGTTTGATTGGCCTTTTCAGTTAGTTCTGGAGGAGTGTTTTCAAACGCGTTTCTTCTTCATCAGTAGATATGGACATATTATTTAACGACGATATATTATTCAGAGATAAATATAGACAAATTTTAAGTAAATAAATGGACAAATTGTAAGGAATGACAAATAAGTTATTATTTGAATTTCAAATTTTGAATTAACTAATGACAGACATAAACAATTAACCAGTGCTGCCATCTCTTTGGGACTAAAACAAACCTAAATATTCTAATAGAATCCTACTAAATCGGCCAAACAGAATTACAACTAGCTTGTAAAGAAGATATATTTTGGGTATTTTTATTAACGCAAACTGTTTTAAATCCTATTGTATACTACCGATTAATATTTTCTACCGGGCCTTTCTGAAAAAACTAGATTTGGTAGGAATACAAGTGAGTTATAAAATAAACATAGAGATATCGCCCCCAGTGCTCATTCCATCATTAGAACATGTGCGGAATAATTATTCTGTAACACTTTATGGAATATACGTAATTCCAGATTAAAAAGTCATATAAGAACTGTCAAATTCCGTAATAAGCGTAGAAAAATTAATTTTCGTTCCTGCCAGCATTTTAACGGGTGTTCTGTTCGCTGTAGAAGCGGTTACGTTACAGGTTCAAATTTAAAAAAGTTTACTTTTTCTGAAACTGACTGTGGCATAGATATACTCAATATGATGGTAACTGAAACCAAAGGTATGCTCGTCAGTGCAAAGCAAGGGAAACTGCTCCAAAGGCAAGAATTCACGATCGGCGCGATACAGATATAAGCGAAATAAAAAAGTTTCTTGGTGTGCTTGTTTGGATGGGCGTATGTCAATATCCTACTATTGTGTCTTATTGGTCTCAAAGCACAATTTACGAGAATAAAATAAGCACAACTATGGCAAGAAACCGTTTTCAAAACTGTTAAAAATGTGGCACATCCACAATAATGAAGAAATAACTTTTAGAAGCATATCAAGCCCAGCGAGGGCATATGTATAGACGAAACTCTTGTTCCATTTAAAGGACGTTTGGATTTTAAACAATTTATAAAAAACAAACGTCACAAGTTTGGAATCAAACTATATAAGCTGTGTCTCGAAAAAGGGTATACATATAATTTTTCTGTTTACTGTGGACAAGACAAAGTCGAAGGAAAATCTTTCTCTAAAATATAGTCCATACCCTCGCAAAATCTTTACTAAATAAAGGAAGCACCATCTATACGGATAACTACTATACTAGCATTTCATTGGCACAAAAACAAACTTATCTAGTTGGAACATTGAGACCTAATCGTAAACTAAACCCAACAAAAGTAACTAAGAAACAACTAAAAAAAGGAGAGACAATTGAGCACTAAACATACATCAGAATTAGTAAAGACTACATGCGGACGCAAGGAGACAGAAAAATCACAAATGATTGCAGATTATAATAATCATAAATCTTTCATTGATTTATTAGATCAAATGAAAGCATATGCCACTTCACTAAGAAGGGGAGTGAAGTGGTATCAAAAATTAGCCATAGAACTTCTTGTTAGTACAGCCTTAGTAAACGCCTTCATAATCCACCATCAAGTATCCAATGACAAAAGTTCAATAACTAAATTCAAGGAGCTTCTTGCATTAGAACCACTTCTAGAAGCTAATACGGGCCAATACCATTGACAATAAAAATCTTTCTCCTCAACATTCTCTAGAAGACGTAGGACATACCGGAAGGCGTATAAGTGTGATTTGTTACAAAAACTTAAGTAATGCTCATGGTCGTGCCCAGGCTCAGAAATATAAGCCATTTTCCAGATATAAATGTATAATATGTCAGAAAAATGTGTTCGAGCCAAGACCCTTGTTTTTTAGAGTCAATTTCATGGGAAGTTTTTCGGACGTGTTCAGATAAGGAAGATGTATAAATGTATAATATGTCAGAAAAATGTGTTCGAGCCAAGACCCTTGCTTTTTCGAGTCAATTTCATGGGAAGTTTTTCGGACGTGTTCAGATAAGGAAGATGTTTTTTAATGTTTCAAGACTGCGTAACGATGTTCTTCACTTCTAAAGTTGATACGTCTATTTGTCTGTCGCAATTCTTACATTGAATTTCGTACACCCCTTGTGCCTCCAACTCTATTTTTGGTTTGGCGTTTGGAAGTATTTGACCGATCTTTCTTGGGGCGGTAAATGTTGTCACAATGTTATGTTTTTTGAGAACTTTTCATATTCTCTCGGTTGTCCCTTTCACGTAGGGAAGGAAGGCCTTCGAAGTTGGTGTGTTTTTCTCGTCCTCTGTGGTAATTAACCGGCGTCGTGGTCTAAGAGCCTTTTTGATGATGGTTTTAGAGAATCCGTTTTGCTGTAGCGTCGTTTGGATTTTCAGGTCTTCTTGTTTCTTGTGGTCATCCGCCAGCCTTTCAGATAGCGTAACAAGTGTCTTAATGACTTCAGTTATGACGGGTGGTGGTGAGACTGGGCGTGTGTCCTGGTTTGCCATTATTTTTCTTGATTATAAAGACATCCAGTAAAGGTTATTGGTATTATTTCTCGGTTTCTATTGTGAACTTAAGCTTTTTGGGAATTCCGTTGAGATGGTCCAGAAATTTCTTCAGTTCCGCTTCTCCTTGGGTCCAGATGATAAATGTGTCTTCTACGTACCGTAGCCATAACTTCTTGGCTATAGCATCGAATACAGAACCAAACGTACCATACGTGAAGCCATTGAAATAAAAAAATGTCCAAGAAACCTCAACACAAGAGGCGATACACAGAGACCAAGCTTACTGTTGCGCATTAGTTTATATCTCCAAAACGGCTACACACGCGATTTTAATTTTTCTTGCAAAGTAAAGCTAATAATATCACTATTTAAATTTTTTTTTTGGAAGAATATATATTTTTTAAGTTGAAAACGCCAAATGTACCAACGTGTACTACTACAGTGCGCTTAAGCGACTGACAAGTTTAATAAAAATGAGTCCAAAAATGAATTTAACAGTTTTATTTGTAAACGTCTGTTGAGCAAATGCCCGCTTAAATTAAAATTATAACTGAAGCTGTTCTCGAGATATCTTAGAATATACTTTTTTTAACTTTTAATTCAATATTTCTAGTAAATTTTACTTTTATGAACTTTATTTTATTTTTTTGCATAAGCAGGCGTTTAAGTGCAATTTAGCGACCGCATTTTAAATCCGAAAAGCCGAAACAAGTTGAATCTCTATATAGAGATTCAACTTGTTTCGGACCTAACTTATGTATATGTTACCAAGATAAATAATTTTTAAGAAGCAATTAATATAAAAAAATAATACTTGGCTGTAGATAAATGCTCATGTCAAAAAGAAACTGACGTATTTTTCTAACATATATAATTATAGTATATATATATATATATATATATATATATATTAGACTGGTTGGTAATTCAATTTTTTTTTCTGATTTTAAACCGCCGGGCAAAAAAAGTTTTTTTGTAACCTAAAACTTTTCTATTTAAATTTTGGTGACGATCGGATAATATTTACTAGCCGCGCCCAGGTGAGGAAATTTAAATATACAAAATATTCAGAAAATTGTTTTTATTTGGATTTTTTATGAGTGAATGCATGCACAAAACTTAAATTAATCAAAGAAATAAATATTCCGTTAAATGGTTAATAGAACATTCACAAAAAGCTATTAATGTCCAAATTCGGTTAGAATTTAAAAAAAGGTTCGTGAATATTTTACATTAAATTACTTAAGTGCGGTTTTGCTACAGGAAGGAAACTTCTTGCGATATGCTTCAACAAACTGAAAGACAAATTGCTTCTGTTCTTCATTTTGAGTCAAAATTCCATTGTAGTCTTTCATGAATTTAACACCGCATTCAGCAACATCATTGACTACAAACAAACCACGACAAAAATCGAAAGCTTCTTGATAGTCGTCATTGTCTTCCCATGTTGATGGATCAAAATAAATGAGGTTAATAATAGTCAATTATTGCCAATAACAGATAATGATAAATACAGTAACTGTCAACCTGACAACGATATCTATAAAGTTAGTATCATTCTTTTTACGCGGTGGAAAAAATAGGTATATTTTGTACTTGAAGAATTAGAGTAATGTCGTTTCTACATTTCATATAAAAGTTCATTTATTAAAAACAATTTTGGATTTATGTAGTTTTTAGATGAGTTAATTTATTAGCAATGCAACTACATACTAATTTATACATAAAAAATAAGTTTACTACGCCATAATTAAATTTGTTTTAAAAATATTATTTTTATTAATATTTTCCGTATTTTCATATTTACCTGCCTGGGCGCGGCCACTAAATATTATCTTATAACTACGAAATTTTAAATGAGACATATTTAGGCCAAAACAAAACTTTTTTTGCCCGGCGGTTGAAAAAAAATTTTTTACGACCAGTCTAATATATATATATATTAAAAGAAACCAGGTCCTGTGGAGACATATGTAACTGTTATATATGTTTAACTGGTCGATTCAAAGGTCACCCAAAAGTAATAAAAGGAAGAGGACATATACTACAAATGTCAAATCAAATAAATATATATAATGGTCTTTATGCATCTTTAAAAAACTGCCAACTTTCAAAAAGTGAGAAGAAAAAAGAAGTGAGAAAAAATTTCATTAAATTATGTGACAAATGCTTTCAAAAAATTGGTAAAGGTCTTGTGCATCCTTGTAAAACTTCTGCAGCAATAAAATGTGCTGGTAAAAATGTGTTAAAAATAGTGGAAAAATACCAGAAAAACAACAAGATCAAGTTATTACATCTGTGCTAAAACAAAAATGTAATATTGATATCGGTATTAAAAAAATTGATAATTGCTTAAATCGTGAACAAAAAAAAGAATGAAGTTTAAGTACATTTGGTTCAAAAACTAGGATTGTTGTAAATCCACAAAAAGAAAAAAAAAAGTGTTTTTTAGTGCCGAAAGTTTGGACAATTTTCAATTAAGTATCGGCGCATCATCCAATCAGATGAAAAAACTTACCAACTTTTTAAGAACCAATGCAGGCAGAGATCTATTCCATTACATTACGCGGATCACATGTCTAAAAAATCTAAGATTTTAGAAAGCATCTATAACGAAAGTGTTTATGAATTTGAAACAGAAAATGGAATAAAAGAAAAACGTCCCGTTATTTGGGCTAATGCAGAAAAACTCTTAGATGCTGTTTTAGGAAAACGAGATTACATTTACTACAAGGGTATGTAAACCATCTTTTTTCGAAAGGTCTTGTTCCGCTTGTTGGACGAGAAAAGGCGCTGATGTGGCCAAAAAAATTAAAATTAGTTGCAAAAAATTATCAGGGTGAGATTTTTGAGGGCAATGCTTGTCGCCAACTGTTGAAATATGCAGACGCGTTGCTTCAAGATCCAACAATGTATGAAGACGTAGGATATTTTCGGTTGGTCCCTCTCGTATCTGCTTTTAAGGAAATGGACAAGCTTGTAAACTGTTGTTTTTCGAGGACCTAGAAAAATATTTGCATCTGAACCATTTAAAAGTACTGAAATGTGCGCAACCTTAAAAATACACGTTCTTCTGAATCATGTAAAGAATTGCATTCAACTTTTGGAAAATGATGGCTTAGGTTTATGAGCAGGCCAGTGAATCAATGCATCGGGAATTCCCAACATTTTGGAGACGATATCATTTTAACTCAATTAATGATTCCACATACTCAAACAGGTTAACAAAGCCGTTGTAGAATTTTCTTCCTGGCACCTCTAATTGTCTATATGCTTTTTTAATAATTTGTAAAATAATTATGTAACTAATTAACTAATTAAATACGTATTAAAATTTGTTCCAATATGATATGTTTTATCTAAGACTAGAACTAACAGGCTAGAGTGGAAAATGGCGAGCAACTGCATAATTCAAAATTTTCACTGTTTACTAACAAATGACGCATGGGGAAAAATAAAAAGAGATAAGACATTTTTTTTTTGTTATTCTTCTTTTGACATATCTAAAAGTTTTAGTTTTAAAGTTGGCAGGTATTTTTCGTACCAGCTTTTACACCTCTCTTATATTAATAAAATAATCTGTCGTAACATACAAATTTTTTCACAAAAAATAAAACATGTGTTTATTAAAGCTTATACAAATATTAGGTAATGCGTAAGAAAAAATAAACAATTGGGTTGGGTTTACGCTTTAAAATAATCCAAGTTAAAAATTATTCATCTTAAGAAATAAGGTTACTAAAATTCAAATATCTAAAGAACAGCTTCAGTTATAATTTTAATTTAAGCGGACATTTAATCGAGAGACGTGTACAATTAAAACTATTAAAATCATTTTTGGACTCATTTTTATTAAACCTGTCAGTCGCTTAAGAGCACTGGGACTACCGTTTTTTGCCCCAGCTCAAATATTATAAATTTTTCTGTTTGTCATGGCTCTGGGACAGGGAAAGGATTTTTTTAAATAATATTTTTATCAAAATGTTTATTTTGTACATCAGGGTATTTCCGCGAAACCTTGACAAAAATCAGATGTGTTATTTAACAAAATAAAAACTACTATATCTGAAGTCAAATAGTTTAATTGCGACGTAATTTATAACCTTAAGATATTCGTACATTGTGATGCTGAGAAGCTAACATTAAGAATAAACAAGGAAGAGGTTCAATACTTGATAAAATGTTCAAATGTCGCACCCGTTACATTTTGAGAACATTTAAAAAAATAAAGTATACAATATTTGTGCATTTCTGTGGGTAAAAGGCATAAGGGGATAAGTCAAAAAAAATCAATTTCTTAGCAGTGCCTTAAACGTGTTGCATTAATTGAGGAAATATTTTAATGGTTAGCGGGTATACCCATTTGCCAGCACATGTCATATGCTAGCAAAAGGGTACTAAATATATTTCTTGAATTAATGAGAACACGTTTAAGTCTCTACCGAAAAATTGCTTTTTTTGACTTATCCCCTTATGCCTTTTACCCACAGATTTAATATACGTGCTTGTTTAAGGTTACTATTCTAGTTTTACAAAAAAAATTATTACTACCGTAGTGATCGGGTGACTTTAACCCTTTTATAAAAAATCTTTTCGCGCTCGATAAAATTAACATTTATAATTTGTTGGTCTAAACCTGTCAATTGAGCGATTATATTGAGTTATCAGTGTTTTAAAGAAAGAAATGGGATTTATTACACTTTAAAATTGTATATATCGCATCAGTGCAAAACTCTTAGAAATACACGCGTTACAATTTCTATATTATGTGCAATCCTTTGGAATGATGATCCTTGGTTAACTATAGGTCGAATTTTTATTTTTTTATTGGTAATTCCTTCCAATAGATATATGTCGCTGCTAACACGTGTTTAATAAAAATAAAATATTGAGTTAATTTTATACGGAAAATACACTGTGAGACAAAGTTACCCGCAACCAGGTTGTAACTTTGCACACCCAGTTTTTAATTTTTATTTTTGAAACTCAGCCCTATGTAATATTATAACATAGATATTATGAAAGAGCAACTCAAGACTCAAATTTTGGTATACAAAATTTTATGTTTATGATTGTTAAAACGACAAAAATTTAAAGCTTAAGTTTGAAATTGAGCTAAAGCCACCTGTGTTTACGGTATATGCTTTCATCCAAAATTTTACAGCATCAACTTTAAAAGCAGTTTCAGTGTCGCACCCGTTACAATGGAAATACCCATCAGTAACTTTTCCAAAATTGAACACTTAGTCTGAAATATGAAAAATGTATAGTTTAAAAATTGACAGGACAGGAATGGGGGCCATTTAGCTTGTCTTTTTTTAAATTCAAATTACTTACCTAGGGCCGTATGCAAAAACGTTGATTTATTTATATCAACAGATTTCAGTTTAAACCAATGTATTATTAAATACACATAAATACATTTATAAATGACTGAACCTTATTATTGACAAAAATTTGGTTTGAGGAGAATTCTGCAATATAAAACACACAATTGGGTTATGTTCGCAGTTTGCAATGTGTTCAGGTATAAATAAAAGCGGTTTCATATAGATGCGAAATGTTTTATAAAATATTATTAATTATTTTTTTTCACAACTTCCTGAATAAAAATTCATTTCAAAAAAATAAATATAATAAACCGTTATGTGGTCTTTTGAGCAATTTCAGTATCTATTAAAAAAAAACACCTTTTTTATGAAGAAACTCTCCCAGCATAAAAATGAGGCCAGGTCTTTATAACTTTGTAAACATTACTTCCTGGACTTTCGGAAGTGGTTGTTTGATTTTGACCAATCAGCTTATAATGCGTTGATATCTTATTAAGAGTAATCCCTAGGTCTATAAGCCTTTTCGTGGATTCAATCATAACATTAGTAAATATATCAGTGGTAAAATCACCAATTTCACAAATGGCAACCGAATCGTACATGTGAAAATTTTTATGGTTCCATCCTCTTCCTTCATAAGCATGGCCATCGTTGCCTACAAGAAAGTTGTATCCAATATCAGGAAATGGACCATTCTGGTGCTGACTCTGAATGTTTCGAACTCTAGAAGAGCAGGCCTGTACGTTGTTGCACATGGGAGAAACCGTGTGCGATATTATCACATATTGTACTGGTTTCTTGTTGATGGGAATGTCATCCGTTGCCGCTTTTCCACCCCAATCGGCTTTGTATAGCAAAAATTGATCGTCCAAGTCTGTAGGTGGTTTGTAGTTGGGGTGCTTGGATTTCTTTAAAATCATAGCTATAGTTACTGCTACTATTATTATAGATATTATAACTGCGGCAATTATTATTATTAGATGTTTTATCTTTTTTGATTTATCTAAAAACAAAAAAATATTATAGTTTAAAAATTAACAGAATAGTTTGGTTACGTTAAATATTTTATTCGCTATTAATGTAGGTACATTTACCCTACATTGTACATTATTATTGTAAACATTATTCCAATAAAGGATAAATTATTTATATTTCTGTTTTACTAAATTATTTGAGTTGATAACGCAGATGCTAACCAAAATGCCTATGGCCAATTTTCATAGAACGAAAACAATTCTTGGTATAAAATGTATTGTTTGTAAAATTATGTTGTGCCTAACTTAATCTAAGCTTTATGAATAAAATCCTTCATTGAAGACTCTTCGACAAATTAATCCAACTTGACTGTTAAAACTCGCAAGAGTATTTTCTTTTTCACCCCACATGTTTAAGAACTGTGGAGTTGTAGGACTGTATAGATTCCCTAAGTATCCGTACTGATCTTTAAAATGGTGCTATTGTAATTACCTATTATTTGATTTTTTGTTTTATCAATAATTAAGGTCGAGATCCATCGTGTTATGGAAACACTTTTTTGGTTGCTAAACGAGTTCTTTATTTTAAAAATACAATATGAATGAAAATTAAGGTTAAGACGTCATATCATATTGTTTACATTTGAGGAGTGATTTTTCAAAAGGTAGTATTTCCATTTGCAACAATTTTTCAAAAAAATGACTATAACCTGTATGGGTTAGGGCAATATAGATTATTTATTAAAAAATTCTGATGAATATTTAATATTACTTCAGACCTGCTGTCATATTTCGCCGTTAATATATGCCTTTTAACCATACCTTTGGGATTTTGTCAAAAAATTACATTGAAGTAAAAATGAAAATAAGGCCTTTTGAAAAATCATTCCTCATTTTGAATCAAATGATATGACCAATATGGCGTCGGAACCTTACTTTTTATGAAGGCTTGACTACTAAACCTATGATGTCATAACGTAAAATTTAATAATAAAAAACCAAACAAAAAACTTTTCATCCTCTATGTTTGATACATTTAAAATATTTTTTTTTGTAATAATTGATAGGTAAAAACTTCCTACTTATGTAAATTAATTTATTCACTTAATTATGAATATTTATGTTTAACACTAATAACACTATAGGAATTACAATGACCATTATTTTCAAAGATGGCGTTAACCAAAGGATAATTAAGTCTTCGAACTGTTATGGCCCAGACATACATATATGTTATAACCAGACTTATGCTTTTGCTGGGTCCTCCATTAATAAAAAATAAGTAAATAACCCCTTACTTTAATATGTTAGTTGTTTAGTTGTTAGTGTTACCGTCAAATGTCAAATTTGTATGTGTTATAAACATAGATGATAAATCAAAATGTATCCCTTGAAAATGGATTAAACAACAGTTTTTCACAGTGAAAATGAAGAAATTATTTTATTAACACTTCACGGTGGAGTCTGAGCCCGACTTTAAGTTATATCTAGTTTACTGCCAGCGAAATTAAAAGGTCAGTAAACTTTTCATATAAACTTTTCAAATATTGGCATTGAGAAACTATTTAATGCTTTTGTATTTTTGTATTGAGATAATAAAATAATTTTCACATTTAGTATTGTTTTAGAAGAAGGGCACTTTATTTTAACGATTGTATGACATTTGACAACTGTGCACTAACTTAAAGCTAACTTCAGCCCGTGACTAAAAATGCCGTAAAGCCAAAACTCAATGTGTATTTAAAAGGTCACTTAGTTTCGTGGAAACATGTACGATAATGGGCGTTCCGTTTAAACCGGAAGTGACAGCGCATTAAAAAATAGATCCCATCGCACCATAGCTGCAACCAAAATTTTAGATTGATGTCTCTTTTAGTTCTCTATAAACCCCCAATGAATCAGCTAAGTGAATCACCCTGTATATATATTATTGATTTAAAATTAATCCCGGTGCATTCGCCATTTAAAAAAATTGAAGGGGCTACTGAATGAAGGGGTTAAGTATTGCAATTGCAATAACAAAAATATTTTTATTTACAATTTCAGTGTTTTTTGTTTGAAGGTGTCGTGTTACAATTTTAATAGAAAGAAATAGACAATATTGTGATTGTAACTAAAAATAAATTTGGTATTTCAATTACAATATTTTTTGTCTTTAAATTATTTTAAAAAGGTTATTCTTAAATTGATAATTATCCAAATTTTATATTTTTTTAAATGGATATTAATAATATAATATTAAATAGAGTCACCTTCACCTTTTCTTTCTCATTTTTCATAATACGCTTATAATTAATTAGGTACATAATTTATTTATTTTCCACATATTTCTTTTGTGTGAATATTTTAAAATTCGTATTTTGACGAAATAAATTAAATTTAAGTGAAATGCTAGACTAGATACAGTTAAAAAGCCAATTTAAAATATATTATTTTATAAATTTGTATACAATTATAGTTTGTCCTGAAACTTTTAGTAAAGTAGTGCAAACGGCTAACTGTTATGTCGGGCATTAGATGAAGTTAAACTAACTTTGACTTCAGTGGCTGTCAGATAGGGCCCCCCACATGGGGAGGACCAGTGAGTATTGACTTTAGGGGCCCCGTCACGTTGGGGGGCCCGGGCTCGATCTTGACTATTGCCAATAGAGTTTGCTTTTTCTCCCGGGGTTTTCTATGCCAAGTATGTAGATCTTACAAAAATAAATAAAACAATTGTCAGGTACATACAAACATAAAACGGTTTCTGAGAAGAAAAGAATTGGCTTAAGAGAACATAAACGTACTGTTGGGCGCAGACAATCACACAAGTTTTTAGTAGAACTGAAATTTTGCCAAAATATTAAATCTCTGAAGAATGTACACAAAAAACTTGGAGGTCGTATTTTTTTTTTAAGTTTTAATAGGTTGTATATACAACCTATCAAAACTTAAAAATATATAGGGCCCGAAAAATAAGATAGTTATTGGGCCTGAATATTAGTTTTGGGGTCTGGTGCCTGATACCAATTTAAAGTGATAAAAAATACGTGAAATGATTATGTAAATTAATTGTAATATGGTTTATAATTACAAAAACAGCAATCAAACAAATTAGTAAGCTACAGTTTTTTATTAAATAAAAAATAATAATTTCTCCAAACTCGTAACTATGTTGTTATTATACCATGGTAGTGATAAACACCATAGGTAGCTGTTTTTGATTTACAAAAAGTGATTAATATTATACTCAGCAAACATATATATTGGCCGACTTATGGCCAACGTCGCATGCAGATGTATTTTACGTCGGTACGATGTTCGAAATGGAAAGATCAAAACTACAAGAAACATTTTATTGCCGGTCGGTACACAGAAACAGTTAAGATGTTTGAGTTTAGTAAAAAACGTAATTATTTTGTCAGTAATACTAGTTGAGATTGCACTAGTTTTGTGGGAGTGGTTGTTACTTCAGAATGAGAATAATAATAATAATAATAATAATAATAATAAGTAATTAATTAATAATTACAAAACGGGAATTATTCACAACTGTTGCCACGACTGATAAAAATATTCACTGGTGCCCTACGCTTTTTGGCTATAAAAACATAACCAAACGAAAAGTAGTCCTGCGCACATACATAAAACGAAAATCAAGCGCTCGACGTCAAAACGCCTGACTGTGACTAAATGACTGTGTAAACTGTGTAAACGCGAAATCCCATAATATATTAAAAATACATTTTAAAGAATCATCCAAGTCATTCCTTTTAATTTTATTTTGAAATAAACAAGAAAAATGATCTCTATAATAATGGATCAAAAAAAATATGTTTTTACTATATCACACACAAATTAACAATCACGACTTTTCTTGACCATCTCATTAAAAAAAAATTGACAACAAAAGCTAGCAGCACTTACTCCAGCCGGCTACTAACCTATTACAATCTACCCTAGATGCAGTTAAATTCAATCCATTTAAAAATCACTTTAATAATCGACAACCGCAATTTTTTGTAGTGGACGTGGGCATTTTTTAGCAGCAAAATTAAATTTATTCTTAATTATGTTATAAGTAATAAAAATATTTTGGGCAGAGTTGTCAATATTTATTTTGTTAATTAGAAAATAAATATTATTTAAATTGTAGATGCTTTATTGATGTTATCTGAAATAATTAATAGATAAAATTCTAATCTAATTATAATTTTAATAACTAGAACAGTATGCAAATAATTCAGCAACAAACATGTTTATTACTATAAAACTTTAGCTTATATTTATATTTACTATTTGCCATTTAAGACGAAGGTTTTTATTTAACATGGAATGTCAAAAAACCCAGTGTGACCAGATTATATCCGACGAGTTTACGCACTCCACTTTCATAGCGCATTCGTGACGTACGTACTGTACGTAATGTTGATTGTTTCCATTCAAATCGGTTTCCGATGTTTGACCTGGATAAGATTCATAATTCATAAAACGACTATAATGTCAGCGAGACAACGTTACTTATATGACGCTTATGGATAAGGGTTCCATCCTTATTGATAGGAAATTTATCAACAGTTAAATAAAGAAGATTTTTTTAGAGAAGTCCAGTTTTATTGACAAATGACCGATAGAATTAATAATAACAACGCATTTTTTTAAATATCTGCTTTTGTAAATAATGTACATGTCTACACACAAATGTCTATACGAAGTATTACTTAGTAAGGTAAAAGGCTTTTTACTAAAGCATATTCATGCAGTAACTTAAATTAAAATGTTATAAAAATATGAAATTCTACAATAATTGTATTTTTTGAGTACACAAATGCTGCAGTATCCACCCAAATAGCAAAATGTAGTCACGATGCGCGCACAGTGAGTGCACGCGTGCGTCTTTAAACGGCACGTGTGCGCCCAGATCACTTCACAGATGCGCTTACATATGCGTCTCATATGCAGCGCACGTGTGCCGGCGCATTTAAGAGCAAGTGTGCCGACGCATTTCCAGCATGAATGAGTCAAATATTTCAAAAGGAAATGCATATATAACGACGGGTTTAATGCAAAATGGCACAAGCGCCAAATTTTTAGAAAAATTGTTAGAAGTACAGGTTGATAGAGAATTAAATTCATTAGCTAGAGCTTTATCGACCCGTAACAAATTTTTTTAAATGTTGGCGCTTGTGCCGTTCTGCCTTAAACCCGTCGATATATATATATACCTATATATATATATTCTGTTATAGGTTTCCGCGGGCGTTATATGTATTGGTGGTTTTCCGGGATCTGCTCCGTGTTGTCGGTTTTTGGTTCTTAAAATAACCGTATGTCTGAGGACGTTATAATATCACAAACGTAAAATAAAATAACTTTTATGAATTTATAACTAACTATAATAACACGTGGACACAACAAACACAATAGAAAAATAAATACAATACAAACACAACCCGATTGCAGCAATGTTATGTTTTTGTCGAATTAACGCGTTGACCGGTTACGCGGTAGTTGATGCATGTCATTTTAATTGAACTTACTTAGTGAAACAGTGCAAATTGCAATTTTACGTTATTTCATTATTATTGATTGTATCATTTTTGTAATTATAAGGTGAATAAAAACGAAATCTACTGTTTTTGTATAGAATCTGGCGTCACTGCCGATAAGCACAGTGTAAGAGATCATTGATCACGTCGTGCGCTCATACTGCGCTCATCGCGTGGGCGCGCACGGCTATGCTACTCATATGCGTGTGAAATCGACCACACGTGTGCGTTCTCACGCCGTGCGACCTACGTGCGACGCACGATTGCTATCTGGGCAGAAGAAAAAAAGAATGTACCTACCTATGGGCAGGAATTTTAAGGGACCAAGTAATTGCTCCTTTGTTTATCAATGGAAATCTAAATACAGAAGTGTAGTTGGATATATTATAAAACACTATTAATCCGTTACTAAATTTGTTGAAAATTAACTTAATAGAGAGGCCTACAATTAAGCAAAGCTCAAAAAGACACTTCTCAGCCGCATCACAGACAACCATGGGCCCTGGAAGACCATAAAACGTACTTACAATTATTAAAAGTATAAAGTAAGGTTAGATGGCTCAGAGCTGCCACCAGTTATCAAATTGTTTAATTGGGTTTTTACAGACATGGATGTAAAGAACTTCACCTGATTGGTATAATTTATTTTCACAGACTAAGAGAAAATCGCATAGTTTGGTAGTAAGCGTTGACAGTATTATAAATTAAATTATAGAACGCTAGAAGATAAAAGATGTTTATTAAGTATTCATTGGCCAGGGCTGAACCGAACCTGAAAACCACCCGGGGCGTTATCAAAGGCATTTTTTCACCAAGAATTTTTACTCATCATTTATAAAACTTTTCTTTTTTTAAGATGCACAAATAATATAAGTACGTGAATATTTTTTTCCTACAATTTGTTAACTTTACATGACCAAATAAAACGATTTCAAACCTTTTTTATCTATATAATTTTAAGGCATGTGTCAGTCTTTTTTGGGACGTTAAGCAGATGACTCTAAAGCAAAAAATCTCAGAAACCAAATAAAAATTTAAAAACCTGGGAACGCCCTTGGACCTAGGTGATAAAATTTTACGTATCAGACTGTTTAAAACGCTGTAACATACAGAAGCAAATAGAATATTATTCTAGTAGAAATGCTATTAAAAAACAATATCGAAGTTTAAAATACATTTTCGTGCAATTAAATTTGTGTGTTACTTTCATGCATTCTAAATAGCTAATTGATTTTTTTTAACTTATAGAACCTCGTCAATGTGCTTTGTTACAGATTCACGGAAAAAAAATTAAATTAAATTTTATAACAACCATATTGTAAAAAACATGTTTAATTATTTAATACAATTGTTTTGAAATTAACTAAAACTTAAAGCATTTATATCAACGTATAATTTATTTAAAGTACACAATTTTGGAGCACGGGAAATCTGTATTATTTTTAATAAAGAATGGCATTAGTCAATATGAGTATGAGTATGAGTATGGGAACGTATGGCAAGCCCCAGATATATTGTCATCCACTGATCTCCCGGGGTTATATTACCCCCTTTCCGTTCTCCTGCGTATTCCGCCAAATCACAGCATTACCTGTGTTTGTTGGATCCGAAGTTTTTACGCCGGCTGGTAGATCCACCCTAGGAGTTCGTGGATGACAGTGTCAAAGGTTAAGGCAGCTCCCGGGATTTTTGTCAGCCGGGTCGGGCCATACGTCCAGTTTAGGAAGGGCTTTTGGAGGACATTGAACTGACCCAAAACTAAGTACAATCCGGAATCCTCCTAAACCAGGGCTTTAGTAATAACCCCATTCATTTGGTATTCCTGAATGGGGGTGGGTGGATTAGTATGCTGCTAGCGCCTTTCCTTGATGGTGTACTTCTTGATAGCCGGTTGTAAAGTATTTAAAGTTAAAAAAAGTATTTGAAATACTTTAAAGTATTTAAGATAATTTTTAAAAATACAAGATACAAATACTTTCAATATGTATCTAAACTATTAAATATAAATACCAAGATTCAAAAGTATTTAAGATAAAGTATCTTAAGATACTTTAAGTATTTAGGATAATAATTGTATCTTTTATCTTAGATAATTTCCAGCTCTGAACGTACTGACTTGCAACAAATTACTCCGAACGAACCAAACGCGCCAAATTGTGCTAGTGAGTACCCCGCGCCGAACAAAACGGAACGCGAACTTTTTCGGATGATTGTCGGTAAACCCGATTTGCGCAAAGGGATTTTCGCCGAATTAGTCGTTTGCCAGTTCTCATTGGGAAAGTGTGTTTGCCGTGTTTGGCCTGTTTGTCTTTATTTTTATTGATTATAATATAATAATTATAATTATTATAAGAAAGTGCCCCTAGTAGCAATTTGAGAAAAGCCTTGTGCCAGCATGGGTCAAAATACTTGGAACAGATTGTTGATCAAGAATTGGTCCAGATTCTTGATCAAGATCATTGGGCAAGACTTGGGCCAGACTGTGGCCAGAATTTTTCAAGAATTTGACCAGAAGTCTGAGGCCATCTGTTACTAAACTTAGGGACTATCCCATAGAGTAGAGGTTCTCATTTTACAGTAGTTTCATTCATATAACAGTTACTGTTGAATGTTAAATGTTAAATTTTAAATGTTAAATGGCATTAGTCAATACAATATTTTATTAAAATATATAACAATATTAATTTAAAACAGAAATTGTAGTAATTTAACTACAATATATAATTATATCTTCAATAAATTGTTGTTTATTTTTATTACAAAATTGTTAAATTATTTCTAACAAATTGTTCTTGGTCGTATTTTTTAAACAATTTATACCAGAAAATTCTACAATTGTAGTACTTTCCACAACATTTTTTTTCCGTGTTCGGTCTTTTGGACCTCATATAAGTTTTTACTTTAGTATATTATTATCGTAAGTAATATCATAAGGGCATCTAATTTTTCCGAAAAATATCGAAAAAACACGTTGCTAAGTAATATTTTAACAAAAAGCATGAGTGCTGGTGGCAACAAAAATCCGAGTCGAAGAGGAGGATTTTTGCACCTGCACGAATGCATTTTGTTAAAAAAATATTACTTAGCATTGTGTTTTTTCGATTCTTTTCACAGGAAAAATTAGATGCCCGAATGGTATTTGACAAGACTATTTCATGAGTAACACTTAACAATTAAAATATAAATTGCAATTTTTGGTGACAACAGCTGTCAAGTTTTGCCGCGGGTAAACTCGAAAAAACTGCTGACAGGTGCTGTCACACAGTTTTTTCACCTAGAAACCATTTGTAATTCAAAATTGCGCGTTTGTGATTGGTGGAAATTAAGACGAGGGAAATAGTCAAGTATAAACACTTTGTTTGAATGATTATTTTAAATTAAAATTTTGTATTTTCCAAAACCCCAAAGGCTATCTTAAAATGATAACCCTTATAAATATTTGTAAACAGGCAATTTTAATAGAGTAAATTATTATAATAATAATATATTATTATAATAGTGTACTATTATATTACATTTGTATTTTTTTTTTCTGAGGTGATCTTACATATTTATCAACTAAAAGTCTTAATATGTAAAAAAACAAAAGAGAGCAACACGATCCCAAGATGTTACAAAATGTAGTTGTAAACTGTGTCAAATCGCTCGAGACTTACCGGCAAATATTGCTCAAGCAACACATGATTTTATACCAGAACAACACAAAAAATAAATGGTTGTTTCTTCGTGGAAAAACGGTGTAGTGTCTGTAGTACTATTTTAGCAAGATGAAAACAACATGTTTGCAACAAAGTTTCTCGAGTGCAGAATATTTCTGGATACTTGTCAACCCTGGATGAAAAATCTCAAACCAGGTAAGCGACGTCGCTTACTTTACGTTTAAGGGCACTTTAAATTACCTGGCTTTGAGATTTTTCATCCAGGGTTGACAAGTATCCAGACATATTCTGCACTCGAGAAACTTTGTTGCAAACATTTTGTTTTCCTCTTGCTAGAATACTGCGCTAAGCCAAACCCCTGTATTCGCAATATTCAGTAATAAAGGACAACAGATAATTATTATTGTTTTTAACAATGAAAATGATCTTTTGTCCCTTATAACTCAATATTGTACATACGGGGGTTTGGCTTACTAGGGCAGAATAGTACAACAGACACTACACCGTTTTTCCACCGACGAAGAAACAACCATATCCTTTTTGTGTTGTTCTGGTATAAAACAACTTGTTGCTTGAGCAATATTTGCCAGTACGGCTCGAGAGATTTGACACAGTTTACAACTATATTTGGTAACATCTTCAGATCGTGTTGCTCTCTTTTGTTTCTCATCATCAGACAAAATGGGTAGCTTCAGTTCCATTCTACCAGAACCATGTTATGCTTTATATATTTTAATCTTGCAGGAACTACATAAGGCTGCAGGCAAACTTTCTTTCTCAACATCATAATCCGCAAATAGGCTTAACAAGTTTTAATTTATATTTAATTGGAAACAGCTTTTCTTTAAAAACAAAACAAAAAATTTAAATCTATTAACACTATGCGCATGCGCATGATATTTAGACATTTTTCCGGTAAAAGGCCTACATGCGTATTAATAATAAGAAATCTGACTTAAGTTTATTAGATTAGCTCAAGATACATTCACCTTAGACTCGCTTGACCAGTGAGTCAGATATGATGCGCGCGCATAAGGAAAATCCAATTGTGTTACGGTTTTTTTTTCAATAAAATAAAAGGTTATTGTAGTTAGTAACTAAAAGTTTTTATATATTATGAAGACTTTTAGTTGATAAATATGTAAGGTCACTTCAAATTAATTTTTTGAAACGTTTATTGACATATTTGTATTTATTTTTCTACATTTTGCAAAAAAAATCAAAAGTAAATTTCTCAAAAACGGCTCGGCCGAAAATATTCATTTTTATTGTTAAAATAATTCTAGGTCATGCAGATACAGAATCTGAAAAAATCTTAGATGTGCACTAGTTCATGGGTTGAATCAGTGCTAGGCACACCGTGCATGGTAACACTTGGCTGTATAAAGCGTTAATAAAATCATATTTTTAAGTTAAAAATTTTAACCTTGAGTTTTATTAGTAATTATAACATACACATTTAATTTTAAATAATTACATATTTAAATTTATAAAACCTATTTTAACAATGATTTTGTTTTATTAAACTTTTAATTCATTTTTAATGCAAAAATGAATGGGTGTGATTGTGTGATTTTATTTACTTGTCGAGGTTATTGGTACCTTTTTGCTGAGTAAACAATCACATTGGTGCAGGTAGTAGATCTACTCTACCTGCAGGTAATCATGATGATTTTTTACTCATACTACTACTACTACTAGTATATGCACATGGGAACCATTTTCGCTTTGTATCTTATGTATTTATTATAAAAAATTAGAGATTAGATAATTTTGTAAAACAAAATGATTTTTATGAGAAAAATAGTTACCTAATTTAATTAAATATAACGATCCAATTGAATTATAAACGATAATAGTTGTTGCAGACAAACCACAATATCAAGACATGACTATCTATAAAAATTTATTTTTAGTATACATAAGCATAAAGATAAAAACTACAAAATATTAAGTATACTTATTTTATATTAACCGTCCAGTTCTAGAGGAAAATTATTTTCTGAACTTATATAAAATTACTCCTATTTATTAATTATTAAACAAATTTTTTATTAATACAAATATATATATATATATATATATATATATATATATATATATATATATAATCATATTAATAGGTATATGTACCTACTCATTTATTTATATATGCACCTAGTTCACAAGTTCTAGGGTACAGTAATATTATTTATCTTACGTACCTTTGTTTATTAACTTAGGTGTATCCTCGTTAACAATCGTTAGTGAGCTTTCCGTGATAGGTTCAGGAAGCTTTTTATTTACTTCATTTTTTTCTGTACCATTTATTTCACCATTTACATTTTGATAAATAGTTACAGGTGCATAAAACTGTGTAACAGGACCCACAATAACATCTTCGGATTCGGTAATATTAACAGAGGCTTTATTTGGGTCCAAAATTCCCTCTCGACCGCATAGTTCTGCCAATTTGGCAACCTCCAGATTACCTTCATCGTCTTTTAAAATTACTTGGGTACATCCCTCATCACAATCGGTGGTTACATCTTCACTTTGTACGTGTTTCATTTGTGCACATATTTTATTGTCACCACTTTCATTTGCAGTAATTAAAACACACACACTATTTGTTTTATTCTAAACATCTTTCTTTGTTACTGCGTGAAGTTATCTACTACTACTGATTGTTATTGCAAATTAGCGTTGAACACAAATGATTTCATTAAACAAAAGTGGGGAAATCCGTGTTGTTGTATTTTTTTGAGGAAACTGGTCTAAGTTAATTATTATTTATTTATTTGTTAATTTTAAATTTAGTGTATTTAAATATTTATAAATAATATCTTATTGATAATAATTATCCTCGTTAAAATATTTGTTAAACAAAATCATAAGAGATGGCGCATGTAAGTTTTCTTTTTATTTTAATACAAAAGGCTGTAGGCTAAATTAAAAAATACATTATACAAGGATTCCCAAAAGTGGCACACTAACGGTATGTCTCATTACAGCGCACTGTGGGGGGGTGCTAAATTTTTTAAGTAGGTATACAAAAACTAATATGATACTGTATCTGTGACATGAGTTGGTTTAATGGGTAACATTTACAAAGTAAAATAGGTTCCTCCTACCACTTGATGTGTGAAACCTGCAGGATCCTAAAATATAATTTAAATATATAAGCTTATTATAAATAGTAATATCTTTGAAATTTATAAATTAACTTTATACTATAGCGGCTGTAGCTACAGCCTCCCCTAGGGGAGGAAACATTAATAATGGGTAACATTTACAAAGTAAAATAGGTTCCTCCTGAGATACACACAACCCACTATGTAACACAGATGTCACCCCTGACATGGTTCAAAATTAACCCAGCAAAGTCAGTAACATTTTCAGAAATTAAATACGTTATGCAAAAATAAGAAAATAGCCCCCCTTTTCTCAGCAAAAAAATAATAATTGAACCCCCAACCCTTTAGCCTGCTTACGTAATGCTTAAATGCCCCCCAAACTATGACCTACTCAACAGACGCTTTTAAAACGTTCCGGCGCCCCTGGTACTTGATATTAGAGCCCTGATGTAATGGCAATGTAAATGCTTCTATGTTCGCCTTTTTGGTTAGGTAACTGGATGGTATTGAAAATTCTTAAGCAACAACCTCCGAAATTGTTATCCCTTCATCATAATCATCGCTGTCTTTTTCTCTATATTTTCATACCTTCTCATTGTCTGAATCAGAGCTAAAGCTATACCAATTTGTAACGAATCGGGCAAGGGGGCACACTTTAATAATTAGAAAAAGAATATTAAAACCACAAAAAACTACCTTTGGCCAAAACACGTGATCGTCTAGTTTAAAAAAATTCATTTAGGACCCCTTTTGTTGTAAATACGTAAGTACTTAAGCAATTAAAGAGATATTTTAAAAGCTATGAAATAATATTAAATAAAGAAAAAGTTTATTAATAAAGGCAATAGACCTATTCCATAAAACAGACTTTTGGATAGCGCGTGCGTGAAAAGGCACGTCGTCTTTTTTTAATTATATAAAAGAGAAAGAGATACCACTTTTCTTCAGGCACGCGCTATCCAAAAGTCTGTTTTATGGGATAGGTCTATTAATACAAGAGTTAATATTATTGCTCCTGTACATTAATAGTATAAAAATAAGTTATATTTGAGTATACTTCCACATATATTTTTCTGTAACTTTTTTCTGTTTTTCTCTCGAAACTCTCTGTTTTTTTTTCTTTCTGACTTCAATTTCCTCTCGTTCTTTAGTGTCTGTTACTATACGTGTCTTACCTACCTTCCTTCCTCTTTTGCTAACATTTATTGCTGCCGCATTGAGTAGGTCTGAATTACTTCTGTTGTGATAAAAAGTTCAGTGTCGATAGTATTTTTTTTAACTAGCTTCCACAGCGTCCTCTGTGGTAGCGTCATTTATTATTTCTCACGGGAAATTGAGGATTATATTGAATCGTTTATAGAAGAAAAAGGGCGTTTCTTAACAATTGTTTTGCGGTAATTTTACAGAACATAGTAATTGCTTTCAAAGTTACTCTGCTTGAATGGGGGCTCAAAGATTTTGTTAAAAGATTTGAAGGTACACCTAAAAACTATAGAGAAAGAAATTGAACCTATAGGTTCAATTTCTTTCTATATAGTTTTCGGGATCCCTGTATTAAACATTTAAAACATTCATCCTGTATTTAATATGTTGATACTTTTACAAATGTATGCTTTAAAGTTTATTTTATAGGTTATTGGTTAAATCTGAAATATGTTTCGTATCTCTTATTTATATTATAAACTAACTATATAGTTATACAGCCCGTTCAGAATAAAACCGAATATATCTATATATATATGGGGCGTGGCCTCGCCTCCCTCCAACGCGCGACACAGTAGCTAAGCAAATAGCCTGCATCGCTAATGAGATTTTTTGCATTATAATCATTTAATTTTTTAAGTCTCTACCTGCTCGACCTTTCGTCATGTCGTTTATCACACAAGCTACTGTGACGCGCCTTGGAGGGAGGCGAGGCCACGCCCCATATATACATATACCTATATATATATTCGGTTTACATACAGCCCGTTCAGAAATTCTGAATCAGAATATATTCTGAACGGGCTATATGTAAACCAATTATTGTTGCATTAATACTATAGTATTAATGCAACAATAATTGGTATACCTACGTTTCCAATTATAAGTTTTTGTAATGTAGGTAAATCCACAATCCACACAATTGTGGTCTGTTCTATCTCGTTTCGCGCATACTAAACATCACTGCAACACTGCACAGAGTTAAACGGCGGCCATTTTTGTTGTTTAGAATTCTTGTGCTTTGAGTTTGTGCTCTGTTTATCTGTTTATGCTGTTCTTTATAATCTGTGATCATCACAGTGTGATGGTGTTTATACAGATAATCGCACAGAGTAGATCTCTCAGAGTAATCTCCTCTGTGAATAATCGTTTTAAACGTTGTGTTTCTTACAGAGGCACTTGTAAGCCTTAAAAGAGGCCTTAAAGTGCTAAAAACAACCATTTTACTCCTCTTTTGTAAAAAATAGATCTTATTCTATCAGAGCTGTCAAATGTCAATTTTAAGGTTATGGTGAATTAACATTAAAATTGACATTTGACGACAGCCCTGATAAAATAAGGTTTATTTTTTACTAAATAGAAGTAAAATGGTTGCCCCCCAGTAAGCACAAGCTAGCCGGCCCGCATATGGCCCGAATACGTTTTGCCGAATCGGCCGCGTGCGTCCGACATGTATTTGTTCCGGCGTGTAAACCGGTTGTACTATCACTAACAAAAAAAACTCATACAGCTATATTGTGGCTGTGTGAATAAAACTTTTCCGTCAATGTCAAGCTGACATCGAGCTTTGTCACATCCATTATGACTTTTTTAACAACATTTTCAACCAAACAATGCAGACGAACTCTGGCAAGCCATTGAAGCCATTTGGAACGAGGTAAAGCAAGACGGCGACTTCCATGCTTTGCCGTTTGCGGGCAGTAATTGACAAAAACAGAGGGATGACGAAATATTATATTTTTTTTCAAACTTCAACCTAACTTTGTATTTAATTTTAGACCTTTCAAATGTGACGTATCGTGTTAAAAGCCATAATTACTCTGACGAAATGATAGAAAATCAGGAACACTAGATTTTTAAGCTGTATGAGTTTTTTTTGTTAGCGATAGTATAATCTGTCCGCCTGGCCGAATCTCGGCTATGTTTACTCGGCCGAGTGTCGGCTGTGTATAGTTGCCCGAGTGCCGGCCACAACAGCCTGGCAATTTAAAAAAAGCCTTCAGACGTCCTGGATAGGTATATCCTGTAGGTTTAACCTCTTGTTTAACACACTCGACTATAGCTAGCCATTATTCGTTACTGAGCAGATGAGGATGGAGATGGGGACTTCAAACAATTGTTGTTCAAATCAAATCAAATCAAATCAAAAATATTTATTCATATTAATGTAAAAAGTATATAATATTGTAAAATAAATTCAAGCATATCGTCCCCGTTCTGGCAAAAGTCATTAACTCCATTTTTGTCTAAAAGTAGTTGACTACCTTCGCGATCATAGAACAATTATATCTGTGGTCTAGAAAAACTTATTAAGTGCAGTATTGTATTTTTAGCATTCTAAAAATACAATTCTGCACTTAATAAGTTCTTCTAGACCACAGATATAATTGTTCTATGATCGCGAAGGTAGTCAACTACTTTTAGACAAAAATGGAGTTAATGACTTTTGCCAGAACGGGGACGATATGTAAAAAGTGTATAAATAAAACGAACAAAACAAATGTGCCTGGCACGTAATGTTCATTCATAAAGGAGGTTACTATATAATATATATATTATATATTATATTACTATATAATAGAGCCGGCAGGCTACGACAACGCATACCCACCGCGCACCTCGCAGCGTGCTTGACACGAGGATATCAGAACGAGAACTGCAGTGGTGCCAGCAAGAGGTAGTAATTTTAGTAAAAAAGATTATTTAATTAAAAAATGTACACGCTGGAACAAAAAGTTCAGAATTTAATCTGGCATTTTGCTGGTAATTCTGAACGAAAAATATTTGCGGGAATGTTCGAGGCCAGACCAAACAGAGAAACAATTCGACGAACCATTAATAATTTTCTCACGTAAGGTTGTGTAGTTCCGATGCAGCTCCGACGGGAACGTCCTCCCCAGGAAAATCTAAATAGAGAAGCGCGGGATACTTTAATTTGCGCGTCAATTGCAGAAAACCCAACCCAGGCATTAAGTACGGTGGCTAGGGAGTTTGATATTTTAGCTTCCACGGCACGAAATGTGCTAAGACGCCATCATGGCGTCGCCATGGATATCGTCAATTTAAGCTGCGACGGGGAAACGAGCAATTCCCTGCCGATGCATTCCGCCGCATGGAATGCTTAACACTTAAGCCCGCTGCACAACAGCCCGGTAACGGGAACGGGAACGGAAACGAGAAACGAGAAACTAAACGGTGGGAGAGACTCAGCGAACCCTATCTATCAACAGTGGTTTTTTAATAATAATAATAATAATAATAATAATAATAATAATAATAATAAAAAATCTTTATTGTCCAACAGAATAACAACTCCAATAATAGGACAACAATTAAGGTTAAGTAAGAGCTAAACTAAAAAATAATTACAATAAGTTTAAGCCAGAGCCTAACTAAAAATAAAAAATAAGTACAATACCTACATGCAAAAACCCAAATGTAACAAAATAAACTAAAAAATAAAAAGGGAAAAAATAAAGAAAAACTATATAAAATATTCAGTTGCTACAACCAGGATTGATTTTAAGAAATCATTGTGTATATCAACTAGCTCGGATATTACATTAAACTTGGAACACATATTATAAATTGGCGACCTAAGCAAAACATTTGTTCGCGCTAGCCTGCAGTAAAAAGCAGGGTGACTTCGTAAATTTGGTCTGGGCACTAAAAAATTAATTTTACTTAGTAGAAATGGTGAGTCAATTAAGTTGTGCAAAAGTTTAAATAAAAAAGTAATAGATAAAAGTATTCTTCTGATACGCAAAGATGTAAAATTGTGTCTGGTTAACAGTTGTGCATGATCTGTACCTCTTGGAGGGTAAAAACCATCTATTCTAAAAGATAAGAATTTTCAAAATCTTCTTTGAACATTTCCAATGTAGTTTATATAGGTGTTAAAAATAGGATTCCATATTAAGGCACCATATTCAAGTTTCGACCTTACTAGAGAAAAATATAATGAGTTTAAGGCGGTTATGTTTGTAAATGTCTTATAGTTTCTTATAATAAATCCCAACAATCTTAAAGAAGCCACAACGATGTTATTGATATGTGCGGAAAAAGTGAGCTTAGAATCAAACAATAAACCCAAATCTTTAACCTCATTGCATCGAACTAACTGGGTATTGTTATAATGGTAGATGTAAATAATAGCATTTTGTTTATAAGTGTACGAGCAGACTTTGCATTTACCAACATTCATACCTAACTTATTAATTAAACACCATGACTGAATAGTATCAATCTGTGACTGTAGACTTATACAATCTGATTCGCCTTTTATATTGTTAAAAATCTTTAGATCATCTGCATACAACAAACTTTTACAATCAAGTTTACTCGTTAGGTCATTAATATAAATTGTTAATAAAAGAGGACCAAGATTGGATCCTTGTGGAACTCCTGACGTAGCGAAGTAAGCTTGAGACTTAAAGCTGTTATATACCACAAATTGTTTACGATTATATAAATAGGAACGTAAAAGTGCAACAAGCGAATCACAAAAACCATATTCTTCCAATTTGCAGCATAAAATTCTATGATCAATTGTGTCAAAAGCCTTCGAGAAGTCCGTGTACACAACATCAACCTGTCCTTGTTCGTTAATAACATTAGTAATTTGTAATGTAGAACGTCTTTCAATAAAGCCATGTTGTTGGGAAGCAATAACTGATTTTAGCTGGTAGTAGAGGCGTTCATATATGGACATCTCGAAGACCTTAGCGAAGTTATTAAGAATTGAAATAGGGCGATAGTTTGTTATATCTGCAGGATCACCAGATTTTAATATCGGACATACTTTGGCCTCTTTCCACTTTTCAGGAAACGTTTGGAACTTTAGAATACTATTAAAGATTATTGTTAGTGGGATTGCAAAAACAGTGGATCAATCTTTTATAAAAAAAGCTTGGTATTTGATCTTGCCCCGAAGTCATTTTATTGGATAATTTATTAATTGATTTGAGAATATCATTACTAAAGAAAGAGCCTAAGTTAATAGACTGATTACTAAAGTTAGTTATAAGGTTATAATCAATACTGGGAGACAAGAATACGCTCTTAAAATAATCTGCAAAACCCTCAACAATATCCATTGGCTGTGCTAAATGTCTATCGTGAAGATAAACCATACCTGGAATACGGGAAGAGGCCTTTTTTGAACGGATATAGCTCCAAAATAGACCTATTCCATAAAACGGACTTTTGGATAGCGCGTGCGTGAAAAGGCACGTCGTCTTTTTTTAATTATATAAAAGAGAAAGAGATACCACTCTTCTTCAGGCACGCGCTATCCAAAAGTCTGTTTTATGGGATAGGTCTATTGTTTAGGATCAGTTGTGATATTATTTTTTATCTTAATTAGGTAGTTATTGTAGTAAGGCTCGCATCCTAGAAAATTCTTGGTAATAAAAGTTACTTTTAGATTTTTTATAAAGGTTATAGTAATGCAATTTTAGTTTTAAGTTGTGTATTATATCACTATTATACCAAATCAGGTACTGAGTTTTTCTAGTTTTATAGGTGGGAACATATGTGCCCAAAAGGGTAAATAATTTATTGTATACAAAAAAGCCAACTTTAACTTAATTTACGATGCTTTATTAGATGTTTTTGCCGATGTTAATGAAATGTTCTATAGAACTGTTCACACATTTCATTAACATCGGCAAAAACATCTAATAAAGCATCGTAAATTAAGTTAAAGTTGGCTTTTTTAAAATTATAGGTTTTATGATTTACATTACTTGAAAACGTGAATGTTTTAGATGTGGTTATTTGATAATTTATAATAAGCGCCGGATGAAAATTGTCTTCTGTAACTAATGGCGTTGTTTGGCGAGTCTCTCCCACCTTTATTGTTAGGATTCCCGTTCCCGTTCCCGTTACTGGGCTATTGTGCAGCTGGCTTAATGCAGCCAGACTGGCTGCCAGAGTTGACCTCGCTTACAATTCGCACGCATCCGGCTCTGGCCAATCAAATTCTATTTGGCGTTCTATCCTTGTTCTTTTCACGCGGGTATTGAACAGTCGTCCTTTTCAGCCCGGTCGGAGTTGGATTTGCAAGCACTGTATATACATTTCAACGGCCGATGTTTTGGCCTACTCGAAATCTATCTCACAATTTGGAATTTATTTGCAGTTCGCCATTCCTTTCGCTAACGCGATTCAGGGGCAATATTGTTAATATGTTTTGCGTGTAGATGTTAAGGACTGTCAGGTTATGATTTTTTTATAGTTTTTTATGATGGCTATTAAGGGAAAAATTTAAAAAAACCCTTTTGAAAAAATTGTTGTTTTACGATTTTGGAATTAAAATTTTGAATTTAGGATTTAGAATTAAGGATTGTTGTTCAGCTATGCCATTACAGACGCAAGATGTATTGCTTATGCCTCGGCAGGCCGTATTCCGGCCGTAAGCGGGCCGGCTAGGGCAAGCCGAACGATTTTGCAGCGGCATGCCGTATTCTGGCCGACTTTGGTTAGAACATGGCCAAACGGTACCGGGCTAACATAATGCGGGCCATAAGCGGAACGACTGGGGGCAAGCCGAACCGCCGGTCAACCGCCTATGCCGAGCGAAGGCCGACTGTTTGCCGAGTGTTTGGTGCTTACTGGGCCTTAGCACTTTTAAGGCTTACAAGTGCTGTAAGAAACATAACGTTTAAAACGATTATTAATCTGTATAAACCATATACCTATAACTATAGTTATAGGCACAATCCACACAACAAGGTCTGTTCTATCTCGTACTAAAAATAAAAAAAAATCACTGCAACACTGCACAGTTTAACGGCGGCCATTTTTGTTGTTTACATTTTTTGTGCTTTAGTTTTGTGCTCTGTTTATACAGATTATTAATCGTTTTAAACGTTGTGTTTTTCATATTAAGCCTTAAAAGATTCCTTAAAGTTCTAAGAACAACCATTTTACTCCTCTATTGTAAAAAATAAACTTTATTCCATCAGGGCTGTCATAAAACTGTCAAATGTCAATTTTAAGGTTAAATTATAACCCACAAATTAACCTTCAAATTGTCATTTGACAGCTCTGATAGAATAAGGTATATTTATTATAAAAGAGGAGTAAAACAATTATTAAACAGCACAAACCCAAAGCACAAGAATTGTAAACAACAAAAATGGCCGGCGTTAAACTCTGTGCAGTGTTGCAGTGATTTTTAGTATTTTTAGTACGAAATGGAACAGACCTTGTTGTGTGAATTGTGTGTAAAACGCATCAAAATATTTTTCCAGCTTTTATAGGTTTATGAGTGTACTCTATTTAAATTAGTGGTGGCATCAAACACAGTGCGCTTTCTTAATATTGCAATTCTCTACATTACCGGCAATGCCAAATTTTAGGAAAACAATTTAATTTTAAGAATCTGGGGATATAAATACTATATAAATCCAGTTTAATGAATTATTTTTTTCAGAAGTAAGTACACGTAGACTTAAATTTCCTGAAATGCCTTTAATAATTTTCTTTGTTATTATCCTCACTACATAACCTAAATCTTAAAAGTCAAGTTTAAAAATTAACCGTTTGTTTTTTAAAAATGAGTATTGTTTGTGTGCAATTTGGACAGTGCGGAAATCAAATAGGAAATTGTCTGTATAACACAATTTACGATGATATTAAATCGAAAGATCAAACTGGTCCATATTACAAAAAAGCTGTCAATAAGTGGTTTAATGTAACAAGAAACGAAAAATGGGAACCTCTATCAGTTTTAGTTGACACAGAACTTAAAGCAGTAAATTCAACAAACAAATTACCGTTTAAATTTAAAAATGTAGCTGCCAAGAGTCTTGGGGGCTCAGCAAACAACTGGGCATATGGATATACCAACACTAATCAAACCCTTAAAACGGAAATAATGGACACAATTAGGTCACAAGTAGAAAAGTGTGATTATTTAACGAGTATACTGAATATATTTAGTTCATCAGGCGGAACAGGATCAGGATTAGGGAGTTTTATTATTGAGTGCATAAGAAATGAATATCCTTCAAAGAATATTACAAATGCAATTGTGTTGCCATATATGAGAGGAGAGATTGTAACACAAAGTTACAATAGTGTGTTGTCATTGTCTCATTTGTATTCATTGGCCGATAATACAATTTTATTCCAAAATGAAAGAATGCATTACAATTGCAATTATTCTCTAGATATTAAGGAAGTTACATTTGAAAATATTAATACACTTATATCTCACCAGTTGGCTTCAGTGTTTCAACCTGTAAATAATTTAAATACTTGTGATATTTTGAATCATTTAAGTGCACATCCAAAGTATCGATATCTTCAAATAAGGACTGAGCCAAATTTTCACAAAGACAGCATAAAATTTGAAAGTGAACGTTTGTGGAAGCCTTTAGTAAATTCTTTATCGAAGCAATCACGTTTTGAATACACTCAGCAAGAACAAAATAAAGTGCCATTAAAAGTCAAAAACATTTCAAGTGTTTTAATTTCAAGAGGATCTGAAAAATTATGTGATAAAGATTTAGTGCCTTTAAAAGACAAAAATTTGTATGTTTCCTGGTTACAGCCCACTGATAGCTTTAATAACTATCACGATATAAATAATTTTTTAAGTTTAAGTAAATCTTTAACTAATGTTGTTAACAACAATAATATTTTTGTTCCTTTGAATTGTATTGTTGAAGATGCTTGGAATTTGTTTACTAATAATGCTTATTTACATCATTACAAAAAATTTGGTGTTGAGCCTGAATATTTTCTAAATTCATTCCAAATTATGGAAAACATTTTAAATGACTATAAAAATCTTTAGTGTTTGTAAATTTAAGTTTTTATTATATTTATACAATTTATGTGTTATTTTATGTATTTTACAAAAATTATCATTGAATTTTAAGACTTAAACTTTGTAGGTAAACCACTTTTATTAAAATTGATTTTTAAAGTTTGGTCTTTTATTTGTTTTTGTGCCAATTCCAGAAGTAAAATAAATACAATTATTATCTAAAATCGTTGTATGTTGTATGTATTTTTAGTGTCTGATTGGTCTGAGGCAGATAAAAGAAGGCTACTTCTTGCCTTAAAAACACATGGATCATATAATTTGGATTTAATACACAAAGAAATACCGGAAAAATCGTTGCCTGAAATACAAAACATTATAAATAAATACATGACACTTGGGAAGGCGCGACAAAATGAATACTCGAACCCTTCACCATTAAAACAATGGGAAAAATTAATAAAACAAATAAATCTGAGGCACAGGTATTCCATACTGGATGTTTTACCCAGAGTTTTGAAATACATAGCATTGTTTGAAGAAGTTACTCAGCATGAAGAAAATGATATTAATATTAGGTGAGTAACACATCCATTTGGTATTTAAGTAGTAAAAAATAATATTTTATTTTTTCAGTGACTGCTACAAGGTCCTATCAGATATATCCTATGGATTGGCTTCCAAAGAAATGGACCCAAAAACAAATCATTTTTTTTATGAATGTTTGAGGAGATTATCTGTAAACTTAAAAAATCAAGACTTAGAACTTTACAAAGAGTACATAAATAGCCTTACTGACTTTGAGGACCTTGGCGGAAATCATGAACTTGAAAAGGTAAAAGAAGTTATTTTATTAAAGGTATGTTATAACAGTTTTATTTTTTAGAAAAAAACTATAATAAATCCATTAAATATACCAGAACAACTCTTGGAGGCAACAAATCAAGATAAATCAAACTTTGTAGTTGTACAGGAGTCAAACTTGTAAGGTGGTATATATACAGGGTTCCATTGCTTGTGTGGTAATTTCTTCACCAAAAATGAGATAAAATTTAATAGTTTCTATTAACATGACTCCGCAGATGCTTTGTTGTAAAGACCTGTACAGGTTGTTAAAATTTTATATTTCCAATACAACTAGTGGTTTTAGTAAAATTTGGGTTGGGAAAAGTATGTGGGTGCCCAAACTTTAACAAAAAATATGTACGCCACTACCTTTTTCACCTTTTAATAGCAGAATTTGTTATAAATTTAAATGACTAAAAGCATGTCTTAATATTTTTTGAAGTAGGCTTTGTTTAGAAGATGCAATTTTATTATTCTGTTAAATATCATTGTTAAAATACATGTACATACAATACAATACATGCATAAGTACAAAAATCTAGCATGCTATGGCCGATTCTAAAACAACAAATAAATAATCTTTTCTCTTTTTCAAATGTTGATTGCATTTTCAGAATTCTCCTCTGAATTAATTAGAGTTAAAAAAAACGAAAAAAATTGTTCCTTTTAAACAAAGCATTTGCAGGCCCATGTTGATAGGAACTATTTGTCTTATTTTTGGGTCAGAAATCACCAGGTTTTTTAAAAGGGAGTTTATTAAATAAATGTAGTATTAATTTTCTACTAATAATTTATATTGCATTACAAATGTTTATCCATTTTTTAGAAATAAATGTATAAAAATCATTGTTCACAATTCAAATATGATTATATAATTTAAAATAATGGTAAAATAAAATATTTTTATTCAAAAAAAAAATTATAATTTTAGTAGTATATCACAAAGTACGTCACACGCTTAGGGGGAGGGGGTAAACTTTGAGACATCGTGAGCGAAATTCCCTACAAAGTTGTGACGTACGGCCCCTTACCAGAAATGTTACTATACTAACATTTCTTCAACCTCTGGCAACACTGGCGGTATGCAGAGGTGGTGCGTTTGCACCTCTTTGGTACATTTGGTGCTTTGGAAGTACAGAAGTACTTTAAAGACTATTTTGGTACATTTTCATAACATTTTTATATTTTGGAACATTTTTAATATTTTGCACATTTTTAAGAACACCATAACTCGCAACAGTTTTGAGTTATGGTGGGTTTTAAATAATTAAATAACCTTAAAATAGATTTAAGAAACCATCATAGCTTGAGTCCTGTTTTTAATTTAATTTAATTGGTAATTCAACATTTAACCCACATAACAGATAATATAATTGTATTAAAAATAAAACGCCTTATTTAAACATATCACATTTTATTAATCTTTGCTCTTTTACAATAATGATATGATGAACTGACGAAACGTAAATTTGAACAACGACCTGCAAAAATATAACTCTCAATTTACACAACCTTAGGTGGTTGATACAAATTTACGTGTCGCTGGACATTTTTTGTTTAATAATCCGAATTCCTTCTTTTTACCTCCATCTTTAATTGTTTTTCCTAAACTAAGTAGTCATACTCATACACATATACAATTTTATTTTGTGTTCGAACTATATACACATAAATATATTAGAAAAGATGAAGAAAATAAAAACCATTAATCACCCAGAATATTTTGCTTATGATTGACCAATGATTATTTAATTGTGAACATTTTAATATTCTGGATGTATGTGGTTTTCATCGACAATTTAAAAAGAAGGTTTTTAGACAATAAATATAGAAATACTTAGTTGATATAAACAACATCTTGAAATTTGACAATATAAATTTTCCATTACATTCAGCCTATTGACATTATTGAAAGAGTATTAAATGAAGAAACGATTTTATTTATTTAGAAATTGTGCATAAGATTGTCCAATTAAAAACATGTAATATTGATTGATAAAATCTAAAAACCGCTATACACATTCCACTATTTACAAAAAATGTATGTTTAAGGTACTCAAACAATTTTATCTCCTTAAAAGGATCAACCTTTCTGTTTGAAAACTGAGAACGGTTTGTTGAAGAATTTTAAACCAAAAATGTAAAACGGTTTTTATTAACATAATAATAATAAAAATAATAATAATAAAAGATACAGGTTGTCTTTAGGTAAATAAATTTAATTTTTTTGTTTAAATATGTTTCAAAGGCTTTTATGTGGAAGACGAAAACATTACTTTATTTTTATATGCGTATTTGACATTTATAAACATTAACAATACTATTTTTAAAACTGTATTTGGTAGACCAGCTTGCCAAATAATCTAGAAGTAACATTGCAAATCTTTATATTTCAACTTTGGTTAAAAAATCATTAACATGACCATTTAAAAATATTGTATAAAAGGTGTCTAATGAACAATTTTACACCCTGTTAAGCCAAAATGGGCAGTTCTTTGTTTTAAAATAAAATAATTTGAGTAACCAATTTTGAGCAAAATGCACAACCACCACATGAATCCTTTCCTATAGATAACCATCACAGGAGAAAATGACACTGATTTGATGATGATTAATAGCTTCTTGGCCATACATATTAAACTTAAATTAAGATAATTTAAAAACTATAAATGGCTTATCAATTTAATGGACACTTAACATATTTTAAAATTTATTATTTGATTTGTGTCGGTCCTTAAAAAAATATAATGCTACTTATTTTTATGATATGACCAATAAAGCATATGGTGTCGATCAAGAAATGTTCGAAAAACATCTTATTAAGTAGAACACATTTACATTTATTTTATTATTCTAACATAGAGTTTTAACATGTTAACATTTATTTTTAATTTAGTACTTATAAGGAAGTCGCTTTTGCCCCTTGCAAAACAGTTTAATTATGGTAATTTTTTTCAGGTGTTTAAAAATACATCTAACTATATTATATTGTTTTTTTTTTTTCATTAAAAATACAACAACATTATTACATTGACATTTTTTATACTCATATTAATTTAATTTATTTTAATATTATTTTATTTATATACCTTTGGTTCTCTTTAGGGTGTAACATAAATTTTAAGGTTAGGAAAAATTAAATCGTGGATTTCTTATTAAAGAATAATGTTATGCTCCACGAGTTTTCGTTTAAAGTTGCAGTCAAAAAAATTAAAAATGAATTTGCGTCTTATAACATTCGGGCACTAAAAAATAAGGAAACGTAGCAATTGCTATATTTGATAATGCTTTAGTGAATTTGTAGGTTACTAAGCATAAGGATATTGCCGTCGAGTTTAATATATTTTGATATTTTTAATATTTTAAATTGGTACTCCTTAAGGCCTTTATTTTAAATACTTTAACATTTATCAAATATTATTTTAAAAAACATTTTAAAATTTATGAATATTTTTAACCTCATATAATTATAACAGAACCACAATTATTATCTCCACTATATTATTTTGTTCTACTCAATGCAGCCAATCATAAATTCAATGTCTCTAGAATATTCCAACTAAACACCCAAAGGGGGTAGCGGGTTAAGGGGGGTCTGGCGGCCCCCACCGAATCTGGTAAAATCGTTCCAAAAATCTTGAAGAGGGTCGAAAAACAAGCAGTATAAGCCTTTTACCGACATTACAACCCCAAACGAAAACACAGTAATGGCGAAAAATATGATTTTTTGTGATTTTTATTTTTTTCAACCAGTTTAATTTATTTTTAAATGGTTTTACGCAATTAAAAATTTGTTTTGGATGTATGGTAGTCCCCTGAATTTTTTTCAGATTTTTTGGTCAAGTAAGAACATGTGAATTTTAGGTTTAAATGCGAAAAAATCGTGAAAAACGCGTCATTTTCAAGATTCAACCCTCTAATTTTTAGGGTTGTTTTCATTTTCCCGAGGGGTGCTGTATAGTATAGATAGCGGCAATCGTCCTCTTTTGAATGCAGGCAACTGGACTCAATTTGGTCAATTCTGGTGAGCGGGGCGATTTTTTGAAAAAAACTCGAATTTTCAACTTTCGGTAAATTATGGCGCATACTTGGTATAATGCGTCTTTGCTATAAAAAATACATCTCTATAGGGGTTTTTGAGGTCGCTGATCACGAAGTTGATGTCAAAAAAATTTTTTGACAACAAATTTACCCATAAATATTGGTTTGATAATGTAAAAAATATCATTGAATCACAGCATTTAAACAATTTTAATATCGTGTTCATGGGCGCCGGAAGGAATTCGTCTAGGGGGGGGCCTTAAAGTTTTTTACAATTTTGATAGATGTTATTTATAATCAAGTTGTACTCTAGAAGTTTACATTAAACTTAAGTCAAATAAAATATCATCTTTATACAGGGTGTCCCAAAAGTCAACGAGATCCTTTGGAAGACTGATAGACCAACTCATGACAAAGCAGAAAATCAAAATATGACCTTGGTAAAAAATCGTTAGTTTTTGTCATTTTATGAATTTTGTAAAACTTGACACTTTAGATTAGTTTTTCGAGTGCTACAGCTACAAAATCTGCTATTAATTTAATTTTGAATTGTAATTAATCCTATTAATAATAATAATAATAATAATAAAGTTTATTTTTTTTCATAAATAAAGTACATTTAAAAATTTGTTGTACAAGTATACTTAAATATTATGAAAAAAAAACCATTCAGGGTTTTTGTGTCAAGTTTCACAAAATTCATAAAAATGCCAAAATCTTAAAAACTAATGATTTTTTACCAAGGTCATGTTTTGATATTCTGATTAGTCATGAGCTGACCTATGAGTCCTTCAAAGTATATCGTTGACTTTTGGGACACCCTGTATGTATATTTGTAAATTTGACACAATATATTAGCGCCATCTGTTTATCAATTCACTAGGCTTATGAAGAAATCTATTCTATAGTCGACTTTTTCAACATATATAGTTCGTATATAGAAATATGTCAGCCAAGAGCGTCTTACTCAGGGATGGGCAAGATCCGGCAAAAAGGATTTAAATCTAAATCCATAAATCCACACCATAAACTGGATCTAAATCCTCAATCATAAATCCATTACGTTATTTGGATTTAAATCCTGAATCCATAAATAAATCCTCTATTTTTTTAATATTTATTTCATTCCAAGAACAGTTTGCGGATTATTTCAATTTTTAAGTTTTATTTAAGCTAAAACCCCTTGGATTCCAAATCAAAATTGATATGAACCTTATTGCACGTATATAAGATTCCATCGAAGATCTTTGGAATATGAACATAATGATCTGTGGCTTCTGGTTTTTTCGCCATAGGATTATGGACGGAATCAGTAAACTGTGCTTCTGATTTCTTTGAACAGCCAGGCATTTCATTCATTTTACAACTGTAACAACACTAGTGTTCATTAAGACGGCACAAATCTTAAATTATCTAAGATAAAAAATCTAATTTATCTAAAAAATAATGAACAAATGATCAGCACTTACCGTCAAATTATGGAATACCGGAATTTCTGGGTATGAATTTCCAGGGGGGGGCCCGGGCCCCCCCCTGCCCCTATGTAGCGGCGCCCATGATCGTGTTCAACTAATATAATCAATGAAATTAAATTTTCTGGTATAAATCATATTTTATTCAAGCTTACGTAATAGTCACACAGTAATATAAAATAGCATAATACTTTTTTACAGAGCTATGTTAACAATTTTACAGTTTTAATCCTCGTCACTATCTTCTTCAATAACATGTTCAACGCTTTGAACAGAGAAAAGATTTGAGCCATTCCACGCGTAACGGATAGGACAGTTGCCGTGTTTTTATTTACAAAATAATATTGTTCTATTATATTACCAATGTCAAATTTTTATAAATAGTTCTAAACTAAAGCTGCTTAACAAGGTTTTTATTTGGCAAAATTAGGTATCGTGGTTGACTGTTTAATTCCTTAAAAACTAATAATTTAAAGCGTAACGGACGGGACTTTGTAATACACACATCAACAAAGTCTAGGGATAATCGTGAAAATTTGCAATGAAACAATTATTTTTGTAAAGAAACTCTCACTTTTTTTATGTGATATTCTCACGTATATATTTTTTCCATTTTTGAATGAAAAGTCATAAAAATATGCAATGAAATTAAAATAGCTTTATTAAACAATGAAGTGAAAATAACAAAAAAATCAAACTTTATTATAAAGGCAAAAATAATGTCAATAAGTGGTGTGACCTCTACTATTCACCACAGCTCTGCAACGTCTGTTCATACTCAAAATTAATGCATCAATTGCCTCCTGGTCAATTGCGGCCCCATTCCCTTTGTAACTTAAAATGAGCTCTTGACGATTATTAAAAAAAAGATTTCTACGCATAACCCGCCTTTGTAACATGTCCCACAGATGCTCTATCGGATTTAAGTCCGGGGATTGTGCTGGCCATGGAAGAACGTCGATATTTTCTTCATCCAAGAAATCACTTATTATTCGTGCACTGTGTGGGGTGGCATTGTCGTGCATGAAAATGAATCTTGGACCAACAGCTGCAGCATAGGGAATCACGAAGGGTTGAAGGATAACATCTCGATAAGAAATTGAGTTTAAAAATCCCTGAAGTGGAATGAGATCACTTCTTCCTCCAACGCTGATGCCACCCCACACCATAACAGTTCCACCACGGTAAGTATGGACCTCTTGAGCAGTTTCTAGCCGTGCTGCTGGCCGGGACATCGCCATACCCTCGTTCTTCTTGAGTCTGGATGCAGGCCAAACCGAGATTCGTCACTAAACAAAACTGTGGACCATTGTTCATCAGACCAATTTAAATGCTCCTGGGCCCACAAAAGTCTAGCTACTCGATTTCCAGCGGACAAAGGGGGAACCCTGAGAGGGCGTCTAGCATGAAGATTTCTTTCATGTAATCGTCTTCTGATGGTCTGAGCACTCACAGTCACATTATGTGACAATTGCAACTCAGCAACCAACTCAGATGCAGTTTGAGATCGGTTTCTTCTGGCCTGCAGAACAATAAAGCGGTCTTGATTTGCCGTTGTAAGCCTTCCTCGGCCTGGATGTCTTTCATTCACACTGTTGGTCTCTCGATAGCGTTGACACAATCTGTTTATCACGCTTTGTGATGTTTCTAGCTGAGCGGCAACTGCTTGTTGGGTTGCACCCGCTTCAATCATCCCAATAGCTCTTAACAATTCTTCATTCGTTAAATGTCTTCTCGCCATGGTTTTGCAAACTCAACTGAATATTTTTATCAGCAGAGTGTAAGTTTTCTGGCGTTTTTGTTTGCAGTTTTTATATAGACCACTACCTATTTAGTATACAACTTTTTTGTTGAATATTTTTTTAACAAATAATTAAAAAACAAAATATTACTATAACAAATGATTAAAATACATGTGAGAATATCCTACAAAAAAATAAGAGTTTTTTTGATAAAAATAATTGTTTTATAGCAAATTTTCACGATTATCCCTAGACTTTGTTGATGTGTGTAGTCCCGTCCGTTACGCTTTAAATTGTTAATTTTTAAGGAATTAAACAGTCAATCACGATACCTAATTTTGCCAAATAAAAACCTTGTTAAACAGCTTTTGTTTAGAACTATTTATAAAAATTTGACATTGGTAATATAATAGAACAATATTATTTTGTAAATAAAAACACGCCAACTGTCCTATCCGTTAAGCGTGGAATGGCCCATTTGTGAGAATCTGTGCTGGACGAATAATTCGCGACAAATATCTTTGTCGTGATCAGCGACCTCAAAAACCTCTATATAGATGTATTTTTTATAGCAAAGACGCATTATACCAAGTACGCGCCGTAATTTACCGAAAGTTGAAAATTGAAGTTTTTTTAAAAAAATCGCCCCGCTCACCAGAATTGACCAAATTGAGTCCAGTTGCCTGCATTCAAAAGAGGACGATTGCCGCTATCTATACTATACAGCACCCCTCGGGAAAATGAAAACAACCCTAAAAATTAGAGGGTTGAATCTTGAAAATGACGCGTTTTTCACGATTTTTTCGCATTTAAACCTAAAATTCACATGTTTTTACTTGACCAAAAAATCTGAAAAAATTCAGGGGACTACCATACACCCAAAACAAATTTTTAATTGCGTTTAAACCATTTAAAAATAAATTAAACTGGTTGAAAAAAATAAAAATCACAAAAAATCATATTTTTCGCCATTACTGTGTTTTCGTTTGGGGTTGTAATGTCGGTAAAAAGCTTATACTGCTTGTTTTTCGACCCTCTTCAAGATTTTTGGAACGATTTTACCAGATTCGGTGGGGGCCGCCAGACCCCCCTTAACCCGCTACCCCCTTTTTTACTTTAAATTCCGAATAAAAAAAATGTACCTACATTATAAAGAATGGTCTAAAAAATAGACATTTCAAAAACATAAGTGCCTACAACATTAATAATTATTTATTACATTTATTACAATAATGAAATAAATAAAATTCAGTGAATAGGTACTTATTATTTTTATTTTATTAAAACGTTTTAATGAATTAGATTTAGAAGTATAAAAGCTTTTTGCACTTCTAAATCTTATTAATTTTTGTTAAAAAAGTACATTTTTGTCAACAAAACAAACATGTTTTCGCGCTGACAAATAAAGGAATTAATAAAAAATAGATTCAAGGGCTCAAGGGGCATGCTAGTGTTTAAAGGTTATTTAAAAATATTGAGAATGTTTAACTTAATTAAACCTGTAAATCATAACTTTATGAGAAAAAAACAAATATATTTTACTAAAAAATCCACCTTTTAATTTTTGCTTAACATTTGAGTTACATCCTTTATAAATATTTATTTATCTTTTAGGCCTTTTAAATAAGTTTTTCATAAAAAATAGGCTTGCAAAATCAATCGATTTTTTTATTTAATTAAATAACTAACTAATACGTTTTATTTACGTCCTCCAATGTTGTGTCCTTTTAATTTTTTTGATGTGTATGCATACATAATATGTCACCAAATTCACGAAGTGGCGTATATGAAGACTTAAGTTATGCAAAAAAGCAATTTTTTGAAATAAAAGTTTAGCATACTAAACACTTATTCCAGAAATTTGTTTTTTTGCATAACACAAATCTTCCGATACGGGTGTTTGAAGTTTTGTGTTATGCAAAAAAAAAACAATTTTCTGGGATAAACGTTTAAAATGCTAAACGTTTATTTCAGAAAATTGCTTTTTTGTATAACTTAAATCTTCATATACGCCACTTCGTGAATTTGGGGACATATTATGTACCTTTTAATTTATAAGCTTTGTTTTTTTATTGTTTTTTACCACTGTAACTTATAACCTAACGGCAGTAAATACCATACAGAATAAATTACTAGCATTTTTGTAATGGTTTAATTCTGGGTGTTGTTTGATTAAAAGCCAGAATTTAATGGAAAAAATGGCAATTTTTCCCCTAAATTGAAAAAAATAAAACAATATGCTCTCTTAAAATGAATTAGTCAAAAATGACTAATTTAAAAGTTATTAGTGGCTGCTTTTTCAGTTGTACCATAGTTAACCATAGAATACCATGGTATCCCAAAATTTAACAGCCAATTTTTATGTAAAATTGTCCCCTGAATCCGAAAACACTGTCAAAATTGAAAAAAATTGAACAGTTTTTGAGATATAGTCAAATTTCCATTTAATATGGAATTGACTATATCTCAAAAACTGCTCCACTATCTGACGGTATTTTCGGATTCAGGGGAAAAATTTACATAAGAATTGGCTGTTAAATTTTGGGATACTATGGTATTCTATGGTTAACTATGGTACAACTGAAAAAGCAGCCACTAATAACTATTAAATTAGTCATTTTTGACTAATTCATTTTTAGAGAGTGGTAAATGCAATATTTAAGCAAGCCGTTAACATAATTTTTCTTAAAATTTTACCCTGCTTAGTTTTCAGTCTAAAAAAGATTGAATTTTAAAATACAAAATGTATCATTACTTTAGATCTAGCTCGAGCTATCAAACATTGTTTTAACTATTATGATTTTTTGTTTTTCTTTTATTTATGTTTTTTTATTTTATGATGTCAGTGCTTTGTACATGGTAAAATATTTAAAATACAAAACATATAGTTATGTAAAGGATTAAAAACAAAACCGAAAACATTTGATCAAGGTAGTTGCATTCCTAAAATATTTTTAATCCTTTTATTGAAACATTTCTTGACCCACTACCATAATTATTGTAACAATAGTGACATGCAAACATTGAGAGATCCATTTAAACATGATTATGAAAAATACAAATTGTTATAATATATTATATTTAAAAGATTGTCAAAGTTGATAGGTTTTATATAATAATACAAGGCTAGAAGGGCACATATTCGCATGCATTGATGCAGGTAGGATCATTTCCAACCGAATTTCTGCTTTACACAACAGTTCCATCGCCTGAATTTAACTTATGTAGGTATATTAATATATTTGAAAAATAGTCTAATGAGAATATTTGCAAATAAAATCTTTCAGGCGATGGAAACATAAGACACAAGTTAACAAATATTACACACTGACAATTAAGATTCACAGTGACGTAACCATCTTATATCATAGGTATATTTTTAATTATTATTTGAAATGATATGTTTTTAAAAATATGCTACCTTATCACAGTCTTGAAAAAATTATATTAAAGTATTATAATAAATAATAAAAAAAATATGTTATTTTTAAAATTTATATTTTTTTATAAGAGGTTTTTTAAAAAGATTAGCTTTTTATGGACAAACTGTGTTTGTGGATAAGCTTTTTGTTCCAAATAACTTTTATTTGCAGAAGAATAGAACAGGATTAATATTTTATATATAGGTTATTTTATGGAAAAGGTATAAAGTTTCTGTCTTAAATTTCTGCGTCAAGCAATAAATAAAGTGAAATTTTTATACAAAAATAACGCACTAACGTTATAGGTTATGCGGAGTATTAAAAAAAAACATTTGGGACGCGCTTCAAGAAAACGGTCTAAGCGTCCCAGCGCTAATTTTAAAGACGATCACGCTATAGCATCACAAACCCGTTGTTATATGCAAAATAATTAAGAAAAATTTCTGATTTTGAATAATAAAGGTAAAAAGATCATAATGCAGAAATCGATTTTTGGACGCTTAGGTCCTATCTCGTAGCGCGTCACATTGTTTTTTAGTTATAAAGGTTGTTCTATTTAAGTACTTAATTAAGTCAAAAATCATTGTTTGACTGTATTACCCGCATAGTCCCAGTTTTTGCTAACCTTTTGGGCCGTAATGGAGTATAAGACCTATCTTTAAAAAAGGAGACAGAAAAGATATTCAAAATTACCGTCCTATATCTTTGTTAAGTAGCTTTTCAAAAATAATTGAGAAAATTTATTCAATAAGATTACTAGACTTTTTAATGCAAAATAAAATAATTAATAATAATCAACATGGTTTTTTGAGAGGTCGCTCTACTTCTTCTGCAATAACAACGTTCTTGAATGACTTATATTATAACATGGATAGAGGTAATAAATGCTTAGGCATATTTGCAGATCTCAGTAAAGCTTTTGATTTGATTGATCATAACTTATTATTCAGTAAACTGAACAGGTATGGCATAAGAGGAAATGCATTTAACTGGCTTCAAAGTTATTTAATTAATAGAAAACACTTTGTAGAAATAGATCATAATAAATCTGAACTTTTAATTAGCCAAAGAGGTGTGCCACAGGGATCAACCCTTGGCCCTCTATTGTATATTGTATTTGTAACTGACCTAAATATTCCAAAAACTGTTGTATTTGCTGACGATACTTCGTTATTAACAACTAGTCCAAACTTTACCACTCTATCAATTGTAGCAAATCAAAGATTTCTAGAGTTGAATAGATATTTTAATGAAAATCAATTATTTATGAATATATCAAAAACAGTTTTTATGCAGTTTAGTTTGCAAAATAATGAGAATGAGTCTAGCCATTTGATTAAAACTAATAATAAATCATTGATAAGAGTAAATAATACAAAGTTTTTAGGAGTTGAGATCGACTCCAATCTAAAATTTACATCTCATATTAACAGCCTGTGCAACAAAATCGCACAATCATGTTATGCAATAAGAAGACTTCGAAGCATCACTAATTTAGAGATTCTAAAAATGTATTACTATGCGCATGTTCATTCTCTAATCAGATACGGAATAATAGCCTGGGGTACCTCTGTAAATATTAATAGGGTTTTTAAATTGCAGAAGAGAGTTTTAAGAACCATGTTGTTTCTGAGCAATAGTGTTAGTTGCAGGAGTTTCTTTAAAAAATTAAACATTATGACACTGCCTAGCCTATTTATATACATTACATTACTTTATGCTAAAGATAACATTTTAAACTTCAGTAAAGTCAATAGCCACCACCAATATAATACTAGGAATGCTCGAAATACCACCTCACAAAACTTCAAACTATGAGAAATGTCCTAAATATATAGCAATAAAATATTTTAATCATTTACCGGATAATATAAAAAATCTTAATGCAAAAAAGTTTAAAATTAAAATTAAGAGTATACTTTTAGAAAAGGAATATTATTCAACCAATGAATATTTGTGTGACCTGGCACTGCTGTGATATTTCTAATTAATGTGATAATTTTGTTTTTTGTTTTGATATTTGTGTAATAGGTATTGTATCGTAATCTACCATATGTCTTGTAAATTTATTTAATTATGTACCCAGTATTGACGTATTCCATACAATGTATTTTGTCGCAGGAATAAAGAGATTATTATTATTATTATTATTATTATTATGCCTATTGAAATTGAATCGGACGCTAGTAAGGATGGATTAGGGGCTTGTATTATGCAAAATGGCCACCCTATTGCCTTTGCGTCACGCAGTTTAAACAAAAGTGAAGTCAAATATGCTCAAATAGAAAAGGAGCTTCTTGCCATTTTATTTGGTTGTCAAAAGTTTCATTTTTTGATTTATGGTGTTAAAAATATTAAAGTTCACACAGATCATAAACCGTTAGAAGCGATTTTTAAAAAATATATTCAATTGGCTACACCGCGTACACAGCGCATGTTATTAAGATTATTAAATTATGATATTCATGTTTTCTATAAACCTGGAAAGTTTATGTACATTTCGGATACTTTGAGTAGAGCATTTTTATCAGATTTCTCAACAGAAATTGATACAGAGTTAGAGTACACTGTACATTCATTAAGTACATATTTACCGATTTCGATTGATAAAAAAAATGAATTAAGACTGGCTACAAAAAATGATTTTCAGTTACAAAAAATTATTCAATTCATAAATACTAAATGGCCAGATAAAAATAAATTACCCAATTTTGCACTACAATATTATAAGATTAGAGATGACTTATTATACGTTGATGATTTGCTATTTTTTTCAAACAAATTAGTTATTCCTGTTAGTATGCGTCAGATTATCTTAAAAAAATTACATGAAGGACATATAGGTATAGAAAAGTCAAAAGTTAGGGCCAGACAAGTTTTTTATTGGCCAAATATGAATCAAAATATTGAATATTTTATAAAGCAGTGTAAAATTTGTGAAAAATTTTCAAACAAAAATACAAGAGAGTCCCTCTTGCCATATCCCATTGTATCTCGCCCTTGGGAAAGATTAGGAGCAGATATTTTTTCTTATGCAAATGTGTCTTATCTAGTTTTGATGGATGCGTACTCTAATTGGTTGGAGGTAGCGACGTTGCGTAACAAATCTGCTTCTGAGGTAGTTTTAAAGTTAAAGTCAATTTTTTCAAAGTTTGGCTCACCAGATTATTTGATTTGCGATAATGTACCATTTAATAGTTTAGTTTGTAAGGATTTTGCAAAGCAGTGGAATTTTGTTATTATCACAAGGAGTCCAAATTATCCGCGTTCAAATGGGTTGGCTGAAAAAGCCGTTGGCATTGCTAAAAAAATAATAAAAAAATCGTTAGACATTTAAATTATTCACCTGCACAATTGTTAATGAGCAGGATTTGCAAAACAAAGTTGCCAATCACAGCCGAAGTTTTGCAACCGTCACTTTGTAATAATGTTATTCAAAAATTGGAGTTTAGACAGAATGTAAATAAAAAATATTATGATTTTAGAACAAAGGATCTTAGTGCATTAAAACCAAATCAAAATGTAAATATTTTTAACCACATAGAAAAGAATTGGGTTCCTGCTAAAATTATATGTCAGGATAATACACCTAGATCATATAAAGTACTTGATGAATCAGGTAGCATTGTAAGACGAAATAGATTTGATATTAAACAGTCTATAAATGTATTCAAGGAAAAAGGTAGGTTGGAAACTGGTTTGAACATTAAAAATGAAGTCCAGAATTTCAAAAATGTAAGTTCTGAACCAACCTGTAGTCAGGAAAATATTGTTCATAATGAGCCTACCGTAGAACAGTTTGTTCCTATTCAAAATAGTGAACAAGTTAAATCAGATGTTTCACCCAGAGTCGAACCTAATGTTATACCAGAGGTTAAAACTAGATCTGGCCGTATTGTCAAAAAACCTTCAAGATTTAATGTGTAATTGAGGTTTTAAAAAGGGGAGATGTATTATAAGAATACTTGTATCATGGGTTGCTTATTATGTTAATGTTTAGTTATTAAGTTGCAACTCTGCATTGTCATAGAGATGTTATGTGATATATCTACAAGGTATAAACAGATTGTAATAATTACTAAAATAAAGGATTTTGGAGTAACACAGTTCTTGAATATATTACAGGAGGAAAAAGTTCATCGCCTTATGGACATTTTTGGAGTAAAAAAGTAACGAATTTGGTTTTATAAATATTACATCACACATTATTTTCACATTATTCACCATTGGACAACATTTACGTTCACAAAAAATTTTAATTTCTTTTATATAAATTCTTTTCAAAGCGAAGATTATTATCCGCTAGGAATACTTTCTCCTTTGGGCCGTAAGGCAACCTATATTTAACTACTTTTTTATATGATTTTACTCATCCAAGCACCACCAAAGCCAAATTAATTGCATTTTTAACTACGAATTTCGACAACTCAACTTGCCAACTGCACAATCCCAGGTAGCACAACGTGATGAAACCGTGACGATTTGTGTCCAATTGGACACAATGGACACAAATCGTCACGGTTTCGTCACGTTGTGCTACCTGGGATGTAACCTACAATAATTTATACATAACCACAATTAGATTTATAACTAGCTTAGTTTGTTTTTATCAATGCGACCAACTTGACAACTGTATTTACCAACCAAAACCCTAAATTTGCAACGTTGCCGCAGTCCAGATAAAAAAATGAACTTTACATTAAAATAACATATTTCTAACGTTGTCTGAAAGTATGAACTTATAGTAATTTTAACATTATATTTTTTAGTATTAGTATAACTTTTATATTTAAAAGGGTTTATAAAGCAAATACATTTAGAAGAAATAAATATTTTAGGAAAAAAATATAAAGCAAGATTTTAACATAAAAAACAACAAATTATAAGTATGTATGAAATAAAAATCTGTCTAATTTTTCTGCAGATTCATATTTTAAATGTCTAAAGCTATGAGTTTAAAAAAATAATTTTATTTATATATATATCTCTTATATTCTCAACATGGCCTATATGTTTTTAACCTTGTACTGTGCTCATCATATCAATATGGATACGTCACTGTCTAGGTAATAGTAGGGCGTCTTTGATTGTCGTTCGGATTGCCACTTCCGGTCTTCAGCGAGAACCAAAATCCAATGAAAAACAATAATAAAACATAAAAGTAAATAGTACAAAGTAATAAAAATTAAATCATCGGCATTCAGATGCTCACTGACGTCCGCCAAACAGTTGATACTGGAACATTATAAAAACATTATGAGGGGAAAGGGACAGGGATAAATGACAGCTATTGGCTCAGCTACTCTACTGTTTCTTTATTTTATTATTTTTATTTATTTTATTCTAAGAAGAATAGCAAGGTACGACATATATGCTTAGTTATTTAAAACATTGAGTTAAACAAATTTATTAACTTTTCAATTTAAAAACAATATGGCGTTGTTTAAAAGAAAATATTCACAATTAAAAAACTATCAAGCAAATCTATTATTTATAACAACGAAAAAAGATAATACCACCTTAAAGACAACCTAGCCATAAGAAACAAATTAGAGTTTCAGTTTTTGTTGTACTATATTTTGTCAAATTTAATAAGATGATGTATGGGAAAGTTTTGGAAATTACCCATCAACTGACCTCAATAGAAAGTTTTGGATTCAGTACGCTGTTTTTGCAATACGACAATGTGTAGAGGATTCGCCGGAACAGCTTTCAGTTTTTGCAACACTGTCCCGGAAGAATAAAGTGCCCCGAATTATACAAGATTAATTTATTTTGCACTCTAAAAATGACTAATTACTACAGTTATTAGTGACCGCTTTTTCACTTATACCATTGTTAACCATGGTATACCATGGTATCCCAACATTTAACAGCCAATTATTATGTAAAATGGTTCCGAAAATCCAAAAATACCGTCAAAATTTTTGAATTTTTGAGATATAGTCAATTCCATATTATATGGAAAATTGAAAAACTGTTCTTCTTTTCATAGTTTTGACGACATTTTCGGGTTCAAGGTATAATTTTACATGGAAATTGACTGCTAAATGTTCGGGTTACAAATTGCTTTTGACAAAAATTATAAGTGGCTTCTTTTTCGCTATGACAATTAGTCATTTTTGACTAATTCATTTTAAGAGAGTACCGTAATAACGTTTTCAATAGTATTTTTTACACCTAAAACAAAGTTTACAAAAATACTCCACGATACTGAATTGGGATCACCTCCTGCATCTGTGTTCGCCGATCTGTCCAGGCGGAACTTTATAATTATAATTAATTATATATTTTTTTAATGTCTTATTTACAATACCTTTTAAACATATTAAAAGTCTTTGGATAAAAGGCATAAGGAGATAAGTCAAAAAAAGCAATTTTTTATTAGAAACTTAAACGTGTTCGCATTAATTCAGGAAATATATTTATGGTTAGCGAGTATACCCTTTTTGCTAGCATATGACATGTGCTGGCAAAAGGGTATACCCGCTAACCATAAATGTATTTCCCAAATTAATGCGAACACGTTTAAGGCACTGTTAAAAAATTTATTTTTTTGACTTATCCCCTTATGCCTTTTACCCACAGAAGTAATAAGGCAAATATAGATAGAAAATTTGTATGCTTGCCATGTGGCATTTTGCATTGACAGAGCCCACCCGATCGTTTGATTTTATTTTGAATACAGATTTAGTCTAGTTTTGTTATTTTTTTTTCTGTACAATTATGGATAAATATTTTAACAAAGCTAATATATTTTTATTTTTCCAGATTTCCAAATAGTACCAGATTTAAAAAAATATGAAATTGTAACATTTTTATTGAAAAAAAACTTGTTTTACAGATGTTCAAAATCACAAAAAAGCTAGACCTCGTCAAATAAAATTTAGCGGCTGCACTTCCGCACAAATGGGATGATTTTTAAATAAAATTAACCTTGCTCAGGGTAGTTACTAAATTAGGCTAAATGCTCTATACAACACAGGAACAAAATTTAATAACGTACTTTCAATTTTAACCGCGCCCCTTAAGCCTTAAAGATCTTTGCAGTGCTACATAGATCTCTGCATTACTACGTAGAACACAAAACAGCTTTATATTCAACTTCGGCTGTTTTTAATTTTGCACCTAAACATAAAAAAATACAAAAATAATTAATAAGATTAAGTTTAAACTCTTGGGTTGGTTACGTGGCCCGCAATCAGCTCTGCAGTCGCTATTGCACTGTTATGTCCGGTCTACAATTGTTGTAGATTGCTCCTCTTACCGCTTACGTCTTACGACAACCAATCACAGTGCTTAATATGTCCATATGAAGCACCGTGATTGGTTCACGTATCACGTAAGTCATAAAAGATACATTCTGCGACAATTGTTGTCAGGGCTTTAATTAAAAGTGGGAGTGAACGAGTGGCGTTTGTCGGTTGGCTGTTTTGCCTTTAGCCTGATGTTTAAAGGAAAATTAAAACCATTTGTGGACCGCAATACGCCTGTCTAAACAATTTCAAAGCAATTGTCTACAAAGTTTTAAAAGGTAATGAATAATTTGGGCATCCTGAAAAGGTCCTGGTTTCGATGATGATGGATGAAAGACAACACATAAAAGAGTTAGCTGTTAGAATACTTCGGGCCAAATTTTAACACAATCCCAAACTTTCAAAAATTTTAAAACTCCAAAATTAAATTTCGAAGCCAACCAGACATTATTGACTGGTCTGAAACAAAAGTTACAGAAATACCCGTAACAATGAACATAACTAAAGATGACCAACTAAAAATCTTCCAAGTTGAAGAACTTCAACTAAACAAGTTCTCGTGCCACACGTAAGGGGTGGAAGGAGCAATTAAACCGTTACAGACGCATCTAGTACTGTTTGCAGTCAAGAGTCGTATGATGGCTACATAAGGGCCAAGCCTGAGGCGAGAGAAACTCTGCCAAGTTTTGAAAATAAGGCTAAATATTATAAAGCAAAAGTGAGTAAGTTGAGTACGTTTTTTAAAAGGATGAGCGAGTGGAACACAGCCTCCTTCTTTTATTAAAACATAATTTTTTATCTTCGGGTTCCGAATTAAGCGAAGAGTCGCACTAAGGCTGGTCTCTTCTAGCACTGCAGGGATCTTAAAGGCTGAAGGGGTGAGGTTAAAATTGAAAGTAGTTTTTTGTTTGTTATATAAAGCACTTAGCTTAATTAAGTTACTACCCCAAACAAGATTTGTTGTATTTAAAAAATCATCCTTTTCGAGGGGGAAGGGAACGGCTAAATTTTATTTCATGGGGTCTATCTTTTTTTTGTAATTTTCTACATCGGTAAGACAAGTTTTTTTTACTACCCCTCCAAAGAAATCGGTAAAAAATTGTTTTGTGTCGAGTGGATTCGCAATTGTTAATAACACTTTGGGTACATTTTCAACTCTTGTAATATCACAGCTAAACGCTCGGACACGTAAACATAATTTTTGGTCGTAGTTTCCAAATCCGTGCTCGGTTTAGTTCTAAAAAAGTTTTTTCTATTGGCAATCCGATCCGAAAACACACTGTATACTGGTATATTATAATTTTTAAAATATCATATTTCACATCTTGTGCCAACACTCCGCCTTTTATTTCGTTTTATATAATATCCTTAATTATGCTCAATAAAAAAATCACCAAAAAAATATTTTGATTTCCTTAATTATTGTATATAATACGTGATAAAATTTTACCGATAAAATTTTTGCAAGTGACAATAATTTTTAGTGAGTGCCACGAGCGAAATTTCCAAGAAAAAACCTTAAGTAAATAAAAATCAAAAATTCTTTCTGGGAAAATTGTATCACGAGTGGTATTCGGCAAGACTATTTCACAAATATTTATTTTTTTAATTAGAATTAACTGCCGATTCAATTTCTGTATAATTTTTTTTACCAAAACGAATATTTTTTGAAATTTTTATTTTAAAATTAGAAACGTCAACATTGACAATTATTTTTGCATACCAACCAATTGGTTGCTATGCCACTCGTATAAACGAGTGGTTGTATCAGCCTTTTAAGGCTAAAAAAAATATAACAAGTGGTATGATTATCATCGATGATATTTTCGTAAGTAATATCATAAGGGCATTTAATTTTTCCGAAAAGAATCGAAAAAACACGTTGCTAAGTAATATTTTAACAAAAAGCATGAGTGCTGGTGGCAACAAAAATCCGAGTCGAAGAGGAGGATTTTTGCACCTGCACGAATGCATTTTGTTAAAAAATATTACTTAGCATTGTGTTTTTTCGATTTTTTTCATAGGAAAAATTAGATGCCCGAATGGTATTTGACAAGACTATTTCATGAGTAATAGGGTGAGACAAAAAAACTAACCTATCGGATTTATGGGTTAAAATGAACCTACATACCGTATAAATTCATAAATTTCCCTGCAAGGCAAAATTTTTTCTCAATTTTAAAAGGTGTCGGTGAGCATTCTAAGTTTTCCATTAAAATAACACGTAAAAAAATCTTTTTTCATTAAAAAGACTATAACTTTTGAACCGTTTGAGATAAAAATTTTTACGTCGCGGATTCTTGTAGAGCATAAAATTTCCCAAGGATCTATACCAGGATTATTTTTTTTAATTCAAAAATTCGTATGTTTGAAAGCTTTGAAAAGTGTAAAAAATCACTAAAACTGCAGTTTTACTCACAGGAAAAATTAGATGCCCGAATAGACTATTTCATGAGTACACTGAAAAAAAAAATCATGTAAATTTCCGGTAATGGAGATTGGTTATTTTGATGCCTTGTTGATAACTGAAATATTCCAATTCATTATTATTTTACATGTAAAATGTAATAGCATAATTGACGTGTAACTCATTTATATTTTTTATGTAAAATAACATTTTTAATGTAATATGTTTTTTATTTAAAATGTATTTATACATGATAACATTAACATGCCGATGCGTGGGCAGATATGCGCGAATTCCCAGCCAATAGGCTTCTTCTCCGGTTACATATGAAATGTAATTTTGCGATTTTTATTACACTCCGAATGTAAAAAAACATTTAAACCTGTAATATTAAGACTAATAAAGTATATTTACATTTGAAATAATGCAGTAAGACGTTATAATTGTATTTTTTACATTTAGTTCGTTAAATTTACTTGTTGTATCAATAATTAATACATAACATTAGTAATTTTACAAACAAAAATGTTTATTTACTTAAAATATATAAAAATTAGACGAAAATAAAGGTAATTTTACAATTTGTCGTAAAAATTAGGAATTTATATGGTAATAATCCTGTAACTTTACATTTAAATGTAATAATTTTTTTCAGTGTACCTAACAGTTAACAATTAAAATATAAATTGCAATTTTTGGTGACAACAGCTGTCAAGTTTTGCTGCGGGTAAACTCGAAAAAACTGCTGACAGGGGCTGTCATACAGTTTTTTCACCTAGAAACCATTTGTAATTCAAAATTGCGCGTTTGTGATTGGTGGAAATTAAGACGAGGGAAATAGTCGAATTGAAACCGAGGACGAGTGAAATGTGCTGCTTCGGTTTCAATGAGTAAATATCATCGATAATTAATCATACTACGAGTTATATTTAGTAAGAAAATATAATGAATTTTAGGATTTAACGAATTGTCAGTATGACATTTGAAATTAAAATGTGCTTTAAAATATAAAAAGACTTTAATAAACCTTATTTATTGAAACTTACCTTAATTTTATTATCGTTTGGGTTGCAACCCATCGATCTTTAAGAGTTAATAATTCTTTTAGAGTTTATAGTCATTTAACAAACACAGTATTTAAATGTCAACAAATGTCAAATCATGAAAAGTGTCAAAATTCGTAGCAACGTGTAAACAAGGTGATAATAGTATATTATTATACGAGCATAATATGTTATATTATAATGAGGGCTATTATTCACGAAGGTTAAGTTTATGTCACGAGCGTAGCGAGTGGCATAATTAACCTGAGTGAATAATAGCTCATTATATGTGAGTAGAATACTATGCTTTGTCCACGACTACTATTGACTTTTAACGGAATTTAATGCAAAAAAATTTATATTTATTATAACCTATTTGACATTAACAAAACCGAAAATTAAAGATGCCTGTGACTATTTTTAAAACTATTTATTTATATTAATTGTAATATATATATATAAAATATACCAGTAAAACAGACTTTGAGAATGAATTAATTTTCTTGGTCGCTCTCCAGTCCATAAAGGTGTTGTACACAGATACGTACAAATTTTGGGATTTCTCAGGCAACAAATTCAGGGAAGTGACTTTTGCAGCTTCTGTTATCTCCGGTGGAGTACACAATATATCTTCTTCACTATCAATTTCCATTGTTAACGTATTTTTGAAAGCAAATTATAATTTTAACAGGAATTATTATTGCACCACCGCGTCGTTAAAATTTGACGTTTCAAATAATTATTAGTTGTCAGTTGATTACATGGCTTACTACCTACTTGATAATTCTATTATTTATAGATTATGCAGTATTTTATTCCCAATGAATGTGATTTTTTAGGTAATTCGTATTTCGAAAAGTGACTTCTGTGATGTTTTGTTGAGTGCGTAACATCTCTTCATCTTTTACGCTTTGATTTTTTATGTATAATTTAAGATTAATAATAATTTGTAACAAAAATCGTGTGCTGAATCGAAGTTATGACGTTTCAAATTGACAGCAATTTATGCTAAGCTTATCATGTCATGTCAATGGCTTACTTACTTGAAATAGTCTACTTAATGTTAAATTTTTATTCAATTGCATTAAAAAAACATATTAAAGTAATACTTTAACAAGACTTTTATGATTGGTATAAAGTTAGATAATTAAAGTGCCTGGCTATAATTGTCTATACGAACTTATAAGTGCTTGCCAGATACAATCTATATCGTGTGTCCTATAGGAACTCTAGACCAGTGAATAATGATTATTCACTGCTATTATTCACTCTGTGAAATATGACTATCATTTTGCTTTAGAAAACTCATTTATAAAGTATATATTATAAGGTAGTCGTGGATAAAAAATATTGTCGCTGTGATAAAATGCCTAACTATGGAATACTGGCATTTTATTGGTTCCAATTATAATGAATTGTATTGTCACCTAAATAGTAGTTCTACCGCTGCAAAACTGAAAAAAACACTCGTTTTCTAAAATCTGATTGCTCCACAAAGTATACTTATAAATAGTGAAATAGTCTAAGAAAAACCCTCAGGGACACGTGTTCCTTTTGATCAATTAACTTCAAATTTTGCAAGACTTTGTTTTTTTTTTAATATGGAACTGATGTGTGGGTCCATTGATTTAAAAAAAAAATTATACAGGGTGTTTAAATTTATAGAGGGTGTTTCCGATATCTTTGAATTTTGACCTAATACAGCTAAACCAAGCACGGATTTGTAATCTACGACAAAAAACTAAGTTTACGTGTCCGAGCGATTAGCTGCGATATTTTTATCTCCCTACAGTGTAATTAATTTAATATTCCTTTCCCTGTATATATTTTTATTCACTCCCGCTGTAATGGTACGATATATGGTGCAGTTAATTTTTAACATTTCTTAATTTATTATTTTAAAGCTTTACGAAATATGAGACTAGTTCTAAATATTTAACTTAAAATTTTATCAAGTGTGCATTAGTAACTTAATATTTGGACCTATTCTGTTTATATTATATAATTTATTAGGGCCACATTTAACCTAAGCATTCCAGAGTTAGAGTCTTTGTCAACACGTAATAAAAATAGGGTATAGTCTGTTTTACTTAGAATTATATTTGTAAATCACTGTAAAGGCGCTAAGTGTAGACCTACGTGTTGATGTCTTTAAGCATCCCATGATGCACTAGGGAGACTTACCAATACCGCACGTATGTCTGAGCCATATCGGCAGAGAGATGAGGTTTGTACGTTCCAGATGAACTATATATCGATAGGCCTGGTTGGCTTTAATAAAATAAACATAAAAAGAGCGTAGTAGACAGTTGGTTTTTGTTATTTGAAGAGAGAGTTACGTTTTACCTCGGTTTTACCATTTGAAGGGGCGAGTTGAATTCTTTACCTTTATCAGGGAGTGAATTTAACAAATAATACATTGTTTTTTATATAACTTGTGTTGTTCATTTAAATAGGTATGTCTTTTCTATATTTAGTTATTATAATCTGAGGTCACAAATATCATAATGAGTGGTTAATTATTTAATATTTAATTTAAACTATATTTTATTTGAATTGTTTTTATCTTAAAGGTTTTTGTTGGACAAACCAAATTACAAATTTATAATCATTATTTTATGTTTATAATTATTATATTTATATTACATTTACTTTAACATATTATATTGTAATGTAATTTTACATTTTACTACATATTTATATTTAACATTTATATACGTTATTTTGTACAGTTTATCTTATTTTATTTATTTGATAAATTGATATTCATTATTTAATATGTTGAGGCTTTGTTGCAATTTCGCCACACCAAACACTTGTTCGAATTTTCTTTTATTGTTTAACGGTGTTGGTATCGGTCGAGGGGGTCGAGCCCGGAGACTTGGAAGTATCAATTCACCCATCTTTACAATAAATGCTAGGTAGGGCCCATGATGTGAGTTTTTATGACATTGTCTTATTTTATTAATATTGATAATCATTTTATTTTACTATATTTGATTTGCACTGATATAATTTTATTACTTTATCATACCTGATTGTATTTATCATTTATGACTGTACATCAATTTTATTGCATAACTCTTGTCCACCACTATACCACTTGTTATTTATATATTTTATTTATACAAATACCATTTATTATTGTTGCTTGTCACCTAAGTTATATTATACTTTATGTTTCACATTATTGTTGTTTGCTGCTGTACATTGATAATTATTTCAATGTGTATTTGCTTTTCTACATCGTCCGAGCCTACCATTTATGTAGGTGAATAATCTTAGCAATATGATAATATAATTTATTATATTCATATTGATTACTTTGATGTTGTTGTATTATTTATATTGTTGAGATGTGCGACATATATGCATGTCTGTATTGTATATGTGGGTTTTTATCATACTTTTCAAATACAAATGTTTTTATTTATATTATTAATGGACAGTAACAATAATTAACTCTTGTATTAATTGCCTTTATTAATAAACTTATTTTAATTTAATACTTTTTCTTTGCTTTTTAAATATCTTTTCAATTGCTCAAGTACTTACGTATCCAGAACCGTATTCACAACAAAAAGGGGTCCTAACTTAATTTCTTTAAACTAGACGATCACGTGTTTTGGCCAAAGGTAGTTTTTTTGTGGTTTTAATATTCTTTTAAATTATTAATGTGTGCCCCCATGCCCCGTTCGTTACACCGCTAATAATTATTAGGTAAGAAATGTTCCATTTCGTCCCGCTACCATAACGACGATACAATGTGATTGACTTTGAATGTACGAGTAAACGTCAGAATTAAATTAAACGTCAGATTTATATAATTTTGACACGCGAGTAACCAAATTGAGTATTTTTAAGCGAAAGTGAGCATTTATAGTTTAGCTTAAATAACTTGAAGAAGAGAAGCGTACTAAATTAATTGGAACGGAATGTAAATGTCAGATTTTAATTAAACATTAACATTACTAAATTAATTGTAACGACTTTAGGAATGTAAACGTCAGTTTTTAATTAAACATTACTTTTTTTTTTAATTTTCTAAAAATTAATTAATAATTAGCACCACTCGAAAAAAAGTATGGTGTTAACCTCGCGTGGAATCGCAATTACTTCCTCAATGAATTCCTTCACTCGCCTATCCGCGGTATCCCATGCTCGGCACTAATAATTCTCGTCAAAAGCAAGTTGTAGCATTCAATTTTCATGTAAATTTGTCCCCCGAATCCGAAAAGGTTGTCAAAAGTTAAAAAAGTAGAACAGTTTTTCCATAAAATATGGAATTGACTATAATATATATATATATATATATATATACGAGCCCTAACCACATAATGTTCGGACACTTCATAATTTATACAGAAATTTTTTTCGTGAATACTATCTCAAAATTATTAGAAGTTATGAAAAATTCAGCTTATTTTGGCATATACCCCTCGAAGCGATTTTTATTTTTAAAAAGTTTACCTTTTATTTTTAGCTTTTAAAAAAAGGCTAACTTTTTAACTTTTTTTTGCCTGAGTAAAAAAAGTTATAAATGGGCCCATTAAAAAGAACATAAAATATTATACAAACCCTGAAAATTTGGTAAAAATTGTATAAATAATAAGAAAGTTATAGCGATATATATATCTGCAAAATCTCCCGTTTCCTAAGAAAATTGCAAAAACTCTTTAAAAATAGCATTTTTAAATTACTTTTACTTACTTACTTTTTTATAACTTATTTATTTTTTACCAAATTTTCAGGGTTTGTATAATATTTTATGCTCTTTTTAATGGGTCCATTTATAACTTTTTTACTCATACAAAAAAAAGTTAAAAAGTTAGCCTTTTTTTAAAAGCTAAAAATAAAAGGTAAACTTTTTAAAAATAAAAATCGCTTCGAGGGGTATACGCCAAAATAAGCTGAATTTTTCATAACTTCTAATAATTTTGAGATAGTATTCACGAAAAAAATTTCTGTATAAATTATGAAGTGTCCGAACATTATGTGGTTAGGGCTCGTATATATATATATATATATATATATATATATTATATTACTTTCGTAATTTTTTTATGGTATTTTCGGATTCAGGGGACCATTTTACATTGTTAATTGTTGGGATATCATGGTATCCCATGGTTAACCATGATAAAAGTGAAAAAGCAGCATCTAATAACTGTAGTAATTAGTCATTTTTGACTAATTAATTTTTAGAGAGTATACTATTTAATTTATGCTGTTTGATTAAAACAATAAAATTTCAAAGGGTATAAAAGTATTGGGCTGGCCTATACAGGGTGTCCCGAAATTAGGGGGCCAAACTTAAACAGTGCATTTTTTATAGAAAAATAACACTTTTTTGTTTAATAAACATATATCAAAAAATGCCCCCTAACGGAGCTACGCCCCCCTAAATAGGAGCTTAAGAGCATCATTTTTTTAAAACTATTCCTAGAGGGTTGAACATAAAGACCTGAATTTTTGGGACTTTGGTAATTTTGACATTCTGAATCTGGATCTATAATCAAAATTGTTAAAATTTAATCATAAGCGTAACATTTGAGGGGGCAAATTTACAAATACAGCCCCAACTTTTTGCAGAGTGAGTATTTTAATGTTTTGTTATAAAATTATGAAAATGTATAGTTTTTCACGAAAAATAAGTACTCTTGCTTTGAATCGCTCAGATGCACAATTTTCGAGAAAATTGCAATTTAAATTACTATGCTTGGCATAATTTCTAATATTTTCATTAAAAAGCTTTGGGACAAAAGTGACGTTTGGGTTATTTGCTGACTTTACATTTATTTTTATAGTTTAGTTAATATTTTTGGCTCGATTTTTGTTATTTTTTATTATGGAGCGATTTTCCAAATTTTAACACAAAATTTTAACGAAAATAACGAGATGTGTATGCTATGCAGAGTAATTTATAAATGCATTTTTCTCGAAAATGGTGCATCTAAGCGATTCAAATCAGGACTACCTATTTTTCGTAAAAAACTATAAGTTTTCATAATTTCATAAAAAAAAATTAAAATATTATCTCGGAAAATGATTATGATTAAATTTTAACAGTTTTGATCTTAGATCTTGATTCAGCATCTAAAAATTACCAAAGCGCCAAAATTTCATTTCTTTATGTTTAACGCTCTAGGAATAGTTTAAAAAAAACTATTCTCTTAGGTTACTATTCAGGGGGCCGTAGCTCCGTTAGGGGGCATTTTTTGATACATGTTTATTTAACAAAAAAGTGTTACTTTTCTATGAAGAATGCACTGTTTAAGTTTGGCCCCCTAATTTCGGGACACCCTGTATAGGTAATGTTGGAAAACCCTATTAATTCGAATGAAAAACATGTAATCATAGCAACTTTTTTTTAAACTAAACATTGTTTAAGATCTCCTACTTTAGCCAATTTATATAATAAAATATAGGTTTATAACAAATGTTTAATTAAGTTGAATATCCTGAAAAATAGTCAAGAGCAGCATTTAGCCTTTAATCCCCTTAAATTAATATAAATTTAGATTAGGGGAAATTAAGCGTAGTTTTTGCGGTAATAAATTGGTTCTAAAGTTAGAAATCGCATGTCTACCGCTTAAAATATTGCTGTTTAATTAATTTTCTTAGCTATTTTAAATTGGAGCAAAAATGTATCTTGAAAATTTATAAGGCTATAAAATAGAGGGATAGGTTAATTTTTAATTAGGGAAATATGGCACTTTTCAAAAACTAAATTAGCAAGTAAACGTCCTTTAAAAAAAGTACATGAAATTGGAAATGTATTTCGGCAATTTAAAATAAGCCTTATTTTAGGAAATACATGTACGCCAAAGATTAACCAAATCATTAAAACACTTTTTATATATAGTGTTTTTGTGAATATCCTATAGAAAAAAGTCTTCCGGTCACAATGAAGAAAATTTTGAATCAAGCTGAGCGGCAACACGACTCGTGTCCAAATCGGCAATAAGAATTTTAATGATGGTTTTGTGTAAAATGTTGTGATCCCAAGCCATATTTTTTAAACTTGTATAAAAATTTTTGAAAAATTAATTTTTAGATCACTGAAACGGTAGTAGTAATCTGTTCTATATATTTTTCGAAAGAGTGCATATTTTTTATGTAGTATTTCCTAAATACTTTTGTTTTATTCTTTTTGGTGCACTCATTATAATTTATAGAATATTGTTTAAAAGTAATTATCCCTTAAGCAATCATAAATGAACAATTTCTTAAAACCGGTTCTATACCAAAATAACTTTTGAACTTTTGCCATTTTGCCTTTGACAGCACAAAATATGTGGTAACCTTCTCAATATAAATCAAAGCTGCTGCCAGAGCAAACTTGTTGCTATTCTGTTGTTAGTTTGCCCATCATATTGCGTTATCAAACAGTGGTCGATATAATAATAGAAGTTGTTATCTCGACGACTAACAAACATTTATTACCACACAACTTTCCAAATTATGAAGTTTAGGTAACTGATCTTATCTGTCTCTATCTGTCTTTCGTATACATGTAGTTGATAAGATTAACAAACAAACAAAAATTATTACAAATTAAAAATTGTTTTATGCATAATGGTAATATTATTATTTTGAAGTTTAAAGTTGAAATTTTATATAGAATATTTTTTTATTTAACTATATGTCGTACCTTTGCCGTCTATTTCTATCCGTCTCTAAGATAGTCTTTAGTTACCAGTTAGTTTAGTTCAATAGCCCCCGCCAGGTTATAATGAAGACATGACGACAAGAAGACAAATGACGGTGGTTTTGCGATTTTTTGGTGGTTGGTTGGTTGGTTTGTGGTTCTCGTGAGTGGGAACGAACATATATAAGCAGGAATATGAAAAAGGCGACCTTGTCATTAAAAAACAATGCAACAACTAGACACTATCAATGAACCAAAAATTAAATTGGTTGAATTAAAGTATTTAAACTAAAAGTAACATAATTGAAATAAAAATATGTATTGTATTTTTAAAATTAACAAATTAAATAGTATAGTATATTTGATGTGTTTGATTAATTTAGATATAAAAATGCCAATCGGTGGCATTTTTTTAATGAATGCGTTAATGTTTAAATTTAGCTTGAAATGAAAATTACTAAAAATTGTAGTAAAAAAATACTTTAAACTTTGTTTTGTGATTTTAAAATTAATTAAAAATGATATAATGGTAAGTACGTCTAAAATGTGTATTTTAAAAAGTTTGTTTTGTTGTCACTTTAGCACAAGGAAATTTGTACACGAACGGGATGTTACCCGTTCTACAGTTCAGCAGGTTATGAAGGACGATCGGCAACACCCTTTTTATTTTAAATTTGGAACTTCATAGGTATCGGCACATCAAAAATAAAAAGTTAGAATTTGTTTATGATGATTTAAATTATTGACACAAAATGCATCTGTCAACCATGTTAACTTTAGCTTGTTCAGATGATTTGTTTATTTTGTTCCTAACATCCGTTTTTAGATTTATCAGCTTAGGAAATACCTTAGACCGGGAGTATGTTTGTGCTGTGATAAACAATAAGAGCATGGTCGCTATCGTTATTAATGATGCAACGTCTTTTAAAACACGTTGCATCTCTAGTAACGATAACGACGATGCTCTTATCAACATACTCGCGGCCTTAAAATTACACTATGCATAGTGTAAAAAAAAATTGAGTGTATGTTTATCTGCAATTTTTCACTGTTAATGATCAATTGGTGCTAACTGACAAAATAAGCCTACATAATACAGACATATGGTATTAATAATAAAAAAAAATACTCGACAAACATTCGTCCGTCGGCCACTAGGCGGCAATCGATTATCGGGATTACATCGGGCCGACGCGTCGCGACGTGGGACCAACGTCCGCAAAACAAGCGTTAAAACGTCAGCAAGTTATAATCAATTTCCGGATCCACGCGTCGGTCCGACGTCGGCAAAGAATAATTGATTTTCTTTTCTAATGTCTTAAATACACTATAAAATAGGCCTTAAATGTAGGATAAAATAGGCATAAAAAACTTGAGGCATTTTTATAAAATAGAAAGTTTTGCGGAAATAATTTTATAAATTTTAACGACAAAATATTTTTTCCCTGTGCTAAGTGTGATTTATTTAATCAAGTAAACCATATTTAATTACAAAAAATATGGACTTTTAATTTTTTAACTTTTTGGCGGAAATAATTTTATTTTTAATTTTTACCATTACATTTTTCAAAATCATACAAAAAATACAACAAAAAACTAAATAAATTATATTAATAATTCATCACGAAGTTCGTATTTTATACATGATATTTTTTCCTTGCAATGTTATAACAGGGTAAGATAATATTAAAGTCGATGTAGAATATCTTAATTTGTTGCTGTTCTGTTTTTATACCTATATTTTTTAAAATCTTTATTTCGGGATTCTTGTGCCTCCTCTGAAAGGACCCCGCTTGGTAAAGATATATTTTCCATCACCTCATTTCCATGAACTAATATTTTATGAACTGTTACAGACATGTTGTACCATGAGTACAGTTTCACAACTTTACTGTTTCTAGAGAAAATATTCCAAATTTATTTGATCTATCCAGCTTTGTTACTTTGAAACCTATATATTAACTTAAAATCGACCTTACTTATCTTTGCAACTAAGGTTGGATTTTGGAAAAATCTTCTTGATGTGTTTCCAGAGTTAGAATTACCTGAGCCGGTTTTAATTACGTCTAATATTAGGCCCATTTTTGATCTAAACTCCTGTTGAATTATTTTTTTCTCAGATTCCTTAATTTCTTGCAGATCTTTTGTGGCTCTCTATTTTTTAAATGGTAAGTTGTATGCAATATGTAATATGAATTCCATAAATTTAATGCGGGGATGCAAATTGGAAAGCTTCTTCATTTGTTGGCTTTTGGACAACATTTTGCAAAATGTTCATCTCTGTTGGATTTGCTTTACATACAGGGTCCGGAATCAGAATTGAACGGTTTTGAAAAGGCTGCTATGGAAATACTATTGATTTGGTATACAGTATGTCCCCGAGCGCACTGGCAACTTATATTTACGAACAAAGCGTCTCTGCGTTTGTACGAAGGACTGGGTCAGGCAGGGTACACGAATTTACAGCAGATTCCTTGATTAATCGGCCAGTTTGCCATTGCACACGAAACCTTCGGAAATAAGGTATAAGTCTGTCACTATTTGACATACAGTATGTCCCCGGATAGGGTTGCCAAAAATTACTTCGTTTTCATGGCAACAGTTAACACGACTATTGTTTATAAAGTTTTTATTGCAACAATTCAACAAAAATCAAGTCGTTTCATTGTCAGTCTAAAACGAACATTTATTAAGTTTTTATTACAATTCAACAAAATAATTAAACTACTAATAAATTTGACTCGATCCATTCACCACCTTCATGAACGCATAGCTCAAGTCTGCGACGCAGTTCCCTATAACTGTTTCTGATCTCTTCCAACGGTAAAGACGCCACAGCATCTCTGATTTTCTCCTTCAAACGTTCTACATTCGGAGGAAGATCATTCGCATAAACTATTTGTTTCAAACAGCCCCAAAGGTAAAAATCTGCAATAGTCAAATCAGGGCTCCTCGGTGGCCATAAAACAGGACCATTTCGGCCGATCCAATTCTCTCCAAATTGCTGATTCAACCATTCTACAACTATTCGAGCATAATGGACATGTTGAAAGTAACACCTTGCACGATAATTAATCGGTAGATCGTCCAACCTTTAATTTAGAAAATGTTGTAACATATCCGTATTTTCAAAAAAATATGGTCCAATTATACCATGATAAGAAATTGCACACCATACATTAACTTTAGCCGAATATTGTCGATTACGAGCGATTCGGAATAGGGATTGTGATTGCTACTACCTCACTTGCTGAGATGAAACAGTACCATTGGTTGAGAACGTGGCTTCATCAGAAAATATAATATCTCGATAAAAGTATTGATTATAATATAATATATAATATAATTATCCATGATTTGAGCATGATTTGAGCACCCATCCACAAGCAGAAATCCAAACGTTTTGCGGGATCTCCGTGCTCTAAAGCATGATTAAAAATTGGTTTGTAAGGATGAATTTTACATTGTTTTAATATTCTTTGAATGTGTGTTTTACTTATCCCCAATTAAAGCGATCTTCGTCGTAAAGAAAGTTTCGGATTATTTTGTATCGAATCCGTTACTATAAGAGTGGAAGCGTCATCTTCATTGCGATCTACCTTAATTTTCTTTACATCCAAAACGGAGCCAGTAACTAAGAATTTCTTTATTAATTTTTGTGCACCACATTATATCGGGAAAATTTTGATTGAATTCTTCTATAACTTCGGGTTGCTTTATCACCTTTACCATAGCACTGTATTAAATAAATTCGTTGCTCTTTCGACAACATTGTCATTAATTTTGACAAATTTTCGTTTTAGACTGACAATGAAACAACTTGATTTTTGTTGAATTGTTGCAATGAAAACTTAATAAACAATAGTCGTGTTAACTGTTGCCATGAAAACGAAAAGTAATTTTTGGGACTTAAACAAATATTCAACTAAAAGGACATATTTTTTCATGTTTCTCTTTAACGGAAAGGAAATTTGAAACGGTGGAAACTGATTCAGCCATTTTGAAACAAGCAAAAACTATTATGAAGAATACGTTTTTCTCGTAAAATGAAAAATAAAGAAGTTTCTCCTCTTGGCAACCCTATCCGGGGACATACTGTATGTCAAATAGTGACAGACTTATACCTTATTTCCGAAGGTTTCGTGTGCAATGGCAAACTGGCCGATTAATCAAGGAATCTGCTGTAAATTCGTGTACCCTGACCCAGTCCTTCGTACAAACGCAGAGACGCTTTGTCCGTAAATATAAGTTGCCAGTGCGCTCGGAACACAGACCTACAAACAAGTTTGTAGGTCTGTGGCTCGGAAGTCCCATCAAGAAATGCCATTTTGAGATGGGTAAGAGATTTTAACGAAAAAAGTAGTGTAAAATCAAAATTCGCCGGTGGAACTCGTACAGTTCGTACACAAGAAAATATTGGGAAAGTCAGAGAAGCGTTTGAGCGCAGTCCACGACGTTCTGTAGTTCGGCACTCGATTGCTCTACACATTTCAGACCGAAGTTTGCAAACAATTTTACATCTGGATTTAAAACTCCATCTGTACAAGATACAGACAGTCCAGAGGCTAAATCCCATTGATAAAGTCAATCGACTCGATTTCTGCACACAATTTTTAGAGACAATGAACAACAATGCAGAAATCCTTAACTATTTGACATCAATACAATACAAGTCTGTCACTATTTGACAAATATCAAATCAATAGTATTTCCATAGCAGCATTTTTAAAACCGTTCAATTCTGTTGCCGGATCCTGTATAAAACATGTAGAAGCAGAAAGAGTTTTTGTTATAATTCGTGCTGTATTTCCATCAATCATGGTAAATTTCATGTCGTGTTTAACAAAGCCAATTTTTCTGGATATAGTTACTTCTGTGTTTTTTAGCTAAAACATTTCGTTAGTTATTTCGTTGTAAATATCCAAAACTTGTTCAGGGAACTCTTTTGTAAATTCAAAATAGATAGGGCGACACCATGTCGTAGAAGAGGGCAATTCATTGTTCCAAATTGTTTTCGAGTCAGAGCCAGTTAACCAAGTAGTAAAGATAGCATGGAGACCATGTGGATGCTACTATCTTATGTTTCCTGATTATCAACTTGTACATATTTTTAATTGTATTAAGATTACCTCTTTTATGTCAATATTCCAAAATTAGCTTTGCGGTATGATCTACAAGACGGGCACTTATTTTAGTAACTACCATTTTATCTGAGTGGCACAGTTTTGTGGCTTAGGAAGTTACTTTTTTTCTCTTTTATCTAGATTTTTTCACGGTAGTATTTATCAATTTGTCATTACTATGACGATTATACGGTAGTTCATAGTTGACGACCGTCCCGTCAAAACCAAATATGTCCAACTGATCAGATTTTTTAGGAAAGCGAAAAAACTGTTTTTAAATTTAGTACATTAAATTCTTGCAACAAAAAGCGTGTTTCGATATCCTCCTGGGCTCCCTGGCACGCCTAAATAAGCCATCATCAAAATACAGAATTTAAAAAATAAACTTTTAAGAATGGATATATTTGTTTATAACCAGATTGCATTTGTTTCTAATCGAATCCTACCAAGAAATTTATTTTTGATCAGTCCTACCCTTACCTTGGTATGCGAGATTAGTTTATTTTAAGAATCAATTTTTTTGGTTCAAATACACAGGCCCACAAAAAATGTGACATGAGTAGGACCATGATATTCCCATGTATTTTCACCCGCTGAAACTGAATTTAAACTCAGTTTAGAGCCTATATATGCCAAAAGCACTTTTTCACTGAGCTTGCCACTAACATTTTCATTTTTTTTAATAATCGGACTAAAAATGGAACATATAAGAAATTTCATTCAGATTATTTTGTCACGTGACGTTTTATTAAACTCTCCCCCCTTGGGCGTCACAAATCGTGACGGTCCTCCAGCGTCAAGAGATTTATGGACAGCCCCTTACTTGTCAGAAACATTAGCAAATTTAATAACGTATAAAATGTGTATGTATACATGTATGATATATGTATGTGCTACAGGTGATTTTATTTTGTTTGTCTTCGGCGTCGTGTTCTAAAATAAATTACTATTTTTGGTTAAATAGTAGGGTGAAGTGGGGTAAATGCACCCACCCAAGTGCAAAATACAAATTGAATAGTTAATAAAATTATTTAGAACAATGGTAAGAGTCCAGTCTTTGGCATATAAACAACTCCCTTAGTGGTGTATCTCATGGCATATCTAAACTCTGCGTTAAACGTAATACGCCACCACAGCTATTTTTTTTGTAAAAATATATACATGTAGGTGCACTTGCCCCATATTTGGGGCAAGTGCACCACCACAGGTTAGTTCCCATATTATAAGTACGAACGTATTCACGGGGCAAGTGCAACAAACTCACAGTTTTGTGAATTTTTTGCAATTTACCGCAATTAAATTGACTTATTGGTTATAAAGTTATTACATTTAACTCGAATATTTAGGGAAATTAGCTGGCAAAAAAAATCCATGATTACAAACTGATTTCTGAGTTTTTATTCCCAACTGTTTATGAAATAATTAAACAAAAATACAATACTAATGAAAAACAAACTTCATACAGTAAATCTAATTGATATTATAATGCGAAAAACTTCATTTCGCCTCTTCTTCCTATGGTATCTATGAAAAAAAATGTGCTTAGAAACAAGAACATAGTATGTTACGTATTACGTAACTGCGTAGGCCAAAACTAACTCCGGGGAAAGTGGGCGCACTTTCCCCCATGAAGGTAGGTGCACTTTCCCAATAAGAGAAAATTTTGGGGCAAGAGCACCTACCCCTTCAAAGTTAGCTTATTTTACAATAAAGGTAATTTTGCATATTAGTTTACTTAAAACACATATAAACTTTCAAAATAAATATCTAGTAGCTTTACACATACCTTAGCTCCAGTAATAAATGTGTTTTTTCACAGAACTGCGCATTTAACACGCGAGTAAAAACGACAACACTCAATAAAGTCGCCATTCTTTGTTAAACAATTTGATTTCGTTAAAGAAGGGATGTGTATTTTAGTGGAAAAGAGTCATGCTCTCGCATTTACCAGAGGGTGCCACCGCAGGTTGAATAGTTTTTTTTTTAAACCCAATTGGTGCACTTACCCCAAAAGCGCACTTACCCCACTTCACCCTATATTTTTAAAAGAATTATAAAGGAATGTTACCTTTTAAAATTTGGCAAAAACAATTATGGAACTTGTGCCTTATAAAATTGAAACCAGCTTATAAAAATTCATGGATATGTTTTTATTAAAAAAAAACACAAAACCGTTTCAGTTTTATGTAGTTTGCATTATTATAATTGACGTAAGTAGTCGTAGTAAATTGAACTATTTCCATTTTCGCATAAATTCCAAAGTTACAACGTACTTATGTTTATCAAATAAAGCATATAGTAGCAGAAATGTGCTCTGTTCTTATACAATTTCGCCCGAATGCACCTGTAAAGTTTGAGCACTTTATGATATCGGAATCCCGTTACTGAATTATCTTTTAATCAAATCGAAAGCATGTAGCATTGCTCGTTAAAATTATTAACAAGAATAAAACGCGAATTTGGGATTTTGCTTGTTCCGCGTTAAATTGTTCGAATAGATGGACGTTTCCGATTAATAATTATTGAACTGATTTTCATTTGATGTGTCCAATTGGAGTTGGCCAGATAATAGTGTCAAAAAGCGTTTTAATTGTCGTTTATAAATTATTTGATTTTCTACTCGCACATAAGCGGTTTAAAATTTATTGTTTTTATATAATGAAGTGTTGTTGCATTGTTTATTTAAATACGAGGCCACTTGATACTAAACATTAAAGGTTTTTTTTGCAGAAACAATCAATTTTTTTTAAAGAATAGAATAAAATATTGTATGTGTTTAATAAATAATTGTATAGAGTATATAATAATACAAGCCCACAAATAAAAATTAGTGGTCAGGGGCTGACCGTTGACTTTGGGGGCCTAATAAATAATATAAATAAAACATTATAGCATTTATACAAGGTGTCCCGATAAGACCTGTACAATGCAAGGCCACATATTTCTTGCTATACAATAATTCGACTTAACCCAACCTACCTAAACAAAAACTGCTTTGTTTAGCTGCTAGCGGCCTTCAAAGTATGAAAAAATAGTAGATTATGTCATAAGGAGTAGAAGTGACTCTTTTTGTGGTGAATACAGAGATTGACGGCCGAAGCGTAGCTGAGGCAGGCAACTGTACGAAGCACAAAAAGAGCTTCTACTCCAAATAACAAATACTATTTTTTTTCAAGGGCGTTATATAAATATAATAAGCAAAATTTACATTAAATGTACAATTACACGCACTGCAGCTCTTCAATTAAATCATGTGGGATAAAATTTTGGCTAAAAGCATTAGAAATTATTGATAAAAACTAAAAAAACTTATAACCCTTACTTACAATGCCGATAAATATCCTAAACTAAAAATAAACACAGCTCTGTCAAAATGCTGCGCTTGAATTAATTTTGACGTACTGACATTTGTTTGAAATTCCGACATTGGCGACTCGTCTATCATCATAATATTATACTAATAAACTAGTTGTTCTTTATTTCGTTCAATTAAAATTTAATAAATAATCACTAAATATTCCGTGCGATTATAATTAATATAATTAATACATCGTGATTGCTTAGTATGAAATGCTAAATTAATTTTATTATTTGACGTCTATTGAGTCACCTATGGATTTACTTCTATCCCTAGGCTTTTTTGAGTTTTTTGTCTGCCGCTAATGAAAAAGACGCACTTCAACTATCTCTATACATGCATATAAGGTTGTATATCATGGCCGCTTGAAAAAAAAGATTATTTTATACTGCAGTATATTACATTGAATAACAAAAGTCGACTCTTTTTTTCTATAAAATTGAATAGCTTATAAGCTTAATGAGCATGTTTAAATATATTAATAATATTGGTTGCTAATCGCGATTTTACATTTAAATTAAGTAGGTACACACATGAGATTTTTTTTATTTTGGAATTATACCTACATATTATGTAACATATAACTCGTTAACGGAATAATTGACTAAAATGATTAGAACTTTTATTTTAGAGAATTATACGCTTTATTATTTTATGAAAATCTACTCGTTAAAAAGTTATTTAAGACTTAAGGCAAATTCATAACAAATTTTAAGTTTTTCTTACTTCTTACTTATAATCTTTAGACTTGTTACAAAATGTTGACAATGATCATATATTTTTGTAGATCATGTTATGTTTTATAAAAAATATGTCATTATTTTTTTAATGTTTTATTTATGATTTACTGGTTAAACCATTATAAATACAAATATTTTTTTGCAATACAATTGATATTTTCTTAAAATTAATAAGTATAAATAGTTTTAGCGTAAAAGTAAGAAAAACTTGAAATTTACTATAAATGTAATTTTAAGCTTGAATAACTTTTGAACAAGTAGATTTATGAGTCTATTAATCCGCCAGAATATATTATTTTTTTACATGCTATTTAAATAAAAAAAATGAAAATCGCGATGAGGGGCCTCTTAATGATAATATTAAGAGCTAAAATTGTAAAGGGCTTAATATTAATTATTCGATTTTTTAATCATTTTATATTTTTTTGCGTAGTGGGCCCTCGATCGAACGGGCCCTGGGCTGCAGTCCATAATGCCCATGCCCAAATACGCTTATGGAAGTGGTCTGCGCCATGAATAAGACTTGTATCATATTTCTATGTATTTTCTCCCGCTGAAACTGAATATAACTTACAGACCCTACAGGTTTTTTTACATTGTGTGCTCGGATCGGGTTGCCAATAGAATTTTTTTTTATTATGCGTTTTATAAAAAAGAATCTTTCTTAAAAACTCTTGCCTTTTCCTATCAAAATAATTACTTTTGATATTGCTGATTTTTTAAACAAAATGGCAAACCCATTGGGTTTAACCCAATATATACGCTTTTTTGAAAACTTATCTGCTATTTTAAAATTTATGTAAAAAAATCTCATTTATTTAAATATATAATATACCAGGTCCAAATGACCAACCCTTTTTCAAACCAGATTTTTCTCCTCCCACTTTTAAGCGCCTATTATCCTGCATGTTTTCACACTAAATACACATTGACAAGTTGTGGCTTTATGGCGTTTTAGTCACGGGCTAAAGTTAGTTTTAAGTTAGTTGACAGTTGTCAAATGTCATACAATCGTTAAAATAAAGTGCCCCTCTTGTGAAATAATAATGTGGAATTTTATTATCTTAATACAAAAATAAAAAGTTTCTCAACGCCAATACCTATTTAAAAAGTTTATATGCAAGTTTGTACTAACCTTTTGATTTTGCCGGCAGTAAACTAAAATTAACTGAAAACATTAAAAATTTTGTGCCCATAAACATTCTCACTTTCATTGTGAAAAATGTTTCTATTTCATTATTTAAACGTTTGTTAGTCCATTTTTAAGGGATAAATTTCGATTTACACATACAAGTTTGATATTTAGACTGGCACGCAGGTAATACAGATTCCCAAGTTAGAAATTATTACGCGAGTTACTCTTTTTCTTATATATTTCGCTCTATACAAATATTTAATTTAAATCATCAAATCAAATCAAGTATAGTGTGCAAATCGTTTATAAACATACTTTTTTATACTCATTGAATTAAGTACTCGCTAAATTTGTGACTAATAGCGTTTATCAAACTTGATACATAGGTACTATACTATTTTCGTTTCTTAAGTTAATTATAAATTATAAATCGAATTGTTTTTTTTTTAATTTTTCAATAAATAATTAGATTCGCTAATTCGATTTTGACTAAGAGATTATATAATAACTACACTTTTTGGAAATGGTTAATAAAAAATCCAGTAAATTGGGGACAGCTTTGATTCTAATATTTACATATTTTAGCAAAACCCCAAAGTGACTGAGCTTAAATTGTGAAGGCACGATAGTGTTTGATTGTTTCTGCGTGGTGTAAAAACCCTTTAATCGATGATCAATGTAATAAGAAAAACATGATATTAAATCGAAAAATAAAGAACTCAACGAGAGGGGCGTTTGTGGTTGTGAAACGTATACGTACTGGATTCAGCTAAATGTTATATTCAGGGAAGGACATTTCCTAACTGAGCTACTAGAGAACGTCCTGCCGTTGACCGGTTGATGTGAAGAGGTGAGTCTTACCATGCCGGAGCCGAGTTGCTGCAGCAGCCCGGAGCCCTGCGAGCCGCCCAAGACTGCAGACGGCCTGCGAGACCTGATGCTCTGCATGCTGCTGCTCAGCAGGAAGGGCACGCTACTGCTTGTATTGGGCATCGATCCTCCCTGAAAATTGACAATCGCAAAACCGAGGTGTTATTGGGGAACATGAGGTTTTTCTTTAACTGTTTTCAAATTTTGTCTGTTTCTAATTTTATGTGAGATGCAGATGTATACTTTTGACTAAAAATTACTCACTACACAGCATTGCGTCATATTAAAATGTCCAATTTATTAACACAATTTATCTCCATATGCTTTAAATATAACATGCTATAAAACAGAGTGGTAGAAGCAATTTTAGATTATGTAACAGTTTAGCGCAAATTTTCAGAAAGGGTTACGAAATTACCCTGTATAAAAGTAGTCGCTAAAATAAACTACTTGTAAGAAATCGTAAACTTAATATTGGGTTTACAGTATTAACCTTTATCAACACCGGTCGTCATATTCATGGCCACCATCTAGCCTGGACTACAAGAAAAGGTAGACGCAAAACTTTACATTATCTTTGAAATTATTACCAATACGTATTAAATGAAGTTTAAAAGGTTAAAATCTTGTTTTTCCAGGCTAGAGCTAATGAAGAATATATCGAAACATTTCATATCTGAGATACTTATGTACCTAATAGTAATAAGTATAATAATTATTATTATTTTAACACGAGTGTTACTGAGTTTTATTTTTATATAAAAAAATTTTCGATAAACCTGTACAGTGTGTTTGCTTTTCATTTTAAAATATAATATCTACAGAATAACCATACCATTAATTAGCTGGTTTGGCTGAAAACAAATTTTATACAACAGCGATACCAGTTTTATTTTTGTTTTTTATTACTGTAAATTACAGTCCGTAATAAAGCATATAGAGAAAATGTTTTATTATTAATAATATTATTAAATTACTTATTACCCACATGCCACTATTATAGTAGTATAATAGTATACTCAGTTTATCTTTAAATATTTATTTAATTAATTATACTAATACTAATGTATTAAAGAATCTTAATAACATGATGGTATAATAACATGATATAAATTTAAATAATTCCAAAGTAGAAAGCCTAAATTTACTAATGTCTGCATCTCACTTTTTATATGACTTAAGCCATCAAGTGTGAATAATTCATTATACTTAAAAAAATTAAATTATAATATTGTTAACATACTAATTAAAAATAAATAGGAAAATAACGGGTTAAGGTATTGCTAAATTGGGTTTATTATTTAACAACAATAAATAAACTGATAATTACAGAATTGTACAATTAAAGCTTTTAAATATTTACTAATATATACATATTAGGAGGTGCCAAAAAAAGCGATAACGTTTTTTCTTTTGATCTCACATGAAAATTCCATAAAAAATTAAAAATAAAAATTTTGTCCACATCCCAACCCGTAATCTCAATTTTAGAGGTGCATCATCGAGTTTTAAAATTAGCGTTAAACTGACAGATACATAACCTTAATTATTTGTATTTAAATGTCAAGGTGGGACTTTTGGAAACATTGCATCAATAGTTTATTTTAAAAATCCAAAAAACGCGTAATTTATTAGTCCTTTAGTAGGTAAAATATAAACGATAGAAACTTGACTCCATGAAATTTTTAGTAAAAAATGTAATGCGGTTTAAGAAAAATCGGTCATTTATATGGAAAAGGTGGCTACATGGAATGTAGTGAGAAAAAACGAAAAAAAAATATTTTCCAGTTATTCCTGTGGAAAATTTTAAAACTCGATGATGCATCTCTTAAAATAGAAATTAAGGGTTGGGATTTGGACAGAATTTTTATTTTGACGTTTTCTATAGAATTTTCATGTAAGAGCGCAAAAAAGGTAATCGCCACACACTAATACATATTATCCATATCCAGTAAATTTAGTAAATAATTGTGTTTTAAAAACCTATTTTAGGTTTAATTACATTTATATGTTATCAATGTTCTCCAGAAATGGTTACATATTGTTTTATTGGCAAAATTATATCCTATTTCTTTTGCATAGAAAGGTATCTAAGCCTCTACATTTCTTTTATTTTAGGTCTCATTAAAAAAATATGTTGTATATTACATAATTTAACCCAACCTTAGTTTCTATTAGTGATCGACTTATTATGAAAGGTAAATCGAATTATTTTCGTTATATATAAATAATAAATAGAATTTAGGCAGAAAGAACTCGGTCAATAGCCTTTTGATTTTTGCATTAAATATATTTACTACTACTAAATATAATTTTAATCAAAAATTTAATGTTATTGTGCTAAAAAAAATCCATTGCAATTTTTATTTACAAAAAGTAAAAAGTCAAATTATAAAGGGTTTTAAGAAATTTTTCTTGACATGGAGCCGTTTATATAAAAATGCACCTACGAAAAAAATGAGATCATCTCCGATAAAGCATACAAATTTCTTAAAAGGAACCTTTTTCGGACCTTGGCTTTTTGATTAGATTGCATTGTAAAAATGACGTTTAGAGGTGTACCACTTCTAACATTATAAGAATACCGTCATTATAATTTAAAGAGTTCTAATAATTATACCGATGTTGGTCGATCACTAGTAGGTATAAACCATTTTACAGAAATAATAAAAATAATAAATAAATATGATGTTAATGTCATCGAAATAAAATAAATAAATACTCACTATCATGCTCCGTGCAAGCTGAATAGAGAGACAGAGCGCAAATCAACATATGACTCGGCACAAGATTCATTTCAATGTTCCATCAAGCGAATTTGATTGATATTTTGGTGGTGGTGGATGATTTGATTTTTATTGATGCGGTGGTGGTTGACATATTTTCGGGCGGGAAGGATGGACGGCACAAAAAAGCAAATGAGAACGCACAAGATCATGAATAACAAACGACATACACGCGTAACCGTAACCAGTTAACGCTAGGTTATAAAAAAATTGCATCGAGAAACATGTTTATTTAGAAAGTTGTAAAATGGCGAATGCGCCGGGATCACATAACTATTTATTAAATAACAACGCTGTATTCTTTAATAATAATTTTTGTAATTCAACCATATTATTTAAAAAAAACACAAATTTAAAACTTTCATCTTTAATGTTAACCCTTTCAATACGACTTTTCGGAAATTAATTTAAAATTTTTTTTTTAGTGTTAAAACTATATTTAGGTTAAAAATAGTTAATTGACTGAATGACAGATTTTTAACTTTGGTGGTATTTGGTGGCCTGGGACAGATTTATCCCTGCAGTAGTATGCCCTGGGATATATTTATATATATATATATATATATATATATATATATATTTATCTCCACACTAAAGAAATTCTACTACTTTTGAAAATGTTTATTATCAAAAAACACTGATGGGATAAAACTATCCCCTGTCATATTACTGCAGGAATATTTTTGTCCCAATGTATATTTTGAGGAATGAGTTGTGACGTACAATGCACATAAAGTATCACAAAAATTCAAGCAAAATTTACACAAAAACTGCACAAAATTGGTTATGTGAATGGTCTTTTTCAATTTAGAGCGTACAATGGCCGAAAAACAGCTGGTTATTGTTCACGTGACGTTAAATAAATTAAGTTTTTATTACTGATATCCCAAGTCAAGACATAGAAATACTAAATTGTTCCGACCCTGTTTTATTTAAACGCACTTAATTAAGTAGATACATTTTTTAATTTTCTTTGGGACGTATATATCCCCGCAGTATTGAAAGGGTTAAGGGGTATTTTTTTAAATTATTTTATAAAAGATCAATATTATTTTTAAACTACTTTATAGTAAAGGATAGCCAAACACTATTTGATTTTTTTAGTATTAACTTTTTAAATTACATAAAAATTGTATTAAAATTGACAAGAATTTTATCAAAAGTAAATATTAAAAAAAAAATCCCCTTTCAATTATTAGGCTTGTACCTTTACAAAATCAAATTGAATTATATTTTATAATTTTTAAAAGCCCTGACTCCACTTAATTTTATAAACGTTGAAACTTAAATTTGTTAAACCCCTTTATTTTTGCTCCTTCTTCAAATAAAAATGTTTCTTTTTTTACATCAATAGTGAAGTGGTAGCTAATGTGATGTAATGATGAGTGTACTGATTATGCAAAATGAATTTCTTCATATGTTTGGAGGTGATATTCATTTTATTGGTGCAGAATTTTAAAGTTTTAGCATAGGTATACTCAATAATTAGTCAAAATCTTTGTTGTTATTTTTAATAATTCCATCCACAAAAAAATTAGTCAATTAAAAAATAAAAATTGTAGATAAAATTACTGAGTAAAGTGTTAATTGCAGAGTATTTTTGTAGGTGTAAGTTATTTAAATTATTTATTAATAGGTAGGTACACATTAAAATCAACCTAAATTGATTTGACCAGTTATTGAAGTAGTTTTTTAATAACACAGGCAAAATACTTTATCTTTTAAATTAATTATAAAATTGCACAATATATTATTTTAATTTCAAAGTGATACCTAAATATACCAGGAAAATTATTTAACTTCCTATTTTTTGATATAATTCTTAGTACTAAGAATTATAATACTTATTCAAATTAAAAAATTAAGTTATTTTAAACTTTTTTTCTTAGTAGGAGTTTATATATATTATATTATATATTATATATTTAGTAGGAGTTTATATATATTATATTATATATTTAGTAGGAGTTTATATATATTTTTTAAATCTTATGTATCTATTAATACAAAAGTAAAACAAACAAAGAAATATTACAGTGAATACATGGTGGCGCAACAAAACATTCCACATTCTTTCTCGTACATGCATGTAGTTTTCAAAGGGTCATATTTTTTTGACCTTCCCTGCTTTAACCCCTACGTCGGGGAGGTTTTTATCCTTAAAATCTTAAATGAAATGGGTGTCGAGTGGCACCTGTTTTAAATAAGAATTAAATTTCCTTTCCAACGACGCCTTGCTCGTTGAAATCGAGTGAGTAGTCCCAGGAAAAATAAGGCTTAGAATGAAAAACAATGTTAAAGTAACAACATTTATTCCCACTTGGGTTAATCAAGTAAATTTTGAAAATATATATGGAGCATTTCGGGAGTTACTTGTTGGCACTGTTACCTTATTCGTTATCGCAAATCTTGTAACGAATCGGTCTGGGTTGCATAAATTTTGGCCCCCAACATCAGGGGGCACCTGGTTTTTAAAGTAACTCAAAAATTGAAATCAATGAATATGTTGATTTAACAGTCAATCTGCTTTTTTTAATAATGCATTAGACTAAAAATATTTCTATGAAACCCACAATAACTTGATAGTTCAAAATAAAAATTTTCCTCCTTTAGGAAAAATAATTAAGTGAAATTATAGTGGAATTTTGAAGTTACCCGGACAGATTTGTTTTTGTGTGGTATTAGAGGAGCGTCGTTGGCAGCACTGGAGCGTTTCGTCTGTTCGTCAGTTCAGTCGCAGTCAACCAACCCTTTAAAACTTTATGTACACTTGCAAGTACACTTCAAAAATCAAATAACCCAAATATTGTGTAAATGTGTATTTTTTTCTTGCAACAAAATCGCGCACATTTTTAACATTAAGTTATCTAGTTCTCACAAATATAAATAAATAATAAAAATAAATATTGCTCTAACTTATTCTATGGCTCTAACTAGGAATAATATTTTGTCATGGCTCCTTTAGCTTCCTAGGCATGATTGAATCTTGTAGGCATAGAATTAATTAGTGTACGAAAATAGCTTTCCTTTTCTCTGAGCTCCTCCCAACTATCTTCTTCATTTCTTGGCCTAAATTTTTTCAATAGCAAACCCCAAATGTTTTCAATTGGGTTTAGATCAGGACTATACGAAGGCCACGGTGATAGTTCAATATTATTAGCTCCGAACCATTGTGTTATTATTCTTGCTGTATGGACAGGGCAGTTGTCCTGTTGGTAGATGAAGTTGTTGTTGTGGTATAATTGCTCCACTAAAGGAAGCATAACATTTTCTAAAATATCCCTGTAAACCTGCCCATTGAGTCTACCAACCAAACGCCACGCTACACCAGGTCCATGCACGCTTATCCATGCCCAAACATTAACTGAGAATCGTCCGGACCTGTTCCGTGGACACACGTATCTTTTATGGAACCTGAAATTTGCAGGTCGATATACACGAATATTCTCGTCATTACTAGACTGGAAAATTTTTTCGTCAGTAAATACAACATTATTCCATAATTTAAGCAAAACAAGATCCGGGCTTGCTTTGTTCTGTTAGGATGTTCTTCTTGGCACTTGCCCAATTCTTGATATCCGATTTTCCTATTCTCCGGCTTACTGTTGACCACGACGCTGAAAAGTTAGTTTCGAACACAGCATCTCTTGCGGTTTTAAATTGATATTCCCTTAAATAGGATTAGATTTTCTCGAGCGGCCCGAACTATCTTTTCTGCACACGCTTTCTTCCTCCATCCACCTTTTCTTCACCCTCGTTATGGTACTTTTATTAACATCGTAATGGTTCGCAACTGCCCTGACAGACCATCCTTCTTCCAACTTCGAGAGGATTAAAATTTTCTGGCGTTCATTTAATTTTACCATTATGATATGACACTGACACTGACAAATAAATAAACATCAATTTGTAAAGTCAAAATTTAAACAGCTCATTATTTGCGACAACTGAAGTGTACGCGACAGTGGCGTAGCTAGCCTCGAGGGGGCCCCGTATAAAAAATCTGGTAGGGGCCCTTATACGGGAAAAGCTGGTGGCAAAAAAATTTTTGGGTGTCACGCCCAAAATCTATTTTTGGCAAACAAATTTTTTTTTTTAATATATATACCTATACATAGATTTTTATGTACAGACAAATTTTAAAATTAGGTCTGGTTTTAGACATTTACCGTTCTTCAACAACTTTTAAAAGGTTTCTATTTTAAAATAAAGGAAAGTCATTTGAAACAATTGTAACGCTAATAATTATTTCTAATTTGCTAATAATATAACCTATGATAATAACACGCAAAGAAGACTCAGTATGCGGCGCAGAGCACAAAACAATATGCGCAGACTGCGCCGCAGACAACGCATAACGGAAAGGTGCCTCGTTTGAACAGGAGGGTATTCAGGAAAGTTTTAATTTAATATATCGAAGTATAAACAATTAAATAATAATATTATTTATTTATTTAATTTCATGCCTCAATTTTTTAAACATGTGGGTAATTTGTTTTTTGCTTACACATGTCGAAGTCAATCATTGATACGGCTGATACCGCGGTAGCTACGCCCCTGGTACGCGATTTTGTTGCAAGCAAGTGTACTGCAATTTTAAAATAAAGAATATAAATTAAATCAAGCTTGAAGGTCATAAAAGCATATCGCTTAACAGTTTCCTTTTTTTTTCAATGTGGGCAATTATTTTCATTAATTTATAATATTTTTATTTATTACTAGAGCATGGATTTCAAGGCATTATGCTTATCGTTTATATTACAAGCAAATATATGCTAATTAAACAAATAAATAAATTATAATTTTTTTATGACTTTTATTAATTTTTAAGCTTATATCATGCCTTTTTTCAAAAAAATTACCCGCTTTTTAAGCGCTTCTTTAAGTTTTTTCAAGCTTTTTATTCTGGGCCTATTTATTACTCTGTCTAGGTGTACTTTATAATTTTAATTTTTTAAATTTTAACTATTGTGTAAAAAAAGTTACAATTCCTTCCCCCCACTCCCAACATTAAGATACCCTCTCGGCGGCCCTGCCACGAGCAAAAGTCTAGCGGCGAAAAATCAAAAGATCTTGAAGGCCATTAAATCCTGAAAAAGTTTAATCCAGAAACTGCCTTACAGGAAGCTCCATAGCAAACAGTATTGGTACCAAAATAAGACGAATTAAAGATGTCATTGTTAACACCGTTTATGTACCGAATATTTACCAAAATAAGATGAATCGAGGACCTACTAGAAATTCCACTGTATGCAGTAAAATTTCAAAAGTTACTTATATAACTAAGTTTACCTATTACATTATAGTTTGAAGTTTGAGGTGAAATCACTAATTAATATAATATAATGCCGTGTTTAATGATTAAACACGGCATTATAGTATATTAATTAGTGATTTCACCTTTTTTGCTTATCTGCGTTAAAAATAATACAGGAAAATTAATTAAACTATTTATAAATCCTGCACCAAATTATTTTATGGTATAACCTATAGAAGACTTCGTACCAAATACGTAGCGATGATTGGTGGCAATTGGAAGCGGAAGCAATCAATACGAATGGATGTGAATCGAAGTCGAAACGGTCAAAGCCACAGTCTGTGGTCAAACTTTGACCGTCAAAGCCCACACTGCCGCGCCATCCGCAATTATTTCTGTGTGGTCGTTCGTTTAAGTTCTTTGAGACTGACTGATTACTTGTTATTAAGAAGGTTTTATTCCATTTTTTATTTTCCAAACGGCTTTAATGAGCCAGTTCGTTCTACCCTAGATTTTTAGGTACACTTATCCTCGTAAAGAATCCGTAGTTTTTTTTAAATTATTTTCATTGCACAAAAATTAAAGTTTTGATAAAAAGAACCCCTTGTACATTGAAAAGCAGTAACTTTTGAAAAAAGTCTAGTACCTCAAAAAAGGTTTGGGATCGATTGCTTTTAAAATTGAGCTATAATATACTTTTAAAATTGAGCTATAATAACAAAAAAGTGCTCAACTTTGCACACTGCGCATAGCAAAAGGGCACATCATATAGGTGCGCGATGGGGTTTAACGTGTGCCTTATTTAGTACATAATCAAAAGTATTAGAGGTCAAATTCTAAAAAAATGCACGGTTAGCGAGTTATGAGCCAAAAAGCAAAAAAACTCCCCTTTCGAGGGATGAAATTAGGGGACGCGGAAAGAAATTTTTGGGGAATATTCTTGATTCCTTATGAGCACCCCTAACTCTACATAAAAAAATAAAACCCGACTACCATCGAGTTTTCCTTCTACAATCTTTGTTTCCAGGACTAATATATTTTATTATATTATTTTTCATGGTCAGTTTTCAAAATATCATGTAGGTATTTTGAGTTTTTGTATGATAAACAGTTTCTGTAGAAATATTTTTTGCCTTTTTTCGATCCATTAAAGATGTCAAATACAGTTTCTGTAGAAACATTTTTTTCCTTTTTTGATCCATAAAAGATTTCAAATATACGACAATAATACGTCGCAGGTTTTGAACGACGATTAAAATCCGGCACTATAAATACGTAATTATGACGTGACATATGCACGTCTCCCAATCGTCTTTCAAAGATGTCTAGACGGTTTAAGTCTCTCTTAATGCTTCATCTTGCTGAAAAATTACATTTGCCTGCCGATAAGAGTCATCTTCTTAATGGCATTCGTTGAAGCCAGGAAAACAGTGTTTTCTAATAAGTCTAGGTACTTTTCAGCAGCTAAATTTCTAGGAAGAAAGTACGGCCCAATAATACTGTCCCTAAAAATGCCAGCCCAAACATTTAATTTCTCGGGATATTGAGTATGTACTTATCTGAAGTTTCTAGGGTTGGAGTCCGACCATTACCTACAATTATGTCGATTGACACTACTATGGAGATAAAAAGAGCATTCATCTGATATACAAATAAAAAAATGCGGATCGCGAATGATTGTTTCATTAGGTATCGCAAAGTGAGAACAGCGATCATTTTCATCTTTATTAAGTTCATGAACCAGTTTTATTATGTAGGGATGGTACTTATACGTTTTTAAATTTGCTGGATGGTTCTACGCGAACCACCATATGCTTCTGACAGTTTCCATATGCTAAGTGTGGGATTGATTGCGATATAACCCAAAACTGTAACTTCTACAGCTTCATTTCTTACGGGATTTTGAATTTGGCCACTACTTCTCGCACGTAATTATGAAACAAGTTTGAACTGGGGTGTAACTTATTCTAAGACAGCGCGAAAAAATCGTTTAAAAAAATTAAATAATTTCAATTCTTTCTTAAAAAGTAAGCGTCATTTTAATTTATAACTATAGAGTTATTCCAAATAAAAATGTTTTATTTTGATGAAAAAATTTGAGGATGATCTTTTAGGTGTCAAATATGAAAATCCGTTGCCGTTTTAATTTTTTGTTGCTTTACTTTTATTTGGCACCCAAGAAGTCTGAAATAGTGTCAATTTCTTACTCTCTTATAGAGGGCCAGAACTTTTTTTCTGTGACAAATATTGATATAATTTTGATTTTGTTTTACTGTCCAGTAAGTGTGTTTTCAATATAAATTATTATTATCCAATTAGTTAATCTCATAAAAGAATGGTAAACCACTAAAATTCATGATAATTTGCCAATTTTTGTGATTTTTGTCTGGCTCCTGTGCCTATTCTACTGAATTTAGAAGGTTCATTTTTTTCAGGTATAAAGTACTTATACAATAGAAAACGGAACTATTATTTTAAGTTTCTAGACTATCAATTTCTTTATTAATATTATTGAAAATTGATAATTCTCAAAATTAGCCAATTTTGCCCTCAGAAATCATTATGTTGAGGAAAAAATAAAAATCTGAAACTTTCAGGAAATGTAGTCCCCAGCTTCATCTTTTTAGTTCAGTTAGTCTTGTTTTGTTATTTTTATTCCTTTAAAATATATATTATTTTTTTTAATGCCCGTTTAGTAGCGATATTGTTAGTTTTATTTATAATTTAAAATTTAAATGGCTTTCATGTTTGGTGGAGAAGTGTCAGAACTGTCAAAAATATTTCATAAATATTATTTGTGGTAAATTTTGTATATAACATAATATGTCATAATATAATATTATTATGTTATATATAAAACTTTTAAAATCACCAAAATAATACCACAAATAATAATTATGAAATATTTTTGACAGTTCTGATATTTTTGGTAGTTATGTTATATTTTATGCATTGAAAAATCATATATATATATATATATATATATATTAGGGTGTTTCAAAAAAATCTACTTTTTCTTTTTCTTCAAATGGTCGGCAAATTCTTTCAGATGATGTCAACACAAAGACCTCGTCAAAATTTGAGCTTTTAATTTGAAGATTTAGAGGTCTCGGATCGCAATTTTCTATTTCCCATTTAAATAACATAGGAATTTTTTTTTTTAACTTTGAAATTTTATACGTCTGAATCGAATCAACTTATGTTAAGGATCATCTAAGATTTTCATAGTAAATTTAAAGCTCTACAAAAAAGGTCTCTTATCATTTTTCTCTTATCATTTTTCTATAAATTGATTCCCAAAGTTTGATTTCCATCGAATTTTCGCGTTTTTTAACATTTATGGTACAATTATCATTATACGGGTGTCCCGAAATTAGGGGGCCAAACTTAAACAATGAATTATTCGTATAAAAATAACACTTTTTTTGTTTAAAAAAATGCTCCCTAAAGAAGCTACGGCCCCTGAATAGGAGCCTAAGAGGATAATTTTTTTTAAACTATTCCTAGAGGGTTGAACATGAACAAATGAATTTTCGGTACTTTGGTAATTTTGACATGCTGAATCTAGATCTATGATCAAAACTGTTAAAATTTAATCACAGGAGTAACATTTGGAGGGGGCAAAGTTACAAAAATAGCCCCAACTTTTTTCTGGGTTAATAATTTAATTTTTTTTATGAAATTATGAGAATTTATAGTTTTTTACGAAAAATAGGTACTCTTGATTTGAATTGCTCAGATGCACCATTTTCGAGAAAACTGCATTTATATATAAATTACTCTGCATATTATACACATCTCATATTTTCATTAAAACTTTGTAGTAGGCTTTGAAAAAAAGTGACGTTTTTTGTTTTTTTTGTTTTTTTTTACAACACTTCCTATGTTTCAGATATAAATATGTGATTTTTTTACTACATGATGCTAAAAGTTAAAATGGTTTTGTTGGATGTTGGATGGAAATCAAACTTTGGCCTCGAATAACTCTGGAAGAAATCAATTTATAGAAAAATTATAAGAGACATTTTTTATAGAGCGTTAAATTTACTATAAAAATCTAAGATGTTTCTTGCCATAAATTGATTCGATATAGACGTATAAAATTTCAAAGTAAAAAAAAAAAAATTACTATGTTATTTAAATGGGAAATAGAAAATTGCGATCCGCGACCTATAAATCTTCAAATTAAAAGCCCAAATTTTAACGAGGTCTTTGTTTTGACATCCTCTGAAAGAATTTGCTGACCATTTGAATAAAAAGAAAAAGTCAATTTTTTTGAAACACCCTAATATATATATGATTATATAATGAAGTATTTAATTGGCTAATTGGAAGATAAAAAATATATTCAAGACATTTTTTATAGAGCGTTAAATTTACTATAAAAATCTAAGATGTTCCTTGCCATAAATTGATTCGATATAGACGTATAAAATTTCAAAGTAAAAAAAAAAAAATTACTATGTTATTTAAATGGGAAATAGAAAATTGCGATCCGCGACCTATAAATCTTCAAATTAAAAGCTCAAATTTTAACGAGGTCTTTGTTTTGACATCCTCTGAAAGAATTTGCTGACCATTTGAATAAAAAGAAAAAGTCAATTTTTTTGAAACACCCTAATATATATATGATTATATAATGAAGTATTTAATTGGCTAATTGGAAGATAAAAAATATATTCAAGATCCTTATGGTTTATATCGTTAAGTACAGGGTTTACCATCGGCGACTTCTTTTTTCAATAGGGATAAATTTTGATAAGATGACAGCTTTGACAATTACTTTTTTGACATATGTCAGTAAAAGCTTTGCCATTTGTAAAAATACCTTCAATTTCAATTGAAAATCGTATTAAAATCATCGAAACCTATAACGAAAATGGTCGTTGCGTGAAAACCACATATCGTAAAATTCGTGATATGTTTGGTCGTCATGGTCGGCCATCTGAGAACGCTATTTAGAATTTGGTGGATAAATTCAAATCTACTGGTTCAACCAAAAACATACCAACTCCAATTCGTGTTCGTCCGGGTCGTTCAGCTGAAAATATCGCTGCTGTGAGTGAAACTGTTGAAGAAGATCCAAATCTGTCAATGGATTGCGTTATCGGGATATGTTGACTAATTTTTTTGGCCTATTATCGATGGCATAGATGTGAGTGACATGTGGTTTCAGCAGGACGGCGCCACATGCCACACTGCCAGACAAACAATGGATTTATTGCAAACCAAATTTCCAGATCGAGTAATTTCGCGTAACTCTGCAGTAAATTGGCCGCCTAGATCCTGTGATTTAACACCTCTGAACTATTTCTTGTGGGGCTATGTGAAAGATCAAATCTATGCGGACAATCCGCTAACCATTGAGGCGTTAAAAGCCAACATTGAACGTGCCATTCGTGAGATAGAGCCTCAGTTATGCCAAAATGTGATTACAAATTTTAACAAACGAATCAATGTTTGTACACTCAAAAAAATATTTAGTAAATTTACACATCTGATCGTTGGTTATTTTGATGCCACGTATTTAAATGTATATGTACAAACATACTGTAAAACTACATATAATGTGTAAAAATGCAAAGGTCATGTAAATCTAAAATTTAGGAAAATAATAGTACAAGTACATTAAAAATTGTAAAAGCACATAAATTTAAGGATTTATTACATAATAATATGAAAAACTACATATTAATTTAAAAAAATACATAAATTGATGCTATTTTACTTATGTAAGTATGTGTGTACATGTTTTATATGGAACAACACATTTCTTAAGTAAAAAAAACAGAAATAAATGTGTGTTTGGATGTGTAAAATTTCGTAAATTTTTTTCAGTGTAGGCGTACTGGGGGTGGGCATTTGAATGATATTATTTTTCATTTATAAATGGCAAACCTTCCACTTTATATATCAATAAAGATTCACAGCATTTTCATTCAAATTGTTTGTTTTATTTTGAAACCAAAAAAGAAGTCGCTGTTGGTAAACCCTGTATAATAAGTGAAATTAATAAAGAGTTAATTTAAACGTATAAAAAATGCGTTAAGCAGTTTTTTGTCGGTTTCTTTCACAATTTAAACCAAGTTAGTCTTGTTCTATTATTTTGATCCCTTTAGTAAGGCACTAAATAGTAAAAAGTTAAATGTATGTATTTTAAATGTTAGTGTTGGAAAAAATGTACACAATCTGTAAATACTTCTTTAAATTTTAGTTTTTAGGTAACTGGTTAAAATAAAACATGTTATAATAAAGGGGTTTATTTAGAATATTTTTTGGTTTTTGCTTATTTTTAACAATTTAAAACTTCTCAGAACTTAAATATTTTCTATAAGAAAGAGGTACAAAATTATGATATGTTCTTGCATTTTTAATTGCAATTAAATTCATGAATCTCGAACACTCCGTCATTTATTACACTTGCAAACTTTTTGAAATCACAATTTAAATACGCACAAATAAAATTTATGAAATATTTTTGACAGTTCTGACATTTCTCTAACAAACATAAATTGACTAAGTCAAAGCCATCTAAATTTTTAATTATAAATAAAACTAACAATATCGCTACTAAACGGGCATAAAAAAAAATTAATATATCTTTTAAAGAAATAAAAATAACAAAACAAGACTAACTGGACTGAAAAGATGAAGGTGGGAACTACATTTCCTGAAATTTTCAGATTTTTATTTTTTCCTCAACATAATGATTTCTGAGGGCAAAAGTGGCTAATTTTGAGAATTATCAATTTTCAATAATTTTTTTAATAAAGAAATTGATAGTCTAGAAACTTAAAATAATAGTTCCGTTTTCTATTGTATAAGTACTTTATACCTGAAAAAAAAGAACCTTCTAAATTCAGTAGAATAGGCACAGGAGCCAGACAAAAATCACAAAAATTGGCAAATTATCATGAATCTTTGGTGGTTTACCATTCTTTTATGAGATTAACTAATTGGATAATAATAATTTATATCGAAAACACACTTACTGGACAGTAAAACAAAATTAAAATTATTTCAATATTTGTCACAGAAAAAAAGTTCTGGCCCACTATAAGAGAGTAAGAAATTGACACTATTTCAGACTTATAAGGGGTGCCAAATAAAAGTAAAGCAACAAAAAATTAAAACGGCAACGGATTTTCATATTTGACACCTAAAAGATCATCCTCAATTTTTTTCATTACAATAAAAAATCATGCAGCGCACTTTTAAATTCATTTTTGTTGTTTTCATTTGGATTGACTCTATAGTAAGAAGTAATTTGACTGATGACAAAAACAAACTGTTTAGCAGACTGCTAATAGCAGTTCTTTTTGCCTAAAACGTAAAATTCTAAAGCCGTTATGTTTACTTTTTTGCGTATATTAAAATGTTTTGCGTTTTTACTATTTATTTTTTACATTTCAGCAAAAAATTATTTAAAATTTGACTTCTTCAAAAGCATTGAACCAAATTATGGAGGTGGATATTTTTACTTGATTGATAGCCTTATTTTTTTCTGGGACTACTCAGCAAGGCCTCGTTGGAAAGAGTATTCAATTTTCATTAAAACAAGGTGCCACTCGACCCCCCTTCCATTTAAGATTTTAAGGGTAAAAGCCTTCCCGTCGTAGGGATTAAAGGAGGCGGATGAAAATATAAAACAAAATGTTACCCTGAAAACGGTGGGTTTAAGTGTACTTTCATTTATTTATTTACAAGAAAGAAATCCTGGGTGGAACGTTTTTGTTGCGCCACTCTGTATGTTTTTTCTTAAGATTTACACATTGGTTTAAATATATGTATTTAACGGGTCCAGGTGCCCAGGTTTACACCAAAAAACTTACAGTATTAGTTGAGTTTATATAATTACATTACATTTTAAGATTTAACTATCAAAGCCTCCCTTTTAAAACTTGCTTAGTAAATTGATTTTAAGTTATAACATTAATAATTATAATTATTATGGATCACATTTAGCATTTTTTTAAATTATTTATTTTATTATGCAAGGCAATCCAAATAACTTGGACTTGGAAACTAAAGTTAAAAATAAATAAAATATTGGATAGTTTAACAATTTAGTATGTCAATTTCTGGTTGTCAATTTTTTTGGCATCACAAAAATGTTCCTTTTTTATCATTCTTTGAGTTTCCTGCGTAACTAGCCTGTATCGTTATTAGTTTGAAATATTCATATATTGTCCATATTTTATAAATTAAAAGTTATTTTATTACTATTAACATTTACCTGGGTTATTAATTAAAACACATTGGTAACCATACATCATATCATAACACGTCCAACGATCAAAAAACAGTTTGAATGGGTAGCATTTATAACCACTTACGTAAGACGACGGGACCGATAGACTCGAGCCCTCTCGGGACACCGAGCTGTACCCTATAGCGCCCTGTTAAGTGGGACACTATATTTTCAACTTTGTCATATAAGTAAAGTGTTTTAATGTTTCGAATAAAGTAACTTTTACATGAATTAAATATACTTTAAAATGTTTCATAATTATGTCTCCATTAATTTTTGACATTCAATTTTTTTTTAATTAAAAACATAAAAATATTCAAATAAAGTTGTACAAACATATATTATGTATATTAGGGTACTTTTTTTTCAAGACTATTTTTATTTTTTTGCTCCCAACTCAAAATCTTGTTGAAAATGTTCAAAAAAAATTCCCTGAAAATTTGAGCCCTTAATATTAACTAAAAGTACTCTACCAAAGCGTATAAAGATTTACCATTTAAAATACACGTATACGCGGCTAAGATATAGATATTTAAACAAAAATTGAAGTTTATAAACTTCAATTTTTGTTTAAATATCTATATCTTAGCCGCATTTTACGCTATTGGATTGTTTTAAAAAAAGATTTACTCGTAATCAAAAGTTCTACAAAAATGCTTAATGTGCCATAGCTGTAATCTGCACCTGTAGGATGATACGGGTCACTATATCTTATTTTAGTGAAAATTTCTCATATTTTTGAAGATATTTCAATAGTGACTGGATTCTTTGAAAAAAAGCAAAAAACAAACTTGTAGAAAATTGAATTTTCTTTAAAAAAGGTCTTATCAGTTGAATCGCTAAGATTGATATTTGTTGAGATATAAAGCGTTTTATTGACAATTTATGAAATTTTTAGTATTTTCGTACCAAACTTTTTATAAATGGCGATTTTCAATTGTTTATCAGTACAATTTCATGTAATTACGTTATTTCTACATTAATAATTATGCTTGATTGTTTTAGTTATTTATTTTTCTCTTATTACCCGACTGTAGAAAAAACGAATTTACATGAAATTGTACCGATAAACAATTAAAAATCATCATTTGTAAAAAGTTTGGGACGAAAATCCTGAAAGTTTCATAAAATGTCAATGCAAACGCTTTATATCTCAACAAATATTAATCTTAGCGATTTAACTGATAAGACCTTTTTTAAAGAAAATAAAATTTTCTACAAGTTTGTCATTTTTTCAAAGAATCCAGATACTTTTAAAATATCTTAAAAAATATGAGAATTTTTCACCAAAATAAGATTTAGTGAACCGTACCATCCTACAGGTGCAGATTACAGCTATGGCACATAAAGCATTTTTGTAGAACTTTTGATTACGAGTAAATCCCTTTTTGAAACAATCCAATAGCATAAAATGCGGCTGAGATATAGATATTTAAAAAAAATAATCAAAGTTTACGTGTATTTTAAATGGGAAATCTTTATACGCTTTGGTAGAGTACTTTAAGTTAATATTAAAGGCTCAAATTTTCAGGGATTTTTTTTTAACATTTTCAACAAGATTTTGGGTTGGGAGCGAAAAAATAAAAAGCACCCTAATATATATATAGCCATTGTTTAGTTTTATAAAAAAATATATATTTTTTTTTCTCAAAACTAAACTAATATTGCAATTGAAAATTTATGATACGACTTTTTACATAATAATAAGAAAAAAACTTACCAATAACTAATTTTTGAAAACTCTTCGTTTCCGATCATGTTGCGATTTTTTAATATAATTTTTAATTTTTGTTTTAGAAAAAACAAAAAAACTATTTTTGCCTTCTTGCTTCGTTTTCGAAAAAAAAAATGTTTCTTCATATTTTAAAAGCATATGAAAAATACATACCTCTCAAAATGTAAAAATATTTAAAAATATAAAATAAAAATAAATGAGATTTTTTTTTTAATTAAATTTAAACCATAAAGGTTATTAGCAATGAATTTATATTTAGTCACAATAGTCATAATATGTAGGTTCAGCTGTTTTTTTTGTAAGATAACAGTTTTTAACAAATTGAATAAGGTTCCGCATATTACACTTTCACCGGTAAAATCTTGTAAATTGTGCGCTAGGTTTGTTGTTAGTCTGTCATTTGTGTACCGAGAACAGTCTTATAGTACATGTTGCACACTTATTTGAATATCGCACACGGGAGCTTCCTCTTCAGGCATTTATGGGTTATTTTTGTATGCGCTATGCGAAGTCTTGTTAATATAATCTGGTATTTTCTGTTGAGAGCTAGGGTTTAAAGAATTGTACTTGGTTAAGCTTAGTATCTTGATTACCCCAGTTCAGTTCCCAAGTGTCTAAAATTTAGTTTTTAGACCTTATTTTCAGTTCTATATTAGCTTCTACAGCAGCTTTGTCTACAGCTTTATTGCCTGGAACTCCTATGTGCTTGTTTAAGAAAAAATATATTGTTTACAAAATATTGTTTGTAAAAAAGCTGAACCAACGCCCTAATTGAAAAAAAATTATATTTACTTCTATCTGATAATTAAGTGAGGTGTGATACACTGTCGGCATTAGGCGCACTATTCTCCAGTTGTGAGATCACACAAAATCATGCGAAAGGAGGAGCTACTCATAATCTTACGAAAGTTTACAAAAGCATATTCTCGAAAAAGGGAGTGATCATTTGTGATTTTTTCGGAAGAAGTTAACATCTCTTGGTGAATAAGGCCAAAAGTTTAGGCGATTTTTGTATTATTTTGCAACGTAATTACATTGTCAGTTCATGAGGCGTTGTTATAGTGTATGTGAATGAACAAAAATCTATAACATTGCTTTTAAAAATTTGTAAAACGTTGTATTCGCTGTTTCTTTCACCCTTACGCTTGCTACATACGTTCTCACACACCTATGTAGCACCGGGCGAGAGCGTTCCTATCTGACGTCAGCGACGTTGCCATGAATCTCCAGTGCAAGCGTCAAATTTCGTGAATTCACCGATTTAATCCAATTGAACTTTTTCATACCGACATGATCATTATGAAACTTCGCGTATCATGTTTATAAATTACTCCCCATTTTTCATTACCAATAATTATTTCGGAGGAAAAAAGAGTAACAATCCACGTGCTGCCATAAGAACCCGTGTATTTTTACTCAACTTTGAAATGTATTTACTCGGCTCCCAAAGACAAGAATTTTTATTAAATTAAACAGGATCATAAAGAATTTATTAAGAAGTTAGTTGTACTGTTGTTGTTTTTTAAGGTTTTTGCAGATATTAGAAAAAATATATATATACTATATTTTTTTAATTCAAAAAACTTGCAACACCATCTTGGAAACGAAAATTTTTCGGAAACTATGTAGTAATAATACGTTTCTTTCTTACCTAATTTTTTTTGCAATATTAATTAAACACCCTGTATACCTTCGGGCTTAACTGTAGTAATTTAAGTAGTTTTTAAAGTTGTGCCAAAAATTGATCTATTAATATTTTGACTTTATTATACTTATATATACTTCCAGAAATAGGCAAAAGGTTAACTATTTCGAACCTGTTACATTTTATCCACCAGCAATTTTATAGTATCGCTTTTTGACCATTTGGTGGCAATATTTAAATACTAATTAAAATTGATGGACACTGTATTACACCACCCATTGCCAAGGTAATTTTGCATGAATTTATCGATTTATAAGGCTCATAACTCACGAATAATTTTAATTAAAGGGACAATCACTTTTAGCCAAATCACATTTCATAATTGAACTGTAATATTACTTGTTTATAGACAATGCAATCTACGCCATGCTAACATCGCCAATGGCCTCCACCACATAAACTATTTATTCCTAATTAATTTATAATTAATTGAACTGAAATGGTGGTTATAATGTAATAATACAATTAAATTAAGTTTGCAACAAAATTGATTAAATCATTATTTAATCATGTAGGTAATTGTTTAAAAAAAAATAACAAAATGATTTAATTCATGTAAAAATTAGTTATTCAAGTGTAAAATTGGTTTACTTTAGAAGACACATTTAAAAATTTTGTTTTATTTATAATCCTTATTTTATAAAATATGGTATGCTTAGTTTATACAGGGTGTTCTCGGTTAAAGCAACAAGTCTTTAAAAGGCGATGTAAAATGTTTTTTAACTAAAAATTCGTACTAATCTATGTTTAAATATTGCCTCTTTCTTAATATCTTTTAAAAAAACAAAAGCATAATTATTTAAATTTGATATGCACTTATACACTTACAAGCAAAAAAAACGGCCACTAGAAATTGGTCACAATTTAAATGTTGATTTCCTTGAGAACCGCTTATCTAATTTTTTTTTAAATTGTAGGTTCACTCTTCAGTTACGTTGCTATGGTAGATATGTTTGTTCTTATTTTAATTCGAGCATTAGTGCAAAAGTTAGAAGAATTTTTTCCCAAAATTATATTAGCATCGTTAGCAACAGTTCAAAAAACATAATTAAAATCAAATGAGCGGTTCGCGAGGAAATCATACAAACACTTTATCCGAGGAGTTGGCTTTAAAACAGGGTATCTTTGTTAATAACAGAAATAATAAGGAGAAAAATGTGTGTTATTGCTGATGCAAGGTTTCAAAAATTTCAGGAAAAAAACTGTGGTTGTACTGGTAGGTGTGAATGTAAACCCACATTTTTTGTGTAAGGGTTAGTTGTCAAGCTATGGGCTTCTAAAGATTAACGTAATATAAAATACGATTTTTTTAATAGGAACGCCCCTGTATACCTAGGGTATTTTTAGCCCCAACTTTTTGTGTTAAACATATTATTTCAAATGGTAAATTAGCAAATTTAACAAAAAATTCTTTTTTAATTTAATAAATCTTACCAAAAATATAAATATACAGTGTGGAACTTTTATGGAATAAAATTCGATATTCGTTGAGAAAAGATTTTTATGAAAAACGCTCGGACACGTAAACTTTAGTTTTTTATTCCAAATCTTATAATGATAATTTTAAATTTTATTATTATATTTATTATCATTTCCCCCCCCCCCCGCACATTAGGCACTCTTAGCTTAAATAACAACTCCACTTTTTTTCATCGCACATTAGTACGACGATACCACATAAGTAGGGTTTAGTAACCATAATTTTCAATACAGGGTGAATATTTAAAAATTACAAGTATGAATTTTTTATTGTTATTCTATGATTTAGTTTCTTGTGTTGTGGCTTTCGCTATTTAGATATTCATGTTTTTTCGCTTTGTTATTGTTTTTGGTTAATGCCATTTTTTGCGTTTGTCCTTTTTGCATTGTTTACATTTTTTGCATTGTTTAAATTTTTATTATTAATGAAACATTTTGCGCTTTACTTATTGAAGTATTTTGTTAGATCCAAGTATCAGTTAATATTTTAGTTAAAAAATGCGACACTTGACAGACACTCTGCGAATAGAAATATTAATGATGATTGGTTACGGTGATATGTGCAGATCACAACAGCAAGTTGCAAACCTTTTTAATGGAAAATACCCAGATTTACCACCACTTTTTCAGACAACTGTGTCTAAAATACATGCACAATTTCCTGAATATGGACACGTTAAACCATTACGCAGGACGCCTCATTTTATTGATGAAAATGTGAAATATTTTATTAGCTTTTCAAGAAGATCCAACAACTTCTACGAGTCAGGTTACACGTGAAAACGACATTAGTCATTCGAACGTTTTAAGATGTGTAAAAGGCGAAAAAATGCATCCATATAAACTACAATACGTACAAGAATTGATTGATGGTGATTCTGATAGAAGATTACAATTTTGCGAGCAAATGCTGCATATGTTAAACAGAAATGTTATTTCTTTTACAGATATTCTTTTTTCTGATGAATCAACATTTCTATTAAATGGCGATGTAAATAGACAAAATTTCAGGTACTGGGCAGAAGAAAATCCCCACTGGATGCGACAAAGTCATACCCAACGTCCTCAGAAAATCAACGTTTGGGCTGGTATTGTTGGTGATCATGTGGTGGGACCTATTTTCATTGAAAATCTTAACGGGGCAAGATATCTGGATATGCTAAGAGAACAACTGGTCCCAACTTTAGCAGAGTTGTTTCCAAATTCATTGGAACCTAATCTTCCCAATGAAAGGATATGGCTTCAACAAGACGGTGCCCCACCCCACTATGCTCTTCCTGTACGGAATTATTTAAATGACACCTTTCCACACAGGTGGATCGGAAGAAGAGGTTTTATAGAATGGCCAGCAAGATCACCGGATCTAACACCTCTAGACTTTTTTCTATGGGGATATCTAAAAAACAGGGTGTTTAAAACACAACCTGCTAATTTAGATGATTTAAGAAACAGAACTACTGGAGAAATTAGGAACATAACACCGGAGGTTTTAAACAGAGTGCGGGAACATTTTCACAGTAGATTACTTAAGTGTCAGGAAGTGGACGGGGGATATTTTGAACATTTATAAGATTGAAGAACAGTTTATTTTTGAATTTTTAATTAATTTTAAAATAAAAAGTGTTGTAGTGTATTAAAAACTGTTTACTAAACCCTACTTATATGGTATCGTCATACTCAAAAAAATGTGCACTATCAATTTTCGATGAAAAAAAGTGGGGTTGTTATTTAAGATAAGGGTGCCTAATGTGCGGGGGGGGGAAATGGTGGGGGCATAAAATTTAAAATTATCATTATAAGATTTGTAATAAAAAACTAAAGTTTACGTGTCCGAGCGTTTTTCATAAAAATCTTTTCTCAACGAATAACGAATTTTATTCCATAAGTGAGTTCCACACTGTATAATAAATAAATAAAATACCCTATTTTATTTCAACCCGTTTACAAAATAACAATAAAAAACAATTTTCAGGGGCGCCCCTTTAAGAGGCTTTAGGTCCCTTAGGCGTCATCTGCCGACCTATTTTCATATACACTGTATATTATACAGTTTTCTTCCTATTTTTCTCCTTAAAAACCGATTATTGCAAACTCTTTTCGGGACACCCCGTATAGATAATGCACTAAAAGTTTCAAAATGGGATTTACATTAGTTTAGGTAATAGATAAATTACATATATATATATATATATATATATATATATATATATATATATATATATATATATATATATATATATATATAGTGCATATTATGCAGCGCCAGGTACCACGCTCAGTGCGACACGAAAATACTTTAATTCATCTATCTCCTAAACTTAAGTAGATCTAATTTTAAATTTTTCACTGTATTATCTATAATATATTATACATTAGGCTTTATTTTAAAACTAAAATGATTAAAAAAGATCAAAGTTATTAAAATTCTGAATTGAAATGTTTACTTCCCTTTTAAATCTGATTTTATAATTTGGAATAACATTCAATTTAAAACCACTAAGTATAACTTGATTTTATTGTAAGTTTCTTTAATTTAAAAAAACTGCTTCCAAAAAATCCGTAATTTATATTACGTCAATCTTTAGAAGCCCATAAGTTAATAACCAAGCCTCTTACAAAAAAAAATGTGTGAATACATTGCCAAAGGTATTTTTGTTTCAATTTAAATTTTACAACAGAAATTAATGGAATTTTATCTAATTAAACTAAGCAACAAACAACAATTATGCTTAAATAACGTATATAAAATGAAAAAAAAATCAAATACCAAGACATTTTATTTATCTATTAATAAGTTTGACCGGCGGCTTATGAGAACAAAGTTTGGGTAACTTAATAATTAATAATTATTATGTTATTTTTATTATGTTATTTTTATTATGGTATTTAAATACTAAATTACCAGAAAAGTATGTTACCTGGTATATATTTTATTAAAAACAAGCATATTTAATTTATAATAAAAGTTCATTTATTTTTTTATTTTAGAAAAAATAATTATTTGTGCTACTAGGGCGTAAAATAATACTGTAATGATAAGAATGTGTGTATTTTAACGACGCGTAACGAAGATGCGCATGTGAATACTTTAAAAGTTACATTTTTAATACATATCATTATATTATAATTTTCTAGTGATATTTAAAATTTTATTATGACAACGTTTATTGATATGTCATTTTTGGTACACCATTAAATATTGCGTGTCCCGTCCCGTCAGTTCATGGCTACGACAAACATTGCCCGACAATTAATCGCAGATTTTTTAATATTTTCCTAAATTATAATTTTATTTGTAAGTTTCTATCTTATAATTACACTGGTAGCAACTTTACCACAGGGTGGACAGTGGCGGATCCAAGCAGAAGTAGGCCTCGGTGCAAATTCTACTTGTGGTCACTGTACCTTAGCCTACAAACAAAGCTATATCACCTGTTGGGAAGAGTCAAACGATTAGACGTGAAAACTTCGGAAGAAAAGGACACTCAAGCTAAACATTCAACCTCTTGCTCTCTATAATCAACGATTTTCATGTCATCTTACGTAAGGAAGTTCAAAATAAGGTTAAAGCCGATATCACACCAATAGAACTTACATTGTTGGAAGCAAATCTTAACAACGAAGAGTCTCCCCAAAAACTCTGATAAAGACGAACCATTTACTTCAACACTTTTAAGGCAGAATAATCCAATCCAAACGATAGGCAACCTAGTTTTGATAAAACAGTCCCATAAAGGGAAAGAACACGTAGGGTGTCCGGTAGGACATTCTCTAACGCTCTGTACCTGTTTTGGAAGGAATTCAACTGTCCAATGCAACAAATGATAAATGGTATAACTCTTTAGTTGACAAGGTCCAGAATGATCCATTAAAATTTTCCAACTTTAGAGTCGCAAACGGGAAAATGTTTAAGTATGTTAAACCCAGATTTCGCAACCTGTACAAGGATTCTGCAGATAATTGCAAGGACGTTGTCCCAAAAGATCGAAGACGGCAATTATTAGAAAAGTGCCATGATGATCCCACTTAGGGACACACAGGAGTGTTTAAATCTTTTATGAGACTTGCTACCACATATTATTGGCCAAAAATGAGCAAATATGTAAAAACATTTGTTTCCAAATGCACTGTTTGTCTTTCTCAGAAACCTTTACAGAGAAATCCAGTAGGTCTCCTGTTGACTCATCCTAAATTTAGGACACCCTTGGCGCTGTATTTCCACTGACCTTATCGGCCCACTTTCAAAATCGTCATCTGGCCATATGTATATCTTAGCAGTACTATATACTTTTACAAAATTCGTTATGACTTTCCCTTTTAGACAAGAAACTGCGTCACAACTTGTTAAGTATATTGAAGAACATGTTATTTTACTTTTTGGAGCTCCAGAAACTATACTGTGTGATAATGGTGTACAATTTAAATCTAAAGAATTTTCAGCGATAGCATCTAAATATGATATCAAGATATCGTATAATGCAAGGTATCACCCATCCAGTTGAATGAACGAACAAGATCAAAACCATGATTTCCTCGAAAACCACAGACATTGGGACAAGAACCTGCAGAAGATTTCCTGTGCTATCAGAACTGTCACCCATGAAGTAACCAATTTTACGCCATTTTTCTTGAACTTAGCCAGGGAAATAGTTTTATCGGGAAAAACGTTCACTGATAAAGACACTTTGGAATATAAAAGTGAAGATAGTAGCGTTCTTATAAAATCCAAAAATTCTAAGGATTTTTATAGTTATATTGTCAAAAGGATGAAGGCTAACGCTGACAAAAACAAACGTTACTATGATCTTTTAAATGAAACCTATAAAGTATTGTTAAAAAATGTATTATTGATTTTTAAAAAAACTTTTGACTTTGAACAACGCATTGCAGTGTAAGTGAATATTGTTTTAGAAAATGTATGTAAAGTTATCTCCTCTATATGGACTTTGTTTTGAAAAACAATGTTATAAAATTTCGACCCTTGGTAAATTCAAGTTCCACTTCAGGAAGCCATACCCAGCTTCATCTATCTACTGCGTTAAAATTTTAACAAAATTTAAGGCAATAAACTAAATAGATAAAGCTTCATAAGTTTGTATATATAAAAACAAGAGCTAATTGAGCATTTTTAAAATCAGCGCACGCAAATTACCCTGGAAAAGTTATTGATCACTTTGTGGCCAACAATCATTTTGTCGATCAACGTTTTTAAATAAAGTCATCTGACCTCATGGATGCATCAGCATCAGCAATGACTGCCATACGCATTCATTTTTCTTCTCAAATGCGTGAATGTTTTTTTCCATTTTTGGCAATATATATGAAGACAAATTCCAGGCAGTGGGTTTAAAAAAGATATTTAGAAGACATCGATTTTGCATTTTCATGTAGGGCTTCTTGCAGCCCTCGCATATATTCCCGAAATTTATGACATTATTGCAAATATTATACTATTACAAATATAACTAAATTAGACGACTGGACAGGAGAAGAAGGAGGCGAGAGCAAATTTTCAATTCAAATATGGAATTTCCACAGCTAAAGTAAAAGAGAGGACTATAAGAAGCAACAATAGAGTTGAAGGCTGGCACAATAGTTTTAGTTCTATCGTATCTATTACACGTCCCAATATTGAAAGCTGATAAAGTTACATCAAAAGAAGAAAATGTTCAATAAATTTAAAAAAGAACAGCTTGTTGCTGGTAATAAAAGACCCCAGAAAAGAGTATATAAAGATTCAGGCAAACGTCTACAACATATAACGGAGTTACGTTTGGTTACAAATGTAATAATTTTTAAATATTTACGTCCATTTTGTAGCATTCATTATTATAATAAATTCCTTAAAGTTAATAGGTACCTATTTATATTATGATAAATAATTTTTCTCGCGATAAATTGTCGCGCGATGATTTGTCGCTGCGATGAATTAACGGTAATCCAGACATTGCAAATGAGCTAGTTCTGTAAAATCCAATCTCCCACCTCAAAATATAATAAAAACTGGTTTTTTACTTCGCTATAAGAAGCAGACCAATTATATTAATTTTGGGATGTTGTAATTTTATAATTCAATACATTTTATTTTATTCTTATTGTATTTGAATATTTTTATAGTGGTCTATAATAGCAATGAACAAATTACTTTGCAACCTAGGGCGCAGATAAATTTACACACGGTGTCATGTAAACATAAATAGTGACAGTATGCATATTGATAGAGTTGCAAAAACTATTTTTTCAACCGATCTTACAAAAATTAAAACCTTAGAAAGGAGTAATATTTAAACATGGGTTCTATTAAGTTATAATAACTTTTCACATCCTGTAAAAAATAAAGTTTTATTTATTTGCTCTACGGGTTTTCGTTTCCAAGTTACAGGGTAATAACAATTTTTAATTGTTTTTCAATAACATTTGACTGAATCGTAACATACTTGATTATGTTTTTGTTACCTTTATTTACCAGTAAAGGCGGTGGATAAACTGGTATATAAAAAAATAGCAAACATATTTTTTTTTAAAGAAAAGCCTACGGCAATATTCGTATGTAACATACAAAGTCAATTAGGCCATATCTAAAATTTCTTATCTTTATCTTTTATTGTTTAATATTATATTCTATTTGACGGTTTCACGAGAGCGGAATATGCAATTCGAAACGTGTTTCAGAGTATACTTTTTCTACGTTTCCAAAAAATACCATAGAAAAGTAAGGTTGGATCTGTCTAAATTTGTTAGATATTAAACACAGATGTCGCCACCAGTGTTTATTCCGTCATCCGATGATAGAATAATTCATTCTGAAATACTTACGGTCATATTCCGTAATAGGAGTAGAAAAAAGTTATTAATTAATCAAAAAATATTTTTTTTTATTTTTAACACTGTAACTTGTAACTTGGAAATGAAACCCCGTAGAGCATAACTTCACATGAAAAAAATATTATTTTTTACAATGCACTATTAAATTTTCTGCCAACATTTCCGATACACCCTGTATTAAGTAATGTCCAGTAAATAATCTAGTTGTCGTTTATTTTTACAAAATATTGTAAAAATTACCGTTATAACGGTATTTAACAAAACCTTATACCGTACATCACAGTAAAAGTACCCGTAAAGACCAAGTGCATCCGAAGTTAGTAACTAAATCATTTTTAAAAGTAAATTAACTTAATAATTACGCAATGCGTTTAGTGGAAAACCGAATTATGCTATGATAAATCTAAAGATATATAGATACACCAAAAATAAAATTTCGGTATGTAAACAAACCATAGGTACAACATATTTATGGAGCTCTAAAGAAAATATTTGTGGAAGGAAATGTTTCATGGACTATCGAAGGCCCTATTTCCTTTTATTCCTTAAATATTTGTTTGGTTTGTGGAAAATATAATTTAAAGCTTTATCCAACGAATTATCGTATTATTATAAATTATTAAATGTGTCTACTTTCAGTAGCCTAAAGCATACATTAAAAAACGTATGTTTTATCAAGTTTTATTTTAAAATGTACCAAACATATTTGAAATACCTATACTTACAAATTTAATTTTACTATAAGGTAATAGCCATTTATTTATTTATGAATTTAATAAATTTAACTTAATTTTTAAACAGTTGAAACATTTTTATAAATATTTAAAATGCTTTAAAATAGTCTACTTATGATTACCCACTAGAGTATAAATTATTTTACGAATACCTAAACCAGTATCAAATAGAAATAAAAAAATGATTTTTAAGCAAGTTTAAACATTGTTCAAAAATAGTAATAAAGTTATGTCGTGCTATGTAAAGCATTTAACGGTTTATCACTTCTTTGGTAATTTTGATTTTGTTATGAAATAAAACATTTTTATTTTGAGCCTTTGTAAATTAAATAAAAATTGTTTCTTATAAAAACTCTTAAGTTTTAAGACGGCTAAATTTACGTACATTTCGTATTCATTTTCGAACGACACTAATACCTACTTCAGTCTGAAATAGGAATTTCGGCACCGTTGATTTGCTTATAAATCATTCATATTTCAAATTTTCCATTTTATTTTCAATATAAAGCTCTCAAAGCATGATTCTACGAAAAGCAATTTTAAATAAATAACTATTACTGCATATTTTCTACGTCTAAAAAACTATTTTCATGGTAATTTGCTAAGTATATGTATTCTAATTTTATAGTCGGTTCGCGTGAATTTCGACGCTGATTCAGAAAAGACAGATTTTCGTAAAGAAATTGACTATCGACTTTATTTTAAATTAAAGTATAAATTATTGTTAGGTACACTGAGGAAAATATGTATGTTACAATTTTTCCTACAATTTATTGGTATTTTGTATGTGGATGATGAAATATTTGACATTTTAATCGAACATTTATTTACAATTAATACTATGAAAAAGTGTATTTAAGGGTTTGACTCTTTGGTATTGCATTTTATCTTAATCATTTAAAACAAATTTAAGTAACTAAAATTTAATATTTGTATCATTATACAGGGTTATAGTAAAAAAGGGGGTCATAGGCCAAGCTAAGACAAGCAGTTTTGGTCCTGGAAACATGTATCCTAAAGGGCTTAAATTTTTTACTACACAGTTTTGAAAATTTTTAAAGTGTTATTTTTTAATATCCCCGAAAGAACTTTGGATATTATTTCCAAATTTGGTGTAAATTGTCAGGATATAAAAGTACATATTTTAGTAACAAAAATTGTTTTATTGCTTTACCAGTGGCGTCTCTGCATACATGTTCTCTGATATTTTTTACAAATAAGTGGTACCCCCCTTGATCAATTCTCATGACAAAGGCCTCTTACGTTTTTCTCGAGCCCAAAGATATTTAAGTTGAAAGTAAAAGATGTGGTTAAAATATTACGAAAAAATAAAAAGTTCCTCAAAAAAATAAAAGTACAGAATGTCCGACGGACTAAAGTAGTGACATCCTATGGATCTCTAAATACGAATCCGTGGTCGGAATGGTGCCATCAAGTTGTTTTTCTACCAAAAAGCATCGTTTTATCGTTTTCGGCTATTTTTGCATTTTTTTTATATTAACCATAAATTTGAATTTAGCGGAAAAAAGCATAATATTTTGCGTTAAGAAAGGGCCCCTTCAAAGGGGATGTGCAATGTACAGAGTATCCTAGGTCCGAATTTTGTAATTAGCTTTTGTTTTCAATTCTATGTATTTTTCGCTACTAAATCCGAAGTTATAAAATACTCGTTATTTTTTTACATATTTTAAAATGTAAAAATAGAGGTTAGAAAAAAACCTGAGGCAAAATTCCGACCACGGATTTGGATTTAGCGACCAAAAACCTATAGAATATAATTGCAGTACTAGGAACATCCTAGTTTTATTTTTTTGAGGGGTTGTGTTATTATTTTTTTCATAAATAATCCACCACCCTATCGCGTGGTGTGGCGTTAACGCGCCATGTTACATATAAATATGTAACTCATGTATGGGGCAAAATTTGCCAAGTGTACCAGGTGAAAAAATTTTTGTCACCGATTTTGTTTAAACTTTACTTATTTGTTGTTCTTATAACGAAGAATCATAGCATAAAATTTTTTTGCTCTAGGATTGTTCATTCAAGAGTTATGGATTATTGAAATTTATCGATTTATTACTTTTTGGTGAAATCGCTTTTTATTTAAAAATTCATAACTTCTGTTCATCTCTTTATTAAATATTTCAATTTAACCACCTTAAATGATTTTTTCCGTACTTTTCAATGGGCTGTACCGTTTTTGCAAAAAAATTAAAATTGCAATTTTTTTTTGAAATTTTGACAAATTTTTCATTTTTTGAAACAATGTGTATTTTTTAATTTTTTTTTAAATAGCATAAAATCCAAGTTTATTATGTTACCTTTGAATAAAAAAAAAATTTAGAGTGGGCCCGACATGTAGAAGGGAAGTTTTTCATATTTGAATGCCGCACGGTCTAGCTACTACACTGCCGTATGCGTTTATACCTAGTAGATGCGAGTAAACGAATACAAAATGATAATTTAAAATGTAAAATTATGTTTGAGTAGTCAATGATGTATTTTAAATATTTACACTGCCGCACGATATAGTTTTTTTTATTGTGTATTAGTCCTTCGGAGGGGACTTTAAGCCCGCGGTCCGTTCGTACCCCTAACCCGCACAAGCCATTCAGTTGGCTTATGGGACTTCTTACGAAGTAAGGGTGTAACTAAAAGAGCACTTTTGTATATAAACTGTATTTTTTTTGCACAAATTGTTTAAGCATGGGTCTACATAGATTTTGCAAGGAGGGCCGATGATAAAAAATGTATTGTTATAACCGTAAAGGCGCCATTCAGCTTATAGGCAAGCCGTTACGGTTATAACAATAAATTTTTTATTTAATATCATCGATCCTCCTTGCCAAATCTATGTAGACCCATGCTTAAACAATTTGTGCAAAAAAATACAGTTAAAAAACTATATCGTGCGGCAGTGTAAATATTTAAAATACATCATTGACTACTCAAACATAATTTTACATTTTAAATTATCATTTTGTATTCGTTTACTCGCATCCACTAGGTATAAACGCATACGGCAGTGTAGTAGCTATTCGATGGCTAGACCGTGCGGCATTCAAATATGAAAAACTTCCCTTCTACATGTCGGGCCCACTCTAAATTTTTTTTTATTCAAAGGTAACATAATAAACTTGGATTTTATGCTATTTCAAAAAAAATAAAAAAATACACATTGTTTTAAAAAATGCAAAATTTTGCAAAATCTAAAAAAAAAATTGCAATTTTTATTTTTTTGCAAAAACGGTATAGCCCATTGAAAAGTACGGAAAAAATCATTTAAGGAGGTTAAATTGAAATATTTAATAAAGAGAAGAACAGAAGTTATGAATTTTTAAATAAAAAGCGATTTCACAAAAAAGTAAAAAATCGATAAATTTCAATAATCCATAACTCTTGAATGAACAATCCTAGAGCAAAAAAATTTTATGCTATGATTCTTCGTTATAAGAACAACAAATAAGTAAAGTTTAAACAAAATCGTTGACAAAAATTTTTTCACCTGGTACACTTGGCAAATTTTGCCCCGTATATATCCGTACATTAAAATTAGGGTGGCCGTTAAAATGAGCTCGAACTTTTTTAATTATTTTCAAATAATTCCAATACACTCCGATATTTATTTAAAAATTTACCTGTGTCGATAGCCAGTTTTTTTTTAATTGAAATAAGATTGGATTTTTGCTTAATTTAATCTAATCTATTTTTTTTTCAAACGAAATATGCGTCTGAAAAATAAGTTTGACATGGAAAATTTTGGGTCATAGTTTTCTTAAACCACGAAAAAATTCGCAAGGTTGCATATCACGTAAGATGCAGCGAACAAAAACGCGTAATATTGAAAACTTGGATTTTTTCGAATTAATCCTTGTTCTTCGTCTACTGCATGTAGACATTTATATTTATGTATATAAATAATATGTACATAAACATGAAATATATATTATACATTTCATTTAATTTATGACTTATAATTTAACTTTTTCGTAATTTTTGCACTTTTGACTAGGAATATACTTAATTTCTCAAACAGAAATTTTTTAAAGATGATTTATCTTTAAATTTGTTAATATTTCTTTTGTTTTTAAAACAATAAATTATTTATTCACAATATTCAGTCGATTAATTTGAAAAAATAAAACCAAAAAATGGACGAGTACCTATAGGGAAATAAAAATTATCGACCGTAAATCTTAAACCGGCATCAATTTCAAAATTTTTTTTCTGAATTGCGGCAACCATTTGCCGTGTTAAGCTTATTTTCGGACGAATATTACGCTTTAAACAAATTATAAACCATATTAAAGCTAAAATACCGCGTTATTAAATTAGAATATTAAATTGGTGTAACCGTATTAAAATAATTGTTTCAGAATGGCGAAAACGTTTTATTTTTGGATACATTTTTTTATTAGTTATAATTTCATAGTGCTTGCCTAAGGCTCAAAATTTCTCAAGTATGCCACTTAAAAATTGATGCTATCATTTTCCTCGGTTTTCAATCGGTTTAAAAAAATAGAATAAGCTTTCATATGGATTTTTCTATTTTAAAACATACTGGTAAAGTTTTCGTTTTTTATTGTCTGCTTAATCGATATAATACAAAAACCAATACTTATACTTATTGAAACTTTTTTTAAATTTATTTTAAGTTAATGATACTATTTCTTACAGCTTTATAATAAATTTAAAAAATGAATATATATATATATATATATATTTAATATATTTGATTTACCCATTGACTTTATCAATAAGAATGTAGAATTTTGGACACAGGATGAAAGCTATCAAGATAATCTAGTATTTTTCAAACGTCTTAGCGTTTTCAATGATGTAGCAGAAAGAGGAATGCATTAATAGAAGAGTACAACAAATGTTTGATTTTAAGATAGTACAAGTTATGGAATAACTTTTTTTATTTTAATTGATCTAAATCCAGTATAGAAAAAAAAAAACGGTTTTTCACGATTATTGATATTTCGTAAAAAATGTATTGTTTTACCGAAGTACACTCGATAAACTTCACAAAAAATATATTTCATGTTTTTGAGCCAATATTTCGTAATAGAGTATGAAAAACTATAAAAGTCATCATTTACTATTTGAGGTTGAACTTTAAACTTTTAAACGAGTCGACTAAGCAAAAAATCATATCAGCCCTTTTTTGTAGATCGTTCAATTCCCTACAAGAATATGTATTGATTTCTACAACTCACTGATTAGTTAAAACGCAATAAAATTACAAACAAAAAATGTTTTTTTCACGTGTTATTTAAACGGAAAATAAAAAATCGCAATGAGCCACCTCTTTATATCAATATTAAGAGCTCAAACTTAATCAGAATTTTTTTTTTCGTCATCTAAGACAATATTTTCATGGTAACTATAGAAAAAAAAATTAAAAGTTTTTTTTGGCCCACCCTAATATATATATATAATATATAGGTATATATATATATATGTATAAATATAACCTACGAACTTTTTAGCGTCCATACATTTAAAAATTATATACTATTCAGCGTCCACCGTCATTGAGCATCCGTATACGGACGCTGAACGGTAATTCCGTGTTAATTTGGATCCTAACAATAATATTGTTATAATAATATTACTATAATAATATTATTATAATAATATTATTATAAAAATATTATCGGCATGTGCGCTAGATGTTTGCAATCTTTTAAATATTACAGAATTTTGCATTAAAAAATCTGTAGTCTGTGTTGGTAGTTATTTTTTATATAAACGGATGCTGAAATGTCGTACTTTGGGTCAGATTTATACAGAAGTAGTTAAAACAATTTTCATCGGTAGCGCTGCAGTCGTATACGTATATTGATATACTTATGCATTATAATATAGTTCGGCGTCCTCCAATTTGACAACGCCGCTAAAAGACTTTGTGGGTAAATTAAAACTTACTATATACCTCCGCTTGCTATCACCATTTGGTAATTTTTATATACGATATATATTGTTTATTTTAAAATTTAAAAGTAAGGTTAGGTAAGTACTGAAAGATACTTTTTTCCACGTATAAAAAAATGGAGAATTGATCAGTATACAGGGAAAAACAAAAATTTTTTTTCAACCTATATATGAATTTATTTTAGATTCCTAGTAAAATTCCAAGCATAATTCATATAACATACCATATACCTAAATTCAACCGTTTCTGAAATATTTGCATTTGAAACGTTATCATCAAATATTTTTTTAAACTGTTACAAATCAAGAAGCCTCAAAAAAATGTTTATTAATAAATAACTATAGTGACATAATATGTCAATATTAATAGTTAAGTGAGTATAAATGCCGTACTGGGACAGAAAAAGAAAAACTATTTTAACTTATTATCTTAAAAATAATTTAAATATTTCAGAAATGGTTGAATTTAGGTATATGGTATGTTATATGAATTATGTTAAGAATTTTACAAGGAATCGGAAAATAAATTTATACATAGGGTGATCCATTGAAAAAAATAAACTTTTTGTTTTTTTTCTGTAGGTATACTGATCAATTTTCCAATTTTTCGAATACGTAGAAAAAAGTATTTTTCAGTACCTACATAACCACACTTTTAAATTTGTTGAGACACTTAAAATAAAAAAGTTAAAAGGGGGCGACATTATAGGGGATCACCCTGTACAGCATAAAATTGTGACTTAAAATCATTTTTGTATTTTTTTATTAGTTATTGTGGGAGATATAATAAGCTAATTACTAAACCACTGTAAACCCTGACCGGCCTACAGTATATACGAAACACGTTACTTATATATTAATATTAAGTGAAAAGTTTGACGTTTTCCCTTATGATATTTTAACTTTACATTTTATGACCTATCAAAAATGATATAAAATGTCAAATTTCAAAACAAGTAATATCTACAATGTGTGATAACTTAACCTTGTAGTAGTGGCGCCTTATATTTAACATTGGTGGTGGCGCCCGGCCTGTCAGGCCCGTAAATTTAAAAAAATCATATTTATGCTAGTATTTTTTCTTTGTGAATTTTTTACTTTTAATTTATTACTTAATCCTATTGTGACCAAGGTCCCTGATTTTTTTTAACAAAAAAACCTCATATGTTTGAAATATGGGGTTAATTTTATGGGGACAGGATTATAAGGTGACATAATATTATTTCTCAAAAAACTAAATAAAAAATGTATTCTACCAAAAAAACAACAAATGGTTTATAAGCTTGAATAACAAAATATCGTATTAAACGTGGTTTTGATTTTTTTCCACACAATTATGACACATAATTTTGGCATGGGTCATACATAGAAATTTTTGGCTATGAAGTGTGTGGTCCTTCTGTCTATGCGACATTCTGCACACCTTTTTCTGGTCCCAGGGGCAATTAGTTGAGGTTCAACATTATCGGTAGAAGTCTCAGCTACTTCTTGTCGCCTTTGACGTACCTCAGTTGGTAAATTTTGTTCCATAGAACGGCGTTTCAAATGCTTCTACTAGGACATAGCGCCGTTCTTCAAGAGCTTTCGCATTAATAATTTGAATTATTAGCAGTGTGTATTACTTGGGCATTTATTCCAGCCACATTCATTAGCCCATAAAATATGACCATATTGGATAGAATAAAGTATAAAAATATGCTAAATAATTAATATACCACAAAATAGTCGTATAACATAAATGGTGGCGCCCGGCCTTTCAGGCCGTTTTAGGTTATAACTTTTTAAGTTAGAACTGTAAGTAAATAAACATTGCACTACACCTTTCTACGCAAAAAGTTAGAAAGGTACTGAAAAATTCAGAGTTGTCTCTTAATTATTTTCATAATGATCCGCTAAATAAGATCGCTTGGAAAATAAAATATTTATATTTTTGTATTTTTATATGGGGTGTACTATGGCTCCCAGTCTTATTTTCTCAAAAATAATTTCTCAGTAAAAATTTCTGAAAGCAAAAATAACTCAGCAACTCAAGTTAAGAAATTCCGAATCCAAAATTTCTCACGCAAAAATGTCTTCGATACAAAAATTCTCAAAGCAAAAAATACAAAATATATAATAAATAAAGTAATAAAATTAAAACAAACCAACAAAACCCAATATCCAACCCCATTTTAAAAAAAAAATAAAAAATTGGCGAGTGCCAGGGTAAGTGGTAAACCAAATAAAGTTATAAAATTAAAACAAACCAACCAAACCCAACACCCAGCCCCACAGGCAACCCAACACTTTTCAACATTTAAAATAAATTAAAAAGTAACTCTTACTGCGCCAAATCGTTACAACTATATAATCGTTATATCGATCGTATACGAATACTGTGAATACAGAAAGGACGCCCGGAAATCGACGATTTGAAAGTAAATATACCCTAAAGAATATACGTATTGAGCGACTCCCGCCCCTAGCGGTAAACGCGTTCAACTAATAATATACAAAATGTATACAAAAAAAAAGGTGTTACTATTATCTGGGCGCCCAGACAAAATGTGGTTCTTTGAACAGTTACGGTATCCTATGGGTCGTTTCTATAGCAAAACAACCGAGCGTCCGTATACGGACGCTCTGTTGGAGCCGGACGCTTGGAAGATAGGGATTCGTTAATGTACGGACGCTAGGATATTAGTAAGATGAATATATATATAAATATATATATATATATATATATATAAATATATATATATTCATTTTTTAAATTTATTATAAAAAATTGTATCATTAACTTAAAATAAAATTTAAAAAAAATTCAATAAGTATAAGTATTGGTTTTTGTATCATATCGATTAAGCAGACAATAAAAAACGAAAACTTTACCAGTATGTTTTAAAATAGAAACATCCATATGAAGGCTTATTCTATTTTTTAATTTACTTTTCTGAATTAAGTAATGTCCATTTTAATTTGGTAACTATAATAACGTCTTTTTATTAAAGGGTAAAGGTTTAATAATAAAACAATAATAATAATTATTATTATTTGATCTCTTACGTTTTTCAAATTGTTATCAATTATAATTAATAACAATTTGAAAAACAAAAGAGATCAAATCCCAGGTTCTCAATAAAAAAATCTGTCTTTTCCAAACCGTCAAAATTAACGGAAATCCGGTAAACATTAAGACACATTAAGAAGAGAGGGATACGTACCGTTGGCGGCGACAAATTAACGGTGGATCCCCTACGTTCCTGGGGACCGATGCTGGAGTGCCGACGTATGGGCAGGCCCCCTCCCGGGGTGCCGCCCGGCGAACTGGCGCACGACGGCGCGATCCTGATCTTGGGCGTCATCAGCGTGTTGTCGGATAGACGGCGGTTGGGAAAGGCGTTCACTACGCGCAGGAAGTTGCTGTCGGGAGAAGACGGTGATCCGCCGAACCACCAGCCGCCCAGCATGCCACCTGCAACGAAATTGTTTTTAATTTCTTATGTACACACTTTGCAATAGATAAGAACTGATTTAAGTTTGATTTTTAGATTTTATTTTTATTTTCTTTATGGGTGGATATCTAGATGTGATTAAATAATAATCAAGAATATAATGTATTCTGAGCTTTACCAAGGGTAACATTCTACAGGGTGTCCAGAAAAGGTAGGGGGTATTTGTAAATTTAATAAAAATAAAACTACAAGTCAGAAAAAAATATTTTTCTTTTTGAATTTTTAGACAAAGTTTTGGAAAATTAAGTCCCAAAGATTTTGTTGTCCAAATGTTGACCCTCGCACTGCTGGTATTCCTCTAACCGAATACGGAAATTAACTATCACGCGTCTACTCATGTCTCTGATAACAACGGCGATTTCGTTGCGGATGTTGTGCTTCAATTGCAGGAGAGTGGTCTATTTTTATAAACTTTCTTTTTAAGGTATCACCATAAAAATAATCAAGTAATGAACAAATCATTGGGCCTTAAATTTTTGAAAACCGACGGTAAACAGGTTAACCGTTCACTGCAGTGAACGGTATTGCGACATGTTAGAGAAACTTTTTGACTCCAAAACTGCAGAAGTTTGAAGGTTTTTATGTGGAAACATGGTTTCAACAAGATGGGGCCCCTTGCCACCCCTTAAATCAGTCACTTGAGGTTTTCAATCAAATTTTCACGAAAAAAGTGATCTCTCGACGTGGCACCATTAACTGGCTTCCGAGAAGCGCCGATCTTACACCATTTGATTATTTTTGTATGAGGAAACCTTAAAGATAAAGTTTATAAAAACAGACCACGAATTTTTCTGCAATTGAATTACAAGAGCCGCACCGAAATGGCCGCTGTTTACAGAGATATGTGCAGACCTGCAATAGTGAATTTCCGTTTTCGGTTAGAGGAATGCCAGTAGCGCGAGGGTCAACATTTGTACAACAAAATCTTTGGCACTTAATTTTCCAAAACTTTGTCTAAAAATTAAAAAAAAAAAAATTTTTCTTACTACCTCGACTGAAAATACGTTGTTTCGTCCCCGATTCCACGGCAGAAAGTTTACGTTTCTTGCATTGGTCAAGCTATACGCGCACACTCTATAATAGCGGGAGTAAAAATTTTTTAGTCGTGTGCTTAACATATGCAACTCTGATTACGACACTAATATAATCTCAAAATTTGGGCAGGCATTAATATGTTCCGATATACACATTTAATTTTTCCCGTATTTTCCCCTACCCTTTCTGGACACCCTGTATTATCCAAAATTCATCTTACAGACTGTTAGATAAATTTTGAATTTTGAATAATGCGCTCGCAAACTTTGTGAAAGTGATTTTTTGTATGTGATGTAAGTGATGTGTTTAATATAGTTTTATTATTTAAATGTATTTGAATTTAATGGCAAATATTAATAAATTAAATTATTATAATAATTGTCAAAATGTTCACTCATTATTGTAAAGAATACAATTTTCTGCATTACCCCCGTGCCAAATTCATATAAATTGTGGAAGAAATAGAACAAATTTCTATCGGTGTTTAGGTTTCAAAAACGCGCCACCTCTGTATCTGATAACATATTCTTAAAATATTAATTAAAAACTACTTTTTAATGTATTTTAAAGTAAAACTCCTTTAGAGAGGTGGAAGTCCGAAAAATAGAAGAGTTTAATTTGACACGTTTAATATGTCACTGAAAATATGACACGCTTTTAAACTCCCGTATCAGGAGTATCAGGAGAGATGAAGCCGCAGAAGTTGTCATTTATTTTGCTGTAATAGAAATACCTATCAAAAATGTAAGGATCAAAAGAGCATGAAATAGCACATTTTATTTATTGGCTTTGAAATATAAGTGTTTGAGAAGTAAAAAACGGTGAGTTTCAAATTTTTTTAATATTTTCAAAATACAAATTTACAAAATTTACAACCAGTTACTGGTTAGTAAATAGTCAATAGGTAGTCACCCAATGACAAAAATTCAGTTACTGATTAGTTTATCAGTAAGTGAATTTTTTTTATAAATTTCTAACAGAAAATAATGAAATATGTAATAACAACACAGTTTTAATCATTACTCTAAAACTTGAATTCTATAGGATATATGAATATATATATATATATATATATATATATACATATATATTTGTGTTTGTCCTATTGTGTATCAGTCCTTCGAAGGGACTTTAAGCCCGCGGTCTGTTTCTACCCCTAACCCGCTCAGGCCATTCAGTTGGTTTCTGATACTTCTTGGGAAGTAAGGGTGGAACTAAAATAGCACTTTTGTATATGATACATCAGGGCTCTAATATTAAACAAACAAAACTCCATTTAATTGACATTTTCAGAAACTAAAAAGTACCTAGTATTACTTCGAAAAAATTTTGGTATGATATTTGATCTGGGCAAACCACGTTGGTCCGGCGTGCCGTCAATAGGAGACAGCGGCCATCAGGCAGCCGACTGGCCAAAAAAACTACAGACGTTCTGGATTTGTTCAATCCCAAGAATTTTCTATGAACGTCTCATAGGTTATTTTTTATTATATGTAGGTCCTGAGATTTTAACACTCTTAGATCCAAAGTCAAGTCAAAAATATTTATTTCTTAATTACAGGTACATGAGTGGAGCATTATCAACTATCAGTAACTACTGATAGTTATTAATAAAGGGAAATATAAATAAGTACGAATAAGTATTTTAACGTTATAACGTTAAAATTTGACGTTACTGATAGGTATATTCATATTGATATTCCCCTTTATTCATAACTATCAGTAGTTACTATTTTTGTAATTTTAACAGTACCTATACTGTGTTTCGGTTTGTCAAATCCAGTTTAATAGGTGTCAGACAGTCAGTTTGAATCAAGTAAAAATGTTATTTTTCGTGCTTTGACAACTTAATAATAATTAGTTTTGAATTTCCCGCTTCGAAACGGTAGTGGGGAAAATTATTAATATTTACTAACTTTTTAGTGAAATGTTTCAAAGTAAACCCCCTTTCACATAGCTCCGTAATAGTTAGGGATAATGTATTAACTGAAAGACTAAAACAAAAAATATTTGTGCTTCTAGAACTTCATTTTAGATTTATTTAAAAGATATAACGGTAAGCTATTAAAAACACTTACGTAAACACAGAGTGTGAGAATGCGAGACATTTTTTAAAACCTTAGTAATTAATGTCATACATTCATTAAAAATATGCAGCGGTTACTTTATTGACGTAGTGACAGTACAATAATAATAAAAACGTACCATTATTTCTCCCAGTCATAATGACAGTATTTAAGTTAGTAATTAGTAATAAATTATAAGAGAAGCAGTACCTTTAAGTGCAATTTACCAACACAGATCAAGTAATTATAATTCTTAAACTTTGACTGGTCACCTGATAAAAATTAAACATATTGAAGTTGATTTAAAGTTGTTTCATATTTTACATATATTTAAGAATTCAAAATTCCCTAAATTTTGTCAAAATATATTATTAATATATAAATCACTTACTTCCGGGCGCTGGAAGCGCTTTCTAGGCTACAGTCGCGACCTCGAAAATCGATTATCAGTTGCCAAAGTTGGGTTGACGCCGGAAATTGATTATGGTCGGTCTGACGTCGCGACGTCAGACCGACCATAATCAACGCGTCGGCCCGATGTAAAAATGCGGAAGGCCGACGGAAGATCGTTTGTCGAGAAGGTATGATATTTTTAACTAATCATTTTAACTGGATTCGATAAATTTGCTAATAAAAATTTTTGGAGTTTGCAGTTTTTGATATTAGACCCCTTATTATAATACAATAATAATAATAATAATACAATATAATGGATAATACACATATACTATTTATTGTCTCCTTCAGAAGTTTCACTTTAAAATAAGGCAATTTTAATGCAATTATTTATAAAGTTTGTTATTTTAATAACAATTAATGGTTATAATTAATAAAAATTATTTGATGTGGATTATTTAATTTTACAACCAGCCAAGTCCATAACGATACATTTTCAGAAGAGCAAAAAGTCCAATAGGTAGTAGCAGTGGCGTAGCGTGGTTGTTGGCCGCCCGGGGCGGAAGACAATTTTGCCGCCTTCATATTTAGGTACTTTAATTTAATGTATACATCACATTACATACATTAATTCTAGAGAAGACTTAAGATTAGGTACAAATTGACGATCGACAAGATTACATAATTAGTGAATATAAAACGCAAATCAATTAAAAAAAAAACTAGAACTATAAATTTTTATTGAAAAATAATATAAGTACTCATAAAGTTCCGTGCTCTTTTGAATCGGTCCGAATTTGTAGTTGAGATAAAGATATGAAATGGTTCAAATATTTTTATTAATTATTGTGAAATTTTGCCGCCCCCTAAAAAGTGCCGCCCGGGGCGGGCCGCCCCTGCCGCCCCCACTACGCTACGCCACTGGGTAGTAGGTATATTTAGTAGATACTATTGTAAATTACTCTGAAACAAAAGTTATTGACAGTTCCCAGACAGCAATATGACGTCTTAATTAAGTCTGCATAAGCTCTATTTTATGATTTGGACGTCAAACACAACATCAGAAAGAAATTTTTAAGAAGTTCTTAAGACTTCGAATGCGCCACCTATTGAACTAATCAAGACTTCTCAAAAAAGAACTCTTGAGGAACCCTTTTCTTTGACTTCGCAATTAAGCATTTTAAAGAGTTCTACTGTATAAACTTATAAAAAGACTTCTTTAGAATTTCCCGTTTTGGATAAAGAAGTACTACTCGGGTACTGATGAAAAAATTACATACTGGATCGTTGCTTATTTTGACATGTCAAGTTTATTTTATTAATTTTATTAATTTTTTAAATTGATTTTATTAAAATCATTTTAATAATTTGCTCGTATTCGCTTATTTTAGGAATTGCGATTACTTCGTCTCACTTTTGTTTAAATTTAAGCGTGCTCTTCACCGGCACCGATAGACGCTCTTTTGGAGCTCGTCAGTATCGGGTAGCCGTTTACCTAGGTCTAAGACCGTTTGGTATGGAGCACGCTCTAAATTCTTCTTATATCAAACACAAGCAGTTACAGCGGTGAGAAGAAAGTAATCGCATTAAAATGAATTTATGAATTCATCAAGAACTCTTAATCTTGAGCTCCTAAAAATGATTTCTCTAAGATGTCATATTGTGACCTCAGTAAGATGTTTTTCAACAGACTTCGTACAGAAATCTTTCTGAATTGTGTGCTGCCTAGGCATTGATTTCTAATGAATTAACAAAAATATATTATAGACAGGTAAAAATTAAAATATATAAATAAATTAAAATTCCAACATCAACGCAAAAGATTACTTACCATTACATTCAGGCGTAAAAAAACAATAATGAAAAATGACCATTAAACAAATATAAATTGATTGAAATTAATCAAATTTAACACAATTATCTGTAATTATTCAATGTTATTATTGTAATTATTAAAGTAATTATTTAATAAAAACCATATATGTTTATTGAAACTAGGTTAGAGCGCACTAGGAAAATAAATAAACACAAAATTAGAAATTCTGCGCAAGCCTCAAACTGCGCATTAAAAATGAATCCATTAACAAGTACTTAATTCGACGTCTGTATTTTGACTTCTAAAAGAGTTAATAGTATGATTTCAATTGGAAGTAAGAAAAAAGAATACTCTGTAAGCTCAAAATAAATTGTTTAAAAGGAGGTCAAGAAAAGATCTTCATTTGTACGTAAAAAAATTGACTTCTTATTTATGAGTTCATTAACAGCTCAGAATTCTGAGCTCATAAAAAGGAGCTGTTTAAGACGTCATGTTAGAACTTCTACATGAAGTTGTTTAAAAGACTTCATACTGAAATCTTTCTGAATTGGATGCTGACTGGGTTGTCACATAGTATTGCTCTTAATTGTCGGCGTAAAAAATATAAAAAACTTTAATTAATATGAATACTGTACCTATATGTATAATTCGAAAAGAACAAGATTTTTTTGAAGTTTATAAATTCAGTGGTACGTTGCCAGGACATTTCGTACATTAGTTGTAAGTTAAAGTAATGTTTTTTTTCTGTGAAATCATAACTGTTATTAAATAAAGTGTTTTATAAAGAAAAATTTTAAGTTTAGAAAAGTTGATATCTCCAAAACAAAGGCCGATCGGAAACAAAATATTTTATATTTTGCTGAATTGTGTATGGACCAAAACGGTATTTTAATTTGGATAATTTTTTTTAAATATTTTTAAAATTAATTGTTCTGGTTTGGCCTACATATTTTATTTTTAGATGCACTTAATTATTTTTGTATATATTTGAAATTAAAATATAAACGGAAATGATTTATTGAACAATATTTTTTAAATATTGCATATTTTATGAATAAAATAAGTTCATTATTATTTTAAAAAAAAGCAAACCCAACTAAAAAAAGTTGATTTTAACAGTAAGTATATTAAGTAATGCTCAAAACAATCTACGTTTAGTGGGGAAAACAATTCACCTAAAAGCCTAAAGCCGGGTCTACAGGGGTCCGATCGCAGCTTGCGCAAAGCACCCCGGGACGTGACGATGGAGCAAGGTTCTTTTGTCAGCTGGGTGCTTTGCGCAAGCTTATGTTCTGCGATCTGCGACCTGCGACAATTGTAGACCCGGCTTAATGGATGAATATGTAAGTGACATTTTCGTGCTAAACGAAAATGTGTTGGGTTAACAATGTTAACTTAATTAATATTATAGTTAAACGTGTTCATTCGCTAATCTCTTCAATTTCTATCTTAAAAAAGTATTTGAAAATAAAAAGTTCTTATCTAATGCTTTTAAATATTGTTTAAGTGTATTTTGTAAAATTTTGGTAGATATAAAAAGTGTTTGGTATACCTATAGGTGCTGGTATGTAATTTGCCTGTCGAGTTATGTGACACATAGTGCGTAAATAATCGTGTTGTGTTTCCATTGTTGTGGGTTTGAAATTGTCAGGATTAAAAGTACTTATTTTGTTGGTATATAAATGTTGTTATTAAGTTTTTAAGCTTTATGTTTATTTTTATTTTAATATTATATTTAAACTGTTGTCCCTTATTCTTTTTAGAATTATGAAACTTGTAATATGTACATTATTAAAAACTTAAAACAACCCATTTCATTTAAAAAGGTAAAGTTAAAAAACAAGTAATATACAAAACTGGCAGGGGACACAGAATTAAAAACATTTACAGTAGAACAATATACATTTTTAAAGTACCTTAACCACATATTAAGTTAAGTAAATGGTAGTAAAACAATTGCACTAGGTCCTTTAATGCCAAACAAAGGTACTTAAATAGCAAATGATGGTGAAATGGAAAATAGAATTTTTTTCTCATTTAAATTATGTTTTAAAAAGTCAATCTTAAGGTATAATAATACCAATTAGTAAGTTAATTTTGTAAGATTCACCGAGTTGAAAAGCTAAAATAAAGTTTAAATTATTTTTTTTTGTTTTCAAGCAGTTTTATATTTTATTGTTTATACATTTACAAAATATTTTTATAACTAGATTTTAATTAAAAACTATAAAATCTAAACTAATTTCTAATTTCTATTTTACCTTTGCTTTTACAGGTTTTCTTTAAAATTAATACAAACATCGCGTAAAAGTTTTAAACGCAATTTTTGTTTAATTTTATTAATCCTCGTGTAAGGTTCAGATGTGGGGTCGATGAACATGCACTATCATGAATATTATCTAAACATGCAAGTTTTTATTTTTAATTAACAAAAGCTTAATTTACAAATGTGTAAAATATTCCATCGTTTTTTATTTCTTTAAAACTCAGTTATAATTTTCCGTATTTCAGAAAAGTTGCAAAATATTATTTAAACTAACATTTAAAAACAAGAAAACTATGAACGAACATTCTGTTTTAAAATCAACATAAAGAAAGTTTCCTTAAACGATGCAACTTGCAACAGTATACGAGACGATGGAAAGTCAGAGTAAACTTATACGTTTTGTCAATTAAGAATTAAAAATTAATCGTTAGTATTTACACTAGGTAGATATAGTATGAAAGTTTAATAAATTTCTTATACCTACATATTGTGGAAATAAAGAGGATAATCGATTTTATTAAAAATTTTGCTCAGTATCGAAGTTAAGAGAGCTTTGTGCACTACTATAACTTCAAACTCAGTATCCTTGTCTTTAGACTTATTCGGTCGGAATTATGACACTGCTTTGGCCAAGGTCCCCCGAAGTTGCTTTTAATTGTTACAGTTTTCGGTATTGAATCACGCCAATAGCTTTGAATCCAGGGGCATTTTTAGAAAAGTCAAGCTTCTGATTAGGAATCTTCAAACGCGTTCATAACCCATAAATGATTAATAGGGCAAGGAAAATACTTAGGGCAACTGGCGACCATCATGCATACCATTACGTACGTTCTACTCTATAAATAGGTTTCAGAGATATATGTGGAATCTACAGAACTATCGCGAGCAAGGTCATGTTGTATGTGATTCAGGAACTTCTCAATTTCTACCTGCTACCCCAAATTGTTTTGGACGAGGCTGGATGTTTTCCGGAAAAGAGAACAACAATCATGAAAGTGAGACACATGATACAGAAATTCTATGAGTATTATGTTTCAGCAACTTTTTTTCTTTGAATAATCCAAGGTATTCGACACAGTTTGATGGAGTCAATTGTGTTACAAGAGATGGCAGTATCAGAACACCTGGTCTATCTTATTAAATCTTTTTATAAGGCATTTGTGTGTAGGGTGAGCTGTCACCAAAGTTCACGGTGTGGATTTTGGGTATACCAATATCTCAGTTATTAGACATGGGACCCACACCAAATTTATAATAGTTTATAATGACATTAAATAGACAAGTTCGGCGCAAACAGGATTTAAATTGAAGTTTGCGAAAAAAAAGTTAGTTTTTCGTGTCGCCTCACCTGCCTTCTGGTTCCCCTATCTGAGATAATTCAAATTAAAGTGGTGCAATTTATAATCTACTATAATTTATTGAAAAATTTTAAATTTTATTTAAAAAATCTAAATATTACAGATTTTATACCATTTTAAATATTTTTTTAGTTTAATAAAATAAAGAGGAAATATTTTAAATCGTATAAAATCTGTAATATTTGGATTTTTTAAATAAAATTTTAAATTTGTCGATAAATTATAGTAAATTATAAATTGCACCACTTCAAATTAAAATGATCTCAAATAGGGGGACCAGGGAACGGGTGAGACGACACGAAAAACTAACTTTTTTCGCAAACTTCAATTTCAATTCTGTTTGCGCCGAACTTGTCTCTTTAATGTTGTTGTTTATAAACTATTATAAATTTGGTGGGGGTCCCATGTCCAATAACTGAGATATTGGTATATCTAAAATCCTCCAGCCGCCACTGCGGTGTGCAAAGGAGTTCGGCACCCTGTCCCCCATACTCATCCAACTCTAAGAATCGTCTTCTTCCGACTATTCAGAAACGTATTTTGAAGTTCTTCGTGCACATCATTAAAAAATATTGGATTGAAAAACTCTGTATTCAGGGGAGAAGTTTTCGATAGTTTTGGTATTTAAAATCATATTTATATTTTTATCTTCTCTAAAATTTTAAATTTTATCAGTGTAGCGCAAACATTTGCTGAATACAAATGTTTACAAAAGATGGCTAAAGCTTACTACATAATAGCCACTTTAAAAAAAATATTTAATTTATGAGAAATAAACCATTAATAATTAATAAACAAATAAAATGATATAGATTTTCATTAAAAATTCATTTACCTAATATTTACTGCAAAATCTGAGAAATTTTCGTACTATAATTTACAATAATTTTACATTTAATATAAATTCAAAGGGAGAAAATAGGATATTTATTTTAATTGTATTAAAAAAAAAATACTACAGTGCCAAAAGCCAAAAAGTCATAATATACAGGGTGGCCCAAACAAAACCCAGCAAGGTTTATGGCTTGGTATGTAAAAATAAATAAAAATCTTCGTACCCGTTTACTTTTGTTTTCAGGGGGAAATATGTATACATCAATTTTATTACTGTAACTTAAACCCCTTAGCAGGGGCGGCATTTACCCTTATTTTTTCCAAACGGGAAGGGGTATGTTATGATGCATCTTTTGAAAGGGCATTACATTTTCTTTAAAATTTTAAATTTGAGCTATGCGACGCCGAGAAATGGAATTCCGACCATTTTACTGGACTGCTTATTTACAAATTTCGTAAAGCGAAAAATTCGTTGAAAAAATTGTTTTTAAACTAACAAATATATACAAAAGTTTATATCAAAAGTGCTCTTTTAGTTCCATCCTTACTTCCTAAGAAGTCCCAGAAGCCAACTGAATGGCTTGAGCGGGTTAGGGGTAGGAACGAACCGCACGCTTAAAGTACCCTTCGAAAGACTAATATACAATAGGACAAACACAAATAATATCCATATCCCTGGTGGGATTCGAACCCACGACCTCTCGGCTTGTAGTCAGCAGCACTAACCACTAGTCCACCGTCGGCGGTGGTCAACAAATCAACTTTATCCTTAGTAAAGTAGTTTATGTGGATAGTTCCTTTTTTCTATGCTTTTATTTTCTTTCGATTCGATAAAAAATTGTTTATTCTATTGCGAAGAGAGTGGAAATTATTTAATTAATTGTATTTTATAAACAATGAATGTGCAAGAGTAACGGCAACTTAGTTTAATAGACACGTACATTATGGTTACATCCTAAAACTAGTAGCAAAATTCCAGAAAACTGGTTCAGTGGTAAATTGGTCCGACACGAATCCAATGATCTTCCATGAGGTTCAACATCCTCAGAAATTAAACGTTTGGGCTGGTGTTTTTGGTGATCACATAAGTAAACCATTTTTCTTACGGGGAAATTTAAATGGTGCTATTTACTTAGACTTGTTGGAAAATGCCGTTAACCCAGCGCTGATCGAAATAATGGAAAATGACCAACGTTACGATGAAATCCGATATATCAGCAAGACGGGGCGGGCTCCTCCCCATTATTATTACCTGTGCGGCAGTTGTTGAATGAAAAAGTGCTGTCGAGTGCCCGCGAGATTAACGGATTTATCTCTCCTTGATTTATTTTTGTGGGGACATATGAATCCTTAGAAGATTTACGGAACCGCATCACATAGTCGGGGAACACTTTGAACAGTTGCTGTACTATTGTATGGAGGTGAACGGCGGACATTTTTAACAGTTAATAAGATAATACGTACTAATCAATAAAATTAAATTAAATTTCTCGGCAACACCCAGCACAAATTTAAAAAAAGAAGCGCTATTCATCAAAAGATGTATCATAACATACTTGCGTCTATATCCCAAACCTATTTCCTGTCAAATGCACATGCGCGTAGTGACAAATATCAACAAATATCACTAGAGGCTAAATGTAGCAAAGTATTCTTCAAGGTTATGACGATTAGCTGTCATTTTGGTTATGCAGGTACACTGCATTGTGCCATACCAAACTAACCGAAACTTAACAACCCAACCCAATCGACCCCTCCCCATTGTCACAATCCAGCCTGCCCTTAGATATATTATACCTCTATTGCTCAATGGGGCGGGAGGGGCCCAATGGGGCGGGATCGGTTGGGTTGGGTTGTTAAGTTTGGGTTGGTTTGGTACGGCACAATGCAGTGTACCTGCATAACTTTTTACTTTGAAATTTGTTAAAGAAACACTTGACAGTGACAAACTACGGAACGCATGCGCATTTGACAGGGAATAGGTTTCGGATATAGACGCAAGTTCATAACATAACCCTTTCCTTTTGGAAAAAATAAGGGTGAATGCCCCCGCTAAGGGGATGAATAATAAATAAATAAATAAATTCTTTATTTACCCAACAGATAAACCATTTACAGGGCAATAATAATACGTATACCTCTAATAGTAAAGACAAAACTAACTAAAATTGACATAAATATTAATAATAATTAACCAATTCCTTAATACTACAATTATTAATATAGCATACATTACAGATTTTATTAAAATTATTACACATAAACTGCACAGAAAATTTTAAATGCACATTAGTCCTGGAGTTAGCATATCTAAATGTGCATTGAAAGTAACTCCGCTGCATCAACTTTGTTATTTAACAATTTATAGATTAGAATTTGACTAGAGGCAAATCTTCTGTTTGCTAAAGATTGCATTTTAAATTTATTTACCAGCAAACGATTATCTTTACCCCATTCTGGATAATTATTCTCTAATTTAAAATAAATATATTTTAAGAATCTTTTCTGCAATGATTCTACTTTATTTACATATATATTGTAACAAGGATACCAAAACACAGAACCATATTCTAATTTGGATCTAACCAGAGAGAAAAATAAACATTGAATTGAATACTTGAGAAGAATTTACAGTTTCTTATAATAAAACCAAGCATGCGATTAGCTGATGTGCATATATTAAGTATATGTTCATTAAATGATAACTTTGAGTCAAAGGTTATACCCAGATCCTTAATAGAATTAATTCGTAATAATAGAGAATCGTCTAATTTATAGTCATAAACTATTACTTGTAAATTTAGTGTAAAGGAACATATTTTGCACTTTTTTACATTTAAATATAATTTATTTTTTGCACACCACTCATTAACAGAATTAAGTTCTCTTTGTAGATTTTCACACTCCTGTACATTTCGTATTTGTGCATACATTTTAAGATCGTCCGCAAAAAGTAGATTAAGATTAGATGGCAGATCATTTATAAATATATTAAATAGTAGTGGACCCAAATTGGATCCCTGGGGTACACCCGAGGATGCAACAAATGAAGATAACATAAATCCGTTATAACATACAATTTGTTTCGTTTTGTTAAAATATGATTCAAAAAGTTTTAATAGAGGTTCGCTAAAATAATAAAGATCTAGCTTACTTAACAGGGTCCACCCTATCAAAGGCCTTTGCAAAATCTGTATATATCACATCAACCTGAAATTTACTAACAAAATATTAGATATAAACTGATTAATAATAGTTAAGTTTGTTACTGTTGAACTACCACTGGTAGGCTACCAGACACAAAACCATGTTGTTTATGTGAGATAAGAGATCTGATTTGCTAATAAACTTGAGTATATACGAAAATCTCAAAGGCCTTTGCAAAATTGTTTAAAATAGATATTGGTCTATAATTACTTATATTACTAGGATCACCGGACCTAAGTATTGGACATATTTTAGACTCTTTCAAAATCTATGGAAATTTTCCACATGAAAGAATTTTACCAAAAATGGTGTTAAGTAGTTGGGAAAAGATTAAAGCACAGTCTTTAATTAAAAAGCTAGGAATAAGATCTAGCCCTGATGTTTTTTTATTATTTTTAATATATCTGATTCATGGATAGGTGAAATATTTATACAAGCAAAATTAGAAATGAGTTTACTTTCATAATCCTTTGTTTCTGAAGGGGAGTATACACTACTAAAGTATTTAGCAAAACCATTTACTATCTCCTCGGGCGTATTGTAAGTTTCGTTGTCATTATGCACTCCCCCCAGGAATTCTGGAAGATCTTTTTTATTATTAACAAATGACCAAAATTGTTTAGGATTAGTATATAGATTGTTTTCTGTTTGGGGTATGCAGTTTCTGTAGTCAGTATTAGTTTGTTGTTTAGTAAGTTTTCGTAGCCGAGAGACTTTACTATACATTTTTGCATTGCCGGTTTTTTTTTTTAAAGTTTATAATAATAAAATTATATTTTAAGTTTTTTATTAACACTGCTTACGAACATATATGTATAACATATATTATATCGATGACTTTCTGCCAAAGTATCGTAAGCAACATAACTCAAATTTCGGGAATTGAAAACATTTTTTATTTTAAAATCTGTTTTAACCCATATATAACCTATAGGTTTTATAACAAGTAAATAGCTATAATTATAAGCTATTTACTTGTTATAAAACCTTTAGGCTATATTTAATTTGAAACAGTCTTTAAGACAAAAAATGTTTTCGATTCCCGAAATTTTAGTTATGTTGCTTACGATACTTTGGCAGAAAGTCATCGATATTGGAACATGCAAATCGAAAACCGAATATAATTTGTTATAGAATTGCTGACACAAAATATCAGGATCACTATAACACACAAATAAAATCCCAGTCAACTTCCAGTAAGACTTGATACAAATTGCGAAAGTTAGCTTTTATAAAGTTATAATGTCTTCTAGATTTATTGAGAGGAAGTAGTGACAATCTTTCTAATGTTAATTTACATTCTTAATTACTAGCGGTAGGTTGTCTTCAAATACTTTGCAATCTAAGCGCTTATTTATATTTAGAACATCATTAATCTGCCTAATATTTGTAAAACTTAACATACTTGAAATTGTTTGAGTTTTTTGATTACAAATATTTAAATCAACAAATTTACTGACGTTAAAATCACCCAAAATAATAATTTTTTTTGCAAACAAACATGTTGCTCAAAATTCTCAAAAAATAAATGAAATTCTGCTCCTGAAGTGAGGAGGAATATATAAAACATAAACAAAATCCCTGCATTTTTTAACAACACATTTACAACAAAGCATATCAATACTTGTTAAGTTCTCTAGATTCACATTATCGACGATAAATTCAGTTTTGTACGCAAACAAGACGCCTCCACCGCGGCTGGTGTTTGTTTCTTGAAATGAGCGGTCCTTGCGAATAACTTAGTAGTTGTCAGGAAAAAGTTCGTAGCTGTTAACATATTTGGTAAGCCAAGTCTCCACTAGTACTATAAAATCGTAGTTGCATAATAGTATTGACGTATATAAATTTTCGACTTTGCTGTTTAGTCCCCTTGCATTTTGAAAATAAAACTAAAAATGATTCAAGCATCTGTAGGGCTTATTTAGTTTAAATTTGTTATTTTAGGTACTCCACGAATGTACTTTATTATAATATTGGTCTCGCCAGCTAATTTTCTCTGTTCCTGAAGTAACAGTGATGAAATTAATGTGTAAAAATGTCTCCATGAAAACAAAAGTATATGGGGGTCCGAACATTTTTTTATTTTCACCTACAAAGTCGTAAACCTTGCTGGGTTCCATGTAGTTTAATCGCTACTATGTTCAACAAAAATAATGTTAACAAATTATGATTCAATAATATTAATATTAAGGGGTGTCACCATTTATGTTTTTATAAAGTTAAGCGACCAACAAACAAATCAAAGAGGTCGGATTTTGTTTATATTTGGGTACTTATATTAAACCTGATCCAGGCATTTAGGCTAATGATTTGGCGCATTTTAGTAATTTAAAAACCTGGGGTCCTTGCTACGAGATTTTGAAGGTTTAGGCGTTTCTGTATGTTCAATATACAAAATGCACTGTCTTTAACCAAAACTTCAAAAGCTTGTATCGCGTCGCCCAGTCTTCGAATTCCAAAAAAAAACAAATTGGGTTCAATACTTATGGGTGATTCTACAAAAGTTGGACAACTTGATGTTATCAGTCAATAGAGTAGGTATTTTAATATTTTTTGTAAATATTTTAGTATATTACAAAAGATCCAGGTTTTTTTAACTTGTCCACCCATTTTTAATGTATTTTTTCAAAAGTATGTTTATAGAAAAACATAATAAATATTCAAAACATCAGTACCTTGGCGTGTCACAACTCCTGAATCAAATATTTGAGTGATTTTATTTTAAAATATATTCAATTTTTCTTAAATTTTTCAATTTCACTACAAACTATAAAACATTAAATAATGTATTTTTCATATTTTATCATAGATTTGAATAATAGCAATTTTTAAAAAATTGATAATCTTTGTACTCTTTTACCCGTCAGTTCTGTGTCCAATGTTAAAATTCAAAATTCCTGCGAAATATTGAAGTTTAAATGCCAAGTCCTCGTTTTAACTCAAGTGTTGGTAAAAAATTACCTACAGAGCCCGCCCTTTGCACGACAGTCATCTTGAAAACAATGCAAGCGGCGAAGTTGTGGTGAATGCACGTATAGTTCCAGTCAAAATTTCATTACTGTGGTGAGTATTTATTTTCTTACGTATATATATTTCATTGTAATTTATATAAGGCTATATGTGATTTGTTGATAAGTAGCATCCACTTATAAAAATATCAGTAAAATACTTAATTCCGAATTACAATCTCAAATTTGTATCCGTGTCGTCAGTTCCATGTTCGATGTTTCGGTCATCTTTTTTTCGCAAACTTCAATTTAAATTCTGCTTGCGCAGAACTTGTTTAATTAATGTCATAATAAACTCATATAAATTTGGTGTGGGTTCCATATCTAATAATTGAGATATCGGTATACCCAAAATCCACCAGCCGCCACTGATGTGTGGTATTATTTGATTTTAAGATATTTAATGTATAATATGCTCAAAGTTGCAATAAATTTTATATTTTTCAATAGATTATGTATTTAATTAGTACCCTGGTATACTCGTAACTTCTCAACTTGCATTCAAATTTAGAAAACACAGATATTTCAGAAACTGTTTGAAAAAGTGACTGGCCCGGTCTGGAACAGTATATTTATTATATTACCTTGTTCTCATAACAACATTTATTAATATTTTCTCCGAAAACTATATAAACAAAATGAGGTCAAAAGTTGCCCAACTTTTGTAGAATCAGCCATAATCACGCTGACGTTAAATGCCCATTTTTTTAAAACATGCTTGGGGCCCCCCCTAACAATTAAAAATTAAAATTTATCAGAATAATTTTTTTGACAAAAGCAATTACATCCCCTTGAAAGGCAACATTTCAAAAACACCCCAATTAAGGACCACCCTAAAATACGTTAATAAATTATATTAAAAATTTCTTGTGATAGTTTAATGAATATGAATATAACTATAGTTATTTTAAAATTATTTATGGTTTTTGGCATAGCACAATATAATAGGTATACAATAAATAAATTATTTACATATTTGAACGAATATTTTAAGTATTTAGGTATTTTATAACACATTCTTGGTTGGTTTGCAGTCGTAACCCAGGTAACACAACGTGACGAAACCGTGACGATTTGTGCCAATTGGACACAAATCGTCACGGAAGTTACGACTGCAAACCGAGCAAGAAAGTGATCACACCGAACGAGCTAAAAACAATACGTTGTTTCCAAATACCAACAATAAAAAACAACCGTCCAGACAGACACAAGTCTTTCGGACAACACCAACAATATTCAAACTCACCAATGGAATTTTTCCTTGTCATATTTTCAGCACTGGACGTCTTCCTTCGGTCTTCGATTATTTAGAGAATTTACAAGTTTTGTATTTACTATAAGAAAAAAGTACGAGGAGCAAAAAAAAGAAGAAAAAAGAACTTACCGGTGGAATTTTTTCGAGCCATGTCTTCAGCACTCGATGTTTTTCTTTGCTCTATCCTCAAGTTTGGAATGTTAAACGGTGGCACGTGCATATTGTCAGAGCTGTATTGATGACGAAGTGGTCTAAAATAAAAAATTTTAAATTAACTTGGACAATTTAAAATGTTCATAAAATTATACAATCAAATTGTTCATAAAATTATACCGCAAGATTTACTTATCAGGATATGTAAATTAGTAAGATTTTTGGTACTGGGTTGCCGAACATCCTCTGCTTTCGCCATACCAGGCCCGATTTTAGTTTTTAGAAAAGCATGGTGGCTATTTAAAATACGTTATTTAAATTCCCCAAAAAATCACAGAAAATTCTTAAAAAAGCTTCCATCGTTTTTTGAAAAGGAAACATTACGTAGGTACCTACTAATAAAGTGGTAGTTTAAGAATTATTCTTTATCATCTTGACAACAAACTTACTTTTACTTAGAGGTTACGTCAGACAAAAGCAAATACAGGGAGGGAGTTCGTTAAATATTAACATTACATTTACACACACAGGATAAATGAAATTCAAACAACATACATATCAGAATAGTCATTAAGTACTAAAGGAATCAATATTTAGAAAGAAATCAATATTTAGAAATGTTATGACAGAATCTAATTTTGAATTACTGTGATAATCAATTGTTGCACATCATGTTGCTAAACGCATGCGTATTCTTAATGCATGTTTTCAACAGATAAAACATTAATTCCTAAATAAACCATTCTGTAGGTACATTAGACCTTATCTATGTAATAAGACTTGAAACAATATAATCAAGGTAAACTTATTATTTTTATGTTTAAAAACTCAATATTTATTATTTAAAATTGCGTAAAAATTAAATTTTTATACCTAAAAATAAAAGGTTTACCTTGATTATATTATTAAAAAAAATTGGAGCGTAAAAGTAGAATTTTTTCAACAATTTATAGGTGATGCGCGACTTTTGTATTATTTTGGCTTGAGTCGTTTCATTAGATGCCCATAATAACACTCTAAAAACCATCAATGACTGAACTCCCAAATACCCTTGTAGGTTTGTTTTGGGGCCGAACACCTTCCATTTTTAATATTTTCACACCAACAATAACTTTTTCATACTTCACTTTAATTAAAATAAATGTTTAAATATTCATCCCTGCCTATTGTAATGAGAAAAAAATTCAATATGAATTTGCCGGATATAGATTATAATGGAAAAAAATTGAATCGGTAAGAGTCCCCAGTGCATTGAAGGAAACCGCAAGTAATGAGTGGAAAAACAGTCTTAGACGATAACATAGATAATTTTTTGGACTTGGAATCTTTTTTTACTTACCGATTTAATTGTAGGTTAGGTTATCTACATAAAACCGAAAATAGCAACAAATATTGCCATAAAGAATTTTATGCAGTATACTGTGGATTTGTAATTAGATATAAAACATTTTCTATAGAAAAAGTTTTATATCTAATAACAAATCCTCATTTCATAGAACATCGTGAATATTGATGAAAGGATAATCAATGATCATGGCATTAATATGACTTGAAATTAGCTTTAAAGCTACCAAAAACCTTACTTGTTGCTACATATATTGTTGGATTACATTTATCTTACCTATGTCGTTCAGGACTTGGAAGAGATAGATTGTCGAGTTTAAGTTTGTTCCTTTGGTTACGATCAATTTGGTCCAGCATCTCCTGAAGCACCTCCAGTAGTATTGTAAATTGCTCAAGGTTTAGAGATGGGTTTACGGTTTGCGGAAGAAGCGACGGCATTACTTTGGTAGCCATTAAATTTACAGATAGACCGTATCGTTTGTCACTTAGCATTAATCTATATATATCTAAAAAGTACAACAACAATAATTTTAATTATTATATCTAGTCTATTTTTATTAATTTTTTATATATTATTTTATTTAGTAGTGCGTTTTTAATGCTTATCTACTTGTTTGCCATTTTCTAAGACTAGTATAATGCCATGGCATACTGGATTATGTCACAGTTACCTTAATTAACCTGTGTAGGCTGTGGTAAACTGTTTAATTATAAAATAATGGAAAGAGATGCAAACTAAACGCAAAATGATAATTTTGACAAAAGACAATATCCGTATGCACGTTACTGAACTACCTACAAAGTCATGTTTTTTCTTTTATTAGGATTACCAAATAAACCAATTGATAAGATTTCATTTTCCTATGTTGTGATCCTAAGGAATCCACCATTAAATTTTTTTCTAACGTTTATATTTGGTTCGCTTAATCATTTCGTATGCATGGTATTTACAATGCAAAGTTGTCAATAGTACTAATAGCACTAGTGTATACGAATATACTTAAGTAAAGTATATCACATACAATATTGGTTGGGGTAGCGCCATTTTTGTTTAAGTAGTTTAAGCTCTAGGTTGGTGGTCATTGGCTGGATCTGGTGTATCATCTTTAATGAAATTTGCCGACTGGAGTAGGTGGTTATAGCTTTAACGAAATAAATAGTTAAGAAGAGCCTCATTGTTAGTTTGAAAACAATTAAACGAAAGGGTTTCCATAATAATTGTTTGTCCTTTTAGTTCAAGTACTAACTACTGTAATATTTTAGTTTAACTTTAGAAGCTAATAAAGAATTTTGCTTTAGGAGCAAGGAATCCATGTTATTTCAGGAAAATGATCCATTTTGCTTTGGGATAAGGAAACCTTTTAAACCTTTTTGTTTTGGGGAAAATAAACCATTTTGGGAACAAGTTAGTGTCTAGAGAGCTTATGCACTATTATGGCTATTTTAATGTCAAAGGTTTGTTTAATCCTGTTTTAAGCTATACTGTTTGCTGTTGTTAGAGTCTACCCAGGCTGTTTAAGTGCCACTGACCTACAGATACATTGATACAAAACTCTGGGATCGAAAATACTTAAATTAACCCATGGTATAATAACAACAAGTAATAGTTGTACTTAATGAATTAATTTTTTTAGTTACTTTTGTTTTATTTTTATTAAACATTTTTGGGTCACCAAATTGATCTATTGTTATTGTAAACCATATCAGAACTAGCTTACATAATCATTTAAGATTACTTTTTAATTTTAAGTCTCTGGTACACACTAAACAATATCAAAGTAAGACTTACTTTCACCTTATGCCCGACCGAGAACAGTAGTTACCATGTTACACCCTGTATTATAAAAAAACAATTTAATTTAAAATATTATTTAATTTATCCAGTTCAAATAAAATATAACAAAGCGTTAAAAAAACTGCAAAATTTATTTCTTATCGCACAAAAGCATCAACAATATAATATTATTCATCAATCCGTTATGAATACAAGACGTGAAGTGTACATACAACGTTTTCAAATCAAGTATAAATTCATATCGAAAAATGTCAATGAAAAAGGAATGACATAGGAATCGAATTGGGTACACGTTTTTAATGCAGAGCGAAGAAGCTGCATAAAGACTGATTTATTAATACATTATTTTGACGATGTGTCGTATTTTAGACTTACCGAATACCTTCCAAACATACATACATACACACAAAAAACCTAAATTGGATTTCAGACGAATGAGAAAAATGGAAAAAGAAATCCACCGAAAAAGTTCCCGAGGGAGCGTTACATAACAAGTCATGGCAAAAATGGCGCAACTAAACATTTGCGAAAATTTCCATTATTTATTATATTTATTTATTTAAAATGATTGACCAAAAAAATAGCAAACAGACCGGATTCCTATAAAAAAGGCACCTCGTCAAATTTTATAAGACGTTAAAAATGTGTTAATATAGTTTTTGTAATAAATAAAATAATAATTTTAAATTGGACAAGGATTTTTATATTGTTAATAAAATAATTATTAGAGAAAAACTTTTTAAATCCACTTTCATTTATGTATTTTTTTATATTATCTTGAAAAAAGGAATACAAATGTTGCCCTAAACTCAGTGTTTACTCTTTTACTCATGTTTGAAAAATTAAGATTGTTAAAAATTTTAAAATGACTTTTAAAAATACACAAAAACATTTTTGTTTAACATAGGATTTTTTTATTTAAAGTTTAATTAAAAAACTTATATTTTCAATGACACGCGCAGCGAACATTCGACTTTTGAAGCTGTAAACGTGTCTTTAGATACGTAGGACTGATTTTTTGTTTATGCGTTAACTTAACTATGCTCCGCTCAAGAATATATAAAACGCGTTAATATTAATGATTTTTTCTCTATCTCTCAAAAGGCAGCAATAGTCGAATTATCTTTGCGCTTATCATGAAAAATAGTGTACTGAGTGATCCCCTATATATAATGTTGCCCCCTTTAACTTTTTTATTTTAAGTGTTCCAAAAAAGTGTGGTTACTAAAAATTTTTTTTTTCTACGTATAAAAAAATGAAAAATTGATTAGTACCTATACAGGAAAAAAAGTTTATTTTTTCTCAATGGATCACCCTATATATGAATTTATTTTTCGATTGCTTGCATTCCAAGCATATTTCATATAACATACCATATACTTAAATTTAACCGTTTTTTAAATATTTAAATTATTTTTAAGATAATTAGTTGAAATTGTTTGTCTTTCTCTGTCTGAGTACGCCATTTTACTTACTTAACAAGAAATATTGACATAATATCACTATAGTTATTTATTTTCAATAAACATTTTGTTATACTGTGGCTACTTGATTTGTAACAGTTTAAAAAAATATTTGATGATAACGTTTCAAATGCTAATATTTCAGAAACTGTTGAATTTAGGTATATGGTTTGTTATATGAATTTTGCTTTGAATTTTACAAGAAATCGAAAACTAAATTCATATATGGGGTGATGGGGTGAGAAAAATCAATTTACCATTTTTTATACGTAGAAAAAAAGTATTTTTAGTACCTACATAACCACACTTTTATATTTTTTGGGTTACTTAAAATAAAAAAGTTAAAGGGGGGTGACATTATAGGGGATCACCCTGTACAAATGTCACATGTTGTGGCGAAAATCTACGATTAAATAATAAAATAATAATAATATTAACTTTATTGACGGAATAATTTCTCTTGCTTTGCTTGTGCAGTAAACTTTACTCTCTTCAGAAATCACCGCCTTTTGCCACTCGATATGTAATGTACTATTTATGATTAGTAATTTAGTAATAATACTTTAGTATTAATAATGAAAATAAAAAAAATCAGAAATTCTGAAAATTACATTATAAATAAATGCATTAATTACTAACTAATCCAATAAATTTTACAGTTTTAAAAATTGCAATTGTTTAAATAATAATATATTATTCTTAATGAAATGAGAACCTTTGATAATAATAATAAATTTTCTTAACTATTAAGATATTTCATATTTGACTAATCCGAAATCTGTGTAATTTTAAATTGATGTTTTAGATACATTTGGCAGTAATTTTTTAAATAGTAAATCTAAATATGGGTATATTTTAAAAAGTTGGCCACTTGCTGTCCTGAGATTAGAATTTAATATTTTCGTAATCGTTAATGAAATGTGAAGAATAGATCTGATAAAACAATCCTCGGCTTCTTGAAATTATGTACAAAATCTCTCAATAAGGTATTGAAAATGTATTTAAATTACCTTGAAATATAGTAAATGTCCAATCCGTGACTATAGCAAAGATTTATGAACTTTACTGACTGCTGGAAAAATATTGTTTCTGCAGTCATAAGTATAATATTTTTTATTTAATATGTAGAAGTGTATAAAGTAATTAACTAATTTTTGTTTTAAAAAAGAACCTAAAACATTTTGGTGACAAGCATTTAAGTTGATGTCCCTTAATTTAAAATGTCCAATACGTGACGCCATTTTCACACAATATAATATTCACAACTCGCCGAGTTGAACTCGGCAACGCTTTCTCAACAAAGTAAAATATTTATTGTAGTTTGTAGTACCTGTCAAAGTTAAACAAGGTGAGTACATTATTTTATGTTTATACACTTGGGTGCAAAAAAATCAACTCACTAACAAGCTTGAGTTTTAAAAGAATGTGTGTAACCTACAACAGCATACTGATTAATTTTATATGTATTGTTTACAAGCTCAATAAAACTGCTTTTAAATAATACCATAATGACTCAAATTGGACCAGTTTTAACAAGTCTATAGGCCTACAAACATTTATAACACAAAAGAGTTAAAATATAAAAATGGTAAATAAACGAAAAACAAATAAATCAATGAACAAAATTATGTTTTTATTTTTTTAATATTAAGTGTTGTCACCTATGTTTATAATGACACCTAATCACCAATTACGCATTGACCTAATTACATTTTTAATGGTATCTTAAGGGATTGCTTCCTTCGGCTCTATCAATTCTCTTACGGTATTTGGTGCTGGATTTTTGGCTCGGACTCATCTCTTAAGGTCATCCCAAACATGCTCGATAGGATTTAAGTCCGGGCTCTGTGGAGGCCAGACCATGGTCGGTATAACAACTTCATTTAAGTTAGAGGTGATCACTCGCGCGGTGTGGGATCGAGCATTACCTTGCATAAACATAAACGATCACCAACAAATCCCGCATACGGTACCACATACTCTTGAAGAATGTCCGTGATGTAGCGGTCTGCCGTTAATCTTCCTCTACGACCTCCACCAGGGACGAAAACCATCTTTCTTTTGCCGCCTATTGAAATTCCCGCCCAGAACATACAACAGTTACATCCGTACGCAACAGTTGGCTCAATACAGCATTGGGAAAATCGCTCTCCTGGTCGCCTATACACCCACCGTCTCCTGTCATTGCCATGTAAGCACATTCTGCTTTCGTTGGAGAATAAAACCTGACTCCATTTGCCGAGGTCCCAATTAATATGTTCATTGGAAAATTCCAGTATTTTTTGTTTTTGGGTTGCAGTCAAATTGGGAGCCCTAGATGGCCTTTTTGAGGTAAGGTTGGCTGCCTTCAGGCGTCTTCTAACTGTTCAACAGCTGACTACCACACCACGAACCTGTCTCAGCTCTTCTGTGAGATCAACACCAGGAAGTGTTCGATTTCTTAATATTTTCGTGACGAGAAATCGATCGTCCCTCAAGGATGTGACTGGTCTATGGCCACTTTCTTGTCGGCGGTTTTAGCCACCCGTTTCTTGGTATCGATGATTAATCCGAGATACGGCTAACTGACTTAAATTAAGTCGGTTCGACACGGCCCTCTGGTTAAAGCCCTCACCTAATAATGCAACTGCCTGAGCTGTTTTTGTGGTAGTTGTATTTATTTTAATGTCAATTACTCGTGGCTTTACTTTAATTAGCTTATGTTTATAATTACGTTTGACAATTAAAAGCAATTAGTAGGGTGTAGGCCGTTTACAAGGTCATTGCGCGGACCCATTCAAATTAGCAAGCGTTACCTGATTATTGCTATAGTAACCTATTTTTAAAGGTAAAAAAATAAGAAACTTATGGCATATCTAATATTTTTATTGTTATTGTCTAAACACTAAAACAGTAGGCAGAAATGCGAATGCATATAGTGACTCACTATTAGTGAGTCGATTTTTTTGCACCCAAGTGTAGTTGTAAATAAAAAATAATTAATTAATATATGAGTGCGTACACTAATTAGTAGTCTTTTCTGTGACACTTGCTGGAGTATCAGTTTCTTTCACCAATTTTTTTAGATTAAAACCATTCTAGTAGTTTATCCTAAAGCTAAAGATCACGAAACATGTGCTTGCGTCAAACATGAAAATTTTGGTTTTATCGTAAGTAATATCATAAGGGCATCTAATTTTTCCGAAAAAAATCGAAAAAACACGTAAGTAATATTTTAACAAAAAGCATGAGTGCTGGTGGCAACAAAAATACAAGTCGAAGACGAGGATTTTTGCACCTGCACGGATGCATTTTGTTAAAAAATATTACTTAGCATTGTGTTTTTCAATTTTTTTCGCAGGAAAAATTAGATGCCCGAATGGTATTTGACAAGAGTATTTCATAAGTAACAGTTAACAATTAAAATATAAATTGCAATTTTTGGTGACAACAGCTGTCAAGTTTTGCCGCGGGTAAACTGAAAAAAACTGCTGACAGGTGCTGTCATACAGTTTTTCCACCTAGAAACCATTTGTAATTCAAAATTGCGCGTTTGTAATCTAAAAATGAAGACAAAATCGTTAAAGAAAATTTTCAAAATAATCTTAAAAAAGAAGAATATACTGATATTTTAAATGTAAAATAGTAGAAAATAATCATCGAAGAAAGTATAATAAAAAATGTAAATAAAAAAATTAAATAAATATTTGTAATGCCCTTTACTTTGGCTTCACGGAAAAGACAACATTTATTCTTCCTACAATGAAAATACAATCTAGTTCGTATCATGTATGACAAGCATAAATTCAATTCAATATTTGATTAATAATTTATAGAAATAATATGTAATATCTCCAATTTATAATAATTATAATTTTTTTAATAAAATTCCAATTTTGGCAATTTTTTTGAAATATATATATATATATATATTAGGGTGAGCCAAAAAAACTAACCTATCGGATTTATGGGTTAAAATGAACCTACATACCGAGCAAAAAATTTCCCTGCAAGGGAAAATTTTTTGCTCAATTTTAAAAGGTGTCGGTGAGCATTCTAAGTTTTCCATTGAAATAACACGTAAAAAAATCTTTTTTCATTAAAAAGACTATAACTTTTGAACCGTTTGAGATAAAATTTTTTACGTCGCGGATTCTTGTAGAGCATAAAATTTCCCAAAGAATCTATACTAGGTTTATTTTTTTAATTCAAAAATTCGTATGTTTGAAAGCTTTGAAAAGTGTAAAAAATCACTAAAACTGCAGTTTTTTTTTACGTGTTATTTCAATGGAAAACTTAGAATGCTCACCGACACCTTTTAAAATTGAGCAAAAAATTTTCCCTTGCAGGGAAATTTTTTGCTCGGTATGTAGGTTCATTTTAACCCATAAATCCGATAGGTTAGTTTTTTTGGCTCACCCTAATATATATATATATATATATATATATATATATATACAGGGTGTCACCAAATAAGTTATCATCCTTGGCGATGATAGTACACGCCAAAATAGAAAAGTTTTTCCTCAATCATTTTTGCATTAGCGCCATTTTTTTAATACAAAAATCATTAAAATAATAAGTAATTTTTTTTAAGTAAAGTAGAAACCTAGACAACTGACGAAAAATATGCCTGCACAGTGGGCAATAATCTACATTCATTAAAAAATTATATTTGTGTTTTCATTGATTACTTTGTTGATAATTGATTTTTGTTTTGCATACTCAGCTATTTTTAGGTACTATAAATAATACAAAACCTATTTTTTATCATTAGCTATCTCCAGGTTTTCTGGGTTTTCCCGTCGATTTTGAATTTCACCTTTTAGTTTTTACATTGACTGCTGCTCATGTAGCTATTTTTTAAGTGTTCCACAAAATTATAATAACCGAACTGTCAGTAATCAATGATAACAAAGTACTATTGCTAACAAAAAAAACTCATACAGCTTAAACATTTAGTATTCATGATTTTCTATTATTTGGTTGAAGTAAGTATGGCTTTTAACATGATACTTCATACTTGAAAGGTCTAAAATTAAATCAAAGTCAAGTTGAAGTTAAAAAAAATGTATTTCAATATTTCGACATCCCTCCATTTTTGTCAATTACTGCCTGCAATATACGAGGCGGCCACGGTAAAAACCTCGATGTTGATATTTCGAAAGCATTCAGTGACAATGTGAGCCATATGGACTAGACAATTGAGGCCTGTCATTGCAAAACCGACAATCTCCACTTTTGGTCAAAAATTAGATTTTTGGCGGAGACTGTACTATCGCTAACAAAAAAAACTCATACAGCTATATTGTGGCTGTGTGAATAAAACTTTTCCGTCAATGTCAAGCTGACATCGAGCTTTGTCACATCCATTATGACTTTTTTAACAACATTTTCAACCAAACAATGCAGACGAACTCTGACAAGCCATTGAAGCCATTTGGAACGAGATAAAGCAAGACGGCGACTTCCATGCTTTGCCGTTTGTGGGCAGTAATTGACAAAAACAGAGGGATGACGAAATATTATTTTTTTTTCAAACTTCAACCTAACTTTGTATTTAATTTTAGACCTTTCAAATGTGACGTATCATGTTAAAAGCCATAATTACTCCAACGAAATGATAGAAAATCAGGAACACTAGATTTTAAAGCTGTATGAGTTTTTTTTGTTAGCGATAGTACTTCAACTAATTATCTATAAGATGATAAAGTTTATGTGCTGTAAAAGAAGCTAAAACCTGCCTAAAATCCTATTTTAAAAATGACATTTAGTGCAAAGTCGACAATCTCCACTGATAGATTATAGATTATAAATTTGCAGCAAAGTATACAATCTCCAATTCCACCATTAGAAATTAGGAATTTGTGTCACCTGATATCCTAACATTTGATGTTATAACGTATTTTAGAGATTTAATTTTCTGTTTTTTTACTGGTACATACTGTTAAGTTCTATTGCAGTAAATTACACTTAAAAATATATTTAAAATAGTTATATATACGTTTTTATGCTTTAAGTATTATAAAAAGTTATCTTGTGTATTTTGTGTTATTATACCATAATAAGACGAAAAGGTAAAGCAAGAAAAGGCTGATAATGTCAAAACATTGCAAGTAAAACATTAAGGGACAAAGTGGGAAGAAGATAATGAGTTGTTGTACTATAAAAACTTTTTTGCACGAGGCAACCTGGTCCCAGATTTAGAAGAAACTCCAGATTTATGTGGTCCAGTTCAGAATTTTCCCACATTGATTGTATAGTTATATTTTATAACCATTAAAGGAATAAAAATACAATTATTTTTTTGTTTATTTTTCTAAATCTCCTTAAACGTTTACAACAAAATGAGCAATCTCCAGCAATTCATATCAAAGTCAGCAATCTCCAATTTATAATTATAGATTTCACCTATACTATGCATCCTGGAGACCTTGTAGTTGGCTACTAGACTAACAACAACAATATTTCAATATAATATATAAAAAAAATACCGTCGGACGGACGTAGAAAAGTGTGTGCTCGACCGTCGGACGGACGTAGAAATGTGTGTGCTCAACCGTTGCATATTTTAACCTCATTTTCAACTAGAGGCTAAATGTAGCAAAATATTCCTCAAGGTTATGACGAATAGCTGTCATTTTGGTTATGCAGGTACACTGCATTGTGCCATACCAAACTAACCCAAACTTAACAACCCAACCCAACCGACCCCGCCCCATTGGGCCCCTCCCGCCCCATTGTCACAATCCAGCCTGCCCTTAGATATATTATACCTCTATTGCTCAATGGGGCGGGAGGGGCCCAATGGGGCGGGGTCGGTTGGGTTGGGTTGTTAAGTTTGGGTTGGTTTGGTATGGCACAATGCAGTGTACCTGCATAACCAAGATGACAGCTATTCGTCATAACCTTGAGGCAGGGGCGTGCTGGCAGAATCAATGCAGGCCTGGACTAGATGGTAGAGCAGTCCAGGCCCAAGCCAATTTCATATAAATTGTAAAAATACATTACAATTAAATACCTCGACTGATAAAATGTCTCTTCGCAACAAAGAACTGTTTTCAGCTAGTTCAATTATTAAGTCACAATCTAAACAATTTTTCACCTTTCTCTCGAGATCCACAGCAATCAGCATAAAAGCTTCCAAATTTACGTCACTTCACACTGATATTAAAGGAAAGTATTATCACAAATAAATCAAGACAAAAACTGCGAGAGGGGTCTTTTTTGGATGCTTTTGTAATTATGTTTCTGTTTCTCTATAAATCCGAGCTGATCCCCCCTTCCGATAATTTATAAATTTACTAAAATTGCATTTTATCTAAGTGGCCCCGGATCAGTTTGGATTTTCAAAGAAACGGAACAATAATTACGAAAGCATCCAAAATATCCCCACGGTTTAGGGTTTCCACCTGCGACTTCTTGGTTAAGGGTTAGCATAAAAAATACGTGTTTTAGATTTTTTTACGGGAGTCAATTAAATTTTTTTTTTTTAATTTATTTTAGTGTTTAGTGATATAACTTGAAAAAACTTTTTGTTTGGTATACCCTATTTGCATACCATAACAAGTCCAGCAGACCACCATGGTAGCGCAGGCCACCGGGCATTCGCCCGGTGTCCCGGCGGCCCAGCACACCCCTGCCTTGAGGAATACTTTGCTACATTTAGCCTCTAGTCTTTTCACACGTTTGTACGTCCGTCCGACGGTCGAGCACACACATTTCTACGTCCGTCCGACGGTCGAGCACACACTTTTCTACGTCCGTCCGACGGTCGGGGAGACACTACCAAAAAAAATTTACAAATCTAGAATTTAAAATACCAAAATCAATTAGGTATCTCAATTTACTCAGTTTTAGTCTGACGGGAGATTGTTGACTTTGCTCTGACAGGCCTCAATTGTCCTGTTGGAAAATAAATTGGTTTTTGGGGTACAGGTCTCTCACAGTAGGCAGCATGTCGGTCTCCAAAACATTGACATAATTCACTGCATTGAATCTTATTCAGATCCTGCAGCAGACACCCATGCCTCGAGCACTAATCCAACCCCAAACATTGACGAAAACACGTCTATAGGGATTTGTTCGTTTCAGGTATTCCTCATCAAATTTCGTATTGGCAGGTCGGTACACTTTTATTGGGCCATTATGGCTTAATTGGAATGTCTTTTCATAGGTAAAAATCACCCGTTCCCAGGAGTCAAATTCTCGATAAATATGATTTAAGGAGAACTGCAGACGAGTCTGCGTCCATAAATCTTCCTGGCAGCCACCCTGCAGTTCTGACTTTGATTCTACGACTCTCAGTCATCGAGCAGCCGGGAAACACAGTATCATCAATCATTTTCCGTGCCGTACTGAAAGGTCTTGGGAGTCTGTCGAGACTCTTGGCCTTCCGGATCCAGCTCTTCTCACGAAGTTTCCATGTTCCGTCCATTGCCGCTTTACCGCCATTACCGTCATTTTCTCAATATTAAACCTTGTTCCAGATGAACAATAATTGTATGTTTTTCGGCTACAGTTAAACGAGGCATGACTATAGTCATTATAATGGATGTGACAAAGCTCGATATCACCTTGACATTGACAGAGAAGTTTTATTTACACAGCCAAAATATAGCTGTATGAGTTTTTTTGTTAGCGCTAGTACCTACTAACTGATTTTAAATAAGTTAAAAGGTTTGCTTGATATTACATAAATCTAAGTTTATAATAAATGTCGCTTACCTGTTTCTTTTTTGCTTGGATGAATAATATCATTGTTTTTAAAGGTAAAAACAGTGACATCCAGTGGTTCCCTGATTTTGTCAAAAAAATTGAATAATTTTTTTATTAAAGAACAGCAGCTCTAACTTTCTTGTTTTAGCATGTACTATCATCCCCCTAAAGGATGACAATTTATAAGGTGACCCTGTATTCCCTTACTCGGTACTACTAGTTAAATAAGAAACAGCTCGTATCACCTTATATAAGGTGATAAATAGCACGTGCTACACAGGCGAGATGTATGCGAATACCCGAATACATTAACTTTGTTTCAACAGTGGTACACTCAATATTTCAATATTTACATATTGTAACTCGTCCAATTATTATTAATTTAGGTAATTTTCTGGAAAATAAAACACACAACCATTTTGTGAGTTTTTATCAAATATTGTCCTATTTCAAAAATGTAATAGTGAATACGATATCATTTAAATGATAAAATATACAGTGTGGTTCTCACTTATGGAATTATTATTATTATAATTATTATATGAGAAAAGATTTTAATAAAAAACGCTCGGACACGTTAATTTTAGTTTTTTATTTTAAATCTAATAATTATAATTTTAAATTATTTCCCCCACCATCTGCCCCCACCGCATTATGCACATTTATTTTATTTTTATTGAAAATTGATAGTGTTAATATTTTATAGTACAACGACAGCCCATAGTAGTAAACATTGTTTTCAATAAAGGGTGATTATTTACAAATTACAAGTATGAATTTGTTATTTTTATCCTATGCTTTAGTTTTTTGTATTGTTTCTTTTGCTTTTTATGTCTTTTCGCTTATAAGCAATAACTATAGTTATTGTTTGATCAACATATTACAAATCACCTGTGTATTTTTGTTTCGTCCTGTTTAAATTGGTTACATTTCAGAGGTTTCATAGAATGGCCAACAAGATCATCAGAATAACACCTCTAGACTTTTTTCTATAGGGGCATTTAAAAATAGGGTGTTTAAAACACAACCTGCTAATAGATAAATTAAAAAACAGAAGAACTGAAGAAATTAGAAACATACCTACTTGTAAGGAAGTGATCGGGGGTTATTTTAAACATTTATAACATTGAAGAACAGTTTATTTTTGAATGTTTGATTAATTAATTAAACAAAAAGTTTAGTTTATTCTTCTGTCATTACATTCCACCCTGTATTGAAAAACATGTTTACTTAACCCTACTTATGGGGTATTGCACTATCAATTTTCGTTGAAAAAACGTGGGGTTATTATTTAAGATAAATGTGCATAATTTGGTGGGGGGAAAACGGTGGGAAAAAAATTTAAATTATCATTATACGATTTAAAATAAAAAACTTAAGTTTACGTGTGCTAACGTTTATCATGAACAATTTTTTCATCGAATAACGAATTTTATGCCATAAGTCAGAACCACACATATTATTTGTATTTAAGTTATATTTTAGTAAAAGTAACTATCAATATTATTAATGTAAATAATCATTTTCAAAATAAAATTAAACATTTCATTCATAACAAATTTTTTAACCTAATTAAAATTTATTGAATGAAATATATTTTAAAATCAAATTATATTTATAATTTAATTTACGCAAACAAATATTTTATTGCCATACACAATAATGGAAAGATCGTTTAAAATGCTTTTAATGAAATTTTCCAGTAGAATTTGAATATGCAAAAATATGAATATTGCACGTTCCCTCATGTTTTCTTCTGGATATGAAATGCTTTATCATATTTGTTTATAGAATTCTGCATCAGGTGATATTTCAATTTATATTTTAAATTTGTGTGAAAGAAGGCGTACGAAAAAAACTCTTAAACTAAAAGACGTTAGTTGAATATCCCATTATTTTAACTACAGATTAAAATGTTTTTTACAAATAAGTATATATAAAAAATATTTATAAATAATTAAGTTAAATACTTTTGATTTTAAATAAATAAGATCCCAGGGTATTAAATTTAATCAATAACGTATTGTTTGTGCTATTCCTGTAGGTTAAACCAGTAGGTATATTTTTACCAATACCAATTCAATTACAATATTTTTTTTACAGAATCAAGGCTAATAACACGCAGAGCTTGGTTTTATAATAATACTTCAAATAGTTTACAAAAAAGTTAATTTTTATCTACTTTTACAAGATTTTCATATATGATTTAATAAATATATTTAAACTAGAATAACCACTACTGATCCAATTTCCAAATTTTCAAATCTGTACAAAATTAAAATTATTAATAAATAACACGTCTGTTAAAATGTTATAATGATATTTTAAAAACAAGATTTTAACACCTTAAAAAAATTTTATTTCTTTAAACGCAACATTTCTGGAAAGTAAAAGGTGGGCATTGAGCATTGTATCCAAAAACTCAAGTATACTATAGCTATAGCTTTTTAAGGAAGGATGAGAACCAAAGAATTGCAATTTTGAATAGGAAAAAATTAAGTCGTTGTTAATTTCGACTGGAACGAACTTCTCTCCAATCAGCTTACCAACCTCGAGGCACGCGGACGGACAACCGACAGAAACATTAGCAGCATCAGGATTAACACCATTGCCGGACTGCAAATATTAGGACCTGCTACTTCAATTCCCGGACATCACGAGACCCAAAAGACGAGTTACCGAACCAAAGCACTAACCCACGGCGTTCTCTATACTCTCTATAGAGAACGCCAACCTCACATCCGCACCACGCCAGGACCGCCAGTGTTCAGCAGACCTCGACAGCTCGCGCCTGACCGGTTAGATATAGCAAAACGTGAATTCAGTGAATTCAATTCACTGCCATGATGCAATTGGGTATAGCACGACCATCCGAGAGCTGTTGCACTTATATGTAACGCATCAGACACCGGCGTCGGAGCGACGCTGCAGCAAAGGATAGGAAAATACTGGCAACCACTGGCCTTCTTCTCAAAAAAGCTTAGCCCGGCCGAAGCAAAATACAGCGCCTACGACCGTAAGCTGCTGACAATCTACCTGGCCATAAAACACTTAAGACACATGGTGTAAGCAACCCTGCTTAAAATACCCCATAGAGACCCTGTTCAAACCGATAGATATTTGTATCGGGATGTATGGTGTTTCTATAGGGTGTATCGGTTTGTATAGGACCCATAGTTGAGATTTATGGTTGTTCTATAGGGATATCCACCCTTGATTTATTTGCTATCGGTTTCAATGGGGAAAATACACATAAATGTAGAAATTAGTTTTTCCCCTATAGGACCCCATAGGTTTTAATAAAATTTTGTCAAATGTTTTATGGTTGCTCTATAGGCATATCCCTCAATAGGGAAAATGTAAAAGTTATGGTGTGCCTATAGGTAATTTCCTATACATTTTCTATCGGACCGTATCCGGAAAAAACCATGGACAAATGCACATATTGAATCCGGTAGCGCCCGATAGATTATTTTGTATAGGTCTCTATGGGGTATTTTACCAATTTCACCAATTGATAGAGCAAGCAGACTTGCAAATGAATTGGATATTGACTTTTTTGTAGTAGTTTAAAAAGATTTAAGTTGTCGATTCAGAATCTGTGATATTTACTTTTAATTTTATGTATACTAGTTTTAAGTTTTGCTTTGTTTATATTATGTGAATTGTATATATATATTTATAATGTATTGGTTATTTACCGTTGAATAAAATATTATTATTATTATTAAGCAGGGAAGGCAATTCCCTACATACACCGATTATAAACCAATCACTTTTGCATTCCAGTTACAGAAGGCTGGCAAAAGTTCTCCGCGACAAGCTCGACACCTAGACTTCATCAGCCAGTTCTCTACAGACATCCAACATATCGCTGGCCGACACTCTGTCACGCGTCGAGAAGATTAGCACTCCATTGGATTTTACTGCGCTGGCTGTAGGCCCAGGAGAACGACCTTAAGTCGACCTAACCATTCTGTGCGACGCGACGTATCGACATTTGCACACGCCTAAAGCTTTCCCGCTGCAAGACGAAGGATGAATCACCAGTGGACGCGTCCTGTCGACGGTACTTCTAGGCATCCGCGCTGCTTAAAAGGAGGATATCGAAGCCTTAGCTGCGGAATTAGTATGCGGAGCAGCAATGAGACTCCCTAGGAAGTTCCTTGTGCTCCGTACACAGAAAAAACTCTATCGTACAGTCAATAGCAGTCTTATTTTTGGGTGCGTTCACTTTGTTTCAAGCACAGGAATGTTCTTGTTAATTAAAAATAATTGCCGAAAGTTTAAATCTAAAATTGTCTTAAATATAAAGTTATTATTGGCTTTTTAATATAACTAAGTTTTTTTTGAAATAAAACGTTTAGTTTATTCAATAAAAAGACAATCATTGAAAACTAATAAAATATTATTATGTTTTCAACCAAAAGAATATTTTAATGAATATTACACTTTGTTTAAATAATAAATATACTTATTGTTGCTTCCAATTTTCTATTTTAAAAAGTAGTATATTTTAGACAAATAATCATATTATTCCGTTAAAATATAATGTATCAATACAATCAACAACTTTTTTCTAACCATCAGAAGAATCATTGACTCAACACTAATGTATATTATAACCAAACAATATATTATTAGCCGAATATTAAAGGGTTTAAATAAACTGTATATAATATAAATCCAATGAAAGTTATTGTTGACCCAAACGTATTGTTTTTATAACACACGCAAAATTAGGGAGGGGAGCATAACGAAGACGCCGTTCTTCAGCCATTAGTGTCAAACGCGTGTTGTTTAACAATCGTTTTGTGCTTTAAGTATTTCTTTATAATGGAATATGTGCTGAAAAGTTGGGGTTTGGAAGATCTCATTCCCGTGTTTAATGGTAAGTACATTTATTGATTATTTTATTGAGTATACCTATAGGTACCCACCTATAATTGTTTGCATGTAAGATTTAAGTTTAGGTGGGTCCGAATACTGGCGATTGTGGCGTAGTAAAATAAAACGAGAAACCCTTAGATTTTCCGTTTATAACTACTTTAAAAAAACTTTAACTTTATTGCATGCCGTTTAATTAAACCTTTTTTATGGAGAAAACCAGATAGGTATGTAGACCAAATGCCCAAAGAAATTACTTATTTGCCACCATACACTTTGGACTTCCATTAAATGCGGTGAGGAGATCTATTAAACAATCCGTAGTTTATTAAGATCCAAATTGTTTAAAAACGTTCTTAAAATACACTTTAAATAAAGTAATATTTAAATCTAGGGAAAGCAGGGAACTAAGCATTTTAAGGTTGGTAGACGTCATGACGTAGGATGCCGAGCGCTTTGCCGAGCCTTGGCGTAGATTGCCGAGAAAAATAGGAAAGGGGAAGATAAATGCAATGGAGAACGAGGGCGTTTTCCTAAAAAAGTGTTTGAAAAGTGAGATTTATAGAATTTATTTTTTGTTGTAAACTAAAAATAAAAAAGTTTAATAGAAGTATTGTTTTATTTCCGACCTTTCTCTACAGTTTATTTAATCATATTGCTACTATTCAATTGAAGAAAATTGCATTTGCCTCATTAAAAGCTTTTTAAAACTTTAATTCAATTATAAATAGCTATATATTAATTTATATAGCTATTTATAATTGAACTTAAATTTAATAAAAAGCTTTTAATGAAGCAAATATCTACTATTTTCTTTAATTGACTAATAATAGCAATATAATTAAATAAAATTTAGAGAAAGGTCAAATCAAAAATAGTTTCAATAATCAAGAATATATAATATAATTATATGTATATAAATATACAGTTGATTGAAATAATTCTTAAAATTTAATTAATTACATAAATTAATCGATTTAATCTTTTCCTTAGTTTCCTTTTAACAATAGCTACTATTTATTTTATAAATGAATTTGTTGTAGAATAATTATAATATAATAACAGCAATATTTATTAATATTTCAATAAAGATAAGTTAATTTTCATGCAAGGAAACTAATGTTTAAACCAATAACAGACTATTGTTGGCATCCAATCATAACAAAAATTAAATGCTTTAACAAGTTTTCAATAATTGCCTATTGTTAAAATAATCAGAAAGTATATTCCTTTTTCAAAGACATAACTATTATTGAGTAAAATTTAACTATGTTCTAGGAATACGGAATAGAGTGTATCATTGAATAAAAGTTATTATGTTTGATGATACGATAGATTTTTTTCTGTGTACCTACAGCAGGACTGATGCAGCCGATTTCGTCAAAGAATTGAGACAGCACTTCCAGAAAGTCAGATTATCTAGTGGCTCTCGACATGGCCATCGCCATCAACGGCAGAGAAGTCATGGTCTTCATAGATCGATTGAAACAGGCATACATCGTAACAAATGAACTTCCCGAACAACCTCAGAGTTTATCCAAGACCCCACCTGAAAACAAAATGCCAGGAGACGAGGCGCCGGAAGACACCATTAGCACACCACCCACCCAGACGCCTGGACCACCTATCTCTAGGAACGTCACACGTCACCGAAGACGTATCCGATTTCCCGAGCACCTTTAGGCAGGATTCAATTCATTTCAAACTTTTCTTTTTACGTCATAGATGACATGTCAAATATGACAGGTAACATATGTCAAAAATATTCTAAAAAAGATGTCAAAAAGAAGCAAAGGCAGATGTCAAAATAAGCCATATTAAACGAAAAACGAAACAAAATAAGCTGACATCTTTTATCTGTCATAAATTATGACTCATAATTGACAATTTACGTAGCATTTGTATAACAAATATTAAAAATATTCCACCAAAACAAAACACAAAGTGCTTAAAGTACTTTTCGCCAACGATGTTGGCATCTTCAGAAGCGAAGTGTAACTAGTTTAAAATTTGTAGATAAAAGTTATTTATAAGTAAAGTGACCAAATTCTGTCAAAAAATAGGGGGACATTTTGTGTAAATTAACATTACACAAATGACACAATCAACAATAATTAAGAAACATTAAATTTACAATTTGCATTGTATCATTGTGTCAATTTTGTAATTAAGCTAAATTCAAACAAAATGTCCCCCTATTTTTTGACAGAATCTGGTCACTTTATTTATAAGTAAGTGTTAAAGTGTTTTTATTTTGTTCGAAGGGTTGCATCATTCGCTAAGCTTGTTATGCAATTTTTCTTCTCATAAAATAAAATGAAACTTTTAACACTTACCTACATCAAAAATAACTATTGTCTACGAATGCTACGTAAATTGTAAATAAATTGTAAATGACAGATGTCAGCTTATTTTGTTTTTTATTTTCATTTCATATGGCTAATTTTTACATATATATCATATATTTGACACCTGTCACCTGTCATTTTTTGACATTTGTCACCTGAATTATCATTTTGACATGTGTCACATAAATTCAAGAATTTTTTTCTAAGCTAAGATGAAATTTTTTCTAGAAGTAGTGGTAGGTATACAATCTTTAAAACAAAAAAAAATTAAAACATGTGCAAATGCAATGCTCATGCAATGCTTATAACATTTTTGAAATAAGCTTAAAAAGTTACCCTTAAAAACAAACTTTCACTCAAATAATTGGTACAGGTTAAAGAGTACGAAAAATTTAAAATATTACAATAATTAATTTCTCGGCAAATAATTATCCTATTACCTTTAAAATTCAGATTTGTGGTTATTATAGCTTATAAATAATCTAATTAAAATTAAAAAAAAAAACAAAGACGGTGTGGTGAACTTTTTTCATTATTGTGTTCAATTTGACGTGGAATGACCCAAATACCAATACCAGAAGTTTCATAGCAATAAATTAATAAATAAAAAAAAACATAAATTCTGATCTAACATTTTAATTATAAATGAAATACCGCAATGCAACTACATATCAAAATTAATAATTCAGTTTTTTACCACCTTCAAATGATTTATTAGTAATCATAAATCTGAAATTTAAAACTGTACTTTGTAGACAAGCATTGAAAAAAAGCAAAGAAAACTTTATTTCAATAAAATTTTAAATTTTTTAATTTTATCTAAGCTTAGTGCTTAAACGTTATTTTCATATTCCTTAACTAAGTTTTTTTACTTACTGACGACTCTTAGTATAATTTGCGGCTCAGCGAGTTTAATATCGTAAAGTAAGGGTAGCACCTCGTCTATAATTTGAATCTTGTCCAGCCTATCCAGAGTTCTTTCCACGCAGGATAACACGTTCGACACGATTCTCATATCATTTTGATTCTTTTCGTATATCACCTTCGTCTTCGGCAATATCATTCTTCTTATAGAGGTTTCGTCCAGGTATTCACATACGTTTGTTACAGCCACTAAGGCTGCACTCTGAAAATAACCAAATATATTAAATTTGTATATTTAATCTTATCAAGTTTTAATTTAAAAAATGGTAAAGTTTGGTTTGAAAACTATTTAGTACAGGTATTAAACTTAAAATTACTTGGCGATCTTTTGAATTAAAATTTAATTTCGGTATTTACTTTAAAATGGTTTTATTTCATATTTTTTTCTAAAATCTAGTTAAAACATCCTAAACAAACTTAATTATTTTGTACAACGCGTTGCAACGTAGGTAAAAGTAACTAAGCCAGTAATTGGTTTAATTGTAAAGAAAAACAAATTTTATCAAACAATTTATAATTGCAATGTAAAAATTAAAAGATCAAAATATAAAACTATACCAATGTTTAGGGCATGATTTTAAGGAAACGGTTCATCTGACGAAAAATTTCATTTTACCTTTAATGTAGAACATTTAATTTTATTAAAAAAATATAATTAAGTAAATTTTGTTAAACTCAATGGTTTGGGAGTTCTGAGACAAAAACTTGATGAGGGAAAAAAAATTAAAATTGCGATGATAGACCCCTTAATATTAATATTTTGGACTCAAACTTTCACAATAATTTTTTTTTGTCGCCCCAAACCATATTTTCGATATAGTTTTCAAAAAAAAATAGTTGATTTTTTTGGCCCAGTCTAATATTTATACATAATTATTATTAGTTATATTATACAACTATATATTTCAATCTTCTATTTTATAAACATATACCATATTTTCATTTTTGGTGTAAACGGTTTTAAGAGGCTAGCCAAAATTTTGTAAAAATTAAGGTAATATTTTTAATTTAGTAATGTCCCGTTTGATACAAAGGGCACTGGTACACATAATCCCGGTAAGCTGATATTTTACGTGAGCGTAAAGCAGAGCTGGGAGTATCTTGAAAAAAAAGATAATTAAAAGTAACTTAGATACTTTATCTTAGATACTTTTTATATTAAACAGAAAGTATCTTTAACTTAGTTACTTTGGAAAAGTATCTTGTATCTTCTATCTTAAAAAGTATCTAAGTTACTCGGTAAACTAACTAGGATACATTCAAGTAACTTATAAACTGTAAAGTAACTTTTTAAAGTAATTAAAATACTTTTTAAACTAACTTAGATACCTTTCAATGTAACTTAGATACTTTCTTATAGAACATTGGGGAAATTCCAGAATGATTCAAAGTAATTACCTAACCTACAACTTGTTGAATTTTTATAATTTTATAGTTTTTATTCAAATTTAAAAGTAACTTATTTACTCAAAAGTATCCTAGTTAATTAAAAGTATCTTAGTAACTTAAAAGTATCTTATATATTTTCATATAGTATCTTAGATACTTTCGGATAGTATCTTAAAGTATCTTGTAACTAAAGATACTTTTAACTCAAAGTATCTAGTTACCAGAGGTAACTAAGTTATTTTGTTTAAAGTATCTAGATACTTTTCAGAAGTAACTTTCCCAGCTCTGGCCTAAAGTCACCAATGTTCGAGATCGCCGCATCACAAAAATACGCACTTCATTATCATTATCATTATCTAGTCCCTTTTACAACAAATTAATAATTTAGTCAAATTTGCTTTTCTGTACTGCATGGTTTTATTTTGGAAATGTCACAAATGTAACCTGGCACTTTTAAAAATAATCTTTAATTTAGTTTAATGTATAAAATCATTAGGTATTGTTTGCAATTATTGTTAATTTTAGCACGATTAAAACGTATCAAAGCGGGGTCGTTGCAACGCTTTACAACGCTTACACCACGCTAAAAAATAAATTTTTGTTTTACGCTATAACCATCAAAAATTTAGCTTCTAAAAGGTACCTAGGTATGTATTTTTATATTCTTGAAAAAATTCAGATAATGTGTGAAGATAAAGTGAATGCTCATTTGATTAATTTTTTTTTAATTAAAAAAGCATCAGTTTTTTTCGTGATTTTTTTGTGACTATTTCCCTCGTCTTAATTTTCACCAATCAAAAACGCGCAATTTTGAATTACAAATGGTTTCTAGGTGGAAAAACTGTGTGACAGCACCTGTCAGCAGTTTCTTCGAGTTTACCCGCGGCAAAACTTGACAGCTGTTGTCACCAAAAATTGCAATTTATATTTTAATTGTTAACTGTTACTCATGAAATAGTCTTGTCAAATACCGTTCGGGCATCTAATTTTTCCTGTGAAAAAAAAATCGAAAAAACACAATGCTAAGTAATATTTTTTAACAAAATGCATTCGTGCAGGTGCAAAAATTCTCGTCTTCGTCTCGGATTTTTGTTGCCACCAGCACTCATGCTTTTTGTTAAAATACCTATTACTTAGCAACGTGTTTTTTCGATTTTTTTCGGAAAAATTAGATGCCCTTATGATATTACTTACGATAAAACTTTCCTAAAGTCCCATGACACACTGAGCTTAAAAGAAAGTTGTCATGTGACCAAAACGTCTTATATTTTTTTATAAAAATCAATGCATGATTTCCGTGAAATTTTCTGACTTACACCTTGCTTAAAGTGTTTTACTTTAAAAACATTACATTGCAAACTGAAAAACATTAGATTTGCCAAACAATTTATTTTAAGAAAATTTCTATGAAGGCTTTCGAAGACAAATATTGCTAAATAAATTTCCAGTATATGAGTTAATAAAAAGTTTTATTAATATTAAAATTAAAATATTTCAAAACTTACCTGTACTTGTATAGTTGTGCTTTCGAATGCGTTGTACATCATTGGTAAAACTTCAGTCCTTATATCATCTCTTGGGGTTTTTTCTAATATAATATGCAAATTTTCTAAAAGCGTAACCGTCGCTTGAACTGTTTTGGGCGCTTGAAATACACCTCTGAAAAAAATGTCCATTTGGTACACTAATGAAATTCCAGTGAACTACACTTAATCAGATTTTAAATATTTTTTCTCTACTAGTCGTTAATCAAAGAGTAGCTTTTCAATTAAAAATTTTAAAAATGTTTTTCTTAAAAAAATCATTACTACAGGGCGACTTATTATCCTTTACTCGATACTTTTATAAATTCCCATCAGACTTTAATTGTATATTTTATATGAGGTAAAAGAAAAGAAATTAATTATAATTATGAAAGGACGAAGTTTGCCCTAGATATTATATATAGGGTGTTATGTAATTAATGTTATATATTAAAATGGGTTATTCCTTAGGGTCCATAAAGAAGCACCTGAAACTTTTTTTTTCTAAATTGCAGACTAAAGATAATTTATAATAACCTTTATCCTACCAAAAAGTACGCCACTGATCGACTACTATATAAAAGTATCTAAGATACTAGATGAAAGTATCTAAGATACTTTTGAGTAACTAAGAAACTTTTAAGTAACTAAGATACTTTTGAGTAACTAAGTTACTTTTAAGTATGAAGAAAAACTATAAAATTATGAAAATTCAACAAGTTGTAAGTTAGGTAATTACTTTGAATCATTCTGGAATTCCCCCAATTTTCTCTAAGAAAGTATCTAAGTTACACTGAAAAGTATCTAAATTACTTTAAAAAGTATCTTAGTTACTTTTAAGTATCTAAGTTACTTGAATGTATCTTAGTTACTTTACAGAGTAACAAGATACTTTTGGGACACCCTTTATGTTAGGTAAATAAATAATTTAAAAAAAAAGATTAGAGAGGGGCTGATCTGCTCAGTAACGAATAATGGCGTTAATCGAGTAGGTTTAAGTGCAGAGGATTTCATTAGGATCTACAAATCCCAATAGCAAAAATAACCCGAGGACGTTTAAAGGACGTTTAGAGCGCACATTAAAGGCCATTTACAGGACGTCCGTATGCTGGCCTTTTTTTGCACCACTTGACCGCGTTTGAGATGTCCTAAGGAGGTCCTAGGATCCTGTATGGCTTTCCTTGGGACGTCCTGAAGACCGACTTGTGCTAGCTGGGTTGTTGCAGTAAACCCATGACAAACTATGTTTTATGTCTATTGTAAGAAATATCACAAGTCGAAAGAGGTGTGAAAAACATTTAAAAGTTGTACTGCCTTTATTTAATTTAAAAAAATTTGGCTCTTAATCCCAAAACAGTGCCTGCTATAGTCGCGTTGCTTCAAGATTATTACCCAACATTATTACATATCCAATCTTACTTTTATTATTACAAATTGGAGCTTTTATCAGAAAAACTGGTCCCCAACGAAGAACCAATATTCTTAAAAAGTTTGCAAAATCTTCGTGCAATAGCTATAGAAATCAGAAATCGACATTCAAAATAACGTAAACCAACAGACAGTTAGACGAGGACTAAAATAAGCCAATCTTACCATTTTTAGACTTGTAATAGGTCCAGAGTTTGTTAGGCGTCATCGGGTTTCGTGACTAAAATTTACCAGAAATCATTAGAACTGGGTGAAAATAAATGGGTACCTATTCATTTTCTTTACAGATGAGTCCAGGTTTATACTGCTGATTTCAGATGGACGTAAGAGAGCATGACAAAGACTTCCAGAGCGTCTTACAGGATATTTTCCTAGTCCTATCGAAGGTTACAAATGAGACTCAGTTATGGTGGGGGCTAAGATTTCTTTGAAGGTACGCATTTAATTAAACATCCAAGAGGCTCCTTAACTGCTGCTTGCTTAACTGCGATGATTAATGATTAATGAAATTCAAGATTTTGTTGTTTCTTATATTGAGTTTATTGTATATGACTTAATGAATAAAAGCGCTACACCTTACACTGCAAGAATCACTCAACTAAATATTTCTGTTATGGAGAGAACAGATTCTAACCCAATTGGACATCTTTAGGACGTATTTGGAAAAATAAATTCCTGAGGGAATTCGCTATTTAATTTTCGGCTTCCCATGAAGAATAAATGAGTTAACTTAGGCACGTGGAGCAACACCCATTATTTAAAATGGGCCTTCTCAGTTTTTACTAGCAAGTCGTTTCAGTTTTGACTACTTTAATGTAATTTTGCCATAACCCCCCATTTTAGTTGTTTCGCCTTCCTTTTTAAAATTGAACAGTTTTTCTTGATTACCTGTTGTTAAAAACTACTTAAAACATGTTGTTTAAAACACTACAAAGTATTAAAATTTTTTGAAAAATTCAACTGTTATAATTTTTAATATTTCACTACTGTATACTTTAATACTGTGGTTGTTTTAATTTAGCGCTTAAGAAAAGGCTTACCTAAAGGACGGAAGGATAATGGACTCATACTCCTCGATTGTCGACTCCTGAATTAAGTATAAGACTGGCTGCAGGACGGCGGCCAGCACCTCCTGCGTTCGCATTTCCTGCTGCAACGAAGGCCATACGTGCTGATACCACAGTTTCTGAAACAAAGTAAAAGGTTTTAAAAAACTTTTAAAAAATTAGTACTGTCAAAAACATTGTTATTGTATATTATGTAGTTTAAGGAATTTTTTGTCCTTAATTTGTCGAATTGTCTTAAAAAGGTTATTTTTTTAAGTTTATCCTAGATCCGCTTAAATTTGTCTGCAACTTTGTATTAACCTCCATATCATTTTACACTGATTTATAACGTTAAGAGAATTGTATGTATTAGAATACCGCTCGCCATGCCAACGTCTCAAATTTTTAAATATTATAATATACAGTATATACAGTTTATGTACCTTGGAGATAAATCTAAACCTTTTTAGTCAATATTAACAGGCATGTAATCATTCCTATAGAGACCATTTTTACATTAAACGAAATTTTAGTTGCCTTAAACCAAAAAAATTGCCTTTATTCCCATTGCTGAAAAGTTGTTTTTAATGTAACGTATTAAAGAATATATCTTTAAATTTTTAGCCATATGAATAAGGAACGTTATGCAATAGAATAGTTTACACGATAAAGTAACATTTTTCAGGCTAAAAGAAGAAATACAGGCGAGTTTTAAAGAGCCTGGACACTTCTTGAAAATCATTTAACCGCCGTGGTTTACACTTTATATTTCTTCCTACACTAGCAAATTTTTGCTAATCTCCAAGCTGATCGGCTTCATTTTCAGTACTTAAGGTATTCGTCCATCTTGCCCTTACAAAATCTGATCATTTTTTTAACATTCTGCGAATTAAGTTTTATGATTAATCTTTTAAAGACAATTAAATGTAACATAAGAAATTTAAATTGATTGGAAGAGGATCTTTTAAATAATTTTTAAATGATAACACCTTTTGACTTTATTTTTTATATGCAAAACATTGGGTACTTAATGAAAAAGTAAGAATGTTTATTGAATTATTATTAAATATTTTTAATACACTAGCACCAACTTAAAACATTATTATAACCCGTATACGGGTTAAATTTACCTAGTGCATTGTCTTTCAGTTTTATTAGTTTTTAATATTATCTTTTAACCGTTATAACAGTTATAATCGGTGACCCGAAGTCTACCAGACTCCTCAGCACTTTGCATTTAGTGTATATTTAAAAGTTCGCGTTAAATCTGTACCATCCTCCAAATACCTTCAATCGTCGATGTTATTAACACTTTCTACCAGTATCAGTTGTTTCCGAATTGTGTATGTAAATATAACTGTGTTTAAAGTTGAAGCAGTCTGTCGCAGTTTGGCGGAAAGGATATAAAGTTGTATTACTGAAGTAGTTTGATGAAATTGACACTGATCACTTCTCCGATTTGGAAGATGTTTCGGAAGCCGATAAGAATTTCGTTGGGTGGGTTTCAGGTGCTGAAAATGAAACACTTTTAGACAGTGGGAAAAACATTCCAAAATAACGTTACGTTACTACTGTTGTGCGAGAGACGAGATAAATGACCCTTGGCAGTTTTTTTTCTCCATCGGAATATTTTTGTAATGTTTATTTTTTTTTATTTCTTTTGATTTTACCTGCTGGAAAGATGGTAGTAATTTTTTTATGATGAAGTGTTTTTCTTCGTGTAGAATTTACTAATGTTCGTAAAATGTGCAATAACTTTCCTATTAATTAATTTTTCGTCAATGTTTTTATGTTTGTTTGTTTAAACCATAATGAATATTTACTTAACATCATAAGCTTATATTAATTGAATTAAATTCATTTATTATGACAATAATATATAATTATAATCAAAGGAGTCTGAGATACTCCTACGACACCGTTAGTGTTAAACTTTTTCACGTCACAAGTTACTGGTTAAAATATCTAAAAATATAACTCATTGGAAATTTATAAAAATATTAAAAATTTTACCACAAACTTTCAAAATCAGGATAAATTATTATGAAAAAAATTTAATGAACTTGATATTCATGTTTTGCCAGAAGTTCTTAATGACCATGAATGATAAACAGGTATTTTTTAGAACCTTCAGGTAACTCTGAACCTGATCCAGAGCTGCTTACTTTTTTAAGTCAAATTTGAGAAAAAACATAAGTTATAAATTTAATTTTTTATTGGTACCTACCAGAAGCTATAATATTTAAATGTTTTAATGAAATTAACACCAAGGCAATAATAGGTTCTGAGAGAATAAGTGTAGATAATATATATAATATATATATATATATATATTATGTTAAGGTTTTGTTGTCCCGAATTTTACCTTATTTCACCAATATAATAAATTCCTGTTTATTCTGTTTTTCCAGAGAAATGGAAAGTTTTAAAATCCTGCCACTGCCCAAAAAGACAAATATTACTAGCTTCAATGAGTTGCCTCCTATTTCTATCTTGACTGTGTTATCCAAAGTTTTCGAAATAATCATTTCAATCTGGATTTAGAAAAGGTTATAGTTGTACCACATCACTTTTAGTTTTAACATTTGATATTCTAAAAGATTTAGATAATGAAAAAACATCAGTTTAATATTATTAGACTTCTTTAAGGCTTTTGATACCATCAATCACGAAATTCTTTTTTCTATTTAAAATGTGACAATCCATCCTAGTCAGGTTTTTTTAGAAATAGGATGCAGTTTGTCGCAACCAATAAAGGAAAATCAGACAGTGCTCTTATTTCATGTAGTGTTCCTCAGGCGGGGTGCCTTGGGACCATTGTTGTTATGTATTTATACATTCAATATAACTAAATCATTAAATCACTCTCAGTCCTGTTTGAATGCTCTTAGGTATATTTGGAAAAAATAAACTCGAAATTGAGAACACCAACATTAATATTTTATATTTTGTATTTATGTTTTATTAATAATAATACCAAGTTTACTAATTTTCATAGTAGGCATCATAGACTTTAGTCTATGGTAACCTACCATGGAAAGCATGAAAGATAATTATAATTTGACAGTTTATAAGTTGCAAATGACTGATTGCGTTTCAATTTATAAGTGTACTATAAACTCAAAACATAATTATTATTTATTATAACCTACTTTAATTTTATTTTTTGCTCCACAACCAAGCTTCAATTTATTTTTTACTCGATAAGCAAGCTTCAATTTTAATTCCAAACTGAGGAAAGTAATATTTGCCCAATAAATAAATTAGTATAAAGACTTATTTTTTTTGTTGCAATCGGCTATTTAGATATATCTATATTTCTTATTCAGTTGTTTTTAGATTTTTTGTAATTAGTTATTTTGCATTTTTTTATATTTAATATAATGCTATACAGGGCGTTTTTGGAAAAACGCAAACGATATGGATTTATAATTTTAATAGCATATACAATTTGATTTAGGCTATACCTAAAGTCAATAGTTTTCAAGATATTCATTTTTTTCGTTAAAATTTTGCTAAATGCACGTTAAATAAAAATAGTCTCCAGTTTTTTTTGTTATTTTGTTTGCTGACATGGGGTTGGAATTTTTGGAATATTAAAACATTGTTTAAATAATGTAATTTTTTAAAGGTTTTTCAACAAATACCTTAAGAAAAACCACTTGAAGTAAGGCAAACTTCAAACAATAATAACGTTTTTATTATAAATGTAAAACCCTGTATGTTTTAAAATAATCAAATAGAACATTAAAGAATCTTTCGATTTCCCAAAGTTAAAATTTCAGAGACATTTAACAATTTCTAATATTTTCAATACTATTTTATATCAAAAAACCTGTGAAATTCTACATGTGGTTTAATGTGACAATATCCATGGTTACCACCAAATCTGTCATTGTTTAAAATTAATTAAAATATGTGATTTAAAAATTAATAATTCAAAAAATATTGACTTTAGGTATAGGATATGGTATAGCCATTTTACTCAGAATTGTATGTTAATTAAAAAATGTATAAATAAGTGTCCTGTTTAAAATAACATTTCCGGTTAAACAGAAAGTATTATTTTTTTCAAAATAATTTAGGAAAAAAGTCTAAAGCGAATAATTTACTTAATTAAAATTTTAAATCGATGTCTTTCGCGATTCCCTAGAAACTTCTAACGGACTACGTACGTGAAACACCCTGTATATTAAACGTCTATGTGTTATGCTATACTTAATTAAATAATAATAAAAGATACAACAATATTTGTGTAAAAATGACAAAATGTACTAAACAACATTTATGAATACTGCTACTGCTAATTCAAAACTGATCCTGGCCACATAAACATAATTTGCATAAAAAAGTTAATATATCCAATAGTATTCAAATATCAATATTTAAACGTGTTATACTCAAATTTATAAAACAAAGTTGCTTCTTCGATTATTTACCCTTTAAAAATTGTTAAATTTTAAACTAAATTATCACCAGCGCCCATGTACGTTAAAATCTAAACAAAATTTTTTCATTGATTAATTGTCATTTTGTCCAAATTTAAAATTGAAACGTTTTTAAATAAAAAAGTTAAAAATGAAATATCTTAATTTTTAACACAGTGAAGAAAAAATAAAAATAAAAACAAAGATTTTTTTTTAGTACTGCATTTAGATGTAGAATGTAAATGTAAAACAGTTTTAATCGATTTCTTGAATCCTTGCAAATCGACCGTTCGATCTTTTCGCGAAACCGTAGTCTCTGCATAGACTCCACAATGCACTGCCATAGAATGTATAAGTATAATATACATACCTATAATATATTATGATTTTAATTATATTTATATATTTATATTATGATTTTAATTATATTTTGTTCCTAACAGTTTTTTGGAACACGTCATACAAATAGTTATTTATTCGATATATTTCAAATATGAAAGAAAAGAAATTCTGAACGTCTGAATAGCATTTATATATGATACAATATGAGAGTGCATCAATTCAACTGGATTATGTTTTTTTGCGCTTTCAATTTAAAGTGGGTAGATCTTGATGCAAATAGGATTTTACACATGTGTCTATCTAGATATATAAATACGAAATAAATATATATTAGTTGTCTTAAATCAGATTATTTTAATAATTTGTTTGGCATTTATATTATTTGCCATTGGTTTTATTTACAAAGATTTTTTTTTTTGGTTTCTTCTTACATTTACGTTTATTAATACCTAATTTAATAAATTTTCCTTCTTCTAAAACAGTCTTAAGTCAAATAGCTCTTACTGAGCAGTTACAAGTTTTAACGTCCATGCCACAGACTGTCTGTGGTCCATGCGCTTCTCAATGCCATCCACCCATAGATATGTGAATTTTCACATCTTGAAACATCCACTTAATCTATTGTATAAATCACAAAATACCTCGCTAAAAGATCAAACCTTGCGATATTGTCCCCAATAAAATGCAAGAAGGCAAAGCACTACAACTTCCTTTTGTTTTCTTGAAGAGATTTATGATTGGCAACTTATACCGTGATAAAACACCTATTGTTGTTCCTTGAAAAAATTTTGGCCCTGCAGGATTAATTTTTCTACATTATAGCACTATGCTTATCTCCTATTTGCATCTCACTACTTGTATCTGAAAAATAAGTGTTTTCTCATAACCTGCACAATCCCCAGAGCTTAATATGATTGAACATACCAAGGTATATTATAAAGAATGGTTTTAAGCATGGGACTACTCAGCTGTCTCAAAGTTTAAAATAGTGTGCCGCAGAAATAAACTGCGCACCACTCAATGTGTCGCGACCAAAAAGGTCATCCTTTTTCAAAACTACATATTTTTTTTGTTTCTTAAACGATTTTGGTCTTTGATGTCTGCTAACCCCATCCTCTGGCAATTCATGCTACAGATATTAAGCCCAGGGTAAATTTCCTACAGGGTGATATGTAAAACGGTGAAAAATTTCAATAACTTCATCCAAGCCCCGTTTGAAAAAAGAAATATTTTTTCTTTGTTTTTACTTTAAAATAATGAAGTACTATATCTTACTATATCTTACTTAATTTTTCGAATCGCAATCTTAGCAAAAGAGTACATTTAAGGCTTTTTGCTAGGCAATACATTCAGTCTTTTTAAGAACAGGAAAATAAGATTGTGAAAGATTGTTCCTTGAATAATTCTGAACAAGCAACAAGCAACAAACTTCCATTATTTTTAGAGGGGCCTAAGCAAAGACCACTTTATCAAAATGACATTTTGGTGAAAATTTGCGAAAACTAAACCTGAACCGATATTTACGTTCGCAACATGTTTTCTTTATAATTTTGACCTGATTGTGATTCAGATAAAACCAAAATCACCAATAATCAAAATTCGAAAACAATTCCCGGCTGTTAATGTCTTAATAAAATTTGATTGTTGGCGTGTTTCTTGCATATTTGTGATTAAAATGCAATTTGGGGATTGATTTTTTGGGCGAAATAACTGCAATTTGTTTGAGTGGTTAGGATAATGTTACATATCTTGCATTTACATTGCGCAGTAGTGATATCATCATTCATAAGTAATTGGTAATCAAGTTAAATAAAAATATTTTTGTTTATTTTTGAAAATGTTATGTGTAGATATAATCATAATCAAAACTACAACATTCAACAGAAAAATGTAACAAACAATAACAATAATAACTTTTAATATTTCGTTGGCCCTCCCCTAACCCGTAATAATTCGTTAACCCTCCTGAGCATTTCCTCGACCAAGTTCCTTAGAAATTCCCCATTCTTCCTGAATAGCATTTACCAATTTATCCAAATTTTCCATGCGTCCTTCCCTCTCTTTCATCTTCAGTTTCATCCTGCTCCACACATGCTCAATAGGATTTATATCCGGAGACAAAGGTGGCCAATTCATTCTCTCAATATGGTGGTCCCTTAAATACTCATTTACGATATTGGTGCGGTGCGGACGGGCATTGTCGTCCACCAACACCAATTATTGGCAACTATTTGAGCATAAGGGACCACGATAACAACCTAATCTCTAAATCTCTCAGCATTCACTCTCTCCATTCATCGCCATTCCACCCCAAACAGTCACTCCTCCACCTCTAAAAGCCACCCTTGCCTCCCGTTTTGTGCAATCTTCTGCGAACCGTTGATTTGGAGATGTTAATTCCCATAGCTGCAGCAAAGTCTGGAATTGGCATTTTAATCATTTAAGGGAAGAATGGAAGTAACCTGGGTAAGATAGGGATAGGTATGAAGGTAGGTAGGTATAACTTATGCAAAATAACACTTCGAAATTTGGAAAAACACAAGCAAACTGAAAAATTCAAGAATATCCCTCATAATGCGTTTTGAATGTTTTTAAAGAACTAATATTCATTAATTGATCCTCGATTTGATCATTCATTGATAATAACGTACTAAAGATGCAAAACACAGTAAAGAACAGTAAACATCAGCAATCGGATTTTATTGAGACATTTAATACGCTGGAATTGTTTTCGAATCTTGATTCTTAGTGATTTTGGTTTTATCTAAAACTTAAATTTAACAACTGAATCACAATCAGGAGGTCAAAATTAAGAAGAAAACATATTACGAACGTAAATATCGGTTTAGGTTTAGTTTTTGCAAATTTTAACAAAAATGTAATTTTTAAAAAGTAATCTTAGCTTGGACCCTCTGAAAATAATGGAAGTTTGTTGCTTGTCGCTTGTTCAAAATTATCTAAGGCACAATCTTTCACCATCCAATCTTCTTGTTCCTAAAAAGACTAAGTGTATTGCCTACAAAAAAGCCTTAAATGTACTCTGTTGGAAAAAAATCATATTTTCGTTGCTAAGATTCCAATTCGAAAAATTTGAAAAACGTTTCAAGGTAACACATAATACTTCATTATTTCAAAGTAAAAACGAAAAAAAAAATTATTTTTTTACAAACGAGGCTTGGATGATTGAAATTTTTCACCGTTTAACATATCACCCTGTAGGAAATTTACTTGACGAACCGTGAGCTTCATATCTATAGCATGAATTGCAAGAGGATGAGGCTAGCAGATATCACAGACAAAAAAGTTATGCCGTTTTGAAAAAGAACGAACTTTTTGGTCGCGACACATTGAGTGGTGCGCAGTTTAGATAATTTAAGTTTTAATGGTCATGGGTGACATTTTTTATTATCTTAGTATATTATATTAAAAAAATATTGTTTCAAGTAAAATAACATATAAAATAAATTTTTTGTGCTTTTTTAAACCAAAAATGCTAATTCAAGATCTCTGATATATTGAAAATATGATCATATTTTCGCAAATATTTTATTTTGATAATAAATGCGAAGAAATTTTCAGGGGGGGGGCAAGTGCCTCCTCTTGCCCCCCCTCCGGGCATCCATGCTGGACTTTAGGGTTGTGTGTATTTTAAAACATAAAAAAAATTACATTTTCTAAACAAAATAAAAAAAAGTATAAATAAGTATAAGATACCAAATAGATAAAATATGTATTTTAGCCTTAAATATTTATACCAGACTCACGCTACTGTGGATTGGATTTATATTTTCTTTAACTAATCTGTAAGTTTAAATTTAACCCAAATTTTAATCAAAATTAAAGCTACAATCCAAGCATATAACTCAGGACTCCGTGAAAAGTGGATATTTTGTAATAATATTTAAACTACCATCGCTTCCGTACAGATTTTAATATAGGTCGTCCTTCGTTACATGTTTTTCCTTATTTAAAGAGCTAAATAAAGTTAAAAATAAAACATGAATAGTATATTATGTATCAAGTTTTATAAACGCCATTTTAATTTAGTAAGTTTAGTAAGTGTTTAATAAAAACGAGCATCTACAAAAGTTTATAAAACGAGCTGCATACTTTATTTACAACGAACACAAAGAAGAATTTAAAGCCTTTTATTTGTTGTAAACGAATTTAACCTCACTTTTTCTAAATTTATAATAAAGCTAACTTCAGCCCGTGACTAAAATGCCCAAAAGCTACTGTTGCTTCAGACCGTAACTAAAACGCCATAAATTCACAGCTTATCAATGGGGGAGTAGATAAACAACCTTTACCCAGGTAATTATTAAATTAAAAAAAAAAATTAAATAAAATAATACCTGAAATAATATAAAGATTATTTTATTCATTCCAAAAAAGAAAACATATGTTAATACAATTTAAATTTGTAGGTATAAGAATATCATTTAATATTATACTTAGTCAATTTTTTTCAAATAAAACTAATTACCCATTAAATATGTTGGCACAATAAAGTTTATTGTGATCTATTTTTCGTATAAATGCTCAATCAATGCTGTTTTTAAAATGGAACACCCTATATATTTTATTATTTTTGTATTCCTTGTTAAATTGGATCATATGCTTACAAGAAATCGTCAATTAATGTATGTACATATATGTAACCCCTGGCCTCGGATAAAGTTTTTAACCTCCTAGGCTTAAAAAACCCATTCGGACCAATAAAAAAAATTGAACTGCCAGATCTACCTAACCTTACTTTCTTCTTTTAATAATCAATATTTTAGTTGTACGTTTTATGTATCGTTTAACAAATAAATTGTTGTATACAATTTGACTAAAAAGTTTTTTTGTGGTTTGCTTTAAGCTCAGCACAAAAAGAATAATTTCTCAGCCTAAATAACCAATACACTATTGTTTATTTGTAGTTTGTTAATTTTATTTTTGTATAAAACCAGGGTTAGTTATTATTTTAATAAAGGAAAATATTTTGGAGAAAGTTTTGTAAAGGTAATATTCAATTTTTTAGGCATTTTGTTAATTTTCAAAGGTTACAGATTATTTTGTTAATATTTAACAAATGATTCGTTGAAATAGTAGGTACATTTTAGGCAGCCAATTAAAACATTTCCTATTGACTTTTTTATCGTCACACATCCAGACTAAGCACAACAAGTTCAACTGACTTTAGCGTCTGCAACATATTGTTCTACCTACTTTATTCTGATTTGTAACGTGTTTGTAACAACTGGAATATTTATAATATATTACAATAAATCTGTTATTATAGTTATTCGGATTCCTTAAACCTATTTATAGAGAAGTGCGAAGTGTGAAGTATCTGAAAAAAGATGCCGTCTCTGGTTTTCAAACTGAAATTGTGGGATACAGTGAAGTGGGTTAAAGTTACGAAATAAATCAATAAGTGTTTTAGTAGTACTGATAGTTATATTGTACCAAATTTCCTTATAATTTGATGATTTCAGAATGATGTGTTATTTAATTGTGTGTATGTTATTTTTGTATTTATTTATGTAGGTATGTTATAATTTTTTTGTTTAAGAAATTGATCATAGAACACATATAACCAGAAAGCGCTTTAATTGGCTTAGAAACTTGTGTAGCCGAAATCAGGGGAAAGAAAGGTGCGGGAGGAAACAAGTCATGCCGCTTTGATGAAACAGGAGGGTATTTAGTATGTATAATGTTAAAGAATAGGATTTTCTTTGGTGTTAAACAAAATTTATTGCCGGAAAAGTCTCGTAAGTACTAGAAAAATTATAAAAATATTATAACCAATATGCAAAATATTATTTTACTAGTATGCTGTTTAAAGTATAGCCAGACTGGCTATTAGCCAGCCTATAAAATCAAAATTTTGGGTTAAAGTATTTCATTACAGCCCCGAAAGCGGTGTTATAATGAAGTCATTATGAACGCAAAATAGATAAAATATATGTATAGTACATAAAAACATTTGTGTCCTCTAAATAATTCATTTTATTTAATATATGACTTGGTTTAACATTATCAGATATTTTTGTCAAATAGTTTACTCAAATGACAATATATTTTTCTGAAACACCTTTAATTAATTCAACCAAATGGTTGGTGTTATAGTTGTTAAATTGATGAATTTTCAGTGATATAAAAATTTCTTTGTTAATAAATTAGAATCCATCAAAATATAAATTACGGGCCTGGCAGCCCGGTTTCCGATGAATTATGTTCGAGGATGAGACCAAAATATACATAAAACATAAATAAAAACATAAACATAAATATTCATTAAATGTATTATTTTACTTACGAAAAAAATGAAACTTTATTTTTCTGTTTATAACTGGTAGCAGAGTAGTTTCGACACCCATTTACCACGCATTTGGCCATTTTTTACTTTAATAACACTTAATAAATCGATATGTGCACTCCACGGAAGCTCAAATACTAATGACGGCAAAAATACGAACGGGTACTAAAGTGTAATCAAATCGAAGCTGGACTAAACAAAAACGCCCAGACGCATGATAACTCGTTCTTATTGGTCGATTCTGATGGTGTGACTCGGATTGTGAGTTCTTATTGGTCGATTCGGTGGATTGTTTTTACATTTAGTCCAGCTTGGATTTGAATAGAGTTTAGAGGACTAGATTAAGGTAACACGCGCTTTGTCCTTATTTTGGTTCTATGTGTTCTGTGAATTTGATTAATAAAGCAAAATTTCTTATCAAAATTCTTTTCATTCTTCCCAATTTTTAACAAATACTTTTATTACTGGGTGTACAAAAGTGTTTGTAAAAATAAGGTCCTTTTTGAAAATTACAAGATTTATGGTTGATTTATTGACATAGTATTTTGTTATTAAATCTAAAAAATGTCTGTAATAATTAAACAACACTTATTTAATTAGTTTACATAATACAGTTTAACATAAAAGCTGCTTATTAATTGGTTATGCTTAACAAATATTTTTTTACTGTGTATACTACAATAATAATACTCACTAATTGTTCTAAATATGATAATAGCTTTAAATAATAATTATTCAGGCCGGCTCCAGACATTTTGGTACCCCGTGCAAAAATATTTTTGCCGCCCCTCATACTAAAAAGTGGGTAACTATGAGGCTCATAGTTACCCACTTTTTAGTGCCCATTATTAAGGTTTAATTTCTAAAAAAAAATTACCTAAATAATATCGTCCCCTTGATGCTACAATTAGATATCTGGAAAACACATTTATAAATAAAAATATTCTAAATTTGTAAAATTTAAAGTTATCCAGTTTTAGCATTAAGGGAAAGATAAAATTAACAAAAAAGTTTAAAAAATTATCAGATGATCCTCGTAGCGCAATACAACTTTTTGCTAAACATTGAATAATTGATATAATACGCATTAAAACACCATGCCAGTGTTTAGCTTCTGCATCAATAATTCTCTGCATTCCCGAATCTTATTATCTGATTACTTTTATCATAAATAGATGTCCATTGGTGTCCATAAAACGGAAACATAATATCACCATAATTTGTACGTGATGTGTTTATAATGAACGTATGCCTTATGTATGTACCTATATATAGGTATATATATTAATAAGACGCGCATGTCCAAGTTCACTAAAATTACAGCTTTCGTCTAATTTATAATTAATAATAATAAAAAAATATTATTAGTAGTTATTATGTCTTAAAACTATCAGTGTTAGCATAACCTTAGTGTAATAAGCGATATATATGTAGATGTACTTCTCCTTTTGTTGGCAAAGATAAGACCTTTGCCCACAACCGAAAAGAAGCAACGGAAACCTCGTCGGTGGAGTGTAAGACCAGTGAATAGGGACAGAGAAAAAAAAGACGAATTTCGTCCAATAATACTCGAACTAAAACTTCACGATGAGAAATGGTTCTTTAGATACACTTGAAAAACATCTGTCATCTGTTTGCATGGCTACCACCCTGATTGCTACCAACAATGTTCTAGTGAAATCATGAAAATTACTAAAATTCACACATAAGAAACCCGTTAAGTTAAGTTCATTTCAACTTTACGTATTTTTACGGTTACCCATAAGATCTTAAGTTCGAACGTAAAACGTAAAAATTATGGCTACTCATTATAAACAGGCACACTGGTTTTTATTCAACTTTACGTTTTTCGTAATCCTTACGGACATCTTATGGTTACGTTCATTATGAACTAAGAGAAAGTTCTGCATATCATGATGTTTCAACGCCACGGCAAGTCATTAAATCCTTCTGAAGAAAGTTTTGATTTGATAAAACCAAAAAGTTTACAACAAATGCAAAATATAGCATTAATTGAACAAGAGTTTGTTAGCCAGTTTCTTCTTACTTTTTCTCCCTTTGAAAGAACCTGGTCATAATAAAAAGGAGTAAACCCCAAGCCCCCGATCATCAGTTGGAAAATTAATTTTAAATAACGGTGGAGGGGTCCACTTTTAACAATTATTGTCATCATCTGAAAAATTGATCGGCCATTTAGCAGGATCTTCAGGACCAAAAATATCAACATTACTAGTATTACCGTTGTTATTATTAGTGGAAATTAAACAAAGTTTATTAGTACTAGAAACGGTTTAAATTACACCTACATCTTCTCACTTTGGATGTGAGTTTGGTTAGGGTTTGTTAAATTTTCACGAGATACAGAAGATATTCCTGGTGTATTAATGATCTCAATTTCATAAGTTTATGAAGTATTAGTTCCTTCTGTGCTTTTCTTTTTTAAAAACAAGTCTAATGCACCAGCTTGTTTAATAAGTTTTAAATCTTTTTCCATTCGCCGTTTCATGTATTGATAACCAGACAGCCTACACGTTGGTACATTTGGCGTTTTCAACTTAAAAAATATATAATCTTCCAAACATTTTTTTTTTAAATAGTGATATTATTAGCTTTACTTTGCAAGAAAAATTAAAATTGCGTATGTAGCCGTTGTGAAGATATACACTTAAATGTATTTTTTTATAAATTAATTTGCAACATTAAGCTTAGTCTCTGTGTATCGCCTCTTTTATTGAGGTTTTTTGGACATTTTCCTTTTTCAATGGCTTCACGAATGGTACGTTTGGTTCTGTATTCGATGTTAGCCAAGACCCTTGTTTTTTCAAAGTCAATTTCCCAATATCGCCAGCAATAGCCAACTTATTCATGGAAGATATAGAAGTACGAGCAATCGAAACGGCAACACTAAAATCAAAGTTATGGCTACGGTACGTAAAAGACACATTTGTCATCTGGACCCACGGAGAAGAGAAACTGAAGAAATTCCTGGACCAGAATTCCCAAAAAGATTAAGTTCACAATGGAAACAGAGAAAGAACACCAATTACCTTTTCTGGATGTCTTCATAATCAAGACACGCCCAGTCTCACCACCACCCGTCACAACTGCAGTCAATCATTAAGACACTTGTCACGCGAAAGGCTGGCGGATGATGACCACAAGAAACAAGAAAACATGAAATTCCAAACGACGCTACAGCAAAACGGATTCTCCAAAACCATCATCAAAAAGGCTCTTAGACCACGACGCCGGTTAAATACCACAGAGGACGAGAACAACAAACCAACTTCCCTACGTGAAAGGGACAACCGAGAGAATAGGCAAAGTTCTCAAAAAACATAACATTTACCGCCACAAGAAAGATCGGTCAAACCAAAATAGAGTTAGAGGCACAAGGGGTGTACGAAATTTGTTGTAATAATTGTGACGGAAGCTACGTTGGGCAGACCAATAGACGTATCAACGTTAGACGTGAAAAACATCGAAACACAGTCTTAAAACATCTTTCTTAGCTGAACACGTCCGAAAAACTTCCCATGAAATTGACTTTGAAAAAACAAGGGTCTTGGCTAGCATCGAACACAGGACCAAGAAACCTCAGCACAAGAGACGATACACAGAGACTACCAAATGCATAAAAACCAGCTAACGGGCGTTATATATACATATACAGTATCAATACATATATGTATTGATGGTTTTCCGGCATCTGCTCTGTGTTGTCGGTTTATGGTTCTCAAAAGAACCGTATGTCTGACGACGTTTCGGTACAATCTCATGTACCCTCTTATCTGCTGGGCTGCTTTAAATTTCCATTGGCGTTATATGTATGAACTTGCAGCAGAGCAGCAACAGCAGCCCAGAAGATAAGACCTGAAGATGGTACATGAGATTGTACCAAAACGTCGTCAGACATACGGTTCTTTTAAGAACCAAAAACTGACAACTCGGAGCAGATCCCGGAAAACCATCTATATATATATATAGGTATATATATATATATTTATATATATATATATACAAACAGGCGTTAAGGCACCAAATTCGGATATATATGGGCCAAGTGGCACCTATATAATCGTTGTGGCACCATTTCAAGGTGCCAGAACGTTTTATTTCATATATAAACTCTAATGTGTCATAGAATTATCCCTACAAAATTTCCAGATGGTGCCACTTGGACTATATATATAGAAAAGTACAATTTTAGTTGAACCATATAATCTACAGAGGGCGCTAACTACGTGAGTAAAATATACAACGTAGCGGCACCATGATAGAATATATACAATAATACTTTGCGGCACCAGAATCAGGTGACCAGACTATTTAGTAGTGACCATTTCGCTCCTTACTATTATTATTATTCACGGCTAGTGAAGTAAGTGAAATTACATAAAAATGAATGAAAAACACAAAGTTTGTGGTGGTAAGTATACTCAGTAATTAAACTTTTTTAATAAAATCTTTGAATTTTAGTCATGGATTTATGTTTTAGCCAATCAAAACATTATTAAATTAGGAATAATCTATCAATATTGTCGGGAAAATAATAAAGTATTTTTTGACATTTGTTGTTGAGGCAACAGGTTTTTAAAAATCTTTATTTTCTGTTGTAATCTGCCAAATTTGCTTTAATTTCAGGAATTGATTAAATGGTTTTATTTTTACGTTATTTAATCGCTGGTTTGCTAGAAATGTGTAAAATTAAGAATTGTGTAAAGAAATATACTTGTACATTAGGGTGTCCGTTATTTACCAACTTATTTTATTTTTAGTTTATGACCTAACAAAATTATCAGACTCATATAACTGCCGTGCTTAATGAAAACGCCGTAACCAACAATTTTGGGATTTTTGTTTTACGACATTTTCTACTAGAACAATTCATCCTGCGTCTATACCCGGTACTTAAAAAACCGTATATATATATATAGATACGGTTTTTTGAGTACCAGGGATAGACGCAGGATGAATTGTTCTAGTAAAAAATGCCGTAAAACAAAAATCGCAAAATTGTTGGTTACGGCGTTTTCATTAAGCACGGCAGATAAGCCCTTAATATTCATATTAAACCTTGCCACAAAGACGATACATTTTCCATTTAAATTACAGGGGGTTTCGGCACGTTTTACATTTATTTTTTTTCTCCCGATCAAGTTAATATACAGCAATAGAAGACATATTTTTATAAGAAATTAAACGCTTTACAAAAAAGCACTCTTTTGATTTTTCTGATAAATTCACTGGTTTAAAAGTTATTTAAGGTTAAAGTTAAACCCCTCCCGCGAAAATCTTTACTGGGCCCCCTGATTTCACATATTTTTATATTGAAAATAAAAATTATTATTTTAATTTATTACTATTATTTATTAAAAAAAATATTTGTAAACGAAAAATAACAATAACAACTTTTTTACAAAATGCGAAAGAATATTTTTTTTAAATAAGGTTCTCCACTTTTTTTTATACAGTTCAACACGATTTACCTCCCATGAAAAAATTTAACAGATTTTTTATACAGCCATTCCTATTATTTTAACATATACATATATTTAATTTTCTATTTTGTTATAAATTATTTTTTCAAATATTGAATGTTTTAAATAATAGAAAAATTATACTTAAAAAAAATTTTTTTAAATAAAAATTCTATAAATAAAAATAAAAAAAAATTAATTTTTGATTTTTTTAAAATAAAATTTATTCATTAAATAAAATTTTTCAAAAACTATACATTTAGCTGTTATTGAAGCCGTGATCTGAAAACACGCCGAGACACGGGTATCATTTTTTAAGTCTATTTTCAAAATCTGTAATCTTGAGAAAATAATTTAAATTTTGTCATACTACTAAAATAATAGAAAAATAATATCATATTTTTATAACATACAAAGATAACTAGCAATCTAAGCAATCTTAGAATGTTTCCATAATTTTTAAGCGTCGCGTCAAGTTTTTTGTTTTGCGGAAATAAGTTTTTTAATGTTTTGGGGCAAGTATAGGCCTGGCCCCCACAAGGCTAGGGCCCCCCGCGGTGGCGGGCGTTCGCGGTAGTGTCGCTACGCTACTGTTCTCTCTTCTAATCTGTCGCAAAATTTGCTTTACATTAATTTCAGAAATTAATTGATGATTTTATTTTTATGTCATTTCATAGCTGGTTTGCCAGAACGGTTGCACCCAAAAATGGGTAAAATTGATAATTTTATAAAGACATATTAGTAATATTAAGAGTAAATGATAATTGAACGGGCAAGAGAATGATATTTTTTTTATAATAAAGGGCAAACAAAATTGTTATTGCAATACCAAATTTATTTTAATTTATAATCACAATATTGTATTTTTTTCTACTTTAATAAAAAAAATTTACTTTACCCCTTGAATAAGATCACATGTCTCAATATTCAGGCACTGTATAATAATGTAAATTAAATTTAAAAAACTCGTTATGCCAAAATTATTCTTGTCACAATTTATATTCCTAAAAAAACAGCAATCACATGAAATGTGTAAAAATGGATTTTTTGTTTTGTACACCCAAAAACGAACTTTATGTAAATATTGTAATTGTTCCGTACTGACACGGTTTACAAATTTTCTTTCAAGGAAAGTAACGTAGTTTTATATATTTTACAATTTTATTTTAGAATAAATTTGAAATTTCTAAATTATCGTGTTAAAGACAAAAAGTTTTGCAAAAGTGGTAAAAAGGGACACTTACGTAAAGGAATTACAGGTTTTTCGAACTTTGCCTAAAAATCTGGCGTCCAGATGGTTCAAGAAACGATGGTCCAGGTACACGAATAGAGTAAAGGGAAGCAAAAAACAGGCAGAAAGTTTTTGGAAGTGTTAGCGAACGGATCGTTTCTTGTAAATTTTTGCTAGAACGAAATTTATTGCAAAGTTATATTTAAATTATTGTTACGATTGTTTGTGTATTCTCCAAGGTTAGTTTTTAATTTAGAATATTTAAAACGAAAAGTAAAATAAATGTGATGACAATAAATATTTTATTCGAAACATCTGACTTATTATTTCGACAAAGGACTTCCTAAAGCGAGCAATATTTTAGTAAAACACTAACTTTAAAACAAAGGTATTATATATCTGTATAGTGTCAGAACGCATATATACTTAAAAAATATATAAGGTGCCATTAATTCACATTAAGCGCCAAAAATATTGGGTGCGGGAACGTCAATGTAGTTTTTGGTGTCACTTGGTACTTTTACGCGTATATATATATATATATATATTTATATATATATATACATACCTATATATACATACCTATATATACATACCTATATATATATATATATAGCGAATTGCGAATATATATATATATAGCGAATTGCTGTGGTCATTTTCACTAGAACACATGTTAGGCTTATTGTTGCGCATTAATTTATAAAAAAAAATACATTTAAGTGTATATCTCCACAACGGCTACATACGCGATTTTAATTTTTCTTACAAAGTAAAGCTAATAATATCACTATTTAGAAAAAAAATGTTTGGAAGATTATATATTTTTTAAGTTGAAAACGCCAAATGTACCAACGTGCCTACCGTCAGACATAAATACGTAAAAATATTTATTTTTTCAAATTTTGCCCGTGTGAAAAATTCTCTATAAACGATATTTTTTATAAAGTAAAGATAAATATTTAAAATAAACTTTAAAATCTAAAAGAAAACAAAATAAAAAAGTTACAAACTCTTAAAAATACATTTTTACTCTCGGTGAACAATATTTTTCTTTTGTAATACCTCAGTTATTATTTATGAGAATTATTTGTTAATTATTATTTTTTATTAAAAGGGTGCATGCTGTGATATTATATAAATTTTTTGTATAAAATTTGCATTTATTGTATTTATAAATACCTTAAAAACACACAAAAAGCCCAGCACAATGAAAATATTTCAAATTATTAAATTTCAAATAAGTTCACAAAGAAGTTTAATATCAACTAAAATAATATATTAGTTTGCCTAAAAACAAAGCGAAATCCTGATAAATAAAAAGAGACCGCACATTGCGACGCGTGCCATTGATCCTTTGTCTGCAACATTTTGGGGGCGCAAAATCAAAGAGTCAATCGGTACTTTGTAACGACAAACTTTTTTGCATATAAAAATATATAGGCCTTTTGCCGCTTTAATATTAGCAACTTAATTTTTTTTGTTGATATAAGTAAAATAAAAGGAAAGAAATTGTCATAATATTTTTAGTATTTGTTTGATAGTTGCAGTTGACGGTAGGAAAGTTTAACATATTATCTTTTATGCTTCGAATGGTAGGTTAGGTACCATATAGAAAAGTTTATGATACCTACTATGATCAAAATTAGTAAACTAAAAAAAAATTTAAATTTATAAATAAATATAATTTTAGCTCCATCTATGGCGATTTTTTTTAATAAATATGTAAGAATTGTATGTTATATTATATATATTTATATAATATATTATATGTAATATATAATGTTTAATATGTAATATATAATACATCTCTCGTAGAAACATAATTTGCATGTAGAAGTTTATGTATGAAATAATAGTTAATTATCAGTACTTTACCATGATATACTCAAAATTATTAAACAAAGTTGCTTTTTCGATTTTTTAACCCTTAAAAAATGGTAAAATTTTAATTAAATTATCCCCAGCGCCCCCTGTATGTTAAAATCTAAAAAAAATAATACGTGGATTTATTGCCATTAATAAGGTCTCAATTTTTTCTTAATTTCAAATCGATACGTTTTTAAATAAAAATGTTATTACAAAAAATCGAAATTAATCTATTTTTAACACAGTAGAGTGACTTAAGACCTAAAAACCACAGCGGTCAATGGATGATTTGTTTTTTGAAAAAAATGCACCATGTATATGTAGAAACAACCAGTGGCGGCTGCTACAGGGAGGGTAACAGGGCAGTGACCTCCCGAGTCCCCCCGATGCTACTCAAAAATTAATTTATTTGTTATGTTACACCCTAACAAACTTTTTAAATGTAATTCTCAATATTAACTTTAGGAAGGTTAATACGGGTAAATTTTTTAGGATGGATAGTTACAAGCCAGGCGGATTCAAATCTGCACTGTTAGTCTGACGTATCGATGAAGGCGGGGGTGTGCGGCGTGCGGGCGGAATATATCTGTTTCAGTAGGCGTCAGCCATCATAATCGTGCGAAATAGTAAGATGCCCGTCAGCGCGTTACCGATGTAATCAGTTTACTTTGTTCTGAGGAAGGTCAGTTAGTCAAAAATCCCGCCGGTCGTCGTGTCGTGGTGCGTGTTATTGTTATTTTTAAAATGGAGATAAATACCGTAGTTTATATAATTACTTGTGTTAATTTTAATATGGGTTTATGGGTCTCACATCTTACATACATCGGTAAGTTTATTATCCAATTTTTGCATGTATATAAATTTCTGCCCCCGCAATTTAATATGTCACCAGCCGCCACTGGTTAAAAAAATATATTCAATTCTGGCATCACTTGCAAACAAATGTACAAAATTTGTTCGTTTTCACGCGAAACCATTGTTAATTTATAATTATTTACCCTCGAAACACATTTTTGTGGGTCCCTTAAAGACCTTGTAATTTCGGCAAAATCCAAGCAATTATAAAAAGATATATCTAAATAATTATAGTTACAAACATTACTAACATGAAATTTTTTAAAGACCAACTTTTCTGAAAGTATCTTTTTTTTAGATACTTCGCACACACCTATAAGGAATCCGAATAAAAATAATAACAGATTTCTGGTAGTATATTATAAACACTTCAGTTGTTACAAATCAGAATAAAGTAGGCAGAAAAATATGATGCAGACGTTAAAGTCAGTTGAACTTAATGCGTGTTGTGCTGAAGCTGAGTTGTTGATGACAAAAAAGTCAGTAGAAAATGTATTGATTGGCTATACAAAACTTTCGATAAAATATTTTCCTTTGTTAAAATAATAATAACATTATACAAAAAATTATGTTAAAATTTTACAAAATAACAATATGATTTTTATATAACAGTGTATCGTTAAAATGTTTGCTAAACATAAGCTAAAACAGTATTTTTCTAATTAAATTTACGTGCATGATTATTTACCTAAACATTTTACGTAAGTTTGTGTATATCGTTAATTAAAACATTTTTTCCAATTTAATTACTAAACATCGGGGTTTGTATTTCTGGACAATTTAAAAAAGGTCTGTTAATACAAAACGGTAAAAGCTTATTTCCCCTGGGACGGAGAAGTTGTATTAAATAAACTCACCTTTGGAATACATGGAAGAGCTTCTTTTAGTGTATTCCTGTAAAAATGATTTTTTTGTGTGGGATCCTTCATTTTTATTACGTCAAGAAACTGCAAAGCGTGAACTGCTGAATCGCTGAAACAACCAAATTAATTGTTAGTTGTGTGACAACTATTTTCATCAATTGTTTTGTATCAAATAAAAATTATACTTTTTCAAAGTTTTAATTGAATATAAAAGTTGATTCTGTAAATTTCAATTTATGGGAGTATATATGTCTAAATTAAAACACCTTTAAAAAAAACAACCATTAATAAAAGACATAAAAATGTTTAGTAAAAATAAACTCCCTGAACAAGTTTAAATTACATTGTTATAATGATGCTTAGGAAGTTATAATTGCACTTTACGACATACAATTTGTAATAAATAAAGGAATATCCTTAAGCTACTAACATAATATTATATCTTGCAAGTGCAAGTTTAAATATTAAGTTTAAAATTTTTATAATTTATTATTATTTATTATAATACCTACCTACCTTAAATTTAAAAAGAAAATAAGTTTTTTTGTTCTATTTCATAATAATATTTTATATATTTTGGGATTTTTAGATTAAAATTTAATTAATATTGGTTTTTTGCACATTTAACTTTAATATACATTCAGCCAGTTCAGAATAAAACCGAATATATCTATATATATATGGGGCGTGGCCTCGCTTCCCTCCAAGGCTTCTCACAGTAGCTTGTGTGATAAACGACAAGACGAAAGGTCGAGCAGGTACCTAAGACGACGAAAAATTAAATGATAATAATGCAAAAAATCTCATTAGCGATGCAGTCTATTTGCTTAGCTACTGTGTCGCGCGTTGGAGGGAGGCGAGGCCACGCCCCATATATATATATAGATATATTCGGTTTTTCTCTAAACGGGGTGTATATTTTGTAGTTTATTGTGGTAAATTTGGATAATTCGAGGGTAGGTCAATATCGAAGAATGGTAGCAGAACCAAGGGCGTAGATATTTTTTTCTTTTGGCAGGAGGTAACAAAATATATTATAAGGAAAATAATTTTGCAAAACTCCTTATTGTTTATTTGCTTTTGTATATTGGGGAAAAGGATTATTAGGTAGCAAAACTTAATACCTCATAAACATGAACATACATATTAGGGTGTTCCAAAAAAAGTCGATAATTTTTTTTTAATTCCATGTGAAATTCTTGTTATATATGCTATAAAAAAAATTCTGTAAAAATTTGAGCCCTTAATATCAACTTGAAGAACTCCATCATCGAATTTTAAGATTTTCCATTGATTTAACATGGAATAGTACATTCTGTAACAAGTTTGGAATACAGCATATTCTGCTCGAGGAAAAATTTGACACACGAGCCGAAGGCGAGTGTGACGGTTTTACGAGAGTGGAATATGCTATTCCAAACGTGTTTCAGACATTATTTTCTCTACGACTACGTAAGAATAGTAACGCTTATATAATTTTAACCAGAGAAAAGAAACCAAGCAGTTTTTGACATTTAAGTTTTTTGTATTGTCAAACCATTTTGTGCCGTCACAATTTTATAATGTAAATTATAATAAATTTAAACAAATGGTATGCCTAAATCTTTATTATAATTAAAAATAGTTATTTACACTAACTAATAAAAAAAAATAACATTGTAACAAATACAAAACTAATTTTACAAGTAATCTATGTCAACATCTATTCTTTTTCTACATTTTAAATGTCTTTTTTTAAACTTTTTGAATCTGTCAAAACTTCAAAGCCGGTATAGTAGGTAACTGGTTTATCATTTTAATATCAAATTTATTATAATTTTGATTTGTATATTTGAAAAACAATAAATATAACTAATTTTTTGTGCCTTAACCTTAATTATACAACTGCTATTATTTTTTTATTAATAAATAATACAGTAATATTTAAATATTTTTAAATTTTTTACGTTTAGTAAACAGCCAGAAGATGTCGTTACTTGTGACCATTCTTAAACAAGAGTGGGAATATTCTCGCACAGTATTGCAAAAAAACATCCTTTCTATGATCAAAAATTACACTACTACTACACACTGTTACTATTCTTAAGTAGTCGTAGAGAAAAATGATTTTTTAACCTTCATTTCTCCTGCAAACTATGTAGAACATTATTTTTCGGAAAAACAATCACTGATCCTTCTTCAGAATTAAATTCTGTAAAAAAAAGTTCTTAGGGTCCAGTCTCTAACGTCAACCCTCTCGTTTTTATTTGTGTTGAAAAATATAGATTTTTTGAAATTTCGATTTTTTCCATTTAATGTGTAAAATTTTGATCTCAGACCATAAAGTTTGAGAAAATTTTAGTAGATCGTTCAATGTTTCACAAATATATCGCTAGTAACAAATTCTGAAAAAGATTCGAATTCAAATTTAAAAATTAATTGAGTTATATCTCAATTGTTATAGGATATAATATAATATAATATGCAAATAAAAAAAATTACAAAATAAAAATTTGTCATTTATCACATAGATTTTATTTGAAACAATTTTTTTTGTTTTTTGGTGCATGTTTAAGTCAAAATTTAATTTTTAATTTAATTTTTTTAAGCGTGTTACCGGATAGTAGAAAATTAATATTAATATTAATATAGAAATTAAAGTTTATGAAAGAATCACACATAATTTTTCCCTGCAATGTATAATAAAGCTTACTTCAGCCCGTGACTAAAATGCCTAAAAGCTACTGTTGTTAACTTCAGCCCGTGACTAAAACGCCAAAAGGCATAACTTGTCAATGTAGGAGTAGATAATAGTATATTATGTATCAAGTTTGATAAACGCCATTTTATACACGAATTTAATTTAGGCACGAGCAAGCTTGCGAGCGAGTGCTTAAGTTAATGAGTGTATAGAAAAGTTTATAAACGAGGTGCATACTATACTTTTTCTACGACAAATACTTATTATTATCTTAAAATGATTTAAATCAAAAAAACTGTCAAATGTCACATTTTTACATTTTATAAACACAATTATAAAGGTTATAAATCGAAATGTGTCTTGAAAATTGACAGTTTTTCACAGTGAAAGTAAAGGAAATGTTTTATGAGGACTTTACAGTAGAGTCCGTGCCCGAATTTAAGTTATAGTTTACTGCCGGCGAAATTAAAAGGTCAGTACAATGTTCATATAAACTTTTCAAATATTGGCGTTGAGAAACTATTTAATATTTTTGTATTTTTGTATTGAGATAATAAAATAATTTTCACATTTAGTATTATTTTACAAGAAAGGCACTTTATTTTAACGATTGTATGACATTTGACAACTGTCAACTAACTTAAAACTAACTTCATCCCGTGACTAAAAACCTGTTGCTAACTTCAGCCCGTGACTAAAGCGCCGTAAAGCCACAACTTGTCAATGTGTATTTAAAAGGTCACTTAGTGTCATGGAAACATGTACGATAAAGGACGTTTTAAAGGTGGGAGTAGAAAAACACTTTTAATTAAAAGCCAAAACACCAAGAATAAATAAAGGTTCATAATATGACTACGTCTGATCGACCAGTTTTCAATGTTACTTACAGAAAATAAAGGACGTTTTAAAGGTGGGAGTAGAAAAACACTTTTAATTAAAAGCCAAAACACCAAGAATAAATAAAGGTTCATATTATGACTACGTCTGATCGACCAGTTTTCAATGTTACTTACAGAAAATTTAGTAAAATAGGTCTAAAATTGCCGTCTTGTTAAAAGGAACTAACACAGGAATTTTATGTATAATTATTTTATATAAATTAGCTATAGCTATATATAAAAGACGACAGTTACAAATTCCACTTGCTTCTATAGACACCACAAACATTTAATAAAACTTCCTATTTACCATGATTTATTTAAACAGACACAGATTAATAAGTAAGTCATCCCTTTCATTAAGTTATTTGGGTGTTTCCTAAATTTTCCACATAATCGTTAAAGTTTGCGAGCTTCATACGCGATTATATTTTTGCGTCTACAAGTTAAGTAAATTTAGTCTGTAAAAGACTATGGAGAATATAAGGATCGTAAACCTCTTAATGTCAGAAACCGCTAACTTAGCTGGTTTTCAACATAGTAAACTTCATGACCCTTTGAAATATGCGTGTGGTCAATCCTAGTGTCTGCTAAGGATGCTCATGGGATTTAAAAAAGTTTCAACCCTTTATTTTATGTTCTGGATAATCCCAATTTAAAATTATTATAATTATAAATTAATAACTATTAATAACTTAATAATTATTGATAAATTAATAACTATTATAAATTCTTAACACGGAGTGCTTTATTATAATAAGTGAATTTGTATTTTACAAATTCACTTTCCTAGATATTCTCAAAATCCATTTTAGATAGAATATTTTACCATATTTGTTAAACATATGGATATAGGAGTTTTATTTAATATAATCTATATGGATATAAAAGTTTTATTTAATATAATCTATATTACATTAATTAAATCATTAAACATCTTCTTCTGTGGAAAGAATTATTAATAATAAAAACTTGAATATAAAAAACAATAGTTTGCTTTAAAAAAATCTACGCAAACTGTCGAAATCGATAATTTTATTAAAACTCAATACCAAAATTTTAAAAAATATTGTTTAAAACAGTAAAAATATGTCAAAAACAGCATGGAACCCAATAAGAAAAAACTGCTTTACTTAAAGAAATATAATTTAAATCCCAATGAATTTGTACATGCTAACGTCAGTGGCGGCTGGTGGATTTTGGGTATACCAATATTTCAGTTATTAGACATGGGACTCACACCAAATTTATAATAGTTTATAATGACATTATAGTAGATAATAAATTGCACCACTTTAATTTGAATTATATTAATAGGGGGGCCTGGAGGCGGGTGAGGCGACAGGAAAAACTAACTTTTTTTTTATTTATAATTTAAATTCTGTTTGCGCCGAACTTGTTTATTTAATGTCATTATAAACTATTCTAAATTTGGTGTGGGTCCCATGTCTAATAACTGAGATATTGGTATACATAAAATCCACCAGCCGCCACTGGCTAACGTCAAACATTTTCAAAATTTTTGTAATGAATCCTGTCCGATTTCTTCCTAATAAGTTATTATTAGTAATAATAACACCTTGACTTAAAAAAACGCCGAAAATCGTTTTTTGAAACAATGGCATCTAAATATATTTTAATGACTATTTTATTGATTCTACAAGAGAATATTTAAAAAGTCTAGGTAGACAATTATTAATAACAATTAATTATGAAGTATTGTAATTATAACCTTATTCATGGCAGATACTAATTTATTTTTATCAAAGGAGGTATTGAACATTAATAGAAAATTTTCAAAAGAAACCTTACATGGTTTTGATGAAATTCGGTATTCACTTTTATATTGATTTTGACCTCATATTAGTAACATTTTGTTCAATCAATTAATTTATCACTTAGCGAAGGTAAATTTGCATCTTAACTTAAACGAGCTATTTTAAAACTTTATAAAAACGAGAAAAAGAACAAATATTAAATTATAGAGCCATATCATTGTTGTTTGGGTTCCCCAAGATATTAGAAGTTATAAAAGTAAAACAGTTTTTGAGATATAGTCAATTTTCCATGTAATATGAAATTGACTATATCTCAAAAACTGCTAGAGTTTCATTATTTTTGACGGTCTTTTCAGATTCAGGGGACAATTTTACTTAATAATTGGCTGTTAAATGTCAGGGATACAAATTGCTGTGGACTACAGATATTAGTGGCTGCTTTTTCACTTTAAAAACCATTTTTAGAGAGCCTACAAATAAATAAATTATATTTATTTATTTATTTGTATTCAACAGGCCCAAGGCCCAATGACATTTTAATACATTTTATTTTTATTTTCACTCCAAGTTCTAAACTATTAATATCCATAACCATATCCCTATAATTAACTGAGTTCATATTTGGAAAAAAATTACCTACTTACCAACGAACAGTTTTGTAGTTGGCCCTAGGATGTAAAATATATTTATTTCGTTGTGTGTTTCGCGATCTTACTATTTATTTAATTTTGTTAATCGATCTTTGGGGACCTACTAAGGGAGTAGACACTATGATGTGCGCTGAGTCTTAGCCCCTTAATTTATTAACAAAACATGTTTTAATGTGGTTGCCATTTTAGCTATGAAGTATGAACATATTATGTTTGTAATGAAAGAGGCATGTGCATATATGAGTATTTGAGGGCCGTACGAAAGTGAATTGAGTTAGTAGTTAAGTGTTTTATCATAGTCTCAGTTTTTATTTAATTTGATCGTTATTTTACGCTACTATTTTCCAAACCATTATATTGTATATTTTAATGGCTTAAAATGTTTTATTGATATTTTTATGACGTTATAAATCTAAATGTATTTATTATTTATGACTGTACACAAATTTTACTGCATTACGGTTGTCCACCGCTATACCACTTGTTTTTACATAATTTATTTACCGCTACTATTTATTATGTTCAATGTGACTTATGTAACATGCTATTTGATTCTACACATTGTTTTTGTTTGTTGCTGTACATTGATAATAGTTTTAATTGCTATTTATACACCGTCAGAGTCTACCTTTTATGTAGGTGAATAATCTTCGCAATCATGTTTTTATATTATATTATATTATATTGTTTACATGTGCGACACATATGCATGTCTGGAAAGTATATGTGGGTTTTTAAGTTTTTACCTTATTAACTTAAATCTTTGATACTTTTCAAATATAAATGTTTTTAATATTTATAATATTAATCTACAGTGGCAATAATATTAAATATTTTATAAATAAACTTATTTTAATTAATACTTTTTCTTTGCTTGTAAATATCTAGAACCATATTCACAACAAAAAGTGGTCCTAAATTAATTTTTTTAAACTACGAGACGATCACGTGTTTTGGCCAAAGGTAGTTTTTTTGTGGCTTTAATATTCGTTTTTTATTATTAACGTCTAAATACAACTTTATTTTAAACAACTTAAAAAAGGTTATAAGGTTGCTTGTATAAATATATTTACTTTACTTTAATTTAACTTGTTCCTTTAACATGGTAAATCATTAATTGTTAATTCAAAAAAGTACGCATTAGGGGGAAACCACTTATATGGTTGTCAAGCTATCTTAATGGCAGTTCACAAAAGGTTCTTCTAGACATAAAAGGCAAGAGCTATATGCATATAGTAAGTTAAAACATGTTTTAATCTCATCAAGGTAGCACTTTGGGACCAATTTTATTTCTGAATGACATTATAAACATATTATGCTAACACTAACATTTTGCAAAATTGGCAGGAAGTTGTAATGATAGTAGGAACAAATGTTGTACTATGATTAAATTTTAATAAATCTAAAACTGAAATCTTACGTCGAGCCTATAATTACTTACCTCTTGCAATTTACTTGACTGGTCAAAAAAATAAAAATGTTAAATCATTAGGTTGTAAGGGTCCTGTGGTACCAAAACTTTTAAATTCAAATTTGGCGCTATTTTAACCAAGGAAAATTTAAATAATCCACTAAAAATAATATTATTGTTTCGTCTTCGCGAAATGTTTAATATTTGTTTAATTTGATTACATTTATTTAAATATTATATTAAGCTTATTGCCCCCCAACGCGCATGTTTATTGCAACTATTTTTAATTACCTATTTTTGACCGCGTGAGGGCGTAAGTGTATTAAAAATAAGAGTTCGAACCGCAAGCATCCCCGCGAACGAAAGTGATCTACCACGCGACATTATACCCGCTTTATCCCGCTTTATCCCGCTTGTGCATCTCAACCGCTTGAAACCAACGCTAAAGCCTAATTGCCAGAAACCAGACCAGGGCCCTGAGTGTCGTCATCAGCACCAGCAACAAGGTAGGACTTTATTAGTATTATTACTGCCCACGTTTTATCTTGTAACATAATTCAGTCAACTAACACCACCATCCCCTATTTCTTACATTCATACAGTCCACTGCCTACCAATTATAGTTTTAACTTATTTTATGTTTTAAAAACCTATTGAGTTTTAAAATTTCACTTCTTTGTATCGGAACATAGAAATATTAGGGGGATTTGTTTATGTCTTACATCCCTGCCTGAAGTGGCCGAGATGTTTAAAAGATAGATTAGGGAATAGAATACGGACAGAGGGTTTTTGCTCGCCCTTCGAGAGACTTATCTTAAAAAGTTTGTGAGATATATATTATAATATAGCTATAGTTTTTGTGATTTTCTGCTATAATTAGGTATGTACTTTTTTATAAATTGTAATTTTTGCTAGTAATGATAAACAACCACCTGTTTTGGGTTTTCTTAATACATTTTTGCTTATAATTTTGAACAATATTATTTAATTCGCCTTTGGTCTATGACGTTTATCATTGCTAGTTTATTGGGTCCTAATCATTTTAATATGTGTAAATAGCGAGTAATTTTTGGTAATAATTTTTATTGTATCACTATTTCATTATTTTGGGTTAATATCTTGGGAGTTCCAATCTTTATGTTGTCGCATTCACCATATACACTAAATTACATTTACCTTAAATTTAAATATTTTGTATTGTCTTTATTTTGAGTTACACTGACCTTTGTATAAATAACGTTGTTTGTTGTTTCCTTTTGTATAACTTTGTATCTAACTGACATGTATTTTATTGTATATGAAACTTAGTGTATCGTTTGGTATTAAGGTATTTATTTATTTTAACTCTTTGCATTTGTACTCAGGCTAAAGCTTTTAACAATTATATTATTATTATAATATTGGTATTATTTGGGTAAGGTTTTTAAAATCCTATTGTTATTATTATTATTATTGCTATCATTATCATTATTATTATTATTATTATTAAATTTGATATTACCATTAGGTCATATCATGGTAAGGTAATAGTATCGTTTAGCCTTTTGATAGATTCTGGATAGAGACTTTGATTTAAACTGCTTATCTTAGCGCTTTATTTTGAATATTTGATTATGACTTTGAGGTTACTATATATGATAAAAAATCTCTTTATATTATTATCCAGCGCGACACTTTCTGGTGGTTAGAGTTTGGGCCATGTTTAGGTGTTTCTTGTTATAACTCTCTACTATTTATTATTTTATTGTATTTTATTTATATTTTATACCATTTTATATTATTGCATATTGTTTATTTTATTTGTGTCTGTATTTGTATTTGTGTTTTAGTTTGGAGAGTGGTCATGCATGAATATTTGAACATATTAGCAGGATTTAAGAAAAATAGTGTTTTTATGTTATTACCTATAATATATATTATATATATATATATATATTATATACTCTGGGTGCAGCATTGTTTGTATATTTTCACAATACTATTGTCTTGTGCTGGACATTGATTTTGTGAGAATATTTGAACATATTGTTATATAGGGATACTATAGTGAGATAAGGACATTAGGTTTCGTTATATCACTTCACAGAGATGCTATAGCAATATATTGTTCCATAGTGTGATTATTGGCTACGGTTAAATATCTGCACTAGATTATATTTTTCCATGTTTCCCCTCCCCTTACCCCTTACCTAGTATAAAATGTTTTGAATATTGATAAAAACACCCGAATTATATGAAATATGTTTATCTGCTTTTCATGTTATTTTATTCACTTGTTATTTATATAGTATTCTTGTGGCTATGGCTATGTTTTGTTTTGTAATTTATTTTTATTTGAACTGTGTAAGTCGCCAGGGTTTTTATGGTCCCTTTTCCCTGTGCTCTGACTCAACGGGCCACCCCTTTGTCTTTACTTAAATTAAATCAGGGGTTTAAAATTAAATAGTTGTGTTTCATTAAACCTGACCAATTTCAAAATATCGTTATTATCAATGTAAGTAAATACACAACGTAGAGTCCTAATTTTTATCAAACATTCGCGAATATGCCAAAACAAGTATTTCAGTATACTTAAAGAATCGGGTTACAAAAATACATAATGTACCTTACAAGGTGTTTGTAAGTGGCATGTCCACATTAAAAATTCAATTAAAAACTTCCATCAAAGTGTTTTGTGTTATTGCAGTTAAGAGATATTCTCAGTTGAGTTAGGACATTGTTTGCTGGGGTTACTTTAATAAAATTAGCAATGTTTTAAGGTGTTAAAAAGAAATTTTATGAACAATATAGTTTCAAAACTAATTTAACTCACATAGAAAATTATTTAGCGAGTTTGGAATTTTATCAGTGGTGTCTTTGTATATTTTGTCCAGTATAGTAAAAGTTAGAAAAAAAATTAAATAAATGTAAAAGCATTGACTAATTTCTATTCTTCTATTTCTCCACTCAACGGTACTGAGGTTTACTGATTAAAACATTTTATACCAATTATATATATATATATATATATATATATATATATATATATATTTATGAAGTTTTGATTTTAAAACATAGGTATCCTTTGTCTTACAGCCCAAGGTCCTATTATTTTGCCAATTAAATTATATCTAAAGAGAATATAAATAAAATGTTGCTAAGAAAAACACTTTATTCCTTGAATGAATTGTTTTGCCATAAATATTCGTACTAAATCATAACTATTTAACATTTGTTTTATTTTATATTTTACAGTAAAATTTTTACTTAAGTATTTATATACTTTATAAATCACTAAAAATATCCAGTACATGTAAAATGTCTTTCTTGGAAATACAATTGAGCAAAGCACAAAAAGACACTTTTCAGCCGAATGGTATTCAAAATTTTATCTTTAAGGCACATTTTTTTTTGTTAAACGATAAATAAAATGAACAAACATTTATAACAACAATTATTAAAAGTATAAAGTGAGGTTATTATTATTATTTGTCACAGCTGGTATTGAATAGGGGTAAAAAAAACTTCACAAGATTGGTCTAAATTATGTTTACAGCCAATAGGCCTACAGGAGATTATTCGATTTGGTAGTGAGCGTTGAAAATAATAAAGCTCAAATTATACAACGCTTGAAGATAAAAATTATTTTTGTAAAAAAGTTTTTTCTGTTTAAAATATAAATTTAAAAAAGTATAGTATGCAACTCGTTAATACACTTTTCCAGACACTTATTTTTATTAAAAGTTTCCTCACAATCTTCGCTCGTTCGAGTTGTTTATTTAATTTCTGTCCTTTACCCACAAATTTTATCAAAGTAGGGAAGAAAGGACACTACCGCCACTATAATTTAAACTTTACTATTGTCGGCACTTACTACTAAAGTGATTCATTATCTCCTAGGCTGTAAAAATAATTTAGACCAATCGGGTATAATCTTTTACCTCTTGGACCAGTTTAAACCAATAATTTTTTTTTATTAAAAAATCGAATACCGTCAGATTTACCTAACCTTACTTTCTATAGTATACTTTAAATAATTTGTATTATAATTTGATGTCTTATTTATAGTTTAACAAATAAAATTGTGCCTTGAAAATAAAAATTGTATGCCATTCGTTAAAGTATATTTTGTGCTTTGCCAGGCCTACTACATAATATTAATAGTAGGATCTTGACATTTTAGGTTTAAAAATATGTATTTTAAGTACCTAAAAATTTCCTTTTTAATACATTGGTGAAATATAAATTCTAAAAGTACGTCATTTTATATACGTGTGTATTAAAACGAATAGATACACTTAAATAAAACAAGTGCAAAACCCCGCCCACTGTGGTAGGGATTGAATTTTTATAGGTTTTGTTTTTATTGAATTCGTTTGTTTTGTTTTAAATTAAAACTTTTAATGCATTTCTGCAAATAAAAACTAAGTATTGTTTAAAATCCATTAAATTCCAGTTAATGGCGAAAATGTATTTCTTAAAAACTATACACATTTTTCTACGAGCTACTGAACACAGTAGTCTACTGTCAAACTGCATGCCCTTGTATCTGGCTGCATGCCGCGCTGTTGCCATATGCTATTATTGTTTCCTAAAAGGGTTGTTTTTCTTATTTTTTAATATTAAAAGTAAGAAAATTAACTAAATCAAATTATTTTTGACATATTATTAATTTTTTTGTTATTTTTAAAGTTTCAAACAAATAAAATTGAACTATTTATTAAATAATTATAATCGTTCTCTTCTGATTTACAACAACCTGGCAACTATGGTTCGTAATTACGAATGGCTTGGTTTAAACCACGCCCAATTAAAGTATGTTTCTTTTTCTCTGATCAGAATATAATTTGTCATCCTTGTCTCCAGCCTTACTAACTTGATTCTATACAGTCTGTATAAATAAGCTATTAAGCAATAAAAAAAAGTTAAAAAAAACATTACTTTTGGTAATTATATTACGTGGCCTCGATGTGCGGACAACCAAGAGAATAGGCAATGTTCTCAAAATACATAACATTGAGACCACATTTACCGCCCAAAGAAAATTCGATCAAATACTTCCAAACGCCAAGGCACAAGGAGTGTACAAAATCCCTTGTAAGAATTGTGACGAAAGCTACGTGGAACAGACCAATAGACGTATCAACGTTCGACGCGAAGAACATCGTAACGCAGTCTTGAAAAAACAAAAAACATCTTCATTAGCTGAACACGTCCGAAGAACTTCCCATGAAATTGACTTTGAAAAAACAAGGGTCTTGTCTAGCATCGAAAACAGGACCAAACGTACCATCCGTGAAGCCATTGAAATAGAAAAACGTCCAAGAAACCTTAACATAAGAGACGATACACAGAGACTACCAACTGCATGGAAACCGGTTTTTACAACCATCAAAACGCCACGCAGAACATAACACAGGTAATCGCAGGAAAGCTAAGAGGGTATATAAACAACAATCAGCGGCAACGGAGCCCACTCCACGTCTAACTCGCACCAGAGTAGCAACAGCATCCCAGCAGATAAGACCTGAAGATGGTACATGGGATTGTACCGAAACGTCGTTAGACATACGGTTCTTTTAAGAACCAAAAACCGACAACACGGAGCAGACATTCATAGTAATTCAGAGTAAAAGTCGATACAATTAATTTTATATTTGGTGTTTTTAATCACCCTAAGCATTAACTTATAAACCGCGAAACGGTTGTATTTTATTAAATTTATTAACAAAAAAGTGATAAAATAAATCTTTACTAAGAAGAAATTAGAAATTAGTAATACTTAAACAAATGCTTTAGCTCAAGTAAACTAACATATTAATCTGATGAACTTAATCATTATATAATAGTATTTGGATGTAATCCTATTTAAATTAAGCCGTAGACTAAACAAGTGTAGTGTGCATGATTACATTTTAAAACTATTTAACAGAAATTAGTTTGAAAGTAGTTAAATTAAAACTAAATCAAACAGGACTAAAATACACACGACAATTGAGGGGCAGAATTGCAAAATAAATTTTGTCCAAAATGTTCATTTTAATTTCAATTGTGTCTTTATCCTAGTTTTTTAAACATCTTTTATATATATATATATATATATATATATATATATATATATATATATATATATATATATATATATATATATATATATATGCAGGATAATCTTCACAATTTTTTAAGTTTATTAACTAGTTACGTATATTGATCCTAAAGGGTCTCTACAAGAGTTGCGACAACGTATAGTGGATAAACTCCCCAAACACTTTAAAATGTTAGAAGGCGTACGAAACAAAATTTGTTTTACTATTTTCATTTTTTCCTGGCAAAAATTCTTTGCCTGTACTTTTTTATTTGAATAAGCAACAATGTGTGCTTTAATTTTAAATATTTTAAAAACGAATATATAGAATTTGATTATTTTTTTTCATGATACTTATTGGAGGAAGAACTTTTAAATGAGGTTTTACTTGGAATGATGCCTGTTAAAATTTTAGGAGTACTCACAATTATTGTGAAGCGTTTTGCAAAGAAAATCTATAGCAAAATATGTCTCCCTCGAAACTAATGTTGACTTGTCTTGCGTTTTAAACTGCTAACTACCCAAAAACTCATCTGTTTCGTTTTAGTTTGGCCACCCTGTATAAACACCCTGTCGCATGTCGTGCAATAAAAAAATTATATTTAAATATTCCTATAGTATAATATATTATAATAATTAAAAAATTAAAAAACGATATAGGTACACAATAAAAAACCAACGTTGTTTTTTTGAGAAAAGTCTGAGATTTGTTGTTTTCTGTTTATATATATATATTAGGGTGTCCGTTATTTACCAAGTTGATTTTTTTTCTTGCGACGCCCCCTAAATTTTTAGTCTATCGTCTAAAAAAAATTTTCAGACCAAAATAAACTCTTAATATTCATAATAAACCTTGCCCCAAAGACGATACATTTCCCATTCAAATTACATGGGATTTTGACACTTTTTTCAATTAATTCTTTTTTTCCCAGGCAAGATGACTTACAGCAATGAGACATATATATGTTAAAAATTGCACTAATTCTAAATTTTGTTTTTTGTGTATAATAAACAAGTTTTATTATACCTTCATTTGCAAGCTAACCATAGGGAAAATACATTGTAACTGGACCAGATAAGTCGCAGTCAACACAAAGCGAGAACCTTTTCAGAAATGATTTGGATGCGTCGTCGAGACATGCGTACTACCTCACTCTGATATGTGATCTCTCTCAACAACAACAACGGAGGAGGAGGAAAAGAGAGAGATCACATATCAGAGTGCGTCTGTTACGGCGCATGCTAGCGTACTCGTCCACGCTTCCAAATCATTTCTACAACGTTTTTCGCTTCGTGCTGACTAAGACTTATCTGGTCCAGTTACAATTTATTTTCCCTATGGTTAACTTGCAAATGAAGGTACGGTATAAATAAATACTGTTAATGTACGACACAATATTCACAACAATATGCAGAGATATTTGTATACAATCATATAACAAATATACAATACTAAAAGGACTTAAAGCGCCGTCAAGGTTTAGTACCGCTTTAGCGCGCTTGCGTCAATAAAAATTCCGTGTGTTGGCGGGAATGCTTGTAAGAGTTATTTTGAGTCACTTACTGTATTGAAGGAAAATTTCATAAAAGTATACAAAACTTGAAATTCAATAAAAATTAGTTGACTGTTTGTTATAAATAAAGTCTCAAAAATGATTAAAACTAGAACCAGCTACCTGTTATGCAGTCTATTATTTTCCAGGTTTAAAAATTGTATACCCTAATACCACCAAAATTATCTATTTTCAGAAATATACTAATAACTTTTATCGAAATAATAATAACTTTGCCGTAAAAGTAAAAAAAATCAGAAAATGTACACAGAGTTTAACTTTCACCTCGAATAACTTTTTAACGAGTGATTTAATCGAAAAATTATAAGAAACCTTTTTTGTAGAGCGTTCAATTTACTATAAGAATATATATGTCTATATATGTCTCATTGCTGTAAGTCATCTTGCCTGGGAAAAAAAGAATTAATTGCAAAAAAGTGTCAAAATCCCATGTAATTTGAATGGGAAATGTATCGTCTTTGGGGCAAGGTTTATTATGAATATTTAGAGTTTATTTTGAACTGAAAATTTTTTTTAGACGATAGACTAAAAATTTAGGGGGCAGGGGGCGTCGCAAGAAAAAAAATCAACTTGGTAAATAACGGACACCCTAATATATATATATATATATATACATATATATATATATACAGGGTGGCCCATCGAAAACCTACCGCAAGGCATTACAGGCTGAGAAAGAACTTTTCGGCAAAATCCAAAAACGCGTCAATTTTGTTTGTCAGGGGGACAACTTTTGACATAAAAGCAAAGCAAAATCTTTAACCCCTAAACTGTATTTTTGGAGCAAAAAACGCCATATTTTTACAAAATACAAGGCCTACTTTGTCAGTTTTTAAGAGTAAATTTTTTAAAATTCATATTAGCGATTTTTTAAACAAAATCTAAGCACGGCACTGGATTCACCACCCCACAAAATGACCCTTTACTAAATTTTATTAAAAAATTTTAATAGTACCATGTTGCTATTAGTTTAATTTTATTTCAATATTTTTTCATGGATAACAATATAACAAAATAAATTTTTGTGGTTATGCGGCCCAGATTTGACATATTTAAGAATTCACCAGGCTACCAGGATCAGAAGTTCTTCAATGCATTACCAGAAGAAGTCAAACAAATAATCAATTTAAAAAAAAAGATCTTGGCAATAATTTTTATAGTATAGATGAATTTCTAAAATTTTTAAATAAATAATATATAGTATTACATTTTTGTAAATGTCTTTATAATTGGTGTTTTGACATGTCTTATACAATTGTAAAATTGTCTTTTGGACTAATAAATATAATATTATTATTATTACTATTAATATTATTATTATTATTATTGTGCATTTTTCTACTTAAAATTTTTCAATAAAATTTAGTATAGGGTCGTTTTGAGGGGTGGTGAACCCAGTGCCGTGCTTAGATTTTGTTTAAAAAAATTGCTAATATGAATTCTTAAAAATTTACTTTTAAAAAGTGACATAGTAGGCCTTGTATTTTGTAAAAATATGGCGTTTTTTCCTGCAAAAATACAGTTAAAACAAGTCCGGTTAAAATCGCACAATAAATAAAGATTTTACAGGGGTGAGTCGCAAACAAATGGGTCACACTGTATGCACCTTTTATTTTCAAAACTGTTTTCGATATAAGTTTATTAAGAAAATTAATATTATTTTAACGTTTTTTATTGATTCTCAAATTATTAAAGGTTTCTTAAGAACCACGTTTTATATATAGGACTGCTGTAAAGTGTTTTGAATATTCTGGGAAAAACTGTGTTTGGACTTGTGCTTTTTTATTTATAATAATCATAATAATATTATATTAATTTTTTTAGTACAGTAAAAACATACCAATTTTAATAACCCACTATTAAAAATTTTAAAAATTATTATCAAAAAGGGAAAGTGTGCACACTATATGAAACAAATCATCTTTTTTTTAATATTGTTTTACTTTAATAGATTAATTATTGATAGAAAAAACTAAATTAGCAAAGTGTAGTTCTATAGTTTTATTAAAGTTTGTTTGCATGTTTGACACCTGCAAATATACAAAATAAACACATTGGGATCAAATTTGTCAAAGCAAAATGTTAAAACAAAATGCTCTGGTGCATTTATCTTTATTTTAATTTATTTCTGTTAAATTTTGAGAAATCGTGGTTATCAATTTATAGCACTTACCTAAAATATTTTATTAATGTTAGTAGTTGTGCAGTAGGTCGTTGTCTTGTATCTTTGCTGAGAAGTCTGACAGTTGCTTCTTGTAAAGGTAATGGTATTCTTGGCATTGTATTGTGTACTTGATCCTCCAACTGAAACAAATAATATTTTAGAAATGTACCAATATGATTGATTTTAAAACAAAACGTGAGATCTTATTTCTTAATAATCCCAGTCAGGGACGTAGCGATGGAGGCGTGTCACACCTCCAAGTTTTTTAGTCGGCATTTTTCGATGTTTCGATAATATATATTCCAATGAATGAAAGAAACAAAATTTAGGTGATTTTAAAAAAAATCGTCATTTTACAAAAATGATTAAGTTTAAGATTGTTAAATATACGAAAGTGAATTCGGATCCTCATTTTTCTGTAAATTTAGTAGCTTATGCCGAATGAGGTTTAATTTTTGCTCAATCTTACACCTAAACATTCCTGCAGTCGGCAAAATCTTCGAAAAAGTCGGCATTTTATGACCCCGATGATTGGAACCTTCGCTACGTTCCTGATGCCAGTATAATTGAATATTGGTGACACACTCGTTATTAGAATTTAAATAACAATAATAACAGATTAATGGTAATATATTATAAACACTCCAGTTGTTACGAATCAGAATAATGTAAGCAGAACAAATAGCAGACGCTGAATAAAGTTGAACTTGTTGATGCGTATTGTTGTGCTGAAGCTGAATGGTTGACGTCGTCAACTTGGCGATAAAAATAAGTGAAAAATGTTTTTATTAGTTGCCAAAACTCACGAGTACTTTTTTAACGAATTAATTTGTTAAACATTAACAAAATAATCTGTAACCATTGAAAATTAACAAATCGATCACAAAAGTTAGGTACTTTCGGTAAAATGTTTGTCTTTGTTAAAATAATTACTATGCCTGGTTTTATAGAAAGGATAATGTTAAAATTTTACAAACTACTAACTGATGTTAACAAATCTGATTTTTATAACAGTGTATGTAATATAAAATACTTTTAAACGCCTGTAAGTATAAGGTTAGCATGAATGCAAATTTTCTGTAACATTTTACTACAGGATTATGACGTAAAATAGTTATTTATGTCATAAGGCTAAGAAGTAAATCGTAAGCGGAGGCCTATTTGTTGAGCGAAGCACAAAAAGACACGTCTCAGCCGAATGTCATACATCATTTTATCTTCAAGGCACAGTTTTATTTGTTAGACGATACATAAAATATACCTACTTACAATTGAATTGGTAAGGAGCAAAAGGGTACAAGTGCAAAAAAGAGGTGAAGTTATTTACTTATAATGTTTTTGGTATATACAAAAATCTGGATCCTTGTTTTAATATTTTTTTTGCATTAATCAACATGTAGAACTCGTACAATTTTTACGTTATGAAATTTTTTTTAACAAATTTGGACTCTAAACTACATGATTCTGCACTTATATAACTAACGAGTATTTTCATGCTTAAATGTACGTACCCTTTTGCTTGTTACCCCATCAATTATAATAACAATTGAGGCGTTTCTCGGAAAACCATCATTAGTCCAATATCGTCGAAATTTAGATATTAGCACCAACTGTTTCCTAACCTCCATATATACGTATACAAATAATTGTTTCTCGTAAAAATGTCATAGGTTCCATAATAATTAAATATGAAATTTAGCTTGTTCTTCTAAAAACATCACAAGTCCACTCCGTTTCGTCTAAGAAAGTCACATGTACACAACATGTGACGTTTTTGGACACTCTAGAAAAGCTTCTACCTCTTTTACATTACCACAGCAATAGAAAATTTTATGATAACTTGATAAAAGAGCAGAAGACCATAGCACCTGACAGTCCTAATAACACGGTCGACAACGATGATAACAGCAGTGGATGCGAAGACTGAGTGTGGCAGTCATACAGTTTTTAGTTTTTTCATTTATTTTGTTACTCAGAGTTAGTATTTAGTTTGTAGTGTTTGTAGTAAGGAGAATTGTTTGTTTTTTTCTTCTAAAAACCTCACATGTTCATGTATTTTTTGTGTTTTTTTCATATTCGTTTGAAAATACAAACATGAGGAATTCTGGACAAAGTATCTTACATTTTTTTGCATGTAGTAAATAGGTCAATAAAGTTCTTTGGTCAAAAATGGGAATGTCGGAGAGTTTTTTTCATTTTCCCAAATATGTTAATTTTGAACTAATGATGTTTTTCCGAGAAACGCGTCAATTATTAAAAGTATAAAGTGAGGTTAGAGAGCTTTAGATGTGTCAGCAGTTATAATTTTTTTTAATTGGTCCTAACAGCCTGTTAGTAACAGGTATTTTACAGAGTAATTAATTAAAAAATAAAAACTTATTTTTTGTGTATTAGAACAAAGTACATTACTTCAAAAAACGTCACACATATTTTTCGTCACTCGATCACACCGTGTACCTGAACAACTTTTATACGTTTATAAACCGTTGAACTCAGAAGCCAAATGTATTTTAAAAGCGGTCCTCTACGGGTTTTTGTCGATTAAGCCCACTGCATCGCGATGCATCGGTTGAAAATAATTTTGAAATAAATATTAATTATGTTTACCATATTATTAAATTATTTACTTGGTAGCCTACAAAAAGCAGGGTTAATTTTATTTGAAAGCTAAACTGAATTTACGTAAAGTTTTATAAAAAAATATATGAGTTTTAAACCTTTAAGAGTAGTGACAATTGTACCTTTTTAAATTTCGTTTTTCGCTCAATTTAATAAAAGGACCAAAAATGACTTTTTTACAGTGTGTGAATAAAAATCCTCTCCTATTATATTAAAGAACTTACAGTAAAGAAAAAGCAAATAAAAAGGTGGCAAATACAAGTAAAATAAATGACAAACTTCATTTATCTACACTTTTCGGAAGTTGGCAAATGCAAATTTCTGTAACATTTTACTACAGGATTAGGACGTTAAATAGTTATTTATTTTAAAAGGCTAAGAAGTGAGTCTTTTTGTGCTAAGCACACACGTTAGCGGATGCCTATATACAAAAATCTGGATACTTATTTCAATATTGTTGTTTGCATTAATAAACATGTAAAACTCGTACAATTTTCATGTTATGAGAAATTTTGTTAACAAATTTGGACTCTAAACTACACAATTCTGCACTTAACTTATATTCGTTGGAATGGAATGGACCCGGTCTACGTAGTGTTTAATTAATTTACCCTTTAAAATCTGTACTTGCCTTAAAGATTCGTATTTACCTTAAATTTAGCCAAGAACTCGTCTAGCCCAGATTCGTCGTGATAAAGTAGGAAGATCAATCAAAAAAATAACCATTTGGTGGAAAATGAAATAGCTTAAAGCAGTAGTACTAGAGTATTGTAACTGGCGGTAGGCAGATAGATATCCCCGATCCTTTTTTTATTTACTTATTTATTCATTTATTTATGAATTAAGTTACTATCTTTACGTTGGAAAAACAATTACAATGATAACATGTTTTGGCATACCTATAGTTTCATTAAGATCCTCAAATAATTAATAATAAACTTTATCAACACTCACGGCGATAGACTTCGAAATTAAATGACCAGCAGGTGGCAGGACATACACACTGCGGGAAATTTAAAACAAAGTTGAAGCTGTCGTTGCGCGATGTCGCGGCGACGAATTCAAATAACCAAGATGGCTACAACTGGCGTTACACCAGTTACACTAGTTTGAATTAGAGATTGCGAGTTTTTGGAAAAACGTATTACCCAACTAGAGCGCGAAACTCCCTACTTATGGTAGTTGTCGTGGTACAATATTGTCAAAAATTTTTAGATTATACGCACCGTAAAAGTATACGAGCTTGTAACCAAGTAATTCATAATTTTTTCGCAAGACTGTACCCTGGAGACGTTACCTTTACGTAATACTTTCAAATATTTTAATAAGTTTTAATCCGTCAACGTCGCTAAGCCTTATGCTCAACCAATAGATATATTTGAGACTGATTCAGTCTGTTTGAATTTACTGCGGAAATAATATCTATATTCGCGTACAGCGTTGCCAAGTTTTTTTTATCTGACACTATTGATGTATACTTTTCACAATTTGTTGAACTTTAAACGGTTATTTATAAACAATTGGACGGTCAAAAATTTGTAATTATTTTTTTTTAAACTCAGCAAAAATACATTAAAAGACTGTTAGTTTTTTGAAAGCTTCTGACAGTTAGTTTTTTTTATAACTAAGAAACTGGTACAGAACTACAGAAAGCGTATACAATCCATGTTAATTATCCAATTTTTAATTGAATTTATCTCTGGTTATAGACGGTCAATCGACTTCAAATTTTAAGGATAATTGTATTGTCATGTCCTAAGTATACAAAAATTTAAAATTTTCTGATGTTATGCTTACAGCACGACAACTACCTTAAATCGGTTTACGTAACTCTAGATCAACCCCCTCCCATATATCGTGCTTTGTCTTTTCCAAAAGTTGGACAAAGTAAACCATATGAGGGACATGGTAAAATTGAGATAAAATAGTGTTTTAGCATTATTAAGTATTTGGATAGATATTTTTGTATAGTAGCCCAAGGAAATAATTATAATTTTAAGTGTGCCCTTAGAGTTCAATTTTTCTCTGGTTAATTGGGATTTTTCTAAATATTGGTTATTACAATAAAATATTTTAACAATTAGAATAGTAGCGAATTGGTACCATTTTAGAAAACAATGGACACAAATTCAAGTTTTTTGACCGCTAATAAGATTAGGTACTAAAAACTAAAACTAAATTACAACAATCGTATTGAACATAACAATTAAACCTATTACTAACTAAATACTAAACAAGTTAACTATTTAAATAACAAACTTACAATAAATTGGTAAAGGGACGTCCTGTAGAGAGGTATTCCTCTTGGCGTAACATGATACGGGGTGTACTCGTAATAGCATTATCGTATACGTTACCAAATTAATATTTATTAATTTTGCATATAATATTCGAACACCCCCTGAATATTGGACTTGGACTCATCCCTCTGCATTCTAAAATGTCTTAAGTGGTTGTTTATCAGTGTTAACATCACCCTGTTTCTATAAACTTTGTACAAAACTTTTTCTTAACTTGACTTATTTACGAAAACAGAATAAAATATTATTTTAACATTTGGAATTGTATTACGGGTTGTATACTTTTAGGCGTTAGGGGAGTCCAACCATCTTATCGTGCTAAAATGCACTGAAACTTTTTTGCTTCTTACCCCTAATATTATAATATAGTATAAAGTCAGGTTCGATAGCTTCACATGTGTAAGCAGTTATCAAATTTTTTAGTTGGTCCTAACAGATATTTTACAGAGTGGGATGTAAAAACCTAAAAATCAATCACTTTGGTAGTGAGTGTTGACAATAATAAAATTTTAATTATTGAACGCTTAAAGATGATAGTTTTTTTATGTATATGCTAAGCACGCACGTTAACGGAGGCCTACAATTATTGAGCGAAGCACAAACAGACACGTCTCAGCCAAATGGCATATAGGTAATATTTTCTCTTTAAGGTATACGCTAAAGAAGTATCGGGTTTTCGCAACGCGCGCGTCATCTGGTGGACTTCGAATGCATTGCGTGAATTTAAGAATTATCAACAATAAATTTAAAGCACCGATTATACATCATTTTTAAATAAATAGGTAGTTTTTTTTACAAAAGAGAGGAAGGCAGAAGTCTTACTTGACAAATTTTGTTCAATTGCACAGCTAAATCGCGCACTTTATTTGTGTTTTACGTTGCAAGGAAAAAATTAAAAAACTTTTTTATTAATCGATTTCAATTGATTATTCCTTAAATCATTGATTAAGAAACTCAACGCTTAAATGCTTATATAGTTACGTTAGTGTGGGTATTTTATCAAAGGGATCATGGTGAATTATTGTGTTTTTAATTGTAAATAAAATTCAAGAACTAAATCGTTGCATTTTCATGTTTTACCAAAGGATCCAATTCGGTAAGTACATTTGTTGGTGCAGAATTAACTAATGATAACTTTACCTAATATAATTTATATTTATTGAATAGGTACAATTTATATTTATAGAGACTGTATGCAATTTATTTATTCATTCAGATTAACACTGTTTATTGGAAAACCGGTAAAAAACCCAGGATTTTCTCTCGAAATACACCCAACAACACAACAAATCGATACATGTTTTTTTTTCGATATTTTTTAACATTATCGGGCTTTATTCTCAAAAACACTCGTTTGATTATTATAAGTTCTACCCTTGTTACGATGAGTGGTGGCGCTACTAGCGATACTTCTTTAGCGTATAATAACAATTATTAAAAGTATAAAGTGAGGTTAGATTGCTTTAGAGTTATCGAATTTTTTTATTTGTTCCAACGTGTTTTTTACAGACTAGGATGTAAAAAACGTCACCTGATTGGTCTAAATTATTTTTACAGCTCAGGAGATAATCGAATACATTGGTAGTGAGCATTGACAATATAAAGTTAAAATTATAGAACGCTTGAAGATACATAAAATTAAAACCACAATTTTGGTGTTTTTATGTATTGAGACATTGTTTGTACTAAAATTAACTAAAACAATAAAAATAACTATGCTTTTTATTGCTTTTGTCATTTACTACAACACATTTTACCACAATTATGGTGTTTTGAATACAAAATGATGAACAAAACATAAGGCACGAATATCTACTAGAAAATTCCATTTGTATTTATCTTATTTGTACCAGATTAACATTTCCAGGGCTTAAATGGCGTACCGATACTTCTCAATACATAGTTTGTACTAAAATTAACTAAAACAATAAAAAAAAACTATGCTTTTTATTGCTTTTGTCATTTACTACAACACATCCGGCACCTTTTAGAAATTGGGCACTGCTTATTTCTGCAAAATGTAGAAAATTTGTTGCATATGAAATTATTTATTTAGGGTTTCTGAGTTTGAAGCAATCTTGACCAAAGCCGGGAAGTTTCTTTTTATTAAATTAGGAAACTTTTTAAATGCTTTTTGTTTTTTTAGATTTACTGTGGATGCAATGTAAAACTTTTGCTTCGTGTCAGCTTTAGCTGTTCTTCTTTGTTCTTGAAACAAACTCTCCGATTATTTTGATTAATATATAATTCCTCCCTCGCTACGTTCCTAAAGCTAATCCTTATAAAAGAAAATATAATTTGAAAGTTGGACCGTTGTCGTTTTGTCATGATTATTTATATTACTTAATAATAATTATTTGCTGTATTATTTTAAAGCAATAAATACATTTTTGACCTAAAGCCTATTATAATAACCAATAATTATTGGTTAGTAACATTATGTTGCATAGTCTGATATACGAGGGTTAATTTCAACACCTTCGTCCAAAGTCGATGTCCTTAAAATCCGCCATTTCACAGGAAATAGAAAATAGTCATTTGTATTGCTGTTGAGCAACGTCAAAAACTAAATTTTTTTTACACGATAGCGTTTAGTGAGAATTGATAAACAAATTAAATCACTACGCCTTATGAAATGCCCATTGGGCCGGAGTAAATTTGGTTTTGCCTTTATAAAGGCATTTGGAGGCAGTAATCCTCCAAAATTTGAGGCCACAGAAATAGGGTCTTGGGGTTCCTATATTAAAACTATAAAAATAATTAAAATGTTTTTCTTTTACTTTTCCTATGTAACAAAAAGTTATATTTGATTACTTACAGAATTTATTAAAATTTGATTCCCCTAAAATAAGTCCTTGAGGTTCGGATACCAAATAAAAATAAATACCTATTAATAGGAAATTTCAGATTTTTTATGTGTCCCAAAAACAAACTTTTTATATTTATAGGCATAAAAGATTTGAGAATTCAGATTTTTATTAATTTTAAAACTTTGGTATTGTCTAGGAATCTGAATATGACCCTTATATATTATGACGTTATATGTAATTCACTTCGTGTAAAGTGCACACAAAAGTCTTAGGTCAAAAAGTCACTGCTGCTACATTAATCTTTTTTAAAGGTTGGCCTTAAAAGGTGAGAATGTGTGGCAAAGGAAAATAATAGGAAAAGTTTAAATCTTATTGAAATAACCCTCACGTACCTATACTAAAATGTATTCAAATTATGTATAAACGCTTACCAATTCCAGTTGTTTTAGGTAAGCCGAGCTTGAGTTGCCAGCTTGGATAAGTGGCTTTCCGTGGTTAAAAATTGCACAAATTACCATGCCTAGCGAGTACATGTCGCTCAGGATACTGCAAACTGATTGAGTTTGAGTTTCAGGTGCTGAAAGAAATACATAATTAATTTATCTCCCACAAAAAAATAATTATATTTAAAGTGTGTAATAAAAATTTGTAGTAGGTACTGTTTTTTTAATTAAGTTAGGGGTCACTAAAACTAAAAAAAGTTTATAAAATATAGTAAAATAATTTAATTAAAAAAAACGCTATAGAAGTGAAACTTTTTCGAAGGACCTATTCACAATCATACCAAGAATGTTCAATAAGCATACACGATTGAATATTTAACTTGGTCAGATCATTGAGATAGAAAAATATTTTATTTCAATGACTCAGATTTACACTCCAAGCTCTAAACAATAGGCTTATGATAACTAAGTATGAAATTAACATTTTTTTATTGTAATCTGCCTAAATATCTAACAAATACTGCATCTAGTACAAGTACAGGGAGGAAATAAAATAGTAACCGTTGATGCGCAGAACAGTTATTCACTTATATTCAATTTAAATAATATTTCATGTGCAGAATATTGATCACCACAGTTCCTAACACTAGTTTTATTATGTCTCAAAGCTAAGTATTGTTGTTGTCAAAGTAATCGTGATGTTTTATTAGAAATTGTTTGATTTTAAATGGTACACTGGCACTGACATAATTAGTTGATTAGTGTTCTGAGATCAATAGTTACTATTTTATTTTTCCATGTACTTTCAGATTTCGTGGAGGATATACAAGGTGGACCATGGGAGCGGGAAGTTTTGAAAATGTTATTAGGTCAGTTAACCAGTAATTGACCATCAACCAGTTATTGACCAACTTACCGATTAAATGATAAAAGCAAGGTCCCTGTATTACCTAATTAAAAACTTATATTATTTGCATAGTGTTTTACCCCTAAACTTCTAGATGGCACAGTTTTATTAATGATATCTGCTTACAAGGCATTGGTCAACCACTGGAAAATCATGAATTTTCGTGCATTAAATTTTTTTTCGTCGGCATAGAAACTCTTTTTATTTTTTAGTCAGCTGTTATCAAATCTTAAAACAAAATTAAACTCAATGATATTTTTTATTTTATTTTAAACTAAAAATAGAGGAAAATATAATAATTTATTCACGAAAATTTCCTTAACTGGTCAATTACTGGTTAACTAATAGTTAATATGCATAGGTTGCCGCGAATTTGTTTAACAAATTATCATAAAAAATGGCATAAAATTATCATTTTATCCGATTTAGTAATCATAAAACAGTGGCCCGGTGAACAACGTTCCTTTGTGATTAAATCTTACTACAATAATAGTGATTGTGTAATTTCAACATTGCTCTTCCCGAAAGAGTTCCATCTGTATGCCCATGTCATAAAGGTGGGTTCGTAAATTTGAAGAAACTGGATCAGCTAAAGATGTCAAACATAAGGGACCAAACAGAAGTGTCAGAAGTCACATTAATCGCGTTAGAGCATCTATTTAGCGCAGTCCAAAACGTTCAAAGCAAATTTTCATTTATCTGGCTATACCAATATACATATGGTGCGCAATATCTTAAAATGGAAATCATCTCTATTTTGTTGAGGATCACAATGAAAATGCTTTAACAGTCAATGCTGCACACTATACTGTCATGATTAACCAGTTCCTTACACAGCAACTGAAGATTTTTTCATGAAACAACAGCTGGTTTCAGCAAGATGACGCTCACAAACTGCAAGAGCATCAATTCCGTACGAAGATTGTTTTCAGGTCGCGTTATCTTTAGACACAGATACATTCATTGAGTGACCCCCAAGATCGCCAGATCTTTGTAGTACTATCTAAAAAGCAAGGTTTTCATTAAAAAACCACGAGATATTCGAAAACCGAAAATGAAAATTGAAAAAAAAGAAATTGCTAATATTCCATTGGATATGCTGCGTCGTATTATGCAGAATTTCAAGAGTGTATAGAGAGAAGGGAAATCCATTTAACAGGCATAATTTTTAAGAAATATAAATGGCCTACAATTATCTTGTTATACTTTGTTTTAATTAAATACAGTTACTTCCTAAAATATGGACCACCTTGTGTGTATAAGGATCGTTATCTATTTTTAAGTTTAATCTAAAAAATTTATCAACGGTCGTGCTTTCTCTAGAGCAAAATTAACATTGAAATCTCCCCTTTAGAAGCATAAATGCATTACCAGGTACTAGGTAAAACTATGTGGTGGTGATGAGAAAGCAAACAGGAGATAATAATAATAATAATAATAATAATAATAATAATAATAATAATAATAATAATAATAATAATAATAATAATAATAATAATAATAATAATAATAATAATAATAATAATAATAATAATATATATGTCTGCTAATACCAAAGGTTTACATCGTCAATACACATGGTAATAAAAATATATCAAATTTAAAGTTAAAATTAAATCTAGAATAACCTAACTAAAAGTAAAATTACATACATATTAAGCACTAAAGATTACACATTATTAAAATTATAAGTAATAAATTTATCACAACTATAAAAAGCATTTTTAAATATCCATAATTTTGTTTTTAAAAATTTTCAGAGGAAGTTCTTTAGTCTTGTTGGGTAATTTGTTAGTCTTGTTGGGTAATTTGTTAAAAAACCTGATTTATGCACACTATCATGGGAGTGAAACATAGCAAGATTAAATGTAATATATATTAGGTTTTGTAAAATATAAATTCATGGAAAGGTTAGCATGCCCAGCGTACTAAATGCTTCCCTGCAGTCGTCACCATGGCTGTAAGAATTGTAGCCGGCCTTGCATATGCATACGCAAGGCCGGCTACAATTCTTACAGCTCTTTGTAGTAAAAATATTTTATGTACCTCCGCTGCGCTCCCCCATATTATTATGGCATATGCCACATATTTATAGAGCAAAATATGCTGTCTTCAAAACATTTTTGGATACACATAAGATTCTCAGTACGAAGATATTAGAACCTAATTTATCATTTTAGTTTTGGGTCTATGTCGACTCCCTATAGGATCCCTATAGAATCTCACTGCACTTTGACCACTGATATTAAGCTCTCTTAGATAAAATAACATAACATTAATTTTATTTTCATTTAGTAAAAGATTATTACCTACAAACCAGTTTTTAGCCCTTGATTGTGCCTCATCGACCTGGCTCATTAGAACATCTGCATTGTTATTTCGTATAGATTGTTGTATCGTCAGCAAAGAGAAAATAACTTACTTGACTGCTTTTATAAGGTAAATTGTTGATATTGTATAAATTTTGGCAGTTAATAAATATTTCGTGTTTTTCAAAATACAGTGAGATTCTTGTGGCCATACATTTTTCTATAATTTTTGAAAAAATAGATAAAAGCGAAATTGGCCTGTAGTTGTTTTTGTCATTTTTATCGCCTGTTTTGTGTATTGGTATAACAAGGGCCTCCTTCAATACGCTGAGAATCTCAGCCTCCCTAAAACATGAATTAATAAGTTTTGTAAGTGGAATTGCAATAATATATTTTATTGATTTTATTAGTTTTGTATTAAAACCTAACAGATCTCAACTATTTTTATTTTTAAGTCCAATAATATTGTCCATAACCTCAATAAAGGTGACCTCATTAAACCAAAACTTCATTATCATTATTGATTTAATTAATTCTTGTTTATATTTATTTCTTAATTTTGTTTTTTGTTTAAAAATTTCAATATTTATAGTTTGTTTATAAAGTTAATTTAAAAAATGAATGTTCTCTATTCTCTTTTAATTCGGTTGTAAACCATGGTTCTTGTGCTCTTTTAATTCGGTTGTAAACCATGGTTCTTGTGCTAGTTTTTTGTTTTGAGTTTACAATTACTGGTTTTTTAGGAAAAGATCGGTCAAAAGCTGTTGAAATATCATCAACAAATATTGAAAATCTTGATTCTGTACTTACACAATTGTAGTACATATTCAAAATTAATATTATTTATTTGGTTGAAAAAAATATTCTTACCCTTTTTAGTTATTGGTGTTATAGTTTTTGTTGTTGATTTATTGTTAGTTTTAGATAATAAAATTTTAATTTTTATAACTTGGGCATAGTCGTCCGACACGCATGTATTTGTAATAAAAATCTCGAAATAGTTTCTCTGAAAATTTATAAAAACATTATCAATGCAGTTGTTTTTCCGTGTGGAAAAAAAATTAATTTGTTTAAAACCTAATGTGTTGACCAGAGCTAAAAAGTTTAGGCAATTTTTTTTATTTTTTGTTTTAAAGTGTACCTATGTTAAAACTTCCAACCAAAATAAAATCTTTACCATTTAGTGTAATAAGATACTTTTATTTAAAAATTCATCAAAATTTCCTCCAGGTCCCCGTATAAATTAATTAAATATAAGTTTTTATCAATATTTACAATGCGAATTGCACTTACTTCAAATACTTTTTCTATAGATAAAAAATTTAAATAGTCTATGTTAACAAATTTGAATTTGGGATTTATTAAAATTATTACTACCAACTTTATAGCTACTTCTTGAAAATGAGGAGTCATTAATATAATTTTACATTCAGGTTCAGTTAGCTTTAAAAGGCCTATCTCGACCAAAATACACCAATAAAATTGTTTAGTGTTATTACAATAGGCCCTATCTCACAAAAACCGTTATTACAACAATATGTTAATTATAATGTTGAAATTTGGTATCTGACAAAAAACTTGATTTGTGTTCATAATTTCAAAAAAATAAGATTGAAAATCTTAGTTTTCTTTAAATTGCTCTCCTGAAAAGTTGAATAAATCGAGATAGGGCCTTATAATAATAATAATAATAATAATAATAATAATAATACTATCTTTATTGCCCAACAAAAAAGGAATTCCAATTACAGGACAATTATAATAATACAAATATATAAACAAATACTAAAGTAAATATAAATTCAAAATAAGTTTAGCTAACTTCAAAATAATTAATGGCCAACGTTGTAATATTTTCAATAGTGGCAACTGCAATATCACATTCATTGCATATTAGTAGGGTAGGAACAAGAATTCTGACTCAATTTCAGTCATTTTCCCATATTAAAATCCCCATAGGAAAATCAAATCTCCATTCTGCAATTTTTTGTCCATATCAAGTCACACACCTGCGGGCATCCACCTTTCCCCACCAAGGTCGCTCGGTCGCCGTCAGTTGACCGCTATCAGCCGGCCGCCCTCAGGGATTGAACCCGAGACCCCTCTGCACCAGAGTCGGAAGCGCTACCTGCTGATCTACCGTTCGGAATTGATAACAGGCGCCTAGAGATGCTATAAAATATGAGTCATATACAGATGTTTACTAATAAGTAACCCATGAAATTTTGCACGAAACTCTTATCTGATGATGATGTCATTAGAGGATATTAGATATATTTAAAATTTATAAAAAGAGATAAAAGCTATATTTAAATAATTATTAATTATTTAAAATTTAACTAATGTATAAAAACTATAAAATAATTAATATAAAAATACTGTTTAAAATTGTAATTAAACTTTTGCGGTGCGCGCTGATAAGAAAAAAAACTATTTCCCAAAGTAATGTATGTAAAACTATAAAATAATTGTAAATTTTAAATATCTCACACTAAATTAATTTTAATTTTTTTCCGAGAGGATTTTTTAAAGTATTTATTTGAATAAAAAACACATATTCATTTTTTTATTTAATTAATAAAATTTAAAAATTATCAAATAAAAAATATTACAATACAATATTGATATCAAACTTTGTGGTTTTTTTTCTAGAATTTGAAACGAAAAATGAGGCTTCCGCTTAAAAAACAAAAAATATGTAACTGCAATATTATAACGCAATGGTTGGTGGTTAGGTTTCCTAGGTATAAATAGTAATACAGAAAGAAATAATTTACATTTTGATTTTTTTCCCTAAACGGTTGTGCCAATTTTTTGTTTTTTATTGTGTAATTTGACCTTTGAATTGTTTTTCCCTATAGACTGCTGTGAGTTTTTTGTATAGGCATATCAATTTGTGTGTGTTTGTGTCTATGTGATTTGTAGACACCCTGAATTAAGTAAGTGGCTGATGAAATAGTATATGCATTTTAGTGGAATTTGACCTTGCATGTGACAAACGGAAATGTATTAAATACCAAAAACCAATGACCTAGTTTTTTTAATACATGCATTGCCGAAATACCTAATTAGGAGACTGATGCAACATTTCTTATATTAATTTTAGCGGAATTCGACGACCTTGTGCTTTACCATCATTGTGAATGGAAATTGATTTAATTAGTTTTCATGCACCAATGACCTATAGTTTTTTAATAAATGCATTCAGTAAATAATTAGTATACTGTTGCAACAATTTTTTATATTTATGTTTAAAAGATCCTTGCTAATGAGAATTTGAAAATTAATTAAATTCCTCATCCCTACCCACAGACTGCTAATTTGTATAAATAAGAGGACATTTTTTTACCTGGTAGTACATTATGTGTGTGCATATATTGGGTAAGTAATTTTTATTTTTAGTAATTATCATCCTAACAACCATTTATTTAATAGTAAAGAGTAACAAAAGCTATTATTCTACATACACTGTCATACAGTTGTGTATTACTTGAGCTTATTTGTGTATTACTTGAGCTTATTTTTAAATTATTTTTTCTAGAAATTCTCATGCAATAAAACAGAGATAAAATATAACAAGTATACTTTCTCCAAATTCCTACAATTGTTTATTAGTAAAAACAGAGATAAAATTTTGTTTTTATAATATTATATTTCTAAAAATTGTCCAGGTAGTTTAAAGAATTAAAGAGATAAAATACAATTAAAATAATTTTCTCTAATGTAAATAAATATGCTAAGGATAGTAATTTTAATTATAAACATATAATTAAAATATTGTTTCCTTATTATTTAGATTTTTAATATTGCTTGGGTTGTTTTAAAAATGAATTTCTGGTGCAATAAAACAGTTATAAATATAATAAGTATACTTTCTCTAAATTCTTAAAATTGTTAGTAGTTAAAAACAGAGATAAAATCTTGTTTTTATAATATTATATTCCTAAAAATTGTCCATTTAATTTATTAATAATAAATTTGTTATTTATAAAAATTGAAAAAATAATTAATAAAAAATAGTAATGACATCATTAGAGGATATTGCGTAAAAATTTATAAAAATCATTTAAATAGATCAAATATATTTGATCTATAGATTGTGTTTAATATAAATAAAGTGTAAAAGAAATTATATATGAAATAATTTAAATATATTAAATTATTTTATGATAAATATAAATAAAGTGTAAAAGAAATTATAAATGAAATAATTTAAATATTTTAAATTATTTTATGATAAATTGTTATGTCATTGAGTAAAGTGTACACACTTTACTCAATGGTTATGTTTTAAATAAGACCTTTAAATATATTAATTTTTTGAATTTAATTGTTTTCAGCTATAAAAATATTACAATAAATTGTTCTTATCATTTAGTGGTCATAGCTGCTTCCCTAGATATTTATCAAGGTAATTTTCTTAGATTTTTTAACTTTTAGATTACATTATTTTAGTATTATTAAAATTTTATTAAATTCGAGAATTAACATTATTATTTTTAATATAAATTTGATTAAATAAGCTTGGTGATTTTTTAAAACTTAATTGTATACATCTTACCGCTGTTGTACTAAAATTAGTTTATATAAGCTTTAGAGATTTTTCTACATTTAATTGTTTAGACTAAATCCTAAGAATTATCAGCATTTTTAAATATATTGATTTTTTGAATTTAATTGTTTTCAGCTATAAAAATATCACAATAAATTGGTCTTATCATTTAGTGGTCATAGCTGCTTCCATAGATATTTACCAAGGTAATTTTCTTAGATTTTTTAACTTTTAGATTACATTATTTTAGTATTATTAAAATTTTATTAAATTCGAGAATTAACATTATTATTTTTAATATAAATTTGATTAAATAAGCTGGGTGATTTTTTTAAAACTTAATTGTATACATCTTACCGCTGTTGTGCTACAATTAGTTTATATAAGCCTTAGAGATTTTTTTCTACATTTAATTGTTTAGACTAAATCCTAAGAATTATCAGCATTTTTAAATATATTGATTTTTTGAATTTAATTGTTTTCAGATATAAAAATATCACAATAAATTGTTCTTATCATTTAGTGGTCATAGCTGCTTCCCTAGATATTTACCAAGGTAATTTTCTTAGATTTTTTAACTTTTAGATTACATTATTTTAGTATTATTAAAATTTTATTAAATTCGAGAATTAACATTATTATTTTTAATATAAATTTGATTAAATAAGCTGGGTGATTTTTTTAAAACTTAATTGTATACATCTTACCGCTGTTGTGCTACAATTAGTTTATATAAGCCTAAAAATCAGCATTTTTAAATATATTGATTTTTTTGAATTTAATTGTTTTCAGATATAAAAATATCACAATAAATTGTTCTTATCATTTAGTGGTCATAGCTGCTTCCCTAGATATTCATCAAGGTAATTTTCTTAGATTTTTTAACTTTTAGATTACATTATTTTAGTATTATTAAAATTTTATTAAATTCGAGAATTAACATTAATATTTTTAATATAAAATTTGATTAAATAAGCTTGGTGATTTTTAAAACTTAATTGTATACATCTCACCGCTGTTGTGCTAAAATTAGTTTATATAATCCTTAGAGATTTTTTCTACATTTAATTGTTTAGACTAAATCCTAAGAATAAGCAGCATTTTTAAATATATTAATTTTTTGAATTTTATTGTTTTCAGCTATAAAAATATTACAATAAATTGTTCTTATCATTTAGTGGTCATAGCTGCTTCCCTAGATATTTATTAAGGTAATTTTCTTAGATTTTTTAACTTTTAGATTACATTATAAATGTATTAGTATTATTAGTATTAGTATTATTAAAATTTTATTAAATTCGAGAATTTACATTATTATTTTTTAATATAAATTTGATTAAATAAGCTTGGTGATTTTTTAAACTCAATTGTATACATCTCACCGCTGTTGCACTAAAATTATTTTATATAAGCCTTAGATATTTTATAAATTTAATTGTCTTAGACTAAATTCATCATTTTTTAAAGAATACTTTGTATAGATTTTTAAATTTAATTGTTTAAACTTCATTCTAAGAATATTATTACTAATTTTGACTACCCTAATTCTAACTACCCTAATTTTAACTATTCCAACTATTGAGTTTTAGCATGTCAATATTTTCCGATTTGGTTCGCCACATCGCTTCCATATTGAGGCTTTTAACGTCTCGATATGACGAGAAAGTGGCTCAGAAGGGGCTACGTGAGTGTGCATTGGTGATGCGTCGGCTAACCCGTGCTCTAAAAAGTGCAAAGACAATTGGGGAAAAACAAAAAATTGCATCATGCATGCGGAGTATTAAAAGTCATAGAAACCAGCTGAAAGTTATGCAAAAGAAGGGGGCAGGGCTAACATCAAGACCTGAAACTGCATGGAATCGTGTACGTTGGGAGTCGGCTTTTGAAAGTAGAATACGAACAGGCGTCATATCCAACCTTAAACATAAGGATCCAAGCTCTTTTTTGGAGGACTGCAAAGCTTTGTTCAGGAGACGTATTATTAACGCTTTAAAAAAGGACTTTGCAGTCAAGGTCAATGCTATCTTTTGTGGGGAATTCGAAATAGTGAAGGGAGATAGTGTACAGAACGAGTACAAGTACTTCACTACTTCAAAGTCAGCGATCTATCGAAACAGAAACTTGAATGAGTGGTTTGATAACCACATCACAGCCCCTATTATGACAGAACTAGAGGAGTTCCAAGAACGGGACAGCGGGTGGGGTCTTAAGAAGGTGGTTAACTTGGGGGTTAATATTAATAAGTATAACCCACAACTTGGATCATCTTATATTGAGCTACCTCCTCAAATTAAGAAAAAAAAGGCCTGTATAAATATTAAAAACAATGATGAGGCATGCTTTGCTTGGGCAGTTACGTCAGCTTTGTACCCAGCAGCCAAAAATTTGGATCGTACAGCAGCATACCCCCACTATACATCCGTCCTCAAACTTAGAGGAATCCAATGGCCTATGACCATGAAGCAGATCCCCAATTTCGAGAAGCAGAATGGTCTCTCAATTAATGTATACATCTTGGAAAAGGAAAAGTCCAAATTTACGGTCCTTCCTACTTACCTAACCAAAAATAAGAAGGACAGACATGTAAATTTATTGCTTATTCAGGATAGCTATGATGAGGACGCTCCTACAAAGCATCACTTTTTATGGATTAAGAATATGTCCAGACTTCTCTCAAGTCAGCTAAGTAAGGAACATGGTCAAAAATACTTCTGTGATCGATGTCTACATTATTTCCGTTCGCAAGATAAACTTGCTAAGCATATTGAAAACTGTGTTAAAATTAATGAGACGGCCATAAAGATGCCTGAACCAGGGAAAAACATTTTAAAATTTAAAAATTTTAAAAATAAGGAGAATGCACCTTTCATCGTATATGCTGATTTGGAGAGTATTCTGGAACCGACAGATAACCCGAAGAAGTCACAACACCACGTTCCAGCTGCCATTGGATACTACATAAAATGTTCATATGATGATAGTCTCTCTTTTTACAAAGGCTATCGCGGGCAGGACTGTATGGCGTGGTTTGCCGATGAAATGAACAGCTTAGCTGAAGATTTGTCAACTGTGTTTTGGTGTCCCTATGATATTAACATGACATGGATACAGGAAGTACAGTTTCGAGCTGCAACAACCTGTCATATATGCGAGCAGTCCTTCACACCTGAGGATAAGAAAGTAAGGGATCATAACCACCTGATCCCCGAGGATAATTATCGAGGCGCAGCACATGAATCATGTAACATTAACTATAAAGATAGTCATACGGTACCTGTGGTCTTTCACAATTTAAGCGGATATGATGCCCACTTTATTATCACAGATATTGCTACAAGGATGAAGGGAACCATCGACTTGTTACCAATAACAAAAGAAAAGTACATTAGTTTTACTAAACACATCGACGGCTTCCCTATTCAATTTAGATTCATCGATTCCTTCCGTTTCATGGCCAGCAGTTTAGATAAATTATCATCGTACTTGAAAGAATTTCCCAACATGAAATCACAGTTTTCAGAATTATCCGAAGATCAGTTTAAGCTATTGACAAAGAAAGGAGTTATGCCATATGACTATTTGGATTCTTTTAAGCGCTTTAGTGAAACTCAGCTGCCTCCCATTAAAAATTTCTACAATAAGTTGGAGAAAAAGCCCTGCCCCCGCAGACACTATCTAAGAGCTCAACATGTATGGTCTGAGTTTAGCTGTCAAGACTTGGGTGACTATGTGGACCTTTATATGAAGACGGACATAATGCTCCTAGCTGACGTGTTTGAACAGTTTCGTACCAGCTGCATTAAAACTTACGACTTGGATCCGGCCCACTATTACACGTTACCTGGTTACACCTGGGATTGTATGCTAAAATATACAAAACAGGAGTTAGAGCTTTTAACCGACCTTGACATGTTTCTGTTTGTGGAACGAGGCATTAGGGGCGGTCTCAGTCAGGTTTGCGGTAAGCGAAAAGCTGAGGCAAACAATAAGTATATGCCCAATTATGATCCAACGAAACAGTCAAAGTACTTGATGTACTTCGATGTAAATAATCAGTATGGGTGGGCTATGTTGCAGCATTTACCAACATCTGGGTTTGAGTGGGTCAATCCAAATATAGATGTCACCCAAATTCCGGATGATGCTCCTGAAGGGTATATCCTAGAGGTGGACCTTGAGTATCCGCAGCATTTGCATGATCGCCATAAAGATTTACCCTTTTGCCCGCAGCACATAAATCCCAAGACTGGTAAGCCGCCAAATACAGCCGGAGAGCTCACCAAGTTGATGGCAACATTGAATGATAAGAAAAAGTATGTTATCCACTACCGAGCCTTAAAACAAGCCCTCAAACAAGGGCTTGTTTTAACCAAGATCCATCGAGTGTTGCAGTTTAAGCAGGCGCCCTGGCTAAAGTCATATATAGACTTAAACACCACGTTGCGCAAGAAAGCGTCGAATGAGTTCGAAAAGAACTTGTTCAAGCTAATGAACAACGCGGTGTTCGGTAAGACCATAGAAAATATACGTAAAAGGGTTAATATTAAGCTCTTAACCAAGTGGAAAGGTCACTATGGTGCAGAGGCTTATATAGCAAAGCCTGAATTTAAAAACTGCACCATCTTTAATGATAATCTGGTGGCTATTGAGCTTCGAAAGCTTCAGATATGGTTGAACAAGCCGGTATATATAGGACAGTCCATTATCGACTTGGCGAAAACGACCATATACGATTTCCACTATAGGTATATGGTTAACGCTTTCCCCGAATGTACAGTTCTCTATACCGATACAGACAGTCTTATCTATGAGCTGCATCAAGACCCATATGAAGTTATTTGTCAGGACTGTCATCAGTTCTTTGATACCAGCGATTATCCTGCAAATAATCAATATAACATCCCCCTCGTTAACAAGAAAGTGTTGGGGATGATGACTGATGAAAACAGCGGCATCCCGATGACCCATTATGTGGGTCTTCGTGCAAAATTATATGCAACGAAAGTACTTACCACAGACGCCGACATTGAGAAAAAAAAAAAGCTTTATATGAGTATGGATATGATGATGACGAAGTTGAAAAAATTATAAATACCTAGGCATCGCAAAAAAGGCTAAGGGTGTAAAATCTTCCATCGTAAAAACAGAGATCACATTTGATGATTATGTCAAATGCCTCGATAGTTTTCAGCAAAAGATGGTTAACCAAAATTTAATTCGGTCTAAAAAGCATCAGGTGCACTCCATAACGCAGCAAAAGATTGCTCTTTCATCTGAGGATGATAAGCGATACCCGATTCCCGGAACCGATTATACTCTTCCGTGGGGGCACTATTCGATTGTGGGTGGTGCTGATAAGGTTGTTGACTAACACCACATTTTATAATATTTTACAGTAAACTAGAACCGCTGATATTAGCATTATTTTTATATACATAATAAAAGAGCCATTACCTCGCGGTAGCTAATCTAAAGATTAGAGCCGATGAGAGAAAAAAGAGCCATTATAAAAAGAGCCAATTTACATCGGTACCTAGTCCTAAACTAGAGCCGATGAGATAAAAAAAGAGCCATTATAAAAAGATGCCAATTCCCATCGGTAGACTAGTCCCAAACTAGAGCCGATGTGGTTTAATAAAAAAGAGCCATTATATAAAAAAAGATGCCAATTTCCATTGGTAGCCTAGAAGCCTAGAAGAAAGAAACCACCTTCCCACGGTTTCTATTGTTAAGACTAAATTTTATATATAAATAAATTTTATTCAACCAAGAGTGGCATTATTTACGTAATTTCAGGTCCATCTAATTGTGGTAAAACGAACATAATGATAAATTTACTTGAAAACATAAAAATGTATATATTTTTTCCAAGTCTTTATACCAACCGATCTATAAATATTTAAAGGAATTATTTAAACCTATAAAGGGTATTAATTATTATGAGTATAACGATAATGAAAATATAATATCACCATCGAAGGCAAAAATCAAATTCTGTTTTTTATTTTCGATGATGTAGCTTGCGAAAAACAGAGTATAATAAGAGATTTTTTTGCAATGGGTAGACATAATCTTATTGATTCATTTTATTTGACGAAAACTTATGCTCATATACCGAAACATCTTATACGTGACAATGCTAATATATTGATAATTTTCAAACAAGACGATATGAACTTAAAACATATTTATAAAGATCATGTTAATACTGACATGACCTTTGATAATTTTTATAATATGTGTTCATTATGTTGGCTCGATAAATACGGTTTCCTTGTAATATGTAAAGAATTCGATATTGATAATGGTCGCTTTAGAAAAGGATTTGATCAATACATAATTTTATAAACAGCTAAAACAGCATAAAAAACAGCAAAAAACAGCATGAAAACAGCTAATAACAGCATGCTGTTTTTTGAAAAACAGCTTACTGTTATTTATAAACAGCTAAAACAGCATAAAAACAGCAAAAAAACAGCATGAAAACAGCTAATAACAGCATGCTGTTTTTTGAAAAACAGCTTACTGTTATTTATAAACAGCTAAAACAGCATAAAAACAGCAAAAAACAGCATTAAAACAGCTAATAACAGCATGCTGTTTTTTTGAAAAACAGCTTACTGTTATTTATAAACAGCTAAAACAGCATAAAAAACAGCAAAAAACAGCATGAAAACAGCTAATAACAGCATGCTGTTTTTTGAAAAACAGCTTACTGTTATTTATAAACAGCTAAAACAGCATAAAAACAGCAAAAAACAGCATGAAAACAGCTAATAACAGCATGCTGTTTTTTGAAAAACAGCTTACTGTTATTTATAAACAGTACTCCTGTTTTCGAGTTGGTTTTTGATAAATTTTAAATATATATGATTGTAATGTAAAATTAAATTTATTTTAACAAAAACCATTCCAACATTAACACGCACAAATATGCTAAAAAATATGAAAGATAAAATATTAACCAAAAAAATAAAAAAAATTAGAAAGGATATCAAAGCTAAATTAAATGCTATTAAATAGGGTAGACTTCAAACAGAGTATGAGTTGGAACCATTAAAACAATTAATATCAAAAGTTTCACCGCAGCCACCTCCATTGGCAGATTTTAAAAAGGAAAAGGAAATAAAAAGCGAGCATGATGTTAAAAAAGAATTATTACCTAGCCCTATAAAAAGAAAAAAACAAAAAAAACACCAGTACCACAGTTTATTGATGATGGTGAAATATTTGATAGCACATTACGAGACGATACATTACGAGACAACACATTACAAGACAGTTATTTTTACGATGACAGTATTCGCGAACAGCAATTTGATACCATGGATGATTACATAAATCAAGATTCATCTTTTAATTTGTATTTAGATCAATTTGATGAAATGCCTCGTGAATATGTTAAAGGATTTATACGAGAAACTGAAAATAGATTTGACACACATTATTTGACTTACGACCCAGTTTTGGGAAAATTTAATCATGGAGATTCAGAAATGGATTTTAAAGGAAATGATATTGTTATAAAGGACAACAATAGAAAAAGAAGATAAAATATATAAGGGTACTTTTAAGTGTAATTAAACCCATACTTGATTTAGAGGAATCAGACATATTACAAACCGAAAAACAATACAGATCGAAATTAAGAGCGCCACAACGACAACGTCTTGGAAAAGGATTACAAATGCAATACACAAATAAACTAAAAGAATACGTGCATTGGGATGATTGTAATGAGCTAGTTGAAAGATTAAGATTATTAATTAGTTCTCAATTTGCTGGGAATAATAGTCATGTGAATGAAATAAACAGCATAATTGAAGAGTTAAAAGAAGTTAATATAATTGAATAGGTTGCAAAAACTTAAACATTTTTACTATGTCTGTTGATAAGTTTGGACGTGGGTTGCATAATCACTTAAGCAAAAACCAACTAAAATCTGCATATGGTTTATTAAATATTACATTAAAAAGTGTTAATTACATTATTCAATATCCAAAAGTTGTCTATTATTTAAGTTATGGTTATTCAATCTATGAATTTCCACTAAAAGAGGGAATAATAAATCACGTAACTGTTAATAATCAAACTTTTCAAATCAAAATAAACAATCAATTGTATACACACGATACATTGCTAAATATAAAACTAAGATAAGGCGATAAAATTTCAATAGAGTCATCTAAACCTATTGAGCATGTTTTTTCTAGAATTAATTATTAAATATCCAATTTTAACTGAATGAAATAAAAAAAACAACATGCCAAAAAAACGCAACAACACAAAAAACCACAAAAAGGTTTCAATAGATTATAAACGGAAAATAGTTACTGAATTACATGCAAACGATTTAATGTAAAGCGATCTCGTGGAGATGATCCCTTTTTTAAAACAAAATAATAATAATAATAATAATAAATACTTTATTGATCCCAAGAAACATAGATTGTTTATAGAGGGACAAACTCTAAACATATAATAATTACAATAAGTATATCTATCACAGTGATAAAACATTATCTTATAAGATAATTATAGTCTTACAAATATACAATATACAAACATACTTTATACATTAATTTAAATAAATCTTACAAGTATAATATACTTGTAAGATTTATTTTGTTATTATATTGGTTCTTATTAATGCCTTTAGAAAATTTGTGTGGGCTTTGCCTCTTAAAAATAAAACTGCTAAAGATGTAACACAAGCAATAAAAACAGTTTTAATTAAACCAAATATTCCAAAAAATCTCCAGACCGATAATGGAAAAGAGTTTTATAATAAAGATTTCAAAAGTCTTATGGATAAGTTGGATCGACAAAAAGGATTTATTTTAATGTGTTATTAGTAAATGTATTTGATTTGGTTTATTTTTTCCAAATTGATTAAAATCCATTTGTAAATTTCCTGATGTGATTTTCTTGTAAATGGATTAAACTCAAATTTTGTATATGGTTTATTTACCATCCAATCAAAACAAATTTGCAAAAATTTATAATTTGCATTAAAGATTGCATCACAAACTAAATCATTCATATAAAATAATGTTGATTTATAATTTTTACATACATTTGACATACATAATTTTTCCATTGAAAAATCCATTTTATCTGCTAATAAATTTGTTGCAAACATTAATTTATAATTTGAATCATAATAAAAAATGAAATTATTTATAGCTGTTAAAAGATCTTCTATTTCAATATTCTTGTTAAATGTCAGTGACGATGATGTGTTGTGGTTTTGTAAAACATTTTTCACAAAAATATCAGTATTTATTTTTGATTCTATTATTGTTTCAAACACATCATAATTACAATTTTTTAATATTTTATATTGCAAAATATTATCTGGTACGAATATTTTTTGTAAAATATAATTAACTTCTATTAAATTTAAACTGGAAATATATAATTTTAAATATTTACCATACGTTTCTGTTTGCTGTAAAAATATATCGCGAGATAATTTGTATTGATTCAAATTCATTGCATAAGTCAATGTTCTTCACCGACCTACTTTAAGTAACTGACCTGTCTCAATATCCTACCTACGTCAAACATGTTAATTAACCTTGAACGAGTTTCGACTCGAATATTTCATTATTTTTTGCTTATGTAACCCCAAGGTACTGTATCGGTTGTTTCCGTATTAATTACTCGTTTGTCATCGTCGAAAGATAACGCGAGTTTTTTTTGTTTCTTTGTAAATACTTGATGATTTCTTGAAATAATTAAACTTTGACTTTTAATTAAATTGGTGCAATTTTGAAGACATTCTATAAAATCGTCGAATGTAATTCTTTTAACAACCGGTCTTCGAACTCCTTTTACTTTTTTATAATTTTATCATGTTCAACTTTATAAGCATACATTTTAGCTTTAAGTCCAACAAATTCAGTCATTATTTTTCCCATAATCCAAGTTCTTTTTTATTTAATTGCAATATTCCATGCTGGTTATTGTACGAAAAATTGGAGGTATGAAATTTGCATGGAAATTTTTTAATAATATCATAAATATTTAAATTGGTAAACTCGTAAATTAAACTATCTGTATCAGTGTATAATAATTTCGAAGAACAATTACCCAGTTCTTTTTTAATAAATACATGGTGAAAGTCATATAAAAATGTTTTTGAAATATCTAAAATTGAAAAACATGCATATATAGGTTTATCAAAATATATTTCAGTCTTATTTAGTTCTATTAAAACTAAATCTTTATCAATTATAACACTGTTTTTAAAATTTGGTTTTGAAATTAACTTTCTGGTCGATTTCCACATAAAAACAGCAAAAAACAGCATAAAAACAGCTAATAACAGCATGCTGTTTTTTGAAAAACAGCTTACTGTTATTTATAAACAGTTAAAAACAGCATACAAACAGCATAAACAGCTAAAAAAACAGCAAAAAAAACAGCATAAAACAGCTAATAACAGCATGCTGTTTTTGAAAAACAGCATGTTGTTATTTATAAACCGTACTTCTGTTTTCGAGTTGGTTTTTTGATAAATTTTAAATATATATGATTGTAATGTAAAATTAAATTGATTATAACAAAAACCATTCCAACATTAACATGCACGAATATGCCAAAAAAATATGAAAGATAAAATATTAACCAAAAAATAATAGAAATTAGAAAGGATATCAAATCTAAATTAAATGCTATTAAATCAGGTAGACTTCAAACAGAGTATGAGCTGGAACCATTAAAACAATTAATATCAAAAGCTTCACCACTTCATTCCTGATAGGTTTATCGAAATATATTTCAGTCTTGTTTAGTTCTATTAAAACTAAATTTTTATCAATTATAACACTGTTTTTAAAATTTGGTCACCTGGCATCTGCTATTTGGAGATAAAGATTTATTATTAATAATATAAATTTAAGTTTTAACGCCATTTTGAATTGTGACGTAAATTTTTTAGAGATAAGGATATATTTTGAATTATTAATATAAATTTCATTTTCGACGCCATTTTGAATTGCTGACGTCAGATATTTATTATTTTCCCACCAAAACGTGTGACCTAAAAAGTATTATTCAGTCTTAATATTATCGTACAGTAATAATGATTAGTGCAAAGGAAATTGAAATGGCAATCCAAAATATTGATAAATTTTTGGAAAAATGTGGTAAAGAAAATGAAGAAAAATTTGAAAATAAATATCCTACTCAACAAGAAATATATCGAGAATTTTTGAAAAAGGAAAAAATTAAAAAATGGGTTAGTCAAAAGGAATTTTTGGAGCAGCATCTTAATGCTAAGATTGTAAATAACCAGTATGGTAAACATTTTGAGACGTGCCCCTGGTCAAATTCTAATGAAGGTCCAGATACATGTTCATGTTGTATGGTTTCATTTTATGTTAAAGAAGTTAATGAGGTGTTAAATAAGTTACCAAAAATTACGTGCTGTTGTAAAATTAATTAAATAAACTTTATTATATATTCCTTATCAAAACTATTTGAGTTCAGTAGTACCTAAAATGCGTTCAACAACCCGAAAAACTACCTATAAATAATTTAGATTTATACTACTACATACTTGGCAGTCTGTGGGTAGGGATGAGGATCGTCGAATTCCGCTAAAATAATCATAGGAATTTAATTAATTTTTCAAATTCTCATTAGCAAGGATCTTTTAAACATAAATATAAAAAAAATTGTTGCAACATAAGTTTTAAAAATCACCAAGCTTATTTAATCAAATTTATATTAAAAATAATAATGTTAATTCTCGAATTTAATAAAATTTTAATAATACTAAAATAATGTAATCTAAAAGTTAAAAAATCTAAGAAAATTACCTTGATAAATATCTAGGGAAGCACCACTAAATGATAAGAACAATTGATTGTGAGCGATGCCTTCGCCTCCTTTATACCTTCACCGATCTTCAATACAATTTTATTTTTAGTTTTTCAAAATTATTTATAATTTTATTATTTTATCATTATATGATAAACACATTTAATTTATTTAAATTAAATAAAATTTATAATTTTATAAATAAAATTGTTCTGCAGCTTTTTATTGTAAGTAATGAAATGAAATTAAAATTTTTACCACATCCATATTTGATTTATTTAAATGGATTTTATAATTTATATGAATGAAATATTATTGCATAATATTACCCAACATCCTAATAATGCCATCGCTATTTTTAAGATAAGGTCTTATTTAAAACATAACCATTGAGTAAAGTGTGTACACTTTACTCAATGACATAACAATTTATCATAAAATAATTTAAAATATTTAAATTATTTCATTTATAATTTCTTTTACACTTTATTTATATTTATCATAAAATAATTTAATATATTTAAATTATTTCATATATAATTTCTTTTACACTTTATTTATATTAAACACAATCTATAGATCAAATATATTTGATCTATTTAAATGATTTTTATAAATTTTTACGCAATATCCTCTAATGATGTCATTACTATTTTTTATTAATTATTTTTTCAATTTTTATAAATAACAAATTTATTATTAATAAATTAAATGGACAATTTTTAGGAATATAATATTATAAAAACAAGATTTTATCTCTGTTTTTAACTACTAACAATTTTAAGAATTTAGAGAAAGTATACTTATTATATTTATAACTGTTTTATTGCACCAGAAATTCATTTTTAAAACAACCCAAGCAATATTAAAAATCTAAATAATAAGGAAACAATATTTTAATTATATGTTTATAATTAAAATTACTATCCTTAGCATATTTATTTACATTAGAGAAAATTATTTTAATTGTATTTTATCTCTTTAATTCTTTAAACTACCTGGACAATTTTTAGAAATATAATATTATAAAAACAAAATTTTATCTCTGTTTTTACTAATAAACAATTGTAGGAATTTGGAGAAAGTATACTTGTTATATTTTATCTCTGTTTTATTGCATGAGAATTTCTAGAAAAAATAATTTAAAAATAAGCTCAAGTAATACACAAATAAGCTCAAGTAATACACAACTGTATGACAGTGTATGTAGAATAATAGCTTTTGTTACTCTTTACTATTAAATAAATGGTTGTTAGGATGATAATTACTAAAAATAAAAATTACTTACCCAATATATGCACACACATAATGTACTACCAGGTAAAAAAATGTCCTCTTATTTATACAAATTAGCAGTCTGTGGGTAGGGATGAGGAATTTAATTAATTTTCAAATTCTCATTAGCAAGGATCTTTTAAACATAAATATAAAAAATTGTTGCAACAGTATACTAATTATTTACTGAATGCATTTATTAAAAAACTATAGGTCATTGGTGCATGAAAACTAATTAAATCAATTTCCATTCACAATGATGGTAAAGCACAAGGTCGTCGAATTCCGCTAAAATTAATATAAGAAATGTTGCATCAGTCTCCTAATTAGGTATTTCGGCAATGCATGTATTAAAAAAACTAGGTCATTGGTTTTTGGTATTTAATACATTTCCGTTTTTCACATGCAAGGTCAAATTCCACTAAAATGCATATACTATTTCATCAGCCACTTACTTAATTCAGGGTGTCTACAAATCACATAGACACAAACACACACAAATTGATATGCCTATACAAAAAACTCACAGCAGTCTATAGGGAAAAACAATTCAAAGGTCAAATTACACAATAAAAAACAAAAAATTGGCACAACCGTTTAGGGAAAAAAATCAAAATGTAAATTATTTCTTTCTGTATTACTATTTATACCTAGGAAACCTAACCACCAACCATTGCGTTATAATATTGCAGTTACATATTTTTTGTTTTTTAAGCGGAAGCCTCATTTTTCGTTTCAAATTCTAGAAAAAAAACCACAAAGTTTGATATCAATATTGTATTGTAATATTTTTTATTTGATAATTTTTAAATTTTATTAATTAAATAAAAAAATGAATATGTGTTTTTTTATTCAAATAAATACTTTAAAAAATCCTCTCGGAAAAAAATAAAAATTAATTTAGTATGAGATATTTAAAATTTACAATTATTTTATAGTTTTACATACATTACTTTGGGAAATTGTTTTTTTTCTTATCAGCGCGCACCGCAAAAGTTTAATTACAATTTTAAACAGTATTTTTATATTAATTATTTTATAGTTTTTATACATTAGTTAAATTTTAAATAATTAATAATTATTTAAATATAGCTTTTATCTCTTTTTATAAATTTTAAATATATCTAATATCCTCTAATGACATCATCATCAGATAAGAGTTTCGTGCAAAATTTCATGGGTTACTTATTAGTAAACATCTGTATATGACTCATATTTTATAGCATCTCTAGGCGCCTGTTATCAATTCCGAACGGTAGATCAGCAGGTAGCGCTTCCGACTCTGGTGCAGAGGGGTCTCGGGTTCAATCCCTGAGGGCGGCCGGCTGATAGCGGTCAACTGACGGCGACCGAGCGACCTTGGTGGGGAAAGGTGGATGCCCGCAGGTGTGTGACTTGATATGGACAAAAAATTGCAGAATGGAGATTTGATTTTCCTATGGGGATTTTAACATGGGAAAATGACTGAAATTGAGTCAGAATTCTTGTTCCTACCCTACTCATATTTTATTGAAGTTACCACTTATGACAAATACTGGAGATTTCAAAAGAACATTGGTACTGGCATATGTATTATAGAAAGTTAAAATAGATATAGCATTAATTCGTGGTACGTGAATGTTAAAGAGTGATATCAAAAAGGTACTGTCTATTTCATTACTGAACAGCCCGTACAGAAATTTAATACTTAATAAAAATCTTCTACTATTTCTAATTGATCAGTGTAGGCAATATAACATATGTTATAATGCCTACACTGATCAATTAGATACATATGGATACCAAACAAGAGAGCAGTACTCTAGCTTGGTACGAACCAATGAATAATATGTCATAAGACCGACGATATATTAAATCAAATGTAAATAAAAAAAAGTATAATAAAAATTTATATCCAAACCACAAACCATATTTTTATTTAAAATCATAGATCTCACTAGAAATCGTAAAAAATATGTTAATATGTTATTAATTAAAACCCAAATGTTGCACCAAAATATAAACGTTTAAAGAATTATTAAGTTTATTGTTATAACAATAAACTTAATAATTCTTTAAACGTTTATATTTAATACTTTTTGCGTGTTATTTTTTTTTAAATTTAATAAGGCAATGTTGTTACAAAACCAAATTATTTAATAAAACGCACAAAATTAAATTTTAATGAATTGCTAAACCAATAATGGTGCACAATCCATTAAACCAAATTTCGGGCAATGGAAATTAAATTAATGTTGATGGAAGCAATTATGTTTATAGGATGGTTTGAAACTGCATTGCATTTGACAAGAAAACCGCAATATTAATTGGGTATAACAGCAAATCTCTGTGCGGTTTTGATGTTTGCTTATGTGTAATTTTAATCAAGAAATACATTGACAACAATACTTATTTAAAATAAAATTTAAACTGTCAGAAAAGAAAAAAAAATCAAACCACTTGTATGTATTATTATACTACAACATTATTATATTATAGGTAAATAAGAAACAATAAATTTTATAAAAAAATATTGTGTTTTTATTTTTAAATTATTGACCGATTTTAACAGAAAACATTTTAGTCAATGACTATGTAGCAGAGCTGGGCACAAGTACTAAAAAAAGTATTCGTAAAATTTTAAGTATGAGTACTTAAAATATTTACTCGTAAGTACATTTGTAAAGAGAGGTTACGGTTACGAGTAGTACCTAATCGTGAAAATACGAGTAAAGAGTACGAGTACCTTTGAAAAAAATGTTAATATAATTGATTATTCTTTATACATTATACATACTTTGGTCCTGAGCTATAAAAATACAAATACAAATTTATAAAATTATTTATTTTAAACATCAGGTACATAAAATAATAAATAAAAATAAGTTATTTTAAATAACAATTCTTAAATAGTTTATAATTTTATCTATATACCTTATGGAATAAAATTAGTTATTCGTTGAGAAAAGATTTTTATGAAAAACGCTCGGATACGTAAACTTTAGTTTTTTATTCCAAATATTATAATGATAATTTTAAATTTTATGCCCCCACCATTTTCCCACCCGCACATTAGGCACCCTTATCTTAAATAACAACCCCACTTTTTTTCATAGAAAATTGATAGTGCACATTTTTTTGAGTATGACGATACCATATAAGTAGGGTTTAGTAAACAGTTTTCAATACAGGGTGGAAATATAATGACAAATTAAAAAACTAAACTTTTTATTTTAAAATTAATTAAAAATTCAAAAATAAACCGTTCTTTAATCTTATAAATGTTCAAAATGTCCCCCGTCCACTTCCTAACACTTTAGTAATCTACTGTGAAATTGTTCCCGCACTATGTTTAAAACCTCCGGTGTTATGTTCCTAATTTCTCCAGTAATTCTGTTTCTTAATTCATCTAAATTAGCAGGTTGTTTTTTAGATATCCCCACAGAAAAAAGTCTAGAGGTGTTAGATCCGGTGATCTTGCTGGCCATTCTATAAAACCTCTTCTTTCGATCCACCTGTGTGGAAAGGTGTCATTTAAATAATTCCGTACAGAAAGAGCATGGTGGGGTGGGGCACCGCCTTGTTGAAGCCATATCCTTTCATTGGGAAGATTAGGTTCCAATGGATTTGGAAATAACTCTGCTAAAGTTGGGACAACTTGTTCTCTTGGCATATCCAGATATCTTGCCACCAACAATACCAGCCCAAACGTTGATTTTCTGAGGACGTTGAGTATGACTTTTTCGCATCCAGTGGGGATTTTCCTCTGCCCAGTACCTGGAATTTTGTCTATTTACCTCGCTATTTAATAAAAATGTTGATTCATCAGAAAAAAGAATATCTGCAGAAGAAATAACATTCCTCTTTAACATATGCAGCATTTGCTCGCAAAATTGTAATCTTCTATCAGAATCACCATCAATCAATTCTTGTACGTGTTGTAGTTTATATGGATGCATTTTTTCGGCTTTTACACATCTTAAAACGGTCGAATGACTAACGTCGTTTTCACGTGCAACCTGACGCGTAGAAGTTGTTGGATCTTCTTGAAAAGCTAATAAAATATTAACTTTCACATTTTCATCAATAAAATGAGGCGTCCTGCGTAATGGTTTAACGTGTGTTATTCACGAAATTGTGCATGTATTTTAGACAGTTGCCTGAGAAAGTGGTGGTAAATCTATGTATTTTTCATTAAAAAGGTTTGCAACTTGCTGTTGTGATCTGCACATATCACCGTAACCAATCATCATGAATACTTCTATTCGCAGAGTTTCTGTCAAGTGTCGCATTTTTTAACTAAAATATTAACTGATACTTGGATCTAACAAAATACTTCAATAAGTAAAGCGCAAAATGTTCCATTAATAATAAAAATTTAAACAATGCAAAAAATGTAAACAATGCAAAAAGGACAAACGCAAAAAATGGCATTAACAAAAACAATAACAAAGCGAAAAAACATGAAGAATATCTAAATAGCGAAAGCCACAACACAAGAAACTAAATCATAGAATAACAATAAAAAATTCATACTTGTAATTTTTAAATATTCACCCTGTATTGAAAATTATGGTTACTAAACCCTACTTATGTGGTATCGTCGTACTCAAAAAAATGTGCACTATCAATTTTCGATGAAAAAAGTGGGGTTGTTTTTTAAGATAAGGGTGCCTAATGTGCGGGGGGGGAATGGTGGGGGCATAAAATTTAAAATTATCATTATAAGATTTGGAATAAAAAACTAAAGTTTACATGTCCAGCGTTTTTCATAAAAATCTTTTCTCAACGAATAACGAATTTTATTCCATAAGTGAGTTCCACACTGTATATTGTATAATTCCAAACTTCCAATCAAAATGTTTTGATGCTTACGATATTTTGGCAAAAAGTCATCGATATAATAAAAGGAAATACTCATATATATACCTCGTGAATTCCACGAGTATTTTTTACTAGTACATCTTACTCAATGCTAGTACATTGAATTTGGTTTGTAAGTACGAGTAATAAGTACGTATTTTAAATGAAAAATACTTATGAGGAAAAAAGTACTCGTACTTTTTTATTTGTAATTGAAATACGAGTAAAAGTACTCAGTACTTGGCCAGCTCTGCTATGTAGACATATGGCAACACTGTATATCTGTAATTTTAAATCACTTGAAGATAATATAAAAATTTGTCTTTTTTTGTGTAGTAATTAGGCTACGAAATTTTGGTTTTCTAGGATAATATGTTTAGGTGCCTAGTTGAGGCCAAAATTCTCAGAGTTTGGTTTTGTTGGTGCTTGTGTGCGGATCGCTCAATGAAAATTATGAAATATAGATGACTTTTCGACCTAGTAGGGACAAAATTGGATTCCGGGTATAGAAATATACCTGTATTTTTTGACAATATCGCAAGCTTTGACCTTATAGCGAGGTATTTTGTGATTAGTACAAAAGAGTACATTGAAACCGAGACCATTAAGGCTTAAGGTCAAAATTGTAAAAATTATAAAAAATATCATAAATTGATTTAATTTTTCTGCAACTGTAGTATACTACGAAAAACAAAAGGTAATTTTTGTTCCAAAATTAATTTATTTTTATTAATTCTACCAGGTAAAATACTAAATCGAATCGAATACAATACATGTGAAGCAGTTTTGAATATTTGTCAGCGCGCCTCAGGGGCGGACCGTTAACTTTGGGGCCCTAGCTACAGCTCTTTGGGGGCCGTTCAATAATTATATACGTATATAACAATAACAAAGGGTTTTATGAGATACTCACCCACATAACATATGTACATAAATAAAAAACAAAATATAAAAGAAATACATTATATTAACAAACAAAACAAGAAATTCGTCGTCAAAAATAAAAAATCAAGAAAAGAATATTAGGTACTTATTTTTAATAAAATAAATAAATAACATAAATAAAATAAATAATATAAATAAAACATTCTAGCATTTATACAAGGTGTCCTGAGAAGACCAGTACAATGAAAGGCCACATATTTGTTGGTTTAAAATAATTTGACCTAACCCAACTTAAATAAATAAAAATTGCTTTGTTTAGGTGATAACGGCCTTTAAACTATGTACAAAATATAATTTTATACTGCAGTATATTTATTATCCTGATCTACAAAAATCAACTATTTGTTTTTTCTATAAAATTTAATAGCCTCGTGAGCCTGTTAAAAAATCACCCATTAATATCAAATGGTTGCTAATCGCGATTTTACATTTAAATTACGTACATGAGTTTTTTTATTTTGAAATTATATAACCCGTTAACGTATTAATAAACTAAAATAATTATAACTTTTATTTTAGAGAATTAAACGCTTCACAATTAAGTTTACTTATTATTTTATTATAAATCTACTCGTTAAAAAGTTATATAAGAATTAAGACAAATTTATAGCAAATTTTAAGTTTTTCTTACTTTCCCGGTAAAACCATAGGCAAAATTTTTTGCTCAATTTTAAAAGGTGTCGGTGAGCATTCTAAGTTTTCCATTGAAATAACACGTAAAAAAATCTTTTTTCATTACTGCAGTTTTAGTGATTTTTTACACTTTTCAAAGCTTTCAAACATACGAATTTTTGAATTAAAAAAAATAATCCTGGTATAGATTCTTTGGGAAATTTTATGCTCTACAAGAATCCGCGACGTAAAAAATTTTATCTTAAACGGTTCAAAAGTTATAGTCTTTTTAATGAAAAATGCTCACCGACACCTTTTAAAATTGAGCAAAAAATTTTGCCTTGCAGGGAAATTTTTTGCTCGGTATGTAGGTTCATTTTAACCCATAAATCCGATAAGTTAGTTTTTTTGGCTCACCCTACTACGCAGCGAATTGATATATGTGTTAGAAAACTCAAAACTGTATAAAAGATATTTAACTCTCAAGAAGCCCTATACACGTCAATGAGAAAATTATATTATGAAATTTATGGTAAACATTCAATTTTCTTTGTTTCTTTAAGAAACTTTCTTGACCCATCACTGGTAATATTCATAAGAATATAAGAAAAAATTGAACCTACACCTCGCCAAATGAATGAAATTTATGTTCAGAAGCTATTTCGAATATTTGTTTGATGTTGCTGCAAAAGACGCTCTAACTAAAATAAAGAACGTTGAAGACAGTTTTCCTACAATTAATGTTAAAATGTAGAGTCCAATATTGCCTGATTTAACCAAGAAAAATAATCTTACTTATGAGACATTCTTTTACATATCGTACGGATTACTGAAAACATATTTTTTCAAATTTTTAAAATGACTTAATTTTTTTTTACAGCATCTTTTCATAAATTTAGCCGACCCCTATATCGGAATTTTTGCAGAAAATTTATTTTTCCAAAGATATATTGATTTAAACTTTTGAAAAAATGCTGAATTCTTTTGTACTTAAAATTCATTATCTCCGGTTCTACTGATCGGATCGATTTCATTTTTTTTTAATTTTAAACCATATTACATAGTCTTTTTAGATAAATATTTAAAAAGTTTGTGTTTTGTTTATTATATAAAATTTTTTTTTTGTATAAACAGATTTTTTGTGTTTGCCCCCTCTATGAAAAAAAATGAAAAAAATACTGTTCTATGCACTATTTATTACTCTACAAAATGAATTTTTCATAAAATGGAGACTTTTTTGGATCGGAAGATATTAAATATTTTCGAGCGCGTGACCGGTACAAGCCGTAAGGGGGCATCCGTTAATTACGTGAGGCGTTTAGGGGAGGGAGGGAGTCAAGCCAAATCTCATCAATTCTCACGTAAGGGAGAGGGGGGGTCTCGGCAAATATTACGTTATTTTTAACAAAGTATGTTTTTTTTAATAAATCCAACAGAATCAGGCAGTTTAACGTATAAACATTAAAAATAAGCATTTTTTAAAATCTCACGTGAGATTAGGGGGAGGGGGTTGAGCCAAATCTCACGACATCTCAGCAAGGGGGGAGGGGGTCAAAAAATCGCTAAAATTGACTCACGTAATTAATGGACACCCCCTAATCAGACATCTTCGAAACGCTAACACATTTAGGATAGTGTAAACTCATACAACGTTTTAAAAAAATACCAGCGCTTTTTGTAAATTAATTCTGATTTTAAAGGTTTTCAATAATTTTAAATAAATTAAATTTTAAATAATACAAACTCCAATTAATGAGTAAATTAATTAACTGGCAGAATTGACATTTGCACAAAGTCACCAATTGACCATATGCAAGGAATGCGGTCGATGTTGCCAATGGTAAAAAAATATAATTCCTTATTGGGAACATTCAATTATATTACGTTGGCTACACTGAAATTTTGAATTTCCCGCACAAACTGACATACATTCTAGTAGTTTCCAGAGATAAAGAAGGTAGTTCCAATGTTGTATAATAAATTAAGGTGCGAATTTGAAATGTGGGATTTATTATTATTTATTATTATTAAAAAAAAAGATGGAAATTCATTTAGTTTGTGCGGGAAATTCAAATTTTCAATGTAGCCAACGTAATATAATTGAATGTTCCCAATAGGGAATTTTATTTTTTTACCATTGGCAACATCTACCGCATTCCTTGCATATGGTCAATTAAAAGATGTCGAATCATGGCACTCTTATACAAAATATCACGTCACCCGCCACATGCACTAATACGTTTGAATATTACGCGCTTGACAGTCCTGTCACGCGCTCGAAAATGTTTAATATCTTCCGATCCAAAAGAGTCTCCACTGTTCTGAAAAATGTATTTTGTAGATAAAGAAAAAGCGCATAAAATAGTATTTTTTTTCCTTTTATTTTATAGAGGGGGCAAACATGAAAAACTAGTTTAAAAAATTAATCTGTTATTAACTCCCTATACTTAAAAAAAAAAAAAAAATATTTATTTATTTGAAAAGCCTATTCAATAAGGTTTAAAACAAAAAAAAAAAACAAAATCGATCCGATCAGTAGAACCGGAGATAATGGGTTTTATGTAGAAGAGAATTCATCGTTTTATCGCAATTCATAAAAACTTTATATCAACATATCTCTGAAAAAACAAATTTTTTACAGAAAACCTGATACACGTATCTGCTTATTTACTGAATAGAAGCGGTAAAAAAATTTTCATGCCAATCCAAACCCTGAAGTCAAAATAGGTGTATGATTTGTAAAAGAATGTCTCTTATGTATAAAACATGTTACTGAAGGAACAAATTTATTTATTCTTTATGTAAAAGTGTAGAATTCCTAAAAGGCTATTGCCATTTGCCCCGGTTTGCTTAGATTTTCAAAAAAGTGTTTTAGGATTAGAGTTGTTAATGATACTGCCGAACGGGGAATCAGTCTTTATCAAAAATACAATCAGTCACTGACCAAGGACGAAGAACAAATGCAGTATATTCTTTGCCTAGTCGCAAATCATCGGAAAGAGCCTTCAAAAGCATCCCTTAAGGTACGACATTTTAGTTTTTCATATCATTGATTTTCCCAACATACGTTTAATTATAGGCGACTTCTAAATGTTATCTGTTTCTAAAAAAAATGTGTGTACCTAGTCCTCATTTAGATTTCATAGAAAAACTCGTAAACAAATTATTATTGGACTTTTCAAAAGATTTTGTACCAATTTACTTAAAACAATCAAAATATCAAAAATCATTTTTTGGACTTGCTGTTCTTAATAAAGGTCATGTTTCTGTTAGTTTAACGCTAATTTTGTTTTATTTTTTTAAAAATATTACAATACGTAGATGTACCAATTTTTAGTGTTAGGTCCTTTATACACAAAAAATACATATAAAAATTGTTTTTCATACAGAAAAAATATATTTCGTAAATATATTTCGTATTATACAGAAAATTCGACGAAATTAGCGTAAAACAGATACATAACCTTAATTATTTGAATTCAAATGTCAAAGTGGGACTACCTTCCATATTTTTTTTATTAAAATAGGCTTATGAATATGCAAATAATAATTTAAAAAAAAATAGCCTTAAAAATACAAGTTATTAAATAACTGAGCGATTTAAAATTAAACTTAAATTGGAACAAAAAAAGTGGTAAATCTATCTATGATCGGTTTAAATTTAATTTAAATGTTCTTAAAATTGTATTAGAAAGTTTTTAAATAATAAGAATTCATAATTATAATTATAATTCATGGTTCTTTTAATAAAATTATACCCACCAAGTTTAATTGAGTTACTGAAGGAGTAATACCGATACTACAATTAAGTCTTAAAACTTAAAGTTAACCCTAGCATTCATTAAATTTAAAAGCTTATTGCAATCAAAGTCAACTTCTATAAAAAATTACCTGTATAATCAAGGTTTGGTTGAGCCATTTTTGATAATCTAGATGTCCATGGTTGGCAGGGCACCGGTTCTACGCCATCTACGTCATTTACCCTTTCTGAAAATTACAAAATTATATACTTAACTTTAATATATTTATAAAGTTTTAACAGGCCTTGTAAAACAAGGTAAATAAATAAAATTATGTTGTGTACATACATAATATAAGGTTTTAATTTTGTATTCTGTTTGACTTTTTATAGATTACACAGTTTTAAAAATAAACACATTTCTCTCTGTTTTTATAAACCATTATATTATAATTATATATATATTATAATTATAGATAATTATCTGTATACAGCTTGTTGCCGCAAGTCATTTTTATTAATTTTTATTTTATAAAATAAAAATTTGCCTAAAGGCACCAATTATTATGGTGAAAACAATAATCCAATCATTTCTGTGACAAAGTTAAATATGGAATAACATATTAATATTTTTTACGTCGTTCTTTATAAGTTTTAAATCTGAAATAGGTATATTTTGAGGAAAACATTTGCTACTCTCATTTATTTGTAAAATATTTGTATTTAGACTAGTTAGTGGATTTGGCTATATTGTCAATAGAGAAGGATTATGGAAGAGAGAACTGGATATGACTTCAAAAACCATTAACGCATTTGCTTTCACCAAAGCCAAAATTTTTATATTAATTGAAGGGGTTAGTTTTTAGTTAAAATTTTCTACCATCCGGTAACACGCTTAAAAACTTAAAAAAATTTGACACATCGTCTGGTGTTTTATTAGTTTATTGCCGCTAAGCGCTATATTAATTTTCAAGGGTAAATTTTTAGTTCAAGCCCTGCATTTTTCTTTTGCACCTGGCCTCTAAGAAGCCAACGCCAGCCCTGCAAATTACATACAAAAAGTATTGCCTTGAAATCGAAACAATTTAATTACAGATATAATCATGGCCTCTAGGCCATGAATACTCGTATATCTTTAGTGTCACATAAATGACATATTGTAACATGACTAACGATATGTATTGCAAGTGTATAATTAACAATAAAAATAACTACCAAGTCCAATTCAACACAAAGTTTTATTACAAAAAATATGGGTTAAACAAAATATTTTTGTCAATAAAATATAAACGTGACGTACACATACATGTAACCACTGGCCCAGTGGCACCGGGACATGTGAATACTAATTAATGAATTACTTTGTGTGATAATATATTTTTTATATTTTTTTGTCATTTATATAATGCGCCACTTTATTGACATTTAATACAATGCTTTCAAATAGGATGTTAACCTCTTCCGCGTCCATGTTTTCCAATTCTGCGTATAACCATTTCCTTTTAACTGGAATAATAATTATTATTACCTTGGAATATCAAAAATCGTAATTTCTGTACTAGCAGCCATTATTTCTAATTATTTTGCGAAAAAACTAACAAATTGCGTTTTTTAGCCGATTGTTTAATCTTAAAACCTAAGAGAATACGATTGATTGCATAATTTTTCAAAACAAAAATCCGCTTGTAACATTTTTATTAGGGCCAAAAATTTGCGATAAAATTTTTCTAAAGATCAATGGCGTAGCTTTTAAGAATAATCCATTATACAAATTCCATTAAAAGTTAGGCTCAATTTAACATACGATTTTTTTCTGTTGACTATTAATTTGATTGACGCTGGAATCACTTTAAAATGCGAATTTATTAGTCGGACATTAAAAAAATCACTTACTTCAGAAATACGAAATTTTACAATATCATCAAACATAAAGATAATAATTTAATTCGAATTTCTCTGCAAATTGTCTATTTATTGTTTGAAATTACTGCAAAAAGATCTTTCAATAATTTCCGATATTCCATCAAATTTAAAGGACCGCTAATTTGCCGAATAATCATTATGTCTTCCCAACATACGAGGGTTGCCTTATATATTTCAGGATCCTGCTGCTGTCATCTCAGAAGACTCATCTGACAACGGATGTCTCTACACTGTTCAAAATTTCATTACCATTTTAACACCAAATTAACACCATATTTGGTCTATATCGATACAAACCAAAATGGTGTTAAATAGGGTTCGTTGGTCCGGTGTTAATTTAAATACTAAAATGGTGTAAATTTAACTTTCACACAGTATTAAAATAAATTTAACCTGGTGTAAATTGAACTCCTTTTCAGTGTTAAATATTATGTGTTTGTGGTCAAATTAAATCATACTACACAGAAAAAAGGAAAAAAAAGTAAACAGGAAGTTCCTTGACACATTACATTACCAGTGGTATTATTCCAGAAAATGGAACCTTCAACTCGCTAGAGATAATGTTTTTAGTTCGTTCCACTAACTTAAAATACTTCAAGTATTGACAGCTGTTTCCACCTATTTTTAAACCTTAAACCTTAAAAGGTCTAGTATCGAACAACTTGTAGTGTCACACCAAAGCAAAGGACAACATGAGCTTATATATTCTTCATGTAAGTCAACAGAGGCGAGATTTAAGAACATCACGTGATCCACAAAAAAATAAATACTTATGGGTCAACTAAATTAATATAGTTAATGAACTATTTCTTTTTTTCTGTGTAGGTGCACTTCTTAAATATTTTTAGATAAACACCGTTTTGGTGTTCATTTTCAACCATAATTCATGGTGTTGTATTAACACCACTTGGTGTTGGATTTTGACACCATTTTAGGATTACTTTTTACACCACAGATATTTTAAACAGTGTACCGTTCGCTTGGTCGCTTTTCTTTTGTAGACGTGCAGACGGTTTTGTGTAAAAATTTCATCTCAGTTAAATAAAAACTGGAATTAACTCGTGAACAGTTCCGTGCGATAATTTTTACAACTTTCGAAGTGGATTATCTTAACAACATCGGGGTAAGAATTCGTGAAACGGATCACTGTTTTCCCGACTTTGGAAAATACAAAAAACAATTATTGGTTTTTGTAGTACTCATTGATAGTAAAATATTCCCAAATTAAAAAAAATATATATAAACAATTATAAAAGTTATTTAAAAAATAGCGTTTTTGACGATTTTTTTTCGAAAATCTCTCATGGAAATAAAGCCTTTTAATAAAATTTTAACTTTATTGAAAAGTCTTCAAAACTTATCAAATTTTCATAAAAAATATATTTAAATTAAAAAAAAGTTATTTTCATAAAAAAAATTATTTATAATAAACAATTTGCATTTTTATAATTTTCTCAATGCTCTTTTTGAAAATCGTGTTAATTTATATTTTTCTTAAAGTCTTTCCAATGAAAAACTAAAAAAAAAAATTTGGATTCTTAATTAAACGATTAATGACATTTGATTTTGTGAGCCTTTTCTGGCCCTGGCGCTCAAGCGCGCTCCCGACGCGGCCCGTCCCATTGCGATGCGTACTTTATTATCAATAACTCTGCTATACCTACCATACTATCAAGTACTTGTGATTTAAAAATGATTTTGTAAGGTCATTAAATATATATTATACACAGGGTGTATCACGTTCGATGGTAGGTTAGACGTTTATGGAGAAAGATATCGAATTGAAATTTTTATAGCAATTATACCTAATATCATTTAAACTATTTTAATTATTTTGAACAAAATTACTCTTCCGATATCAACTTTGTTATTTTAAATGAATCATCACATTCTTTTTACATTATCATTCCTTAATAGTGTTTGAGTTATTAATTTTTTTTTGTAAAATTCAGTCAGTTTCACCCTCAACAAAAAAGCTTATAACTTTTTTAATATTAGGTTTACTGATATTCGGTTGGATTTATTTGAATCCTGAAGCATTGTTTTAAATATTCCATGTAATTTATTGTAATATTTCTAAAAAGATACTTGATAAAAAACAATGTGAATGTAGCTAACTTAAAACAGCAATAACTTTTTTATTCTCAATGGAACGCCCTGTATATTTTTACATAATTAAATATGAAATTATAATACCTTTTCATTGATTGATTGAACTATTCCTGATACCTAAAGTTAATATTAAGAAAGATATTTTACAATTACCCTAATAATATGAAGAAAAACTAATAAAATGTTGCTCATGTGTATTAATTTGGTATGAATAACAAAACTTTCCCGATATTTATTATTATTAAAATAAAGGAAAATAACTACTCAAAAGAAGTTGATAAAAATATTTACCATAATATTTTTCTTAATGGATAACCAAATTAAAGGTACAACATACAACAAGTTTCTGCATGTTCTAGCAATAAGTTTTTCATATTGTCGATGAAGAATCAAAACTTCATTTAAATAATGATTTTCCTTCATTTTAACTATTTTATTAACAATTTGTATTAATTTAAAACATTATTTTTATTTAATTAATGAATTTTTAACCTTATTAGTAAATAATAATATACTTTTAATGAAGGTACCAGGCTTTCAATCAAACCGTGTATACACATAGCGACATATTTACTTTTTGTTTTGGTGCTTTTATGTACAAACACCGGATTTTTTTTTTTTTAATATATTGTTTTTATTAATATATTATTTTCTTATCATATGAATGCATACAGTTTTTGAAAACTCATTCGTAGATTCCACTTGTATTGTTTATTAATTTTAAACTAATATTTAAAAATTTGAAATATTAAATAATAGGAATTGTAAAATATCATTGTTATTATTAGGTATTAGGTATAGGGAATAGTTATATTAATAAAAAGGTATTATAATTTTATATTTAATTATGTAAAAATATACAGGGCGTTCCATTGAAAATAAAAAACTTATTGCTGTTTTAATTTACCTACATTCACATTGTTTTTTATCAAGTATCTTTTTGGAAATATTACAATAAATTACATGTAATATGGAATATTTAAAACAATGCTTCAGGATTCAAATAAATCCAACCGAATATCAGTAAACCTAATATTAAAAAAGTTATAAGCTTTTTTGTTGAGGGTGAAACTGACTGAATTTTACAAAAAAAAATTAATAACTCAAACACTATTAAGGAATGATAATGTAAAAAGAATGTGATGATTCATTTAAAATAACAAAGTTGATATCGCTTCTGTTAAAACCGGAAGAGTAATTTTGTTCAAAATAATTTAGAAAAATAGTTTAAATGATATTATAATTGCTATAAAAATTTCAATTCGATATCTTTTGCCGTTCTCCATAAAGTTCTCCATAAACGTCTAACCTACCATCGAACATGATACACCCTGTGTAAATATATATACGTATAATATATATTTAATGGTCGTACAAAATCATTTTTAAATCACAAGTACTTAATAGTATACTATAGCAGAGTTATTGATAATAAAGTACGCATCGCAATGGGACGGGTCGCGTCGGGAGCGCGCTCGAGCGTCAGGGCCAGAAAAGTCGCGCCGGCTCACAAAATCAAATGTCATTAATCGTTTAATTAAGAATCCAATTTTTTTTTTTAGTTTTTTATTGGAAATATTTTAAGGAAAATATAAATTATTACGATTTTCAAAAAGAGCATTGAGAAAATTATAAAAATGCAAATTGTTTATTATAAATAATTTTTTTTTTATGAAAATAATTTTTTTTTTTAATTTAATTATATTTTTTATGAAAATTTGATAAGTTTTGAAGAATTTTCAATAAAGGTAAAATTTTATTAAAAGGCTTTATTCCCATGAGAGATTTTCGAAAAAAAATCGTCAAAAACGCTCTTTTTTAAATAACTTTTACAATTGTTTATATATATTTTTTTTAATTTGGGAATATTTTACTATCAATGAGTACTACAAAAACCAATAATTGTTTTTTGTATTTTCCAAAGTCGGGAAAACAGTGATCCGTTTCACGAATTCTCACCCATCGATTAACTTATTTTTTTATTTGTCGATAAAGCACCAAGTCGTCGGTTTTGAAAAGCTTACACTTAAAATTTTTAATGTAGGTATTTGAACAAAATTCGTTTAAAAGATTTTAGTAAGCTCAATTTCAGGTATCAGATACATAAAGCTTAATTGAAACAGAAAACTTTATTTCTAAATGCAATATGAATAAAAAATTATTTTGTTGTATACTGCTATCCTGCTCTATTAAATTATAACTATATAGCTATAGCTATTTACAAAAGGTAATTTTATTATTTAATTATAATTTAATAGAGCAGGAAACCCTCGTACAATACGAGAATAGGCAAATATAAAAGGTTTGCACGATATCATAATATTAAATAATTGCTTTTTTAGTCTATATATGTATATAATATATAAATATATACTTATACAGGGCGAGTCATTTAACTTGAAACTTATCTCAGTTAGTATGCATTTTACAAAAAAATGTTTAAAATAAAAATTAAATGATTCGAGGGGGGAAATCAATCAGTACTAAAATTGGTCCTCATACTCTCCTCCTTATAGGGGGAACATGGTAACATGTAACTTTAAAATTTTCCATGGAACACCCTATTTTTTTATTGCAGATTCGGCTTAAATAGGTAGATTTTGTCTAAAACATTTTTTCATATTTGTAATAGATGGCGCTGTAATAAAAAAAATCAATTTTGTTCGATTTTTCTTCTTATACGATAATTTTTCTATAAAAATCACTTTTTTGGTAATAATTATCTTATTAAATTAAATCTGATTTTATTAAGTACCCACGATTTTTTAACTAATATTTAAGTTTCCTTTGGTTTAAGTTTTATACATTATTTCATTTGGAAATAATTAACAATTGCGCTCAATGGTTTCCTTTAATTTAAAGGATTATTGTATACTATTTGCAATAAAAATACCTCATTTAAGGTAAAAAACATTATTTTGTCAATTAATTAATTTAATCCTAATTGTGGTATAAAAAATGGTATTTAGTTATAAATAATAATTATTATTGAGGTATAAAGAAACTATTTATACATAGTTTAGCATTATATATTCAATTTAGTTCGATGATTAATTTGCAAACAAAAACACCTTTCGTTAAGCAGTTATTTATAATGGATTTTTTAACAGTGGAAGAAAAAATAGAAATGATTTTGATTTAAGGAGAAGCAGGCAGGAATCTTGATGATGCTGTTAATATCTACGCTCAGCGTTTTCCGAAAAAAAATCGATGCCGTCAAGCAGTTTACTACAAACGGGAGTGTTCAACCGAAAAAAAGAGTTCGTCGAGCAACAGTCACAGGTGGAAATAATGAAATTAATGTATTAGCAGCAACGGCCGCTAATCCTCATGCAAGCACATGAGAATTATCTGGAGATTTGGGAATATCCCAGAGCAGTGTTGGCAGAATATTAAAACGAAATAAATAAATAAATAAATTTAAAAAATAAAACCAATTATTTTATTCAAAAATTATTGGAGAATCGTATACAGAAGAAAAATCGAACAAAATTGATTTTTTTTCATTACAGCGCCATCTATTACAAATATGAAAAAATGTTTTAGAGAAAATCTACCTATTTTTAGTCGAATGATCGGAATCTAAAATAAAAAAAGGGTGTTCTATTCGTTATTTTAAAGTTACTCCTTGTTCCCCCTATAAGGAAGAGAGTATGAGGACCAATTGAAGAGGTCGGGGCAACAAGGAACCTAAGCCTCATTGAAAATATGGGCGAATTTTCGTTAAATGTACATTTTGTATATATATTTTGTCCAGGCAGGTCAATTTGATCGATTTTTTTTCCTTTGTGTTAGAACAGTGTAATAGACTGCAAAAAAATACTAGAAGTTTATAAATAACAAAAATAAACTTCAAAGAAATAAAACTTATAGGGTTAATCTGAAATAGAGAAGGAACACAAGGAAGAAATGAAACATGGTCCTCCTCTTAACGCATCTTCCTGAAGGTTTTATGACACATTGCTTTTGACTTTTTCAAACGTTATTTTTCAGAAATAACGTTAAATGTAAATATCTTTCGGCATTTGTTTGGTATTTTTACTATGCTATAATACAAAATGAAAATAAAAAAGGTAACTTCTAGAACAAGAATTGTATGTAGCGTTTTATAAAGACACCAAAAAGTGTACGCAAAAAAATCTTAAATTTAAAATATTTACAAAAAATTCACACACTTTACACGTGGTCACTTGTTGTTGCCAAAATATTAAACTGGATGCCCTCTAGAAATAAAACGATATCCCGTGTCTCTATTTCTAAGCAGTCGGCATAGAAGACGACTTTAGGAAAAAGACAATATTTTTGAATGTCAACTTTAATATTTTTTTCTGTATAAAACTACTTGGTAGAAAACTATTTTAGTTTTATAATCGAATAAAAGAACTTTCCGTTATTCAAAAATAATTATTTTTTTAGAAGAAAGCTGCAAAGAAGAAGAATATAATAATTTAAATTAAAAATCGCCTCTGGGGACAGTTAGGTTACAGGACATTTCACCTAGTTTTTCTGCCATATATAGAAACACAAAGTAATTAAAAAAAATACGATACGATATCAGGAAGGAGGTATTTAAATATAAAAAATACAAAACTTATCAACAAAAGTCAAAAATAAAATTAGCTGGGGACAGCAAATGTACATTTAACGAAAATTTGCCCATATATTAAGCAAGCAAAGTTTAAAGATAATGATTCAACCCCAAAATTTGTTATTTTAATATTGTGATTAATTTTAATAAACCACTTAAACTTTATTAACCCTTATGCAGGCGCACCTCTTTATGCAACGTAGTAGGTCGCGCGGGGTGTCAGAGACACCCCTGATAGCAAAGCGTCCCTGAGTGTTATTTACATTTTTTTTTGTTTTTTTTTAAGGTTATCAAGTTAAGATGAGCTGAGAGACAATGAGAACATATTTCGTTGCGTTCAAATTTGATAAAAGATGACAAAAAAAAGAAAATGTCAAAAGACGACAATTTTAATCAAATAAAGCATTTATTTAAAAAAAACAAATTTTAAAAGTCATGATAATAATAAAAACAAAAAAAACACTAAGCACTTAAGATAAGGTTTACTTTTACAAGTAATTATGATTTGGTAAAAAAAAGTCAATAGGGAGGCGAAACCCAGCCTGCTCACGGGGTGTCCACAGCACCCAGAGCCTGTTTAAAACAAAATACCAGACAACCTATTACATTAACTTCAAAATCGGCAATGTAATATGACTGAGAATACTTTGACAGGAAGGTACTGAAAGTAAGCGCCATTTATTCGAATCGAAGTGAGACCGGTAGCTATATTTAGGAAGCTGGGGTGTTTTGTACACCCCGCGTGCCTGCTTAAGGGTTAAAGGATATAAAAGTTTAAAAATTCTTTTCTTCTTATTTCAGGCTTTAAATAAACACTTTAAACCGTGTTTGCTTAATATTTTTTCAATGAGGCATAGGTCCCTTATTGCCCCGACCTCTTCAATTTTAGTACTGATTTATTTCCCACCTCAAATCATTTAAATTTTATTTTAAACATTTTTTTCAAGAAGTTGGTAGTCTCTTTGTATGGTCTCTTGTGTTGCGGTTTATTTGACGAAATCTATTTCAATGGCTTCACGGATGGTACATTTTGTCGTGTTCGATTGTAGCCAAGATCTTTGTTTTTTCAAAGTCAATTTCAAGGGAAGTTTTTCGGACGTTATCAGCTAAGGAAGATGTTTTTTTTTGTTTCAAGACTGCGTTACTATGTTCTTTGCATCGAACATTGATAGGTACGTCTATTGGTCTGTCCCACGTAGCTTCCGTCATAATTCTTACAAGAAATTTCGTACACCCCTTGTGCCTCCAACTATTTTTGGTTTTGCGTTTGGAAGTATTTGACTGATCTTTCTTGGAGCGGTAAATGTGGTTTCAATGTTTTTTGAGAACGTTGCCTATTTTTTCGGGTGTCCCTTTGACGTAGGAAAGGAAGGCCTTCGAAGTTGGTTTGTTGTTCTTGTCCGTGGTAACCGGCGTCGTGGTCTTAGCTTTTTGATGATGGTTCGCTTCTCCGTGGGTCCAGATGATAAATGTGTCATCTAAATACCGTAGCCATAACTTTGGTTTTAGTGTTGCCGTTTAGATTGCTCGTACTTCTGCCTTCCATCAATAAGTTGAGCTCCCCAATATCGCCAGCAATAGCCATCTTCAGTTTACCACTGCCATTCAATAAAGAGCGATAGTATCTCCTAAATAATATGCTTGCTTTGACTTTTTATATTGCATTAGAGTCAATTTTTATTTGTTTTTTAGATACACCACTATCCGAAATGAGGCGACTTTCCTCCACATTATTGCCATATTTGAATTTAACCCCGTGACTAAAACGCCATAAAGTCACATATTATCAATAAGGGAGTAAATAACAAAATTTTTTCTAGAATATATATATATATATATATATATATACATCCCGCCTACAATGCTGCGTCAATACATTATGAAATTTGCATTCAATGCTGCGTCAGGTGTAATGCTGCGTCGTATATTGACGCAGCATTGATGGTTTTTTGTAAAATACGTGTATATTGAAGTTTGGCAGTTTGCCGCAAGGGTGCGCTTTTAAATTTGGTGTATATTGAAAAAGTGAATATTTCTTTTAAACTTACGGTAAACCTGCATCAAGTGAAGCTGACAACAATGTACGACGCAGCAACGTCGATACAATGTACTTAATATTATTCGACACATAAATAATTTAAGATCGTTAAACGAACGCAGCAATGCTGCGTCACATGTGTTAATGTGAATTTTAGAATAATTGTTTGGTAGCCAGTTTGTTTTATAAAATTATTATTGCCAAGTTCCTTTTAATAATTATATCTATAACTTTAAGAATAAAAAAGAGTAAAAATAGTATTATTTGTCCCGTTTGTAAGGCCCCCAGCCCAGGGATGGGAAACTGACGCAAAAATTGCGTTTATTAAATTTTATACATTGACTATTTAGTAAATGTAGTATGTAGTAAATCACAGAACATAGTAAATTATTGTGTAGTAAATGTAGTAGGTAAATTGGTTGAAATCATGATTGTTAATGACTATTTCCCTCGTCTTAATTTCCACCAATCACAAACGCGCAATTTTGAATTACAAATGGTTTCTAGGTGAAAAAACTGTGTGACAGCACCTGTCAGCAGTTTATTCGAGTTTACCCGCGGCAAAACTTGACAGCTGTTGTCAACAAAAATTGCAATTTATATTTTAATTGTTAACTGTTACTCATGAAATAGTCTTGTCAAATACCATTCGGGCATATAATTTTTCCTGTGAAAAAAATCGAAAAAACACAATGCTAAGTAAAATTTTTTTACAAAATGCATTCGTGCAGGTGCAAAAATCCTCCTCTTCGACTCGGATTTTTGTTGCCACCAGCACTCATGCTTTTTGTTAAAATATTACTTAGCAACGTGTTTTTTCGATTCTTTTCGGAAAAATTAAATGCCCTTATGATATTACTTACGAGAATGTAAGATGATAAACATAATAACCTAACGTTTTACTCAAAAAAAAACGTGGTTTTGTGAGCTGTCTTCTAAGTTTGACCTGTCAAACTTAGAAGTGGTCTGTGGGTAACTTTGCAGGTTGATATAATTTGTTGTTTTGTCAAAAGAAATGACTAAATACTAATGAACTAATACAATTTTTTTTAAATAATATTTTTACTTATTTTTACTAATTTTTTTTAAATAATATTTTTACTTATACAGGGTATTCGGTTTTTTCTGGGACGGTTCCAACTTTCTTATTTTTAATAAAAATTTTATTTGCATTTTTGGATTCCACAGACTTTTTGAGACATGCTCTGTAAATATATTTTTCTAATCATATTAAAGAATTTGTACATTTCCTATACTTTTTCAATTAAGAAAGTGGCTCAGTCTTAAACTGTGGAGAAAATTGAACTCTTTCTCCACGGTATACCGCGGTAGTATTATAATAATCCTACTAGGATTTATCATTACTATGACGATTACACGGTGGTTCATTATTTTCACTTATAATACCACAAGAGCTTCAAAATTATCGGGTATTTTTCCCGATAGGTTCGTTGCAAACAAATGAAGGAGTCAAGTTTTTCAGGTTAAAAAATCACGAGCGCGAAGCGCGAGTGATTTTTCCTGAAAAACTTGACGACTTTATTTGTTTGCAGGGAACCTTGAGGGAAATGCCAGATAATTTTGAAGCTCGTGTGGTATTCGGGGGATTATTTTTCCGTCCCAAATGTCGGCCAATAGAATTGCACCATGTACAGTTAACAAATAAGAATTTCATAATGAATAAAACAACATTTAATTAAGATTTAATTTGTTTTTTATATATAGCAACTACCAGAGAAAATTTTCAAAAAATTATCGCTGTAATTCGCTGTAGGTTCCCTCAACAACAATGCCTCAACAATGTCCCAACAATACAGAGAACTGTCAAAAAAAATAATCACTTATAATACCACAAGAGCTTCAAAATTATCGGGTATTTTTCCCGATAGGTTCGTTGCAAACAAATGAAGGAGTCAAGTTTTTCAGGTTAAAAAATCACGAGCGCGAAGCGCGAGTGATTTTTCCTGAAAAACTTGACGACTTTATTTGTTTGCAGGGAACCTTGAGGGAAATGCCAGATAATTTTGAAGCTCGTGTGGTATTCGGGGGATTATTTTTCCGTCCCAAATGTCGGCCAATAGAATTGCACCATGTACAGTTAACAAATAAGAATTTCATAATGAATAAAACAACATTTAATTAAGATTTAATTTGTTTTTTATATATAGCAACTACCAGAGAAAATTTTCAAAAAATTATCGCTGTAATTCGCTGTAGGTTCCCTCAACAACAATGCCTCAACAATGTCCCAACAATACAGAAAACTGTCAAAAAAAATAATCTTAAAAATTAATTGACACTGACTTTTGTACACTGAAAAAACAAATCTGTTCTATCAACCAATAAATTTTTTGTTGAAATTGTTTTTGTTGGTCCTAATAAAAAATTTGTTAACCCAAGTAAAGTGTTTAATACATTAGTATTTGCAACAAAAATGAATTTGTTGGAAAGAATTAGTTTACTCTACTGACAATATGCGTCGCCGCTAATAGGTATCCTTAGTAAACATAACAAATATGTTTTTGTTGTCTATTTTCGCCCAAAATTGACATGATGTGACATTGAAATTTATTTTATAAAGTTGACCGACTTGGTGCCATGGTTAAAGTTAAGTCTTGGTGTCATAGTGATTGAATAATAAAAAAATAATTTGTCACTGTCAAAAAATTTTTGTGCAAATGCTAGAGGAAGCAGGTTCGAGTTAATTAATTTTTGTGCATTGGGCGTTATGGATGAAGAAGTAAACCAAATATTAACCTAGTGGGGATTTTCTTCATTAGAAAATACTTTTAAAGGTACCAAAATAATTTTTGTTAAAAAAAATCAAACAATATTAAACTATACCTACACAATATTGTTAATGCAACTCTTTTTATTAATTAGTATTACATACTGAAAGAGGTGCTTTAACAATATTGTGTAGGCATAGGTTAATATTGTTTAACTATGATTTCGCGAAAGAATCGAACGATTTTGGGGTATTTTTTTATAACACATCTCAGATTTTTTTTATATTTTAATATTGTGTTTATACATCTAATTCCAACCTAAAACTAAAATTTTTCTTTTATCTGACCTAAACTTTGGCTCCCAGAGACCATCTAATTTTACCTTTCGCAAAAAGCCATAATTTCATTATATTAGCATAATTTTTTTATTAAAATACTGAATGTTTTGAGATGTGGTCCATAAATGACCCTTATTAGTACCTACAATTCTACCAAAAAAAAAATTAAATTTTTTACATATAGGTGGCGCTGCAATTTTTTCTTCTTCAAAAATAGACGTTTTTTGAGGACCAAAAACTCTCTTAAGCAACAATGCTCAAAAAAACTAAATAGTATACCAGATAATATACATATTCCTTTGTAATTTGATATATAAAAATTTACTTGCAAATGATGTTGCCGCCCGTAAAGCCAACTTAAAGTTTTGTTTACCGCATTAAAAAAAATTGAATTACACTTACAACTTTATTCTTATTTATTAACTAAGGAATTCCAGGAGATTACTTTTATTGGTAACAATAACACAGCAAAAAAAAGTTTTATTTTTTCACACCCAGGGGGCGCTGCAGCCTTTTTTATTTAAAAACTATATAGCATTTCAGATAATATAGTTATGTATTCCTTTATTATAAAGAATTACGTATTCCAATATTTATTTAATAGGTTTGTTCTTTATTTTATTTATTATGTTTTTCTTTATTATTATTATTGATATTACTATTTCTTTATTATTTAACATATAACAATTTATCTGCAAGATTTGCATATATTAAATAATAAAGATATATCCTAATAATTATTATAATAATAATAATTATTACCTTTACATTAAATTTTAAACTTGTTGGGCTCTAAGGGGTATATTCGCTAACTTTTTAGTTATAAATAACCCTGGTTTATATCCTACTGGCTGGTTCAAATCTCTAGAGCGATTCTCAGAATCAGTCTAGATATTTTAACCAGGGTTATTTATAACTTAAAAGTTACTTATGCCGCAAAGGAACTACTTTAAAACTGATAAAGCTTCAAAAAAACTTCCGCTTCTGGGCTAATTTCTTCAATTTCTTCCGGCAAATTTTTAAATTTTCTTTTTCTATTTTTGCTTAACCTTCTATCTGACGATAATCTTGATAATAAGCCGCGTATCTGATTAGGATGCATATACTCGTTTGAAGAAAACTAAAATTTGCCATTTACTTCATAATTTTGTAAAGCTGTTGCTATATATTCAGGCGTATATTTAATTTTAGTTTTTTCAGCTTCTTCAAAAAGGTTGCCAACAAAATCTTTTTGTTTTTCATTAAAACGTGATTTTTTAATTTTGCGCCTTCCGAACCCTTTTGCATATACTCGAAAAAACGTACATATTTTTATCTTCTTCATTTGGGCATATATTGACGGTAGATATTGTTGAACTAGTTGCAGTTAAAAAAAACATCTTTTTGTTTTAAAAATTCAATTCTAGCAACATCACCTATAGTTTGTCTAATTTCAGGAAATTTATGATTTTGAAATTTAAGGTGGTTTAGAAGATCATCTTTATTTTCAAAAACCCTACTGCAAAGTAATTCGTCGCACCTATATTTAATTGCTTTTAAATTATTTAGATTTTCCTTTTGTCGACTCGATGATGTCCAAGGAACTTTTATGTTTACTCCAGAAGAAAATTCAATTCCTAGAATTTTGATTTACTTAAAGAAAATTTATTAACTTTGCGTACCTTTAAAAGCATGATATTTTCCCTCTCCAATTTCAACTTTTGTAATAACGGCAAAATTTTAAATGTTATTATGGTTACCGTTTGACAGTAACTGTCAACTGTTGGGGTAACTTGATTCCCAGCCTATAGGCTTGACTTTAGTTTAATTTTAAAGTACGATAATAAAGAATGCTTTGCCTCTCGAAATATACTAAAATATATTTAAACAAATGGTCATATTACTATTACTATTACTATAGAGTCACTGAAATACTTGTTACCATTTGTAATTAAAATTTCTTTGGTTTTGTTACCTTTTGTCCGCATACAACAATAAAAGCGAAAAAAGGCGTTTATATAACAATATGCGGGTACGTGCACTAGTTATAATTTTAATCGTCCCTACAAAAGGCATTAATTATTGCAAATAAATTTTTATATGTCAAACAATAAAAGAATATCTATATTGTCTGATACATTATAAGTAATGTCATTAGTTTTTTAAGCAATGTTGCTTAAGTAACTTTATGGTCTTTATAAACGTCTATTTTTGAAAAAAAGGCTGCAGCGCCCCCTGTATATAAAAAAATAAAACTTTTTTTTGTTGCGTTTTAGTAACCAATAAAAGCCATCACCTGGAGTTCCTTAGTTTAAAAATAAGGATAGAGTTGAAAGTGTAATTCAATTTTTTTTAATGCGGTAGACCAAACTATAAGTTGGCTTTACGGGCGGCAACATCATTTGCAAGTAAATTTTTATATGTCGAATTATAAAGGAATATCTATATTATCTGGTATGCTATTTAGTTTTTTTAAGCATTGTTGCTTAAGAGAATTTTTTGTCTTCAAAAAACGTCTACTTTCGAAGAAAAAAAAATTGCAGCGCCACCTGTATGTAAAAAATTAAAACTTTTTTTTGACAGAATTGTAGGTACTAATAGGGGTCATACATGGGCCAAATTTCAAATCATTCAGTATTTTAATAAAAAATGTATGCCAAAATAATGGAATTTGGCCTTTTTGTGAAAGGCAAAATTAAATGGTTTCTAGGAGCTAAAGTTTAAGTCAGATGAAAGAAAAATTTTAGATTTAGTGTTAAATTGGATGTATAAACAAAATATTAAAATTAAAAAAAAATCTGAGATGTGTTGTAAATCGATCGTTCGATTCTTTCGCGAAATCATAGTTAAGTTCTTTTAACAAAAATTATTTTTTGGTTATTAAAAGAACTACCAAATGTTATAACAACAAAGCAACAATGTTGTAGTTACTCATTACCATAGCTTTTCCAACAAATAGATTTATAATGAAAACAAATGCAAAAAGTTGTAGAAACAAATAAATTATTACCTAAAACAAATGTAAACTGTTTTAACAACAAAATATTATTGTATGAGATATCAATAATATTAGTTACTTTAAACAAGACGCCATAGTTTTGTCAACAAAAAATATTAGTTACAGTAACATATTATGTCTCAACAAAAAAAATTTGTTGGCGCAACTTTTTTTTAGTTGCTTAAACAAATTATTTTTTTCAGTGTAGAAACTTTCCACACGCATGTAAAAAAAGATATAGATATAGCATATTTTTCGATATTTTTTTTTCAAAAAATATTCTAAATTAGCTAACTAGATAGAATTAGATAACTTTCAATCTTTAAAATGCTCTGTAAAATTGTTAAATTAAAGATACGCTACCATACGATTATTGGGACGATATGTGATGGCAGCAACAATAATAATAATTATATTATCCAAAGACGAAAGTAAACATCTGATTACATTTTAGGACGGAAAGTAAACAGCTGTCCTAGTACAAAAATGTGACGTTTTCAAAATATTAAAAAGACATCATCCTTAGTTTTTTACATACAATTTGGCCCTTTATATTTTAAAAAGGCAAAAAGTTTAAACAAATTTAAATTATAAATATTCTTTACTCCTAAATTGATTAATATTGATAAAAAACTAAAATTGGAAAGTTTAAACCATTTCGCCTTATTCTAAGACGTAATTAAATAAAGATTTAAAAATCCTTTAAAATAATCCCTTTTTTATTTATGGTTTTGGTAAAAACGCCTCCTTAGATTAAGAGCACTTTTTTAATTACAATTTAAAAAAACGCTTTGGCCCGTCAATATTTTTATTTTAGATACATTTTTTGACGTTTTACTTTCAAACACTTATACATATTATATTATAAACAATTTATATTAGGTATACCAACCATATAACAAATATACCAACATTAGAGCGGCAAATTTTATTACCCACCCTGACTGAGAAAACGTTAGAAACGGTCCTTCGAATATCTAAGCCTTATTTGGAAATATTAATTAATTTCTTAGCTAAATCTAATAAAATATTTAATACCAAAAATATCAATAAGGAACCTTATTGTCTACAATTATCATAATTGAATTATGCTATTATGCTATTAAAAATTAAAAATGTCAGTGCCACACATTTTGTATGTTAATTTAACATATCAAAAATTAATCCCGTAGGCTAGAATTTTTTCTGCACATCCTTTTAAGCTAAAAAATTGAATTTATCCAGACTACCTTAAACTATTAAATGACAACAAATTATACATAAAAAATTTATCATTTAATTTCTAAAGAACTTATATTATGCCTTTTATTTGTGAGCGTCGATATATATGCGCTAAAAACAAGTCACAACGCACGAAGAAATTATTGGGTATTATGATTTTAAATATTTATTTTAATAAATTTAATATTCAAATCCTAGTACAAAAGACAATCAATGATGCGTCGACAAGATCTGGCAACATAGGTGACGCAGAAAAGACGGGGGAGTTGAAAAAAATATTCACTTCTGTTGCAGCAATGATGGTTTAACAAATTCGATATACATCGACGCAGAAATGATAGCAAAATAAAAAGAAGCAGCAATTTTAGTTTAAAAAAGGGTTTATAAACATTTAACGTAAAATTCGGTCAATATTTTGTCTAATTAACACTTCTACAATGTTAAATCACGATATACTGCAGTATTTCTGGTAGACGCTATAATGACGGTACTTTGAAATGATGCAGCATTGTAAGCGGGATGTATATATATATATATATATATATATATATATATATATACATATATATATATATATATATATATATATATATATACATATATATGTATATATACAGTAGGGTGTTTCAAAATAAGGCAATATTTTTTTACTTCAAATTCATGTGATATTCTCGTCACTTATGCTAAAAAAAAATTCTGTCAAAATTTGAGCTCTAAATATTAATTTTAAAAGGTCCATCATCGAATTTAAAGTTTTCCCATTGATTTAACATGGAAAAATAGTTTTTTAAGATTTATTTCGCCTGCATGTTATGTAGAACTTTTTTTTTAATAAAACATCAGTGGTCCTTTTTTAGCATTAAATTATCTACAAAAAATCTTACAGAGTCCAGTTTGTAGATTCTACTCTTTCTTTTTTATCAATGTTAAAACGTATAAATTCTAAAAAAAAATATATTTTTACATTTAGCGGATAAAGTACTAATCGTAGAAGAAAATGTTAATTAGAAATTTTGAAGATCTTTTAATGCTCTAAAAATTTGTTTTAAACAATTTTTTTTTATTACCTACAGTTAAAAGTTATAAGTGTCTAAAATTCTATTTTCATGATTATAAATAATATTGTTAAAAACAAAACAAAATTCCGTATTCCATGCAATTTCGCTCAATTTGAAAATAAGAATTTTCATGTTCATTCATATTTATTTTGTTAACTGACTTTTTCGAATTTTTTTTATATGAATATTTGAGCCGATGTTGGTCAAAATTACTTTTCTTTTGGACTTTGGTTTCAATATTTTATAGGCAAGAATATAAAAATGCAACTTTGCAATAATATAAAAATGCAACTTTTTTATAAAATATTTTAAAAACATATTTTTCCATCTGGGCAGATAGTGCGCCGCTGCACAGTGTTTCAATTCTCGAAATTTTCGGCAAAATATCAAGGAGTAGTCGGATTCTCCTAAAAATCCGTATATAGAGGTTTTTGGGGTCGCTGATAACGAATCTGGAATCATAATTTCAAAATTCAAAATGGTAGATCCAAAATGGCGGACATATTTGTCAAAAAATTGACGGAATAAATTGAAAATCACCATACAGGGTTTTTGGGGTCGCTGATAACGAATCTGAAATCAGAATGTCAAAATTCAAAATGGTAGATCCAAAAGGGCGGACATATTTGTAAAAAATTGACGGAATTAATTGAAAATCACCATACAGGGGTTTTTGTGGTCGCTGATAATAAATCTGGAATCAGAATTCCAAAATTCAAAATGGTAGACCTAAAATGGCGGACATTTTTATCAAATATTGTCAAAATTAATTAAAAAATCCGTAAGAGGTTCTTTTTAAAATGTAATAAAACATCTTATTATAAAATAGCTTAATTTAGTTTATAATAATTATTATATATAATTACATTAATATGATATTATTTAATACCTACATATATATTAAACAATCTCCGTCACTGGATTCGCTCGTTGTATCATTAGCAGAGCATGGGAAACCATCAGAAGAGAGCAACAGTTTTATTGCTTCGCGGGACAAAGATTTGCTCTTTTTCGGAGCAATTTTTCTGAAGCTAGAAATATACGGATCGGAAGATGTCATAAGCCAATGGAAAACATCTTCCATCGTTTTCTCCCGAGAAACATTCAAAATTTATTTATAAAATTTAAATATAACAGATTTTATACCAAATATTTTAAATTTGTATTATTTCTTTTACTTATAAAAGAAATAATACAAATTTAAAATACCGTAAAACGGGGTTACTTTGCACTTTGATGGGTAACTTTGCACCAGTTTTATTAAATTAAAACCAATATTAAAAGGGGTTTATTTTAAAAAAAGATTCCAAAAACAAAACCTTAAAATGAATAAAATTTACAAATTATTATTATATATATTATTATATTTATATATACTTTTACAGCAGTGGTGCAAAGTTACCCATCAAAGTGCAAAGTAACCCCGTTTTACGGTACTTGGTATAAAATCTGTTATATTTAAATTTTATAAATAAATTTTGAAAGTTTCTCGGGAGAAAACGATTATAATATTTTAGCAACGATTTCTTAATTCGCTAAAAAATTGTCAACACAAATAACCACAATTGAATTGCCGGAATGCACAACCGACGCAGCGTGGGGCCAGTAGGCTACTGCATGGAGACCGTTCAATTTCAACAAAATTCTTTAAATTAAACTCGCGATAACTCCTTAACTAAACGTGCGATTTTTATGAAATTTGGACAGAATACTTAGATTGGTACAGCGATGCTATTAAAATAAAAAATACAAAATTTTAACCACAATTAATTAATAAATGCATCAATATTATTTAAGTCATAACTATGCTTAAACTAGTAGATGTTTATAAATTATATACATATACAGGGTGTCCCAGAACTCGCGCCACAGAGAAAAAGGGGGCGTGCCGATAGCAATGGAGATGCCAAATTTAAAAATAAAAAATTTCTAGGTAATAGTGTAATCGAATTAGAGCAAAAAAGCGGCAGCCAATACCGAGAGATTTCGCCTAGGTTAAACGTAGGAGCTTTAAAAATTGCTAGGAGACGATATAACATTGTTGTATTAAAAACATTTAAAAATCTTTTGGCCAACTGTATTTACTAAGTTGTCAAAAGCTTTCAAAAAATGAGGTTATTAATCTATGACTGATACTTCAGAACGCCAATGTTTTAAAGTAAAAAATCAAACCAGTTGTACTTTATTTAGCTTTTTTTGCGCCCACGCTCTCCATAAATAGTTATCATTTCGGTATAATCATGAAGGAAAACATTATTTATAATAACTTAATTTATTACCTAATATAATATTAATGACAAAAGTAAAGATTGACAGCATTGTCAATAATAACTTATAATTATAATTATAATTTATAACCTAATATAATATTAATGACAGAAGTAAAGATTGACAGCAGTGTTACAATGAATTGGATTCCAGTGGACCAAATATTTTACATATTTTTTATTATCAACAATGCAACCTAAGTATCCTAGCAATTTAAAGAATTCCCTGTGGTGATCTATTGGGATTGGCTATCGTTTTTTATTCTTATCTTCCTTATCCTTTGCGTTGGACAATTTGAATTTTTAAATATGTGTTTCAAATTACTTTCGGTACGTTCCCTTTTTCTCTGTGGCGCGAGTTCTGGGACACCCTGTATATATATGATTTTTTTTCTTGGTAAAATAAAGAAAATTTTCTGCGAATTTGACAATTATTAATAAATTATTATATATAATAATTTATTATATAGCCGTAATACTAATAAATAAGAGAGCCTACGGCGGCGTAAAAAGCTTAATTGCAACAAATCATTTATTATCAGTAATTATTACTAAATGTGTTTATATTGCACACTGTTCACTGTACAATATAAAACAGGAATTTTATTTTGAAATAAAATTATTACCTTATCTTTTAACTTTTAGCAACATTTGGTTTCCACAAATTATTATTCTTCGATGTTTTTCGTCCGAACAAATCGGACGAAAAAGATCGAAGAATAATAATTTGTGGAAACCAAATGTTGCTAAAAAGTTAAAAGACTTATTTATTTATTTATTCTTTTACAAACACAATATAATATTAATTACAACATGTCAATACCCTAAACTTAATCCTAATACTTATGTAGTATTAGGCTATGTAGGATTAAGTTTAGGGTATCGACATGTTGTATATAATATTATATTGTGTTTGTAAAAGAATAAATAAATAAACATTACAATTAAAAAATATCTGGATATGCTTTACAGTGGTATTAAAAAAAATCAATATCACAGTTATCAATTAGATTATTGCACTGCACCAACATATAATTAAGCTGCGAACAGTCTTTTTTATTAGTATAAAACAGTATTTTATTAGTTATCCTTAAGTTAATCTTTGGCACTGAAAATTAAATATTATTAACAATATATAGATCTGGTTTCAACAAAAAATATAAAGAAAACAGCTTGCATATTTCTTCTTTCGAGGATTACAAAATTAAAATAATTTAACATATAGATTTCTTAGATATTTACATGTAACAAATTATAATGTATATAATGTATGTATCTATAGATACATATGATACCAAAAACCGGTATAAATTATATTCCTTACATGTAAATATCTAAGAAATCTTTTTTGTACTTTTTGAATGACATTACTATTACTTTCTGCTGTAGGTGACCAGATAATACAAGCATATTCAAGATGAAGCCTCACTAGTGCATACAGTATACAATTTAGTAAGGGATGAAATATGTTTAAAATATTTGGCATTTCTAAGTACAAAACCAAGTACCCTAAATGCCTTATTTAGGTACTATTGTATTGTAGGTAGAGTTGAATTTCATATTTAATTGCAATTTTACACCCAGATCTTTACATTAATGAATTCTGCTTAAGCTAATGTTATTTAGATTATATGTATATAAATTTATATTTACGTGTGTGTTATAGTTGCACACTTTTCTACGTTAGGAAACATCTTATTTACTTGAAGCCATTCTGATACATAGTCTAGGTCTTTTTGTAACATTTCGTTATCTTTTTCGTTGTTAATCTGTTTATATATTTAAAAATCAAATCAAATCAAACAGTAGCCAAGATGAATATTTAACACTTAGCGGTCAATTATTGATAAAAATAGCAAACAGTAGCGGCCCTAGGTAATTATTTTATTTCAAAATAAAATTCGTGTTTTATATTGTACAGTGTAAAGTGTTCAATGTAAACACATTTAGTAATAATAAGTAATAATAAAAGATTTGTTGCAAATTAAGCTTTTAACGTGATAAATCGAGTTTAGTTTCGATTCTTGTGCACTTTGTTGTCTTTACGCCGCCGCGCGCCGCAGCGCCCCGCGGGCTCTTTTATTTATTTGTATTACGGCTATAATAATTTATCAATAATTGTCAAATTTGGAGAAAAACTTTTTTATTTTACCAAGAAAAAATCCGTATATATATAATTTATAAACATCTACTAGTTTAAGCATAGTTATGACTTAAATAATATTGATGCATTTATTAATTAATTGTGGTTAAAATTTTGTATTTTAATAGCATCGCTGTACCAATCTAAGTATTCTGTCCAAATTTCATACAAATCGCACGTTTAGTTAAGGAGTTATCGCGAGTTTAATTTAAAGAATTTTGTTGAAATTGAAAGGTCTCCATGCAGTAGCCTACTGGCCCCGCGCTGCGTCGGTTGTGCATTCCGGCAATTCAATTAAAATTTGACATTAACACACTACAATGCGCATGCGGAGTTGTTTTAACGCACCTACAAGAGGTGAGTTAAATATGTAAAATCGATGTTAAATATCTTAGTAGGCACGAACGATTTACGCAAGTGAAAGTCTAGACACCGCTGTTGTAATAAACGTTTTGAGTTAAATCCGACATAGGCTTAAAATCGCGAGGTTTTTTACCACAACCGTACCTGAGCGCCCAAGAACATGTAGTTTTAAAGAGCCGGGGGCAAGTTGGGGCAGCTAATTTATTGATGGCTTGATAGACAAAACTCTAAGCTATTCAACGGATCTTGAACTGATGCCTTACAATTCATTACAATTTTTGTAGCTCCATTGTTCTAAAAGCTCGATTCAAAGTTTGCGATTTTAACAGACCGATCTTGTCGGTTACAATAACCCGTTGTACAAGCAAAATCTACGAAAAACAAATATATATCTGAATTTTAGATACCTTGAAGTTCACCCTTCATCAAACCGCATAACAATTGGACACACCAAACACAAGTTATTCACTTTTAAACAATAAACAATTTTCCGCAGCGATCGCGTGTAAACTGAAAGCGTCAAGTTTAAACTGAGGTACAAGACAAAATATACGTATTTTATATAATTTTTTTCAATACAGGATGGAGACAGGTATTAACTACCCATCTAACTCAAAATTTACCTGAAAAAAAATGTCAATTTTTGAGGTTTTGCCGATATTTTCCAGAATTGAAACACTGTGCGCTGGTTAAATTGAACAAATTTGTCTATTTTTTAAAGGATTTTAAATAAAATCTAAAAAATATTAGAAATTTTCAATATTTAAACATAGCTAGGAGCTTTTTATTTAAAATAACTTTTTTTATCTTCGCAAAAGTCCTGCTTCTGAAACCTAGATGTATTATAATAAACTATAGGGTGGGTCAAAAAAATCGACTATTTTTATTTTGACTTCTGCCACTGAAAAATCGGTTTCTGGGCACCTTCAAAACATGCTTAGCGACGATGAGCTCTTAACTTTGATAGGAAGATCGGCCTCATTACAGTTTTGCATATTTTTCTTAGTCCCCTACAAAAAAATTCATATCTCATCATTCGTTAATCATACAGCAAAACTCTAAAGGAGTTATTTGTAGAAAATTAAATGTTCTACAAAAAAATCTTTTATACTTTTTTGACCAATCTAACTATTAAAGAGATATTCAAGGTCAAAGATTGAAGAATTTTAAGAAAGATAACTTTTCTGTTCTGAATTTTGTAACTTACTGAAAAAAAATTATCGACAATTGAGGTTTTACTATGTCTATCGGAAATTGAACGCTCTACAAAAAAGGTCTCTTAGCATTTATCGATTACTCTAACCAATCAAAAGATATTCGCATTGGAATATCAGTGCACACATCAATTGCAAAAAGAGTTTTTAATTTAAAAAAAATATTGTTAGAAGCATTAATAAAAGAAAAAATTGTATCTTAATTTATCAAATTTTATCAAATTTTACCAGTACAAATACAAAAATATTTTTCTTAAATTTAATTATCATAATTGACTTTTATTACAGTTAGGAAATTTTGCTCGATGTTCTTTGACAACTTGCAGTAAATATTGAAACTGCTCTTCGTTTTTTGTAATCACTTATTGAATTTAGGCACCAACGCTACTCCACGCTCTGCTACGTCATTTACAACTTTCATTTGCTTGAAATATTATTCGTTTTCTTTATAACTCTCATTTGAAGTCCACAATTCAATATCAACATCGAGAAAATCATATGGTAGGTCAAAAATTTTGAACAAATTCAATGATTTTTGAGAAACAAAGTCACTTAAATCCTTTTGAATAATTGAATTTATGTTCTTGTGGTCAACCTCAAATCTCTTAACTTTGGAATCTATACCATCTCGAATTTTTACAGCTTTAACGATTTTCTTCTTCATATCGATTGGTACAGTATCATCGAACAGAGATAAAATCTCGTCATTCAAATACCACAAATGTGAAGTCATCTTCTCACAAGTTGCTGAAGAAATTGAAGGTTGGGTTGTTGAGTTTGGGTTGGTTTGGAGCCACCAGTGGCATTTAGCATCTCGTCGAATAACAAAACTACCAATATTTTAAATTAAATTTTGAGACAGAAAGTTTTTAATTTCAAATTTTGTAGAAAAAGAAATATGAGTTACATATTAGATAAGTAACATATTGAATAAGTTACATATTAGATAAATCCGTTAAAATAAATAAACGAACCTAAACCGTGATAAGAGTGAAATTATAGAAAAAAATTATTGTTAAGCAATTGATTGAAAGCAATACATTCTCAAACGAAAGATAAGACATAATTTGGGAACTGACATTTCATCAAGATGAACTTAAATTTTATGAATTATCTCAAAATTTATAAATTACACAGATGAATTGGAAAAAATTATTAAAAAACTATGAATAGCAGTATGCACTGACATTCCAATGTGAATATCTTCTGATTGGTTAGAGTAATCGATAAATCCTAAGAGACCTTTTTTGTAGAGCGTTCAATTTCCGATAGACATAGTAAAATCTCAATTGTCGATAATTTTTTTTCAGTAAGTTACAAAATTCAGAACAGAAAAGTTATCTTTTTAAAATTCTTCAATCTTTGACCTTGAATATCTCTTTAATAGTTAGATTGATCAAAAAAGTATAATTAATCTTTTTTGTAGAACATTTAATTTTCTACAAATAACTCCCTTAGAGTTTTGCTGTATGATTAACGAATGATGAGATATGAATTTTTTTGTAGGGGACTAAGAAAAATATGCAAAACTGTAATGAGGCGGATCTTCCCATCAAAGTTAAGAGCTCATCGTTGCTCTTGAAGGTGCCCAGAAACCAATTTTTTAGTGGCAGAAGTCAAAATAAAAATAGTCGATTTTTTTGACCCACCCTAATACTTATATATATATTTTAAAAACAAAAAGAAGTATTATGTTTGTTGTACTAAAGAAAATTAAGAGACCGTACCTGTAAATTCCAATCCTGCAAGCTTCCACGTTCCTGTCTTGGTGACCAGTATACTGGCAGGACAAACATTCCTGTGCAACACGTGACCGGAGTAGTGCAGAAAGGATAATGCCTCGGTGATCTGGAAAGCAAACATATTTCGGTCAGGAAATGCAATGTTAATCATTTTTAATGAATTTAATAGAACGTGCGGCTATGCTCAATTCACTACTAATCATAATTATTAGAATTTACGACTTATTATTTGGGTTACTAGGATTAATGGCCATGTGCACTTCTTAAACTTTTTAGTTCCCAATGAATTATATGGATGCATCGTGGATTATTTTTAACAATAATAATTATGTTACGATTAGGTTTAAATTTGTCATTAAAACTTAATACTTTCATTGCAATTTGATGAATTATGATTTTCATCAAAAATACTACAGAAAAATTGTTTTTTTTTTCAACATTTTACAATATTAAAGCTTTTCATTCATATCCAATAGACGTTACGATTAGGTTTAAATTTGTCATTAAAACGTAATACTTTCATTACAATTTAATGAATTATAATTTTTATCAAAAATACTATAGGAAAATTGTTTTTTTTTTCAGTATCTTACAATATTAAAGCTTTCCATCCATATCCAATAGGCGTTAGGTGATTTAAAGTATTAGGATCAAGCTCGATTATAATATGCATTAACTTTAAAGTATTTGGTTTAATTAATTTAACGACACGAAATGTAAATTGTCATTTTTTAACCGATTTTGGCCAACAATATTATCAACTAATTGTTTGTTGGTAAAATAGTTCAACATTAAAAATCTGGATGCGTGGGTATATTTTTAGGCACTTTAACGGAGAAGTTGTTACCAATTGTATCTTTGATTTGCGTTTTAAAGCTTCCAATTTGCTTTTGTTTAACAGTGCAAGTATAATTTTTTCATCCTTTGATTTTTTAATATATAGTAAAATTGTGATTTATGACTTTTTAAAGATTTTAAAGTTTATGGATTTCTCTTTCTTTTGTAACAATTAGTGGTTTAAAGAACCCCTTTTTCATTTAAACATAAAGTTTGCCTTAACAATAACACATTTACAATAAAAGTTTATCAATTATTGTCAAATTCACTCCTTAATATTTATTTCAAATTTACTTAAATTTAAATATCTTATAACGTCACATTTTAGTAGAAATATGATTAAATGATTCATTTGTAGGGTGTGCTAATGTGTACCGAAACCGTATTACTATTAGAATGGATTTATGTTTAATGAAATCTACCGTCACGCGTATATTCTGGAATATTCAGCTGTATATCGGTTTATTCTAAAAAGTACCTAAAATTATGTAAATATTTATGTATTTTTTTTTAAATGTAGAACTTGAAAGTTTATCCAAAATCCAATAAAAGTATAAAAAATATAATTTAAAAAAATAATAAATCACAATGAATACTATCACTATAATCACTAGGGATGGGATTTTAGTTATTTTTTTCTCTTTTTTCAACCGATGTAACTATTTGAAAACCAAGTATGCCAAAATGTGTCTTAAAGTATTTTCTTTTATATGAACCTAACTTGTTTTTACCTTTTTTACCTTTTTTGGAGGTTTTTGCTTTAAACTACCTTTTTTATACTTTTGTTACCTATTTTTTTAACTTGTTTTTAGAGATGGGAAAATTCCCATTTGACGAAAATTCCCGGAAACTTTCCATCGAAAATTCCCGAAATTTTCCGAAAGTTTCAAAAAAAAAATTTTTTTGAGAAAATATTTTTTTTATGCCAGGGATTTGCAAAAATATATAACACATTAACTTTTTGTCAAATTTTATTAAGAAAAAAAATAAAAAAAAATGTTTATAAGAATGTAACTGCAATACTATTTTTAGTATCTTTTACTTTGGAATATTCCTATTGTATACTGAAACCTACAAAATAAAAATAAAATGTTTACTATTAGAAATTCACTGCTAGTAAATCCTAGATATTACGTAAAAAAAATTAAAAGGGACAAAGTAACTAATATATAGAAATATTGAAAAGTAAAAAGTAAAGTAAAAAATAATTCCAAACACTAGATTTTTCTTTGGCATTGTGCTATGCCTATAAATAAACAACAAAAATGTAAGAATGATTTTAACTTTGTTTATTGTTTTTATTTTGTTTACCTTTTTTTTTTAAGTTTTTTGTGATGATGCTGAATAATCCGGCTTCATTGAGGTTATGTAACATAACTTACACACAAAACTAGTTTTGTGAACTTACATTATTTATACTTCTTCTTCTGCTTTACACACATTAAATTCTTATTCAAAGTTTCTTGGCCTTGTATCATGGCCTTAACGAAAAGCAGCGGTTAAACAATTGACATTTAAATGAAAAAAACAAGGAAAGTTTCCAAGGAATGTTTCCAAGGAATGTTTCCGGTAGCTTAAAAGAAACTTTCAAAATGAAAATAAATTCCCAACTGGAAACTTTCCAAAACGGAAAGTTTCCTTAAAATGGAAACTTTCCGATTCCCATCTCTACTTGTTTTCACCTTTTTTACCTTTTTGGAGGTTTTTGCTTTAAACTACCTTTTTATACTTTTGTTACATATTTTTTAATTTGTCAGTTTATTTTCACCTATTTGTTACCTATTTTTACGTATTTATACATATTTTATTTTTTTGTGTTTTTTTAAATGTTGCGCCAATATTTTATCCAGGCGTGCAACTCAACGGTATAGAATTTTTTTTATACCTTCTTTGTAGTGAGCTAATGTTCTGTCATAGAACTTCTGTGTAGTGAGTGTCACTCAGTGAAACACAGTTTATTGCATAGAAATAGTTTATTGTGGGTATGTTCTGTGTTTGGGTATGCGGCTAAACAAAATTTTAAACGAAACTTGAACTTTTAATGTTTTTTTTTACCTAATATGCTTTTTTTAGTACCTTTTTAATTACCTATTTTTCAGTTTTTAGTACCTAAATATCCCATCTTTAATAATCACACACAAGCGATCACCCATAAAATCAGATTTTCCTGAACGACTAGACGGATACATTAATTCTCAGTACTATTATTGATAAAGGTAAAAAAATGAATAAGGTTTAGTACATTTTTGGAAATCAGCAGATTTTATATTGATAATAAACATTTTCCATTCTGTTGACTCTCAATAAATAGTTTTTGTTATTTATCTTTGCTAAGTATTGAATGATTTTGAGTCATAGTATACTTCGTAGCCAATTTTGTATCCTTCTCATGGCCGGAAAAGATCTCTCACGAGATGCTGAGCTTATTGGCAATAAAAGTGCAATTTTAAAAAGTTTGTATTAATTTACTTAAGTTTCAATATTGATCTCTTTTTTTATGTTGTTTTTTTATGACGACCATTTCAGCTTTTTAAATATCCTGCAGTATATATGGTAGCATAATGATTAACGAAGCAAGAACTACCATCAAAATCAAATTTTATAAAATTGTCAATAGCCATTTGGCCATTTCTTGACTTTCTGAGAAAAATCTTTCTTTTAAATCATTGCGTCGAGTATAGCATAATAAGTTTTTAAGCGCAAAGTATTCTTAGGTATTTTAAATTTCTCCTTGGTTTCAGAATTATAATAATATAGAAAAAAAATAAAATAAAATGTTGGAGGTGCTAATTTTATTTTTGGGGGTGCTCCTAACTCCACCTATGCCAATGAGTCCAAAAAAAACTGATTATAGATAGTGCCTATATTATACATAGTAGGTACCTGTACTCCAGTTGTGAGATCACACGAAATCATGCGAAATTGGGAGGAGCTACGCAAAATCGTACGAAAGTTTACAAAAGCGTATTCTCGAAATAAGGGATTGATCATTTGTGATTTTTTCGGGCGAAGTGAACATCGCTTGGTCGGAAGTAGACGAACGTGTGAATATTAGACAATCGCCACATAAATATAACCTTAAAAGTAAATGCCATATTATAGTGTCTTATTTGTTATTTTTAAACAATGAATTTTGACGAAATTGTATTAAACTATTTTATAAATGATCTTGAAGATGCAGAAGAACATAATTGATAAATAACGCGATTGTAAAAAATTTGATCGAGATGAAATTTAAAACAATCCGTGCACTTGCCAACGAATTTGATTGGCTACGAAATGCGACAACGCCGCAAAATGTTTCTCACCTGAAATCTCCCATCACATACTTTCGAGAATACGACTTTTTGGTGTCATTCGATGACGGTTGGATGTGAAATATCCCATTACCGAAGTGATCTTTCGCTTCGCTTATTTTGGAGTATAGCGCCCCAGAGGCGTTAATCCCGATCCATGTTTACAATCTCGGAACTTTCGGGACCAAGGCAACTTTTCCTGGGATCAGTCCCGAAAAATATAAATCTTTAATTTAAAATCCAATTTAAAATAAACTAACAAACGAATAAATCGTAATAGGTTTACAAAATAAACGAACAAACATCTTTCGGACTTTACACTAGTTGGAGGAATTTTTATTACGAATTCGTAGGTCTGTTGTAAATTGTTGTAGAAGCTTTGGTAAGTCCAACCAAGGCTGTAAATCTTCAAAAGATTTATCTCCCTGCTCGTATAATCTCCGCGATGGAAACCTCCTCGTCATCGTTATGTTCTATTTTATCTAAGAAGTTTTTTCAATCATGTTTAATTTTTGTAGCCGGCCTTTCAATTTTGTCGTTAAAATCCGTCGTAGCCACACGTGAAACGTGAAACTTTCGGAATCTTGCATTTTGAATGTATGGGGTAGTTAAGATAACACTGTCTTATTTTAAACTATTTTTTATTTTAATAAGAGTATGTGTAAAAAAACTAATATTTATAAACATTATATTTTAGGCCCAAATTGACAGATTCCGGGATTGGGACTTTTTTATCCCGGGATTTCGGGATCTTTTTTACGGGATCCCGGGATTGACACTCCTAGTACATACGTCTTACAAACAACATTTTTTGTCAAAGGCCCCTTAAAAAGTTTGATCAGAGGAAATATTTTGGTGTGTGAGCTACGAATTTTAATTACCATGCGACCCCAGATGTGACCATGGCAACCAGAATGTTTATTGTATACAAAAACGTTTGACGCGTTTTTTGAACGGTTTATACCATAGATAATAAATCATATAGATACGCCACTGTCACATATTTGACGCTCCTTGTTACGCACACTCGGCCCGCTATGCCGCTAGTGTACTCGCCTGACATTTATTGGTTTTAGGTTATGGTTTTAATTTAGGTTATCCTGTCAAATTTTGACAGACAAAATAGTAAAAAATAAAAGGCCTGATAGTTTATTTAAATTGTTTATTTGAAAAGCAAAAATAAATGTATTATATTTTAAATTATTCAAGGTATTCACTAAACTAAACCAATTAACAATATAATAATGTATTCAAGTGAATTTTATCTTATTAAAGAACACAAATCAGTATAAAGTAATAATATTATGTACAACATTTGTGTAAGTACCTTGTTTTAATAAAATAGTTATAATTGAATAATACAATACAACCTTGTCATCATTGTGAAAAGTACCTATGCATCATAACTTGACTGTTAGAGCAGCCCACATTTAATGTTCAAATAATGTAGCAATATTTAAAAATAGAGTACACAGATAACGATAAATCGCAATTTTAAAAGTTTTTAAGCGTAGATACAGAACAAACCAAATAAACACAATATGAATTTACAAAACTTTACAAAATTTATCAACCTGAAGTTTGTTGATTTCGTTACCAAGCAACCGTCAAGATTAACCGCCGCTCCTGCCACATGTTTCCCGAGTGTAAACTAAAACCAAAGTCGACTAGACAAAAATGTGGATTTTGTTTGTTTAAGGCGAGTGCACAGGGCATGGTTTATACACAAATTATAACTGAAAAAGCGACGGAAATTGTATTGGACTTACTTTCAAATCTCGTCAAATATATGAAAAGAAATATGAACCTTTCATTTGATAAAAAAAATAAACAAAATTGTAATTGTTAACAAGGATGCAATGTTGAACAACATGAAAAGGTAAGTGCCGCCATTTTTTACATTTAATGATATTGAATAACTTATGTAAATTATTATTACGCCTAGGTATTTTCGTATTTTTCTATTAAAGTCGCAAGAAGTAAAACCACTACTCTCTGGTAAAAATATTCTATGATAAAGGCTGTCTTGTCTGTCAAAGAAATTATAAAAATAAACAAATTCGATTTTTATTTTAATAGAATTTAACAATAATTATTTAATGTCACTAATAAAATTTTCTATTTGCTGCAGGGTAGCCAACAAATTTTATTGGCTAATTTGGGTGCTCTAAAACTGACCATAATTTTTTTCACAATAATGAGAAAACAAGACCAAAATGGTAATTTTCGGATATATATATCACACTATAGTGTGCTCAAATTATATATATATATATCACACTATAGTGTGCTCAAATTACTATAGTGTGCTCAAATTACCCTATGTAGAATAGTCAATGTCTACCAAGCAGAAAATGGCTTGAACAGCCATTTAAAACATGTTTGCCAAACTTAACTTAACCCAAATGTTACCAGCGTCCTTTTAAAAGGAGACTATACAGTTATCTATAATGGCTGGTATAGCTTAGGTCATTGAAATGGGGCAATCAGTCTAGTTGTTGAAATTTCTTCCTGATACTTACAGAAACATTTTAGAAACGATTAAACGCCCTTTCGTCCTAATTTAAAAAAACTAATCGCTATTTTTGTGAGGTAAAGTTTTTGAGAGTGAAGCATAAAGAACCGAAGGTAAGCAACATAGACAATATTTAAATTTATGCCTTAAAACTATATTTATTTTTCTTACAAATACCTATTTTGGGGTTATGAATTGTTACAAAAATAATTAATTCATTTATAGGTTGCCTCTTGGGGTATGTTTGTTACCTTCCTTTTAAAAGGACGCTAGCAATTTAGGCAACCAATAGATTTTTAATAATCAAAAGTCTATTGGATATTTGTTATCTACTAGATAACTACCACTTATACTTTTGATACCAGCTTTTGGAAAAAGCCTTTGACTTTACATGTGCTTTTGGAATAAGCCGAGAATTGTTATATTCCTATAGACGTAGTTATTTTTCCACCGGAAACTCCAAACGAAGACTGATGTGGATTCTGGTGAAGAGGACTTGGAAGATAAAAATAATCTACCCGGGTGTCAACTGCGAGCACCTGTCGAAATTTTGGACACGAATGATACTAATGAAAACTCTGATTCAGAGATAGATCCTGATAAGGTTGTACCTATTTCAGTACTTTGTGAAAAAGCAAAGAATATTTCAAAACGCAAAATATTGGGCTTTACAAAATTTCGATCCGGGCCAAGAAATTGTATTTTCCGCAAATTTACCACTGCATTGATATGACCGTACATAATGCATGGCATATTTATAGACTTCAAGGAGGAAAAATGGATAAGCTAACTTTTAGAAGAGCGATTGCAACTAATTTACTGAAAACCTAAAAGAGGACATCCATGTTCATCAAATAATGCTTATGCCTATACTTGGTACGATAGGATTGATCATTTAATTATATACCAAGAAAAGCAAAAAAACAAAAAGTGCAATGTAGATGTAAAAAATGTGACGTTTGGTTGCATCCCAAAGATTTTTTCAAAGAGTATCACACTAAATAAGTTAATTTTGTCAATTATTGTTAACAAATATTTTGTATTTGTAACAATAAATTCTGACAAAACTATAACTAGCCGACACAATTAAAAATTGTGAGTAAAAACTACACGTTATAAGATTTATTTTAAAATATTGTTTATTATGCCTTTAATAAGTTATAAGCACAATAAAAATAATATTATAAAATATTAATTTAATAACTTGTGGTTTTTACTCACAATTTTTAATTGTGACGGGCGGGACAAAAATTACCGAGTAACGTGGAATGCCCCTAATGGCCTTTTAAGAGGTCCAACATTTTTTTGAAAATTTTGTAAGTAATTTAAAAATTAAAAAAAATATAATAAGTGAATACAATTGTTATGAACTATAATCCACCATTTTTATAAATAATTTCAAATGTTTAGTTCCAAAAAATAAATCAGTAATGTCTGGGTTAATAAAACTCTTTATAAGGGGAATTTTACGCCTCTTTAACTCTTTAAATTTGGTAATATTATGGTTATGTTATACCTCTAAGTATTAACCCTAATTTATTAAGATTTCGAAGCCTAGGGGCAGGGCCATGGGTGTCGCCGAGGGGGCAGGGGGCAGCCCCCTTCTAGAGACTTGACCAAATGTAATTAAATGCCAGGTCACTTATTGTCCAATTTATAAATCCTAGCATTAACGGTTTGGCAGCAGAAAAAAGTTGTTAAGAATTCGATTACGGGACCATACATTTGAAGGTGCATCTTTCGGTGTCCTTCTACCCACTTTCAGCATCGGCCACTGGCGCTATAGGTTACATTTTACAAATTTTCCGAGCAAAGCTTTAGCCAAAGCAGAACATTAATTTTAGTTAAAGCCGAATGTTTGGCCGAACGTTACTTTTTTTATACTTACATTTATTTAATAAAATCATTCACCTCCATTTCGCCTGAAGGTAAATAACCACACATCGATGCCCTTGGGCAGGGCTACAAGCATTTAAAGTTCAGGACCGCGCTTATAGGACTGTAGCAAATTTAATGCTCTTTCTCGTCATCAACTCAAATTTGATGACAAAATTTATGGCTAACGTGATTTAAACCTTTAAAATCAAAATCAAAATTTAATTTTTTAGCTATATATCTTTATAAATTTTTCAAGATTTTAAAAGATATAAATATTAAAATATTTTATCGCAAAACTCATGTTAACAAATCTGATTTTATAACAGTGTAGTCCAGTAGGCCTAAAACCGTCTTTTTGAGGTGCACCTGAAATAGCTTGATGAATACCATTGTAGATACACTGTTATAGAAATCACATTTGTTAGCATGAGTTTGTAGTTTTTTAATTTTATTTTGTAAAATTTTAACATAATATTTTGTATACCAGGGTTATTATTTTAACAAAGGAAAGTATTTTACCGAAAGGTTTGTAAAGGTGCAATGCATTTTATTAATTTTCAAAGGTTACAAATTATTTTGTTAATGTTTAACAAAATAGTTTTTGAAAAAGTACACGTGATTTCAGGCATTGAGTCCGAAAATCACTAATTTTACGGACACAAATAAGTCAGTTAAATATCAATATTTTATTTTTTATTTAACATTTAGTTACATGTAAGGGTGCACCCTTACTTTCAGAGAAGTCCCAGAAACCAAATGAATGGCTTGTTCGGGTTAGGGGTAGGAATGGACCACGGGCTTAAAGTCACCTTCGAAGGACTTACACAATAGAAGAACACAATTAAACAACCATATCAATGTGGGACTCGAAACCACGACCCCTCGGCTTGTAGTCCAGGAGCACTGACCACTAGTCCACCGTCGGCGGTAATTGAGGAGCAACAGTGCAAAACGCAATAAATCCATAAAATGATTTTGAGATATTGACAAAAACTAGTTGAATGAAATATAATCAAAAATAAATATTCTTTTGGTTAAAAAATTATTTAAATAAGTGTATTGGATTTAAAATACTCTGCTCAAGATGAGCACCCAGTGTTGTAGATTGGCCAAAATAGTTTGCTAAAAAATAATTTTATGCGTTTTGCGGGGTTGCTCCTCAATTGTAGGACCAAATACAAAAAATATATATTTTATATACAAATAACCAAAGACAGGTCTTTTGGGCACTTACAAATTTTAAAAGGCCCCTTAAAGGCACTCAAAAAAGGCAGGTAAAAAGGCCAAAAATGCACAAAAAGGGAATAATAAAAAATAATTAATATTATAAATTATAAAAAGTAATTTAACAATAGATCAATGCATTTTTGATGATTTTGTTGGTTTATTTGTAGTAGCAAAGAATAATTTTTTGACATTTTTTTTTTGTACAGTCTTTGGGTTTATTTATTTTGGCGAGCGGCTTTGGACAAGGTAAAGGCATTTTAGTAATTTTTTGTTAAGTCGAAAAAGGTCAAAAAAGACAAAAAATATGTTTTAAATTACACAGAAAATGTCCAAAACACATTTTGCACTAAGAATTTTTAATGGCCTATCAAAATTGACGATATGCATTTTTCCCAGAATAGGGTCTACTAATAACTAAGATTATGTTTTAATGTACTAATAGTACCTATTAGGGCTCTATAATACTCTAGACGTATGTTCTTAAAAAGAACAATATTATTTTTGCTTGATTCATTTTAAGATGTTAAATCGATACACACTTTGGTCGAAAAGTACCTAAACTTTTTCAAACAGTCCAAAAAATAGCATTTCGGAAAACCCTCTAAATAAGCTTTTAGTAAAGACCTCATTTAACGTAAATCTTTACCTTTCGTTCAAAAACAGAAAGTCGCTGTGTGCCAAATCTAATTAATACGGTGGGTGCGGCAAAAATTCGAATTGCCATTCATGCATTTTTATTTTCAGACTCGTCTATGGGTCATTTTCAAGAAACACCCGCTTTCAGGAAAATGAATTTTTTTTTTGCTTAAATTGACTTTTGGTTGGATTTTTATAAATGTTTAGAGTTTTGTTTACTTAAATTTAAGACAGGCAGTGCACTTTTTAATTTTTTTTTACGTTTTTTTCAGAAAAATGTGTTTAGCTAGCTTTATATGTCTCCATTGTGTTACCAATTTGAAATCCAAAATTTAATTCAATAAAAAAAGTTGTTATAAAAATAATTTGAAATAAAATGTACTTACTTAGTTCACAAACTTTTGACTCCAATTTTATTTTTTATTATAAATTGTAATTGTATGCCTTTTTTAAATATTTATGTTAGTTAAGTTACTTTTTAAAAGACACCATTTCGATTCTTTGTTAAAAAAAACAATACCATTAATATTTTCTTTTAGTCACTGTATTAGTGAGTTAAACTCTAATTTATAAACAGGTATTACCAAGTGATAGTAAAATCATTTTAAGGATTTTTTTTAACAAAAACTAAAAAAAGTAACGAAAGACATTGGTATCACAACGGACTGGGGTACACAAAGGACTTAATCAGATAACACAAAAAAGAAACTATATATGGTGGTACGATTTTAGAGTAATGCATAAACAAAATCCCTTGTAGTGGTGCTCACTTGCAGAATAACAACTTAGATTTTTAAATTATAGGCAACCTTTTTCTTTGACTATAAGCTGGTGTCTTTTAGTACTTGTATATTGCGTGGAATTTTCCCTTGGATGTAATCTATATCATGAGTTGTAATCACAAATTATTTTAAATTGGTTTATCATAAACTACTTTTAATAAAAGCGACGGTAAATATCCACTTTGTTGTCGAAAAATTATATTGCGTTACCCTAAATTCCATTGCGTTACCATAAGGTAACGTAATGGACAAAGTTTTGTGAAACCATATTTAAAAAATAATAATAAAACATTACAGTCATTAATTACTCTCAATGAGCTTTAGTGCCCCAAAATAAACATAAACATGAAAAATAGTATTTTTCTTACCTTATTTTTATTATTTTTTTGAGTAACTGAGCGGACAAACAATTATTACATTCGCGTAGATTCAAATTAATTAATTTATAAATAAATTGTTTACTTTATTAACTAAGGATGTTATGGATTGCTATAAAGCAACACAAAATTCTGATTATTCAATATTTAAAAAAAAAGTTTTATAAAACGCTAATGGGACATGCGAAAATGTGTGTTTCACAAGTTTCAAAATTAAAATAAAAATTATTCTGAAATAACTAAACAAACATTTTCTGAAAGAGTTTACTAAGGGCTTGTTAGGCTTTCACTTGGTTTTTAAATCAATAAGATCCGATAATGTTTACCAAAGTTATTGGAATTCAAACTTACGGACAGCGGAAGGCGGGTGTTTTTTAAAAACGACCTCTATACCTAACCCAAGACCATAACCTAAATTTTAGTAGTCACCTCAATTGTTCTCGATGTTCTCGATCACTTTTAGATGAACGGTTACGTTTAAAATAATTCGGGCCAATATAAAACAGTTTTAAATTATAGTGAAATTGTGCCATATACTTCATCGTCGGCTTTAATTTTATTTAATGTTTTATCTTTTAAATCAAAAATGTAACACTATAAAAATGATTCTAGTCTATGAATATCTACATATATCTATATCTCATCAATATTATATTCAAATTAAAAATTACCTTAACAAAAAAATACTTGAACTTCTTTTCTTATTAGAATTATTAAGATGTGTCAAATGGCCATCTTCCAAGGGCTCAAATTCCTTTAAAATATTTTAGTCTTAAGTCTTTTTTAAATCATCGCAAAAATCAGCTGTCTTCGTTTGTCGGTTCCTGTTATCAATAAAAAATTATTTACACTAATTACTTAAAATTATTTTTTGACTTAACCACCTATTTTTATGATACTCTAAATTTTATAAACACAAGCTTTAGACTTAATTCGTCCTCGGTGGGAGCGATTTAAATGCACAAGTGCGATAACGTTAAGGCAGAAAATGATGTATTGTTGTTATTCAGCGAAGTCATCGAGTTAAATATCTATAAATTAAATTTAATTTTATTTCCAAGCAGATAATATGTCCTTCCGGAAATCTTGGCGCGCAAATCAAGTTTCCAGACTCGGCTCATTTAGTTTAAAGATGGCGAAATTACCAGGAGCATCCATCTTCTAAATTTGTATTCACATAGTCTCTTAAGTCTCCAGATGTCGGCGTCTGCTACGTCTATTGTAGTACCCTGGGTAATTGAGTGTCCTGTTTACAGTAAATACATTCAGATTCCACTTCAACGGCCGCATTTACGTTGCCAAGTATCTATTAACATCCGTCCGTTTTAAATTCATACTGATTTATGTTGATTAAATTGGTGGAAAAAGAGTTTATTGGCTTTCTGGTTAAAATGCATTATAATTTTTTTTTAATAAAGGATATTTTTTAAGGCTTTTCAAACCTTGTTGTCATTTTTAACAATAGTTTGACATTTGTGTGAATTAGGGTGTGTCATTTTTAAGTAACTTTTTTTTTCAACTAAAAAACAGGCTAAAAACTTTCAGGAAGGTGAAAAAAGAAGCCTCTAAAAATTTGAGATCTTAATAATAACATTAAGTGGTGCCTGTTCCTAACTTTCCATTGTCCATTTAAATAACATGGAAAAAAAAATTTATTTTTTCTTATTTTTGTATCTTGACATTTAAGCATTGTAAAAACGAACTGAAAAATTACTTTGGTATGAAATTGAACGCTCTACAAAAAAGTTTTAATTTATTTTTTCATAGAGTAAGACGTTCTGAAGGTATTCAAACTTGCAAATGTATGAAATTATGACTTTTATTTTAATAAACTAATACTTTTTTATGTCTTAAAAATTATTTTAAGAAAAAATAATTATTTTCGTATAGAAAGAAAATAACACTTACATCTCAATTTTTTTCCATTTTATTTTATTTACTATCAAAAAAAGTTAATTGTGTTCAATAAATTTATTCAATAATTATAATAGATTAAATAAAACAATGAATTTGTAATTTTATTGAATTTTTAATCTTTCTTTATTTTTTATAATTTTAAAGTCGATAACTCTGATAAAAGATTATATCGGCTCAGTCGGTATATTACCGTTCGGATTACACAGTGACTAGAGGCACGCTAACGTGCCGCGATTCGAAATGTTAAAGGCAACTTTAAGTTTGAATACCTTCAGAACGGCTCACTCTATGAAAAAATATTTTAAAACTTTTTTGTAGAGCGTTCAATTTTCTATCAAAATAATTTTTCAGTTCATTTTTACAATGCTCAACTGTCAATATCGTACACTCTATAAACTCATGAGACTTAATTTCACCCACAAAAGGTGGTTTAAGATTTGGTATCCAGCGGTGGATCATAATTAGTTTGTGGCATTAATTTGTAAACTTTTTGTTTCAGTAAAGCCTGAAGAAAAAAATGAAGGGAAGTCTGGTGATTTCGGCGGCCACACAATAATAAGACTGCTTTACTCTATCCAACGATTTCCGAAATGTTCATTTAGCCATTCACTCTCTATAACAGCTTTATGAAACTGAAACTTCAAATTAGGAAAATTCTGTAATAAAAATATAATAATATGCGAACTCGTATCCAAAAAAATTTAAAAATCCATTCGCATTCAAATTGAAAAGGAAGGAAAATTAATTTATTTCTGTTGGGAAAGGAATTTTTCAAAATTGTCTTAAATTTAGTGAGGTTATACCGCTTTTGCAAAAGAGACATAATAAATATGTCAACTATCTTTATTATTAGACAAAAATTTTAAAAAAATAAAGCATCTAAACAATTTTAAAATATTGGGCCCGATGCAGAAAAAGCTGGCGAAAAGTCGTTAAAGGTTAAAATTTGATTAAAACCTACTATATTTTGGTTTTTGAGGTCGCTGATTAAAATTTTAAGGATGTATTTTAAAAATTCGTATAGAAAATACTAAATAGCCTATTTATTGAAAAAAAATTGGAATCGTATGAACATCTTAATTTTAAGTGTTTCGAGGTATATTATTAGGAAATAAGTAATTAAATTCATAAATTCAAAATGGAATATCAAAATTTGCCAAATTTTCTACATCCCGTACAAAAATGTGTACGTTGAAATTGGCGGATCTGAAATGGGCAACTGATTGCAAAATGTAAATAATAATTTATGAAATCATATCAGATCAAAAATTTCTGACTGGTAAAATCATTAGATTTGATTGAAAATTTGCATGTAAGTGTTTTTGAAGTCATGGATAGTGCATTTTCAAAAGAAGTAACAATTGTAGACCACTACTGTTGTTATTTTAATAACTTTTATTAACATTTAGTATTTTTATGGAATATTATATTCTTATACAATGATTTGCAACGCAACAATTTATTAAAAAAACTAAAACTAAATACTTTTTATACAATAAACATGATATTGTGATAAAGATTGGAAAAAAGTTGGAGATTTTCCCTATGGATTTCAAAACTGCGTACTACAATCGATTAAATTATAAAAAGTTTAAGATGCGGCAAAAAGATTTTGTTATGCTACGCTTTAATTTTATGGTATCAGGAGCAACCCATTAAATATTTTTAAATTTTACAATTTAGTAAATGCCATAAAAATATTTAGACTTCAAAACGGATTATTAAAGTTTTAGCAAAGGCCAAAATAGATAAGATGTTCAATCTTTAAGCTAATGCAATTATTACCACTAACATATCTATTTATACTACACTGCTTAATAGAAATTCATAATTCTAAATCTAGCCACATTGCAGGCCATAAGAGGATTAACTACAACACTAGAAACGTTTTAAACGTGAACTGCAAAAGTGTAGTTAAACTATGATATCATTAACATATATAGTACGACATACATTATACAAAAAAAATATATTAAAAAGACGGCAGTAAGATGGTGTCTTTTGCTAAAAGCTGTCTGGATTGCCTGCTCGAGATAGACTAGATTATTCTGTCGGTACGGAAACCAGATTGACACTTGGAAATCTGGCCATTCATCTCCAGACACCAGAGCAGTCTTTTGTTCATCATTGATTTCATAACTTTGCTTAAACATGACGTGAGGCTTATTGGGCGATAAGAACTAGGATTGGTGGGATTCTTCCCTTCCTTGGGGAGGAGAAAACTAGCACTTCCATCCGGTCAGGTATTTGCCTTTAGCTCATATTTTATTAAATACCTTAAGGATATCCATCCGTTTAACGAGCCCTTCACCATCAGTGAACTAGTAAACTTGAGTTTGCTCTCAAACGAGTCAATAAGAGCTGCCCGGGTCCCGACAATATCGTATATAATTTTTGGGAAGCCCATAAATAATATTTAATTATAATTAAACATTATTTATGGGCTTCCCAAAAATCATATACGATATTGTCGGGACCCGGACAGCTCTTATTGACTCGTTTGAGAGCAAACTCAAGTTTACTAGTTCACTGATGGTGAAGGGCCCGTTATACGGATGGATATCCTCTGTGTCAAAATACAACTCGACTTCTTGCTTATTATTATTATTATTATTATAATTTAGTATTCCGTCCCGAAGGTTAATTTTTGGCGAATTGTCTCTTTGCATTCTTGAGAATTCTTGATTTTTATTAAAGATACAGCTAACCATGGTTGCAGTGACGGCAATTTTGACTTAAAACCACCCCATTTTTAGTAAATGTGGCTTCATCGCTGAATAATAGTTCTTTGTGTCATAAGGCTGAGAAGTAAGTATTTTTGTGATGAGCTTAAAGTTAGAGCCGACGCGTCAGCGGAGGCCTACAATTAAGCGAAGCACAAAAAGGCACGTCTCAGCCGAATGGCATACAACATTTTATCTTTAAGGCATAGTTTTATTTGTTACACGATACATAAAACTTACAATCATTTTTAAAACAACAATTATTTAAAGTATAAAGTAAGGTTACATGTCTATTATTAAATACACACATATCTTCTTTTGTTGAATGCACAATATTGTTAACAATACGTACAAATTTCTATGTTGTTGTGTTAGGTTTTCTATAATTTTTAATAATATATTATTACACTATATCTTATATGTATAAGAATGGATAAACTGTAATATAGAAAGAAAACAACAATAATTGTAATGTCTGTGCTTGGTTCAGAATTTGATGACGCAATTTGAAACATTCGCCGCGACAACTACAGGGTGTCCGGGAAAAGGAGGTCAATCCGTTAACCATATATTCTTTGAGTTAAAACAATAAGACTTTCATAATACCATTTTTTAATTTAGAGCTTCATGTTCGATATACAGGGCGACAAAGTTTGAAATTTAAAACTGATTTTTTTTAATAATTTAAGTAATTGATAGGATATTTATATTTAAAATACCGTTTGGAAGTCATTGGCGCACGTACTAAAAATAGGGGGGGTCAGTGAGTACTCGACCCCCCTATTTTGATTATTTGACAATTGTTTTTTGTTTTGTTGGTCTCAAAAAATGTAACTATTTATGTCGAAGTAGTGTACCGAATTTGAACTTAATATCTTATTAATTACTCGATTTATTATTAATAAACTCAGTTTTAAATTTCAAACTTTGTCGCCCTGTATATCGAACATGAAGCTCTAAATTAAAAAATGGTATTATGAAAGTCTTATTGTTTTAACTCAAAGAATATATGGTTAACGGATTGACTTCCTTTTCCCGGACACCCTGTATAATAACTTTCCTACACCTTTTGTTTATTGTTCTGACAATTAACTTTTAATGTTTTTTCATAAATAACTTGATTAGAATAAATAATGTATGAAAATGACAGTCTCGTACAAAATGACATTTGAAAATGTGCAATTTTAATTTGGCTACAAAATCGTTTATATTTAAAATTTTTTGATACAATTTAGAATCGTTTTAAGTGGTGGTGAATCAAGTGCCGTCATATAGTTTTTTAAACGCTAATATAAGTTCTTAAAATATTACTTCCAAAAATGAAATAGTGGGACTTGCATTTTGTAGATATATGGCTCTTTTTGCTTCAAAAATACTATTCATCAAGGTCTACACGTAAAAAATTTAGTTAAAATCGCACATTAAATATGGATTTTACAGGGTGAATTTCAACCAAATGGGACACACTGTATAATGATTATAGATTAATAACTTCTTATAATAAGTGTTCTAGTTGCGTATATATATCAAAATGATTACAAGTTTTAGCCAAAACTAACATTGATTTTTGCAATTTCTATTTTATAATTGTAACTTGAACTTACAACTACAACCTACAATTTATTATTGGCAAATGCAGCATATGATAAAACAATTCACATTTTAAATCTGGCGGTACAAGCACCCTCGAAAAAACGTCAATACAAACCGTTTATGCAAATCCCGTGTCTTTTCAATCGATATGCCAAAGATAATTTGGTCCCCTGCTGCTATATTGACGACGTCTTAATCTTATTCTTCGATATTCTCTACGCCCTTTCAAATTTACCTCAAGAAGTATTTGTTGCACTACCTTTTGACTAAAAAGTCCATGCTGAATACACATTAAATGCATCACCCTGTATCCATGTAATAGGTCAGAAGTAGTGATAAGAGACAGCATAAAAGCATAAACATTCTCTAAATTACTAAATTTCCTTGTTACAAGACCGAGTCTTCACAGGTGCCGTTTTAATGTTCTTGGGCTTATAAATACGTTATGCTTGCCTTTAAAAAATGATTATATTTCTTTTTGTCGAAGCCCCATTTCGAAATATTGTTTTATTAGTGTACCAACAAAATCCATAGCTATCTATTAAAAACTATAATTTGGTTATATAGAGAGAAGAAACAATAAACTTACCTTTAGGTTTATCCTACAACTGTAACTTGGACCTACAATTGTAAGTTTAACTTACAATTTTAAGTTCAAGTTACAATAATTGTGGGTTCAAGTTATAATAATTATTATAGAATAGAAATTGCAAAAATCAAAGTAAGTTTTGGCTAAAACCTGTAAAAATTGTATTGGCCCTTCTACGCCTTCGTATATAACAAAGATAGTGTTTTCAACTTCCCTTTTTGGTAAGAAGTTTTTGTTCGAAATAAAATGATTTTTTGGGTGGCTTGTATTTTAATATTTTTATTGCGGAACCATGGTTACTTATTTATAATATTATAATAATATAATACAGGGTGTTATAAAAAGAAGTGTTTAATATTCCTAGGACATATAGTACAACCAAGAAGAATACGGAAAGTTTGTTGGAGTTTTTTGATCTGACTCGCCTTTAATTAGTTATTAATTAAATAAAGTTGCCAATTACCCGCTTGCTTTAGCAGAATGAGTGGAGGTGCGACAAACTAAAAACAATAAAACTTAACCAAAAACAAAAAAGTGAGAGTGGCAACTACACAATTAAAGTCAATTCACAAAAAGTGTATCTTTATTTTTATTTAATTTTCATTTTACTTATTTAAATATCTACAAATATCTACAGATTATTAAATACCTTATTTTAGTTTTTGTTCAAATTAGGTGCTAAAAATATGTGAGCTCCTTCACATTGTTTTTATTGTTAAGGCATTGTTGTTAATCAATAAAAACATTGAATTTTTGAAAACTAAAATTATGAATTTAATTAAAATAATTTTATAATTATTATAAAAACACTTATTTATAAATCCGATATCTATATAAACTATCGTAGTGTGAATTGACCTCAATTATATAGTTGTTACTAAAAGTCAGATCAAAAAACGCCAAAGGACTTTTCGTTTTATTTTTGGCTCTACTATACGTCCTAGAAATATTTTATCTTTTTTTTAACACCCTGTATAATGAAATTTAACATTTTAGAGAATAAAAGGTATAATTTATTTGGCAAAAACCTCCATTTTTGTGCATGTAATAGGGTTTTTTATTAGGTTTTAAAAATTAAGCCCTGCAAATAGTTGGAGCCGACCCTTAAAAAATAAGGCTCCAGAGTACAAAACACTTTAAACGGTGACTTATGGGTTATAAAGAGGTCGTTAGTTTTTAAATTCTACAAGATCCCAAGGAGGAATTTCAAAAATGCTGGTGAGATTTGAAAAACACTAAGCATCGCTTATCAATGCCACATTTGCAGAACATAATTGTTTAAACCAAAAAAACCTTTTCGGTGGTCCTTGTTTAATTAAATAGCAAAGAATCAATAATGACCATTTTTGCTTTTGCTGTCGAAATGACAAGAGTAGTTATAAATGCAGTTTTAGATTGTAAATTAAATCGTATTTAAAACTGAATAAATCTTTATTGTCTCATATTAACAATGGCTGTTTTAAGAATTTAGGAACATAAACACAATTTTCAAATTTTTTGGCTTCCTTTGTAATTGAACCACTTTCTACCCATTCTAAACATTTTTTTTTAATTCCCGAAATGGTGCGTAATGTCCCACATTTTTCTAAATTAAATTTTGGTATATTGCACCAAGTGCATGGGTGGTTTGAGCTGTGAGACCCATAATTATGTTTTCTATGTTTGCTAACTTAAGATCTACAGCTAAAACAAAATCTTTAACATTATTTAAATTTAACAATTCGCGACCTGAGAATTAGATTGTTCTATCTGCCAAAATTTAAAGAGGAACAAATAGCAGTTTAAAGTTTAATTTATATACAAATGAAATTTTAAAAAGCTGTTTTTCCGTGTCAGATTTTTGAAAGATAGAATCTCCCAAAATCTAAACACGGAAAAACAGCTTTTTAAAATTTCATTTGTATATAAATTAAACTTTAAACTGCTATTTGTTCCTCTTTAAATTTTGGCAGATAGAACAATCTAATTCTCAGGTCGCGAATTGCCAGAGAGTTCTAACATTATAATAATTTTCCTCTATACCTTTTACAAGACCAATTATAAAAATCTGAATTTTTAAATGTTTGTTTTGAATTTCCTGGCTGATTTAAAATATTTATTAGTTCCAAAGAGAGGCATATTTTAAAAAATCCACCCCCACCATCCATTCCAATTTTAACAACAATTTCTTTATTAATTAAACATCTTTCTTTCTTAATGTTCTTAATAAGATTCAATACACCTTTGCATATTATAACTATAGTTGACTATAGTCGTAATGTTTTCTTATCGTCTTTGCTTTTAAATTCTTCTTCCACGCATATAAAATGTTCATCTAGAACGTGATTTAAATCTTGAAGCTTATTTTTAAGTCCTTTTTCAATAATATTTTTGTTTTTTGATATTTTTTGATTAATAATTGAAGCAATTTTTAAAGTTTTATTTTGTGGTAAAATTTACTTTTTTTTTGAATATTTGAATAATATTCCATTGAAAGATTAAATTTTGAATTTAAATTTGATTTATTTTCTTTTCCTATAATTTTCTTCATATTATCTTTTCTGGTATATAAACTGCATTTATGTATTTTTCCTTTGCCAATAGCAGACAAACATTTTTTACATAAAATTGAGCCATTTTTGTTTTTATATTTTTGAATTTTAAATGGTCTGTATTTTTCTCGATTTTACAAATTGTACATAAACAGTTTTTTTGTTTTTATGATCATATTTAAATAAAAAATAATTATAGAGCTTTATTTGTTTATTAAAATTACCTTTTTCATATTCACTTAAAGTTATTCTGCATGACGAACATAATGAACACGGAAGTCTCACGTCATTAAAATCAAAGTCTTTTAAAAGATATTTTTTAATATAGTTTTTTGGGCTAAATTAACCATTATATGACATTTACTTTTAGAAAGACGAAGTAAACAAACTAATTTTCGCAACAGCATGACACACCACTTTAAACACCATTTTTAACGGTTTAATAATTTAACTTAAAAAACTTTTAGATGTAAGGCAAAACAACATTTGACAGTTCTGTTAGCTTGGTTCAAACAATGGTACTCTAAATAAATTAAAATCCTTATTAAGGGATTTATTTCATCAACTAAAAATATTTGTTAAAATTAAGAATATTAAAAAACCTTATTACGGGCCATTAAATGTGTAAAAATTAAATAAATTATTTATAAAAAATCCAAAAAATTAAAAAAAAAAATGGTAACAAGTTAAGTTAAAACGGTTGTAAAATAATTATAAAATTAATCGTGTGAAATTTAAATTTAAAATGTTAAATTTGTCTTTATAAAAAAGGCCTTAATTAAAAAAAAAATACTATGTCAAAAATATCAGTTTATATTTAACAATAAAAAATATATTAGTTTTAAATATATCAAGATGATTATACTTTTTATATTAGTTTTCAAGGAGGTGTTTGATTTTAAAAAAAGTGTTTTGTACTAAAAAAAATGATATATTTACGCTAATGTACCTACAACTTAAAAAAAATTAAATATGCATTTTAAACAGAAAAACCTACTCTCAAAGTTGGTTAATTTTCAATTTTTTCATAAACAATTTGTTTACTTGGTTTCTGTTAAAAATAAAATAAACCAAAAAATATAAATCATTAAAATTTTTACAAATTATCAAAATTTTTGTCTTTTATATGAATAATTCAAAAATGCCTTATTTCAAAAAATTGTTTTGTTTAAAACGAACCGTGACTAGTGGAGGAACTTTACGAAGATGATCCGGACCGTAGACTACAATTTTGTGAAACTATGATGAATTTATCACAATAATCCATACTTTCCTCGTAAAATACTTTTTTCAGAAGAAGCTACCTTCTGTTTGAAAGGTACAGTTAACCGTCAAAATTGTAGGTACTGGAGCAGAGAAAATCCTAATTGGATGATAGAGAAAAATTTCCAATACCGGCAATGGTGGGAAATCGGATCAAAGATCCTTTCTTCTATGAGAAGAATAGGGCGTATTTGGAATTTTTGCAAAACTCTCTTCTTTCCACATTAGCAGAAATGTTTCCCAATGAGAATGAAGATCCCGATCTACCAAGTGATACCATTTGGTTTCAAAAAGTCATGGCACCTTCACACTATGCGTGTCCTGTACGAACTTTTTTGGACACATGTTTTCCTGAGAGGTGGATTGGCAGAGGAGGACCGATAGAGTGGCCCGCGAGATCTCAAGATCTCACTTCCTTCAATTATAATACTAATACTTAAGATGAATAATACTTTTATACTACTATCCAAAAAGTAGATTACCGAAGGCCATACAACCTAGAGAAACGCCCGTCCCAGGAGTAACACCACCATACACTGTATCAGTGGCGGCTCGTGGCAGTAAAATTTGTGAGTTCTGCATTTAATTAAATGGTTCCTACAGTTTTCTTCAAAATAAATAATTAAAAAACATGGTTTTTGGTTCTAAAATGTGAGTGCATGTGTGATAAAGTTCGTTTATTTTGAAAGGGTTAGCAGGGGCTCACCAGGCAAAGAAAATCAGGGGGCTACCTTAACATATGAACTTACCAATATTTTGCCTTGTATTTTCCTGACAGCTTAGAACTCGTACTAGTACACTATTGGGTGGAACTCGTATGAGTTTGTTTACTTAGATTTATTTGTATTGAACTTTTTTCATTTTAATTTTAACATAAAATAGTCACTTTTTGAAGATTAAGTTAATTCTTCGATTTTTTTTCGCTGCAAATATGTCTATAACTTTGTCGTTAAAGTTTATAGTTTCGGTGATAATTTTTTTTTCCATCGAAATCATTGATAGAGCCACCAGACGTTCTTCCACCATAGAATTGCGTAAAAAAGTCTTGATGCGATTTAAAGTAGAGAAGGAACGTTCGGCTTCTGCTGTCGACATGGGAATGGTTATCAGTATTTCCAAGAGCTTTTTAGTTTCTTGAAGTGAATTTGTTAAATTATTTTCAATGAGTAATTTTAAAAAAGGTATTGCCCCCTTCAGGTTCCTGCAGTCTGATCTGGAGTATATCACTGACAGTTCTGTTTTTAAACGTTCCTGATCAAGGTTAGGGTACGACTCGCAAGTTGCTTTTAATTTTTCATCAGGAAAACAATTAACGTAGTTAGCAAACTGGTCGGAATAAAACAATGAGGCTGCCAACAAATGATTTTTGTAATCAAATCTATCTTTAGCGCAGTTAATAATTATATCACAAACTTCTAACGCAGCAGTACGGTGATCAAACTGACTGTCATTGGTTCTTTTTCTTTTAGAAGGCATTGCTTCAAAATCAACCGAAAATATTAAGTTATTGGCTTCGTTAATAATTTCTTCTATTGAATTTCTTACTGTCATAATGCTCTGCTCAAAAACTTGTATTTTTTGGTTAATTTCTACAGGATCAATTTTTCTTTTTTGTAACTCATTAAACAAAATATCGGCATGTGACATGATACGGTGAAAAAATGTTAGCCAAAAAATAAACTTTGGATCTTGCAGCATCCTTCTTATTGAAGAAGCTGCACTACAAACAGTTTGGTTGCTAAATGAATTTTCTATGTCTTCCATGCATTCAAGTATAGACTCTCGGTGTTCAAAAATAACGTTAACCGTTCTAATATTAAAATTCCAACGTGTTGGTGCACCATGTGGAATTCTTATTCCAACAATTCTACTTAGAACAGCTACGCGTTGCGGAGAATTTTTAAAAAATGAAGGTATTTCTTGAAGATTTACAAAAAAGAGTCGAACTTGGGAACTTCCAGATGCTGCCTTAGACATAATTAAATTTAGCTGATGCGCATAGCAGTGAACAAAATGAGCGAACTTGTATTTTTCTTTGACTTGTGCCTGAACACCAGTATTTCTGCCGCTCATTACAGCAGCTCCGTCGTAACTTTGGGCGATTAACTTATCTTTAGAATTTTCTAAAATAGGGTCTAAGACACTAAGAATATCAGCAGTCAAACTCTGTGCATTCAAATTTTTTGGCTCCAAATAAGTCCAAAACCGCTCTACGGGTTCTCCATTTTGAATGTATCTAAAAATTACAACCATTTGAGATTTGGCTGAAACGTCCGTTGTTTCGTCTGCCATAATAGAAATATATGAAACAGTTCGAATCTCCTCTAAAATTTTTTCCTGACAAACCTGCAACATGCAATCCAAAATGTCATTTTGAATTTCTTTCGATATACCTTTAAACACGGTGGAATCTCTCAAATGTTCCCCCACTGTTTTATCAAGTTCAGCGGTAAAATTTATAAGACCACGAAAAATTCCTGGGTTTTCGGATGTCGAAGTTTCATCGTGACCCCTAAGCGCAAGTTCGAACAATCCACAAAATTTTATGCAATCAATGATTTTGGATAACACATACCTGTTTTTTAGAACGTTTTCGTTAAACAATCGAATATTCGTCCAATATGCACTGTCCAGCTTTTCACGAATATTAACATTACCCATCAAACCCAGGTTCATAACATTGTTTAAGTGGTTTTTCGATATTTCATGACGTTTAATTTTTTCGCTTAGGTGCACCAAGTCGGTTACACCAACTATGGTCCAAGTTTTTTCTCCACCAAACAAAAGGCACGGAAAACAAAAAAGGGAATTATTTTTATTGCATCCGCATATCCAGTCGTTTCTGGCATAAATGTCTCTTGTAAAAATCCTTTTATACGATTTTCCCCGGCTTGAACCACACTTTTCTATTAAAATATCGGGCAACGGCCGTCCATCTTCTTTTAGTTTTAATTTTTCTTCATACGTATAGAGGGAGAATTTTTTAACATTAATTAAATCATATACCACATTCATTCTTACAAAAGAATACAACAACAAATACAAAACACAAAAATACACTGAATTAACAGTCTTCTAGTTAAAATAACAAACGTCTACGCGAAGCGAAAAACAAACGACCGGGAAGTAAGAACTGTATGTTGGTGCAGCTCCGATTTGGCTAAAATTTCGCTATCTCAACCCAGAACCAAGAGCGGCGCGGAGCAAAATTACGGTATTGAAATGGGAACCAGAACTCGAAAGTGGCCCAGCTTTGTTGTGTTGTAAGCGTTAAGCGTTAGAGATCTTTACCGGTCGTTTGGATGACTGTAGTGGCGACACGGCGAATGTTTATAATAAAAACTGTTTATGCAGCCGTGCGTTTGAAATATTTATACACTGTCGCACTTAAATATTAAATAATTAAAAAATTAGTCAAGTAATAAGACAATTTTGGGAGTTCTGCAGCTCTGCAGCCCTTATGCACTAGCCGCCCCTGCACTGTATGGCATACAGCAGGAGCCGTGGACGGATTAAATGGGCAAGTCCGACGCTTAAAAGGCGAGGTAGGAGCCAGGAGAGAAAATTAAAATCTCGTCGTCTCATTGGTGGTTCCATTTTTAAATTATCCTACTTTATATCAACACTGTACATACTGTTTCAAATTTTAATAGTTCAATAATGTTTTTTTAGAAAGCATAACTTTTTATAAGGTGTAACTTTTTCTGGTAAAATTAATAATAAAGTTTCCCAAATGTAGAAAACGTACGCGGACACATTGTATACTGTATATTATATGTTTTTTTATAAAAAATAATAATTTGAAGATTGACAAATTTTAAAACAGTTCTCAAATTGATCAGTTTTGTACTTTTTTAGAAAAAAATAAGAAATTTTACATTCTAAAAATATTGCATGGGTGCTATAAACAAGAACAAAAAACAACATAAAAGACAATATTGTAGTACAGGCCACCCACGGCGCGCCATTGAAAAACAATCCGTACTCAGGGGCGGTTACAAGAGGGCGATGGGGGCCACCCCCCCAGAACTGTGTAATGAAAACAAATCTCTGGGTATTCTAAATTTATTAAATATATATCGTAATATAATATGTACCATTTGAGTCCTAAATTCTTAATTCTAAATGCAACTTAACCTTACCTTTATGGTTGTTTGACGTGTGACAGCATTGTGCGTTTATAACACTAGGTTTTTTAAAATACATTTCTTTCCCTCCTCCTTAAATAAAGTTTTGTATCAACCACTGTACGTACTAAAAAAATGCGAGTGGAAAATTATGTTAATAGAAAAGAGAAATTTCGTGAAGGGTTTATCTTTATTTATTTTTAGGATTTTACAGGTTTTTTTTTAGAATTTGATATTAATGTGGGTCAGGTATTTTCTGCTGCCATTCCAATTATTTCGAAAAAATTAAGACCTTGCCAAACTGAAGACCAAACTCTAAGCGGATGAAATTCAAGGAGAAGTTGTATCGGTGTTAATTGTTTTGACAAGGTTCTTAATATTTTAATTAGCTTAAAAGTGAGAAGCTTAAGAAGTTATTTAAACATTATTTTCAATATTTGGTTTATTAAGTAGTATATTTTTGTATTCATACTTTTAAAATTAAATAAAAAACATCTTTATTTAAGAAATTAGATTACGTAATATCTATAGGATCTCATTATTTATGGCATAATGGGGCTGCAAAAAAGGACAGCTCGCCCACGTTTTAATGTCGTCCTTTTTTTGCTCTTTTATAGGTATAATAATAATGTTCTATAGGTGGGTAGCAAATAGAGCGCAAGTTAATTTAATATGTAGTAATTAGTCTGTCCATGCTTGTACCAGGTATATCTATTTTTAAATCTAATTTATTTATATATTTTGTACTTTGTATTTTGACTTGTGTAAACTTTTTGTACTTAACACGAATAAAGAATTGAATTAAATAGTCCATTATGAGGTTTAATGATAAAGATGTAAATATGTTTGGATATATTCAGTTACAATTGACTTGAGAGGGTGTTAAAATACCGTGCCATTTAGAGGATTTTCTCATGACCTACATATACCAAAGAATAACCCGTAAGACGTTTATAGGACATCCTCACGATTGAACCTATATAGGTTTTTTTGGCCTGACAGTCAGACAACGGGCTATAGTTTGTTGGCCGCCTGACGGCCGCTGTCTCCTATTGACGGAGGGCTGACGTCGGCATACGACGAGCAATATTAATAATAATTCTTTATTACTTCAAAGATCACAAAATGATATAGGATAAGTAAAAAAAACATAAATTCTGTATACAAAACGATACATAAGAAAATTAATTACAGTTTAGATATATTTATTAAAATTAAATGATTTATATTCATCAATCGAGTAGAAGGCCTTTGATGTCAGTATGAACTTAATTTTCCTCAAAATCTTCCGGAGAAGCAAAGCTCTGAAACAAGATGGTAAATTGTTACCTATAGGTATATATATATATATATATATATATTAGGGTGTTTCAAAAAAATCGACTTTTTCTTTTTCTTCAAATGGTCAGCAAATTCTTTCAGAGGATGTCAAAACAAAGACCTCGTTAAAATTTGAGCTTTTAATTTGAAGATTTAGAGGTCGCGGATCGCAATTTTCTATTTCCCATTTAAATAACATATGAAATTTTTTTTTTAACTTTGGAATTTTATACGTCTATATCGAATCAACTTATGGCAAGGAACATCTTGGATTCTTATAGTAAATTTAAAGCTCTATAAAAAATGTCTCTTATAATTTTTCTATAAATTGATTTCTTCCAGAGTTATTCGAGGCCAAAGTTTGATTTCCATCGAATTTTCTCGTTTTTTTCAACTTTTAGCATCATGTAGAAAAAAAATCACATATTTATATCTGAAACATAGGAAGTGTTGTAAAAAAAACAAAAAAAACAAAAAAGTCACTTTTTTCCAAAGCCTACTACAAAGTTTTAATGAAAATATGAGATTTGTATAATATGCAAAGTAATTTATTTATAAATGCATTTTTCTCGAAAATGGTGCATCTGAGCAATTCAAATCAAGAGTACCTATTTTTCGTAAAAAACTATAAATTCTCATAATTTCATAAAAAAAATTAAATTATTAACCCAGAAAAAAGTTGGGGCTATTTTTGTAACTTTGCCCCCTCCAAATGTTACGCCTATGATTAAATTTTAACAGTTTTGATCATAGATCTAGATTCAGCATGTCAAAATTACCAAAGTACCTACCTAAAATTCATTTGTTCATGTTCAACCCTCTAGGAATAGTTTTAAAAAAATTATCCTCTTAGGCTCCTATTCAGGGGCCCGTAGCACCTTTAGGGAGCATTTTTTGATACATGTTTATTAAACAAAAAAAAGTGTTATTTTTATACGAATAATGCACTGTTTAAGTTTGCCCCCCCCCCCCCGACACCCGTATAATGATAATTGTATCATAAATGTTAAAAAAACGCGAAAATTCGATGGAAATAAAACTTTGGCCTCGAATAACTCTGGAAGGAATCAATTTATAGAAAAATGATAAGAGACCTTTTTTGTAGAGCGTTAAATTTACTATAAAAATCCAAGATGATCCTTGACATAAGTTGATTTGATTCAGACGTATAAAATTTCAAAGTTAAAAAAAAAAAAATTCCCATGTTATTTAAATGGGAAATAGAAAATTGCGATCCGCGACCTCTAAATCTTCAAATTAAAAGCTCAAATTTTGACGAGGTCTTTGTGTTGACATCCTCTGAAAGAATTTGCCGACCATTTGAAGAAAAAGAAAAAGTCGATTTTTTTGAAACACCCTAATATATATATATATATAAAAGGTAGCTCCGACGAAAAAAGTAAATTTTTACATATAAGGTTAGGTGCTTAGGGTAACATGGAGTAACATGGTAGTAAGGAGTAATATTACCATGCCTAGTGTTATAATTGTGGTTTGCGTTAAGGAAGCAAATGAATTTAAATTTTGTTTAACAAAGTTTTTTTTATATAGACATGGAAATGTTCTTTTATTATTATTAAGTTAAATTCGGGCAAATTTGCTCCAAATTGCTCTTTTTTATTTTCCCAAAATAACAATTACATAGCGAATTATGGAAATGAAATTTGAATAGAAACAATTTAACAATACATTGGTCAGTCAGCTGCTGTAACCTCTTTAACGCGAAGCAGTAACTTGCACATTTTTGCTAATGTAGTTCACGTGATCCTTATAAGTAAGCGACAATGTAAACACACAGTAATTTTGAGCTACTTACTTGTTGAATGGATTTTCCGTAGAGTTTTATTAGGAAGCATATACAAATAACTGGCATTGCCTGGATAAAATTCCATCAAAACAGTACTAGTTTATTGTAGGAAAAACATTGAGCAGCAATATTTAAATTGTCATTAAGTTTCCTTGATGTGAATTTTTTCTCTTTTTTGCGTATATTAAAGTAGTTTTATCGGTAGTGTCGTGAGTGATAAAGACTTAATAATAAAACTAATAAATAATGATCTCTGCAAGAATGCATCAGAAAACCAGAAAAGCGGCATTGCCGTTGTGACAAAAATATCCGGAAAACAACCGAAACTAAACGAGACTCCTAAAATTGCTCCAAAGCAACTCGAAAAGCCTAAAATTGTGCCAATTACACCCACAAATGAAAAACCTAGCGAGAATCCTAAGATTTCCAGAATTACAGGAAATGAAGAAAGGATTCAATCAAAAAGTAAACGCAAAGCAATAAAATATAGCACTGGTGTGACAGACAATAGTCTTGCTGCCTTTATGCCAATGTCCCATATTCAAGTTTCCAAGGTAGGACTCAACAACACCAGATTGTAAGGAACTTAAATCTAATAGCTACAATAACTCAAATCTAATAGCTACAAGAGTTTCAAGGTTTTCGTACCAGAAAATGTATCCTCTAAACTATTGTACACTTCCCTTTGGCCCCTAGCATTGCTATAAAAATATTCATAACATACAATAGAAATTTTCAAGTAACTACCAGCACAATAAATCAAATTTAATACTGGAAAGTAAACTTAATAAATTTAAAAATTACAACATTTTTCATCTTAATATTCAATCAGTCAGGAACAAGGTAAATGAATTAGAGTCTTTTTTAATTGATAAAGAAATCTCAATTATCTGCTTAACAGAACACAGTGATGAAATTGATCTATTAACATTGATTAACTATATAATGGCCTCATTTTATTTTCGAAGCTTTTCTAAAGGTGGTGGCTCTTTTATTATGGTCAGACCAAATCTAGATTATACATGTCTAAAAAAGGTTGAAGACTTATCATCTGAAAAAGATTGTGAACTTCCAAGTATCTATGTATCAACCTTAAATATTGTGGTAATATGTGTTTATAGATCTCCATCAGGTAACTTTGCTTGTTTTTTTAGACATTATTAAAAAATTCAAAATTTCAATGTCCAATTTAATAAATCCAACAAAGTAACCACTCGACTACGCGACTTACTGGCTTCATTCAATTTTAAGCAAATGATAACTTCAGAAACTAGAGGTAAAAACTGTATAGATAACATTTTCATAAATTAAGATACATGCTTTGCGGGTTCATTGGAAACTAACTTGTCGGATCAATATGTACAGTTATTAAACTTTGTACCTCCTACTGTTATTGCTGAAAATAAACTATGCCGTAAAATTTGCAGGCCCATCACAAAAATAGGAAAGAACATATTTTTTAATGCAATCTCAACAATTTCTTGATATAGACTTACTATCAGCGGGACAACAATTCGACAAGCTTGTTATGTTGGTTAAGAGCTCATTTCTTCAAGCTTTTCCAGAAAAACTTTACAACAATAAACCCAACTTTACATACAATCAAAGCTGGTTCAGTCAAAGCTTAAAGAATATGAGGAATCAACTATCTTTCCTAAACGAACTCTGCAAAATGCATCCAAAAATAATTTTATCAAAACTCCAAAAAATATTCAAACTGCAATAAAAAAAGCTAAAATTGAATTTAATGACAATTTAATTAAAAACTGAAACTCATTTATTAAAACTATGTGGGAAATCATAAATGACAAAAGAAAAATCATAAATGACAAAAGAAAAATCATAAATGACAAAAGAAAAATCATAAATGACAAAAGAAAAAATTTCAAAATACCAACTACATATTATTTCTTTAAATAAATTTAACAAGGATTTTCTAAGTATAGCTGAATCTTTAATTAGAAATTTAACTTAAAAATTAACTTTATTTTTTTATTAACACTGTTAGAGACGTAATAAAATCATTAAAAAACTCAAATACTCAAGATAAATATGGACTATAAACCTTATTAAGGGAATATGTTACCTCATTGTTATACCCTTAACTAAAGTAATAAATCATTGTATAACAAAAAACATATTCCCTAGCACGTTAAAATAGGCATTAGTGATACCAATTTTCAAAAAAAGGCGATACCAATGACTTAAATAATTACAGACCTATCTCATTATTGCCAATTTTCTCTAAAATGTATGAAAAGATACTAGTCAAATAGTAAATTACTTTAAGGATAACAATGTTTTTTATGCTCAACAATTTGATTTTAGAAGGAGTAGGAACACCTCCCAGGCTGTATTAGAGCTAGTTAACAAAATAACAAACTGCTTTGAACAGCCAGGTTTTAGGCTGTCAAAATCGCAAAAGACATTGAAATTTTTAAACTCCTAAATATTATAACAAATTACCTGAAACAATAAAAAATCTAAAACCAAACTCATATAAAGCTTTACTAAAATCACTTTCTTTCTATTCATATGATGAATTTCTACACTGTGATTTGACTGTGATATAATATTATTGTAACTTGTATTATGTACCCTTAATTTTTTAACCAAATTGTACCTGTCTATATTTCTACCTTTATGTTTATATTAGTGGCAATTGTAAATACTATGCATGTTAACAAGAAATAAATTTATTATTATTAAAAGAACAGTTAAAGCTGTTTAAATAATACCTCAAATCATCGTAATATATTAAAAATATAAAAGGCCCTACAACGCTGCCTTAGGCTACTACTATGTCTATTTTAGCATCATCTGTAATATAGAAAATTGATTATATCTCAAAAACTGTTCTACTTTTATAACTTTTGACAACATTCTCGGATTCAGCGGACAATTTTACATAGGAATTGACTGCTAAATGTCCGGTTGATAAATTGCTGTTGACGAGAATTATTAGTGGCTGATTTTTCACTGTGAGAATTGAAAAAATATAATATTATAATAATAAATTTTCATATTAACACACATAAGCCTTTATGAGGCCCCTAGAAGCCAAGGGATAAGACAAAAGATTCGATTATCTCCTAGGCAGTAAAAATAATTTAGACCAATCAGGTAACGTTTTTTACATCCTAGTCTGTAAAAAATGAGAAAAAAACCATTAGGACCAATAAAAAAAGTCCTTTCTCCTCATTATGACATAATTTACTATTAAGACACAAGAAATAGGTTAGGTTGGATGGGTGGTGGTGGTCCTAACAATTATTAAATGCTTCAAATTTTTTTTATCTAAAACAAGGCGGCGAGAGCTTATTTATTACCTGGCAAACATTCTATTGCGTCAGCTAGCTTTTGCCCCCGTGTTTTATATACAATTTTTTTTCAATAATTTAATTAGAATATTTAAATCTAAACTTAAACTTAAAAAGACCGCTAATATTGCTTACAGCAAAAAGTAAGTAATTTTTACATCTTACACTGAAAAAAGTCAGCGGAACCCATGGTTATGGTAAAATAGGCGCCAACCAGTAGAACCTTAGTTGTTACCATTACAGAATGGTAATAAGTTTTGCAGAATATCTAGACATTTCGCACATTGTCAGATTTTTGACTTTACTTTTGCTTTAGGTGAGTTTTACTTTAAAACATGGAGCGAGAACAAGTTGTAAGTAGGTACCTAACCCCCAAAAATCAATATTATAATACCTATAATAGGTAAAATGCGTTTTACGATACGTACCGGAAGTAGTTCCACAATATCCCAGTCCTTTAATAACTGTTCCATACATACTCATAACACGATAAAAAACAGTATACTATTACAGAACTACGCACTATGCAAACCCGTAAACAGGCAACCACCAAATGGCCGAATTTTCCCTTGCCCCTTCATTCGTACCTAAATTTCATTAATTATATCATTATTAGTATTAACAACAGTAGTGTAAACGTCAAAAAATTACTATTTGTAGTGGTAAATAGCTTAAGCTATTTATTACGAACCAATTGTATTGGTAAAATTAACCATGACGCAGAGCTGTACAATTTTGAACTATTTTGATATAATCCGTGCCACTTATAGTAGTGGTAAATTTAATTTACAAATATGCCATTTCGTAGTGGTATGTATCTCTAATTTAATATTAATTCTAGTAACATTGTCCTTGTAGTTAGTCAAAGGCACTTTACTACTACAAAAGTAAAATAAAAGTGAGAAAATTTTTTTCAGTGTTTATGAAATTAAATTGACAACAATTTTAGTGGATCAAATCAGTTTTCTTTACCTTTTTATTGTTAAGGTTGAATTATGGCATTTTAAGCTACCTGCAATGTGGAATATAAGGTAGTATAGTCAAGCCTTTAATACACTTTTTCCGGCATTAAAAGTTTTCTTCCACAAAGGCTGCTTACGTATTTAAACGGGAATTTAGGGTTTCCCCTTTGGTTTAATTTTATCTTAGTTTCGTCGTTGAAACTTAAAACCACCATTCGTTTAGGTCAACCAGCGTCCTTTCAAACTCCCATTGAAAAAGCAATTTTTAATGGCTGGTGTGAATTGGTCGGTTGGAAAATCAATAGTTGTTTTTTTTAAATAAAGCCAAAGTTAATTTTAGTAGGTTAAGGTCTTTATTATTACAGTTCCAATTGAAAAATAATAGTAAAACAATATTTTTTATAACATGATATTTTGTACAGGTGAGTTTTTTGCTACAGCCAGCTGCTTAATAAGGATTCAAAATTATTTTTTCCAGGCTATATTTTTACCTACAAATTTTTAAATAAAAAAGTAAAAATAGTTTTTCTTTACCATTTTTCAAAATTTCCAAAATTATTATACATAGCCCAATGTTGGCAATTGATTAAGCCGATATATCGGCTAGACAACGTTCGTAATACGTTGAACAAAAATTGTTTTTTTAATGATGACCATGAAGCTTAAGCCGACAAACCTCACTTTATACTTTTTATAGTTGTTATTATAGTTGTAAGTACGTTTTATGTATCGTTTATCAAAGAAAACTGTGACTTGAAGATAATATGTTGTATGCCATTCAGCTGAGACGTGTCTTTTTGTGCTTGGCTCAAATACAGGCCTCCGCTACCGCGTCGGACTTCTAACTTTAAGCTCGGCACAAAAATACTCATTTTCAGCCTTATGACATAAATAACTATTTTATCGGTATCTAAAAGGAAGATATTAACTTTATGACATGATTTCAAAAAATCGCGTAACTTCTCTAAAAAATGTTATATTCTTTCAAATTGTTTCCTAGATAGTTTATTGCATAGAGTGAGGTTTAAATTTGTTATTGGAAGCAAAAACCTGTTTTTCCGCAAAAGTCAAAAAATGTCAACTTTGTTAACTTCAATTCATGATGTCAAAGTTTGATTTCACAGACGGCGGATGGTTGCCCATAGCAGCGTAGAAAAAAGTACTTTTTTGTACGCTCACGGGCGTAGAAAAAAGTACTTTTTTGTACGCTCACGGGCGTACAAAAAAGTGAAATTATATAAATTTAAAAGAGAAAGTAAAAATTCATTGAACTAGGGATATATAAACAAAGGACATACTTTTAAACTTTATTAACGATAATTAATGGTAAAAATACAATTATTTAAGGTTGCACCGGAATAATTTAATGCAACTTTTGAGTTATTAACTTCTAAGTCATCACCATTTTGTTCAGAGTTTAATAAATTTGGTAATAAAATTTCCCTTGACTCCTTACTTGTTGTTGCTTCTGTTATATCTACTGCGACAGAATTTTGCTCATCAAAATCTGAATTCAGGTTCAGTGAAGAAGAATCTGACATTTGTTTTGCAGTTTCTTTTGTATGTATCTCTATGTATCCTTCGGCCACACTGCTTGACTTCCAGCCTCCATGTCGCTTTAAACAAGTGATATCAGCTCCCCCATCTACAAGCAAAGTAGCTGAAGTTCTTCTTAAAGCATGGCCTGTGTAATTTTTTAAATCCGGTAGTTTTAAAAAAGTTGCTATTTTTTTGGGGACGTTACTAATTGTATGAATTCCCATGATCATGCGATAACATTTTCCATTTTGAAATTTAAAAAAAAATCGTCGTCTTTCAAAAGCATGTGGACGTAAAGAAGTATATTTTCTATACAGGTTTACGTACTTTTCTCCAATAATTGTAAACGATCGTGGCTTTTTCGTTTTATTATCAGGAATTTTTATATGAATAACAGATCCTAAATCTTCTATATTGTCTATGCTCATATTCACCATTTCTTCGCACCTACATGCTCCTGACACGCCTATTATTAAAACTATCTGAAAGTAGCATATATTTTAAAACATAAATGTAATTATGCATTATTATACCAAACCTTAATTCCTATTGCTCATTAGGGGCTTGATTTAAAAAGTATTCAAACTGTTCCTTTGTGAACACATTTGAATTTTTGGGGGTATAGCCTTCATTCTGCTTTTTTAAATAAGCACGTAGCTTCATATATTTGCTAATATCTAATCCATGTTTAATATTCAGCAAAGATTTAATCATGGAATATTGGGACCACATGGTGGAACTCTTCATTTTAAGTTTGGTTGCTAGTTCATAAAAATAAGCTAGTAGCACATTTTCCGAATAATTTGTAATGTGTTTCTCATTGCACCATGTGAGAAATCTTTCATAAGTATGATTATAAACTCTGCTTGACTTAGTTGGAATTAAATCGTTCGTAGCTGCTTGAGCAATGATAACAACATCGGGCGGCGTACCGTTAAGTTCAGAATCAGACATAATGTAATCTATAAGAAAATTTGTTTAATATATTTTAATACTACAAGTCTAGCTCATCTACTCACCAAAAATGCACAGCACAGAACAGATGCACAGTCCCTTTGTTACTGCTCTAAATGTTTTGGTTGAAATGTCATAATTTTTTTGAAATGTCATATTTTTTTTGCCTTGACAACCTTTAAGCCACAGAATTACATTTTTCTTTTTTTTTTTTTTAAATATTCATTTGAAAACCGTTTGCGGAAAAAATAGCATGTTTTATTCGGTGTAAAAGCACTTTTTGTGGCTCGCCTGAAATTTGCCAGCCTCACTACGTTCGGCCGGCAAACATTCAGTCTCACCACAAAAAGTCTTGCTTTTACTCCTAATAAAACAATATACTATTTTCTAAAGAACTGATAAAGGTTTTTACTGAGAGTCACCAACCGAATAAAAATAATGATGAATCGATTTTTTTCAACGTTAAGGACCAATAGCAACTGCATTTATTAGTAGACATAAAAAATATGTAGAAATGGTAATCCAGCCATTGATGAACAAAAAGGGAAATTGTAGGATGATGGCTTGATCAAAAAACAGACAGAACGTATAGATATTTAACAGTAATGATATTTTTGCTGGAGGACTCTACTACTCATAGTGAAGTCGTTGTAATCGACATTAAAATGACTCGTGCTTCATTGCAAAAAAACATTTGGGTGTTACTAAAAATTGATTTAAAAATGGTGTTAAGTAAATTAAAAAAGAAATCATAAGCTTCACGTAAATTAAAAAAAAATCATCCAAAAATCCATGAATTAATTAAATACGAATTTAATAAGAATTAACCAAAATATAAGACTTGAATCAATCAGCAAGCATATCTAACAAGATGTTTAAAAAATAAGTTCGCTTCTGCAGTTCTTGAAGAATCTTTTTATTTGGATTAAGACTCAAAGTTATGAAATTGATTTTTAGAGAACTCTCATGAACTTTCATAGTTAATTTTATAACGACCTGTTTTTGACTTACCTGTAATGATCAAGCCATTCGAATAAGTGTTTTTTTAGTCTTTATTGATCAATGATCAAAGGGCGAAGTTTTACCACTTAAACCTGGACAAACACAAATAAACAGCCATAACCATGTGGGATTCGAACCCACGACCAATCGACTTGTAGTTCGCAGCAGTGAGTACTACACCACCGAGTTCAAAAAGAATTCTGCAACGAAAAAATTAAAAAAAAAGGCTTGATTTAGAAAGACAAAAAATATTTATGACCAACCCATCAACCTACAATTGCCCTTTCTTTTCATCAATGGATGGATTACAATGTCGACATATTTTTATTTAAGAACAATATGGAATTATAATAAACAAATAGACTATTATCACAATTTGCTTTTCAACATTTCTCTTCCAGACGAGGGTACGTTTTTTATTGACTTAACTGTCAAACGCTATAATAACACTATGATATGAACTAATTTTGGGCTGCTAATTTTAAAAATGTTACTCTAGAGCGTCTAGGATTTAAAATAATTACGTAATTGCTCTGCTCAACCACCTCAGAATGTAAGTTTTTCTGTTAATTTTTTAATTATTTTTTAAATTATTTTGCCTTAAATTTATTCTGAATGTACTGAGTAATCGGTATACGTCAAATAGATAATATCTAACCTATGTACCTATATCATTTTAAATACTAAAACTAAAATTAAAATGTTTTTTAATGTAAAACAAAACAAGCTTCATTTGACATTTTATGGTTATTTATTTTAATTATTGAATTAAAAAGGAAGGAAATTAAACAAGTTTCGGTATGAAAATTATCTTCGACTATTATTTGATATTATCCACATTAAGCCCACAAAATGCATTGCATAATTTTGCTTTAAGGGCAATCCGACCTCATAAAAATTTTTCTTTTTCAATCTTAAATTTATTAAATTGTATTAAATATAGAATTGAATTATAGTATTAATTAATTCTTTTCATCATCGTCCGTCTTTTGCTGCAAATTTTAGCAAATATCTCCTAGCAATTAATCCAACTTCTTTCTGCTATACAAAGGGTCTAGATTTACAGTTAACTGGTAAAATAATTTAAAAAATAATCAACATTTTAACGAAATCACTTTATATTATATTATATTTGGGAAGAGCATTTTATTATGCAATTATTTCGAATCCTATACGTTCTGGAGCAAAACGAGTGGCATTTTTGTAATCAGCAGTTCAAAATTAGGGAATTTAGGTGGGCGTAGTCAATGTTAGTAATTCAAACTATCATAGTGTAATTATTGTCTCTATTGTTATATACAAATCCAAGATTTGGTCTATAGTCTATGGTCTAAAGAAGGGGTGGTCATAGTGGTCCAATATTTATGTACAATGTGGTTCACAATTATATGAAGAAGAAAAATTATTGAATCTTGCCTCCACGTAGCTCATTTTTGTATGTGATTCCCGGTGTTAAATGCGGTAAACTTTTTTTGATTCATCAATTACATTTCTTAGCTACATTAACGCATACTTGAAACTGAGCCCTTCCTGTTCCTCTATCGATTTTTGGAATACCCCAAAGTTCTTCATGGCCATTCCCGGTGATAAATGCGGTGAACTTTTTTTTTATATTGTGTTATGGTGGGAAATACTCTTGCCTCTCTTTATCTCATTGCATATATAAAGTTACGGAATTTCCAACACGGTAAACGATCCTAAAAAGGGGATCATTCTCGTCTGCAATATTTGATACGTATCAAGAAATGTGGTTATGTAGGTTTGATAGTCAATTATATGCCAAGCTTTACAATTTTTAGGACTAAAAAATAAACATTATGTCAAATTTTTCAATCATGGCAAATGAGAATCCCTAAGGCATGTTTCAGAATAATTTATTAATCATATAAGAAAACAATTACTGACCAGAAAAACAGCAAGCACTTATAAGGAATTTTTTGAGATTGTCCCTTCTGTTATGCAAAATTCTTGTATTTAAACAAATTTACCTTAATTAAATGACAATTCTATAGTCTAAACATTGCTACAATAGTGTGTAAAATTTAATTAAATTATACGGAGTGGTCCCAGAGATTCTATTTTTTCAATTTTACCGTGCTCTTAGTTTGACAAAATTATGAACTTAAATATCATTAACAAAAAACGGAATTTCAAAACAATTTTTTTACTGTAACATATGGGTCATGCCTACTACACAATTATGTGATTATTTTCAAAATCGGCGATTTCGTGAAAAATTCTGGTCCTTCTTGACGTGGCTTGACTCATTGCAATAACGATTTAAATTGTATGAAATATTGTTTGCCATGAAGTTATATATTTTATTGAAATTAATCAGCACAATGAGGGGCCCGAGCCCCCTGAGCCCCTTATAAATACGCCACTGGGAACACAGCAAAAAATTTGCCTGTGTAAATTTTCTAGAGTACCTGGTAAAAATTTTAGAGTTAAAATCTAGGGTAAACGTCATGCATTATTTTAACTCTAAAATTTAATCTTATCTATTTTTCATCTAGGTAACTCTTTTTTTAACTCTAACTTTAGATTAAATATATTTTACAATATTTAGTAACAATGTAACTCTATTTCTATTATAAAAACATTTACAAAATTAGAGTAGATATTTTCACTAAATCAATTAAATTATAACTTTTATAGTTATTTTTAAATCTGGTACATGGTACAGTTTTATCTAAATATCTCTAATAAATTCTTATTAGTGCATATTTACTCTAAAATGTGTAGATTTAACTCTATTTAGAGTGATTGGCTCACAGGGGGTGTTTCTCTTTCCATTTTACTAGCGTGCATTTGTTCATTGTTTCATTGGAATTTGGCAGTGTGACAGTGATTTTGTGTGCATTATTAGTATTAGTAAGTACATTCTTATAATAATTATTATTCTTTTATTTATGTATTTGGGGTAAATTGAATAGTTAACACGTTGCAAAGACATAAATAAAATAATAATTAATACAAGTATTTAAACGTCTTAAATTATTGTATACTACTACACATTCCTTAAAAAATACCTATATTATATTAATTAACCATTTTTGTTAAAATATTAATTTAACAAGAGGTTAAATAACACGATTTAGAGTAATTTTAACACTACGATGGCTATAAAAAATAGCACTATTTTTGGTAAAAGTTACACTGCAATGAACACTACTATTGGGTCATTCCACGTTACTCGGGGATTTTTGTCCCGCCCGTCACAATTAAAAATTGTGAGTAAAAACTACAAGTTATAAAATTTATTTAAAAATATTGTTTTATTATAATTTTAATAAGTTATAAGCACAATAAAAATAATATTATAAAATATTAATTTTATAACTTGTGGTTTTTACTCACAATTTTTAATTGTGACGGGCGGGACAAAAATTACCGAGTAACGTGGAATGCCCCTATTGTAAATATCCAACTCTAAATAAGTTGGTCGTATACACCACCTAATAAGTGAACTTTAGAGTTTTATATTTACTCTATTTTTTTTTTACTGTGAATAGGTACATATAACTAAAAAAAATAAAAATAAAATAAAAATAAATAAATAATAAAAAAATGTCGAATCTTAGTTAAGATTTTCATGAATTAAAACAAAAGAAGCACATTTTGGGGTTTGCCCCAACTCTTTTATTCAAATATAGTAAAAAATTCTTATACATTGCTTAAATTCTCTTTCACAGAGATATAAAGATAACTTTAAAATTTGTGTCCAAATTTAGTTGGAAGGGATTACGAAAAGGTTCTTATTCTAAAGTTATAGGGGTTTAACACGACACGTAGCAAAGTTGCAAACAAATGTGTGGCCTAACTTAAACCATTTTGTCTCTTTATATTAACTTTTTGGCCTTTATTTATCTAAAATACATACATATTATAAAGTTACTTGGTTAAAAAGTTTACAGTAGACAAAGCTTAATAATTAACATTTTTAGTTTATTTATTCTTAAATAAATTATTTTTACCCGTATATATATATAGGTATTTATATCTCTATATTATGCTCAAATTTCTTATATGTATTGTACTTGACTGAAAACGATTTCGAAGCCAAGTTTAAAAAGTATTTAAAAATAAACGCTTGCTGCTGTTAAGTTAAAAAAGTGGGCATATTATAAAGTTATAATTTATATTTTTATTATTTTGATCGATGATCTTTTCTGGTAGAGATTCTATTAGTGAAGATCTTCTGTGGTTTCTAGGTGAAAAACTTAACCAAGTGGATATTCACAGGCTCAACAAATGGTAGTCTGATGTTACAAGGTTTGGGCATACACTGAATGCATTAAAATTTACCAGTCAAGCTATCTTTTCTTAAATAAACAGATTGAAATTCGGTCAATTAAATTTGTCACTGGTAAACCGTGTGACACAAGGGTGTCCGTTATTTACCAACTTGTTTTTTTTTCGCAGCGCCCCCTAAATTTTTAGTTTATGGCCTAATAAAAATTATCAGACTCATATAAGCCCTTAATATTCATATTAAACCTTGTCACAAAGACGATACATTTCCCATTTAAATAACATTCGGATTCGGCAAGTTTAACAATTAATTTTTTTTCTCCCGAGCAAATTAATATGCAGCAATAAAAGACACATATTTTTATAGAAAATTAAACGCTGTACAAAAAAGCTTTCTTAAGATTTTTTGATAAATTCCTGGTTTATTTAAGGTTGAAGTTAAACTTATAGTAATTTTTTCGATTTTTTTACTTTGACTGCAAAATTATAATTATTTTTATGAAAATTAATTGTTTATTTTTGAAAATATGTGATTTTATAGTATTATTAAAAAAGTAAAATTTATTAAAAAGAGATAAGTGAAAATTATTGACAAGAGATTCCGATAAATTAAAAAAAAATTATTACATTAAACGAATCTGGTAGGTACTAGTTTTACTCAATTTTAGTACGATTACTTTTTTTACATAATATTTTTTTTCTGTAAAATTCTACAGAATTTTATACGATTTTATAAAATATTATAAAATGAAAACATAACAACATAAGAAATATATCTACCTAATTATAAAAATGTATGAATAAATGTTACATTTAAAATGTAAAAGTACAATAACAAACATTAAAACATTAATGGCTTAATAAAACATGTGTTCTAAGTAATCTCTTAAATTGTTTAATATCATCACGGAGTTTAATACCTATCTTTGGGCAATTTATTAAATTCTAAAAGACCTTTATACATTATAGAGTTTAGCATTTGACTGGTGTTGCACTTATCAAATAATATAAAATCATTACAATTTCTCGTGTTATATGAGTGGACCTCCTTAAAATATTGTGTTTTCTCACAGATATAATGAGGTAACATATTATGTTTAACTTTAAAAATCAACAGAAACACATTAAATATAATTAAAAATAAAGTATAAAGTATTATTATTATTATTATTATTATTATTATTATTATTATTATTATTATTAAAAAACAGGTTTATAATAATTACATTTTAATATTGTTCGTAAAGCTCTATTTTTTACCACTTGGAACTTTTTTATCATATAATTGGGTAAATTGTACAGAATGGTGGAGCAGAACTCAAGATGCGGTGATGCTATACTGTTGTACAATAACAATTTTGTATGCATCGTTAAGTGCTTACTAATTCTAGAAATAATGCTAACTTTTTTAAAAAACTTTCGCAATATATAGACTATAGTCTGCAATATATAGACTATAGTCTGCGTGAGAATGGAAATTTAACTCATTGTTAAATATAACACTCAGGTATTTAATCTGGTTTTCAGGCATAATATTTATGTTATTTATCACTATATTTACATTATTTAATGCAGTCAGATTTAATTGTGATTTTCTTCAAAACAAGCAAAATTTGGTTTTATCAGGATTTATACTTAAATTATTATTGCACAGCCATTTGAATATACAATCAAGATCATGATTTAGAATTGTTTCCATGTGTTTAACATCAGTTCCGCTTACATAAACCATCGTGTTGTCTGCAAATAATTCAATTTGACAATGGTTGACTACCTTGACTATATCGTTAACAGACAACAAAAATAATAATGGACCTTGCGGTACTCCATAATTTACAATAACAGGATTTGATGTTGCGTTTTTATATTTACCTTTTTGCTGTCTATTAGTTAAGTATGACTTAACCACTTTAACACTGTTGCGTTTAGACCATATTTGTTTAGTTTATTTATTAATATATCCCTATCAACTGTTTAGAATGCTCTCCTTAAATATAAAAATACAGCCAGCACTATTTTACCCTTGTTTTTTGGACTTTTGGTACTAGCACAATTATGGATCTCTTCCATTCTTCTGGAACTACTCCGGTGTAAACGGACGTGTTTAATACATCCAACAGACGATTTCCCGCAACATCACAAATATCACAAAGGACTTTTTTTGATACTCCACTTTTACAACCACCAACATTTTTCATAGACTATAATTTTTTTCATTTCAATAATTGACACACTTTGGAATTTATCAAAAACATGGGATACAAGGCACAGTTCAACATTACTAGCAACTGTATGGTATTTTGGGATACCACTTACAATGTCTACTATACTAACAAAGTAATTATTAAACTTATTTGCAATGTCTATAGACTTCATTCTTTATGATTGTGCCTTCAAAATTTTCTTCTGCAGGTGCAGAGCTTATTTTTTCAGGTAACAATAGTTTTTAGTACAGCTAATGATGTAGTAATTCTTTTAACAATTATTTTTACAACAAATAATTCGTAGTTACGCATACGTTGTCTTGAGTATGAGATGCAGTAAATGAGGTAAGGTTAATCCATTGGTGAACTCAGAATTGAGCCAATCCAAGTAATTGATATAAAATACCGGTCTCGAAACCTAACAAATCAAGCAAAATCAGATAAATCCAAATTAATACAATTTAAAGTCTTGTTTCAATAAAAATAAAAAAATCACATTATTGTTATTTTAAATTAACTTAAATGGCATTAACATTTTTCAGATTAATCCTGGACAACCCTGTATAGGTCAATGGATAAAACGGTTTTTTATTCAAGCAAATGGAGATAAATCCTGTCAATTCAAGCAACACTAGATAAATCCATTTTGGTTTTTTACTATAACACATGATGCAGGTGGACAAAAATAAAAAAATGAATTTTAAGGTCTTTAAGACCTTAAAATTCATTTTTTTATAATTTATCACTATACTCTATAGAATTCATGGGTTGTTCTTTGTGAAAATGTTGCAGAATGAAAAATATTTGTTTTTCGCTGATAACTCGAAACTGCTTAAAACGGATTTATCTGCTTTTGTCTGATTGCTACTTTAAACTGCGTGCGCGACACGGCTGCGCTATGTCAACTTTGCGAAACGAAATCTGCACAGAAAAAAAGGAATGGTTAATTTAACTATATTAATTTAGTTGACCCATATTTATTTAAATCAACTGTGGGTAGGTTAATGTAAACAAAGATTAGTTTGACGGTACTAAACCAGATAGTTATTTTATTTTTTTAAATTGGTTAAATTAAACCAGAAAACTTTAGAGAAACTAACCCGCTGTATGGTTCAGTTTACTAAATATGTTTTTTGTAAATTAAGAGTTACTTCAACCTTAAGTACTCTGTTAAAACGATTAAAACGTTTGCCATGTATTCCTGGTTGCATAGTATGTACCGATCGCGGCAAAGGCGGTGTGGATCACGTGATGTTTTTAAATCTCGCCTCTGTTGACTTACATTAAGAGTATATAAGGTAGTCCTTTGCTTTGGTGTGACACTACAAGTTGTACGATACTAAATACTTGGAGTATTTTAAGTTGGTGGAACGCATCTCTAGCGAGTGAAGGTTCAATTTTCGTATATAATAGGTACCACTAGTGGTAAAATTTTACCGATAAAATTTTTGATTTTTATACGAATGTTTTTTTCTTGGAAATTACGCAAGTGGCATTAAATTTTAAGACCACGAGCCGCTAGGCGAGTGGTTTTAAAATAATGCCACTTGCGTAATTTCCAAGGAAAAATCATGAGTTAATAAAAATCAAAAATTTTTTCAGGGAAAATTTTATCACGAGTGGAATTCGGCAAGACTATTTCACGAATATTTTTTTAGGTACAAAAAAGGTTTTAATTAAATATTTATTCAAGCATTAAATTTTCAAATGAAACTACAAAAACAAACCAAACTTACAAACTAGAAAAACTAATCAAAACCTAACAAAAATGTAATATGAAAATCATTTGTAATAATTATTAATAGTAAAATTGCAGTTTTGATAAACAACAGCTTGCTGGTTTTGATGTTCATGGTGAACTGTGTTCAAAGAATTTGTGAAGGGAATAAAAGATGAACCTTCAATTCGATTTTCCACTTCAACTGGTCTCATTTTTTCTACCATATTAGAATGATGTGCTGCATCAAGCTGAAGATAAGGTTTGATGGACTGCCCGTGCGAGTGCCCAGTTATCTTGATTAGTTGTTGTTCTCCTATTCCTTGCTTGGCTAATGTGGAAACAGCCGAAGAACGATGGGAGTGGTTAGTTATTTTATTATTTTTGGTGTCCAAACCTATTTTTTCAGCTGATGTTTTGGTCCATTTAGAGAGGTTATTGACACCCAGTGGAGAATTTTTAAACCAGGGCCCTTTTTGCCAGTTTGGGTTAGGTGTAATAAACAGCCTGTCAGTTGTAATGTTTTTACCTCTTTTTGACAGTAGCATTAAAAGCAATCGAACAGGGCAAAATTCTGGTTTTTGGTTGTTTTTAACTAGCCATTTGCTCGTTGACAGTTGTTTTGACCCTCCCTGATTTGTTTTAGAAAATATTGTATTATATTCAATTCTTTCCATAAACTTTCCTTCTGAATCTAGTTCTTTTTTGAAAAAATGTATTTTACTGTACGCAGCTTCATTGCCCCTCCATGCAAGTTCAAAAGAACAAATATGAAAAATCTTCCTTTGCAATCCATCCGGGCAGTTTTCATCCCAAAGAGACACCATTTTGTAAATATTCTTTATATCAAGTGCTTTTGAACTAACTTTTTGATTTTTAGTTTCTTTTTGCAATATTTTCCGCTTGGCATTGCGCGCATTACGCGCCTTTTGGAACTGCAGGTCTGTGAAGGGATTAAAAACAATGTTGTATTCTGTAAAGTATTTTTCTTGTAACATCTTTGCTGTCACGTTCCATAACGTCTTTATACAGTGTTCTTTATAGTCAGACCCATCCAGCTTCTTCATATTGAACGCATAATCTTCTAATATATTTACAAGTTCACTTAGTTTTGTAGACTGCAGCAACTGGTATCCTTTTGCCTCACAAAAATCCATAAATTGCTTCCAAATTGATGTATTCGTTTTTTTGGTGTTTTTAGGCACTGTTTCTTTAACTGCGGATTCAATTTCTGCATGATTTTTTTGACCGAAACGCATTTTTTTTTGACATTTTTCTTTTAAATTAGAAACGTCAACATTGAAAATTATTTTTCGCATAGTAACCAATAGGTTGCTATACACAAGTATAAACGAGTGTTTTTTTCGTAAGTAATATCATAAGGGCATTTAATTTTTCCGAAAAGAATCGAAAAAACACGTTGCTAAGTAATATTTTAACAAAAAGCATGAGTGCTGGTGGCAACAAAAATCCGAGTCGAAGAGGAGGATTTTTGCACCTGCACGAATGCATTTTGTTAAAAAATATTACTTAGCATTGTGTTTTTTCGATTTTTTTCACAGGAAAAATTAGATGCCCGAATGGTATTTGACAAGACTATTTCATGAGTAACAGTTAACAATTAAAATATAAATTGCAATTTTTGGTGACAACAGCTGTCAAGTTTTGCCGCGGGTAAACTCGAAAAAACTGCTGACAGGTGCTGTCACACAGTTTTTTCACCTAGAAACCATTTGTAATTCAAAATTGCGCGTTTGTGATTGGTGGAACTTAAGACGAGGGAAATAGTCGTAAGTAATATCATAAGGGCATTTAATTTTTCCGAAAAGAATCGAAAAAACACGTTGCTAAGTAATATTTTAACAAAAAGCATGAGTGCTGGTGGCAACAAAAATCCGAGTCGAAGAGGAGGATTTTTGCACCTGCACGAATGCATTTTGTTAAAAAATATTACTTAGCATTGTGTTTTTTCGATTTTTTTCATAGGAAAAATTAGATGCCCGAATGGTATTTGACAAGACTATTTCATGAGTAATTACTTATGTTAACAGTTAACAATTAAAATATAAATTGCAATTTTTGGTGACAACAGCTGTCAAGTTTTGCCGCGGGTAAACTCGAATAAACTGCTGACAGGTACTGTCACACAGTGTTTTCACCTAGAAAGCATTTGTAATTCAAAATTGCGCGTTTGTGATTGGTGGAAATTAAGACGAGGGAAATAGTCACCTGAATAGTAGTTTTATTGCTGCAAAACTGAAAAAACCACTCGTTTTCTGAAATCTGATTGGTCCAAAAAGTAATGAGTGGAATAGTCTGGAATAATACCATTGGTGTTATACTAATAATGCGTCAAGGAATTTCCTGTTTCTTGAAAAATATAAAAAAAATGGCTTAAAAATGTTTCTACTCCAATTATTTCGAGATCTTATATTTTTATTGTTAGGTACTATGGCCAAGTTGTACCAATGCGTTAACCTAGTTAGGTAAACAAATTATATTGAGTCAATTCAACCAAATGTATTTAGTTCATTGGACTGGTAGGTAAATGTTACTAGGTACTACTATATAAATGTTTGTTTTAACCAAATATATAGTTGTAGAATATAACTAAATGCGGTTGTTAAAATACCTAAATGTTTGGTTGGCTCTATTGAAACAACAGATTTAGTTAAATCAAACAAATAATAGTTGGGCTAACCAAACCTTTTTTTCTGTGTGGGAAGTGCGATTTCTGCCTTCCTCTATTCTGTGGTCAAAGTACTAAATCATAATTAAGTGCGGATGCTAATTTTGCAGTCAAAGTAAAAAAACTCGAAAAAATTCAACTTTAACCTTAACCAGTGAATTTATCGAAAAATTATAGGAAAGCTTTTTTGTACAGCGTTCAATTTCCTATAAAAATATGTGTCTATTATTGCTGTATACATATTAAGTTAATATTATTAACTTGCTCGGGAGAAAAAAAATTAAATGTAAAACGTGCCAAAACCCCATGTTATTTAAATGGTAAATGTATCGTCTTTGTGGCAAGGTTTAATATGAATATTATGTGCTTATATGAGTCTGATAATTTTTTTTAGGTCATAAACTAAAAATTTAGGGGGCGCTGCGAAAAAAAAACAATTTAGTAAATAACGGACACCTAATGTGGCACCCCAAAATCGTGTTTTTTCTAGTGTACAGCCTTTTGCAAAGGGTTCAAAACTGTTTGGTTATGTTTATTTCCTAACATACCGTTCTTGCTCAAATTGATTTTAAATTTGTTTAATTTATTAATTATTATTAAATTAAGTGAAGCGAGTTTGATTATGAAATTTAAAACATTTATTTATTAATGCCTATAGGCATATATATATATGTAATAATATATGTAATAATAATAATTGTCTTAAAACATTAAAAAATATAATAATAATAATTGTATTGATATTACTTTTTTATAGCGTTCTGTGAAGCTAGTGCAAAACCCTGTATATAATTATATGAATTTTACCTTATCTAAAACGAAACTTGTTCGTATCTCCCATAATTCTAATTAAAGCCTGGCAAACAGACATGTAAATTAGTTTCAGTCTGGGCAACTCCTTCACCTTTGGGGTGTTGGATGCATTAAAATTTAGACTGAAGATTTCACTAGGGAAGGTCTCGTCGTCTCAATTTCAGCGGAAAATGCAAACGTTCGTCCTAAAGGACACTTTTCGCTGTATGCAGGTCGGATCTTAAGGGTAACGAACTCCTCATGGAATCCTATCAAAAACGTTTTTTTTAAATAATAAATAAGGCGACTTGGATCAGAACATGTATATATCTTAAAAGACAGAAAATAAATACCAAGAGAAGTTGTGTAAAATTCTCATTTAAGTATTGGCAGGGGTGGATTTAAAAATGTGCCGTTTCTAGTTAATATTTACCATTTTTATACCCATATACAGGGTGGGGAACCAAGCTCATAATAAAATATAATTTACCTTTAAATGGTCTATAATTTAAACTTTATTATTGTTAACACTCGTTACTAAAGTGATTGAATATAGCCTAGGCACTAATTTAGACTAATCTGCTCTCTAAAAATGAATTAGTCAAAAATGACTAATTTTATAGTTATTAGTGGCTGCTTTTTCACTTGTACCATGGAATACCATGGTATCCCAAAATTTAATAGCCAATCCTTGTAAAATTGTCCCCTGAATCCGAAAATGCCGTCAAAATTTTTGACTAATTAATTTTTTAGAGAGCAGGGTAAATTTTAAAAATTATTATTATTATTTTATAAGTATTTATTTCTTGGTTAAAGTTAAGTTGTGTTACAAAATAACACAACGTTAACCAGAAACAAATTTTGTTTATTATGGAATGCGAATAATGTTCTTATTGGTACATTTAATTTGGCCAAGAAAAACGTTTTGACGATCTCCGAATTGGCAAGATTTGAAATTTGAAGGTCGGGAATCTTAAAATCGATTTAATATTTTGAGAAAATTGCAAAAATTTTGAATAATCGAGAGAACGAGAGAGATCGAGAGAAACGAGAAATGGTTGGGTTATTTATGGCATAAAATTCGACTTTTGTCAGATTGATCTAACCTTACTTTCTACTTTTAATAATTGTATTACATGCTTAAAAAAAGCATTAAAAATATTTACTATCGTAACCTATTTGGATACAGGGGCTCAAAAATCTTTATTGCATGGTTGCTTATAAATTATGAGTTAAAATTTTAAAGTGATTTTAGTGAAATAGTAAAATAAATAGTTACCCTGTGTAGTCGATTGTAAAAAATGATTATATAAAAATTGCAAACTTTAAAACAACTCTATATTAACAATAAAGTCTACTCTTAAGTAGGAATATAATTAGGTAGGTATACACATTTTAATATTCATTAACTCCATTGACTGTTCCAACACAAATTACATAATTTTTAAAGTAACTTAATAACGTAATGGGAACCAAACACGATCAAATTTATAATATAATAATAGAATAACGTATTACTTACTAAAAACAACGTGCTAAATCTGGTAAATAATATATATAATAATATATATATTTGTATTCCACTCACATGCACTGTTAAAAATTTCTATCTTAATTTTACAACAAAAATAGGAAGGGTTTTTCTCAAACTTTTTACAGGTTGTCCTTGTAAATTTACGACAAACTACAAGTAGTATTATATTTTTCCTAAACTTTTTAGAAGTTAATCTTATAAATTTATAACAAAAATACTAAGAATACAATTTCATTATATATCTGATTCAGAACCGGTTTATCAATGACCAGTTAAAGTTTCAGTAAGATATCTGGCAGATAATCTCCAGATAGACTGGAACTTAACCAAAGATTGATAAACCGGCCCCCAGTATAGTAATTGCCATTCTTGAAACTAAGTTTTATAATTTTACTATACTTTTTAATGGTAAAAAATTGGTAAATTTATTATTATTTTTAACAGTGTGGAATTAAAACATTTTACGCTTAAAAACAATTAACAAAGTAAGCTATTACACTAATTGAATAATGAAAATATTACACCTATTTTTTAATTAAATTTTAAAGGCAAATAATCGCAAGAAAACAATATTAGAAAAAACTTACAACCAAAACACTTAGGTCCAAAATTTTCTTGATTATGATTGTTTCAAGTAGATTGGTATACGATCTTTCGAAATGTGCAATAATAATTTGTTTATTTGAAAAATTAAGAATGCTGCGAGCGTTAGGGCTTTTGTTTTTTATTCTTAAAACATTTACTTTCTTGCTTTTTTACATTCTCGCTGGAATCTCCTTTTAGATTTATTTGGTAAATTTGGATCTTGCAAAACTGTCAAAAATATTTCGTGAAATTATTCAATAAAAAAACTTTTAAAATTTGTTTAACATAAAATGTACAAAAATTATATAACAATTAAAAATTATAAAAAATAGTTTAAAAATGCACCTTGTTTGAAAAAGCTATATAATAATATTTATTTTTAGTTGTTTTAATAGTTTAATAGTTTAAAAATGCACCTTGTTTGAAAAAGCTATATAATAATATTTATTTTTAGTTGTTTTATCATTAATTATCGCAATATTATTAATAAAATATTAATAACACTGCCTATTTTAACCATTTCTCCCTTAACAATAAAAAAATCCTGTTTTTAAATTGCCCCTTTTGAAGATGTATAATACGAAAGAAGCTGGAGCGAGTCGTAACAGTGTTATTGTGGGCCTTAATAAATTTACGGTCATAAGTTAGGTATGGTACGGGTATTGGCGTATTCATTTCCTTTTAGCACGTAAAGTCGAGCACGTAGTTCTCATCGAATTTATGTCCATTCATGAATTTTATAACATTATTCGAAAGTCGACGAATTGTTAATGGCCGATAAACTTTAAGGAATTTGAGCACAAAAATAAGAACCCTTAAGTGTTTTACAACTTTATACAGCTATTTATACGTTGGTATATTAAAATCTTTTACTATAACGAATAAACATGAATATGTTAGAAAAATATTATTTTTCGTTTTTTTCTCCCTGAATGCTATGTAGCCACTTTTTTTCATATAAATGACTTATAATCCTTTAAGCTTTAAATTTTCTACAAAAAAGTCAAGTTTCTAACGTTTTACTTACCAAAGGAGATTTTTAAAATAAACTATTTAAGAGGTTAAAAAGTTAAATAGCAACTGTGTAGTGCATTCAATGTTCTACAAAATCGTTTCTAACAAATTTTTTGTATCAATATTAGTTAAAAAGTTATAGAAAGTCTTATTTTTATGATTTTTAAATGTATTAGGGGAGACCGGGGTAGAACGGGGTACCGGGGCAGAACGGTGTTTTATTTAAATTTTCCGCTGCAGACGATCGATAGTAATCGTCCTTTGTTATCATTTACTAGAAGGCCAACACGTCAGTTGGTAATGACAAACGGGTTACTACAAACGTTTTAGTGTGTTTTAGACAAAACGTGGTAAAATTGTGTTTAGTTTTATAACTTTTCGATATATATATTAGGGTGTTTCAAAAAAATCGACTTTTTCTTTTTCTTCAAATGGTCGGCAAATTCTTTCAGAGGATGTCAACACAAAGACCTCGTCAAAATTTGAGCTTTTAATTTGAAGATTTAGAGGTCGCGGATCGCAATTTTCTATTTCCCATTTAAATAACATAGGAAATTTTTTTTTTTAACTTTGAAATTTTATACGTCTGAATCAAATCAACTTATGTTAAGGATCATCTTAGATTTTCATAGTAAATTTAACGCTCTACAAAAAAGGTCTCTTATCATTTTTCTATAAATTGATTCCTTCCAGAGTTATTCGAGGCCAAAGTTTGAGTTCCATCGAATTTTCGCGTTTTTTAACATATATGGTACAATTATCATTATACGGGTGTCCCGAAATTAGGGGGCCAAACTTAAACAGTGCATTATTCGTATAAAAATAACACTTTTTTTGTTTAATAAACATGTATCAAAAAATGCTCCCCAAAGGAGCTACGGCCCCCTGAATAGGAGCCTAAGAGGATACTTTTTTTAAAACTATTCCTAGAGGGTTGAACATGAACAAATTTTCGAATTTTCGGTACTTTGGTAATTTTGACATGCTGAATCTAGATCTACGATCAAAACTGTTAAAATTTAATCATAGGCGTAACATTTGGAGGGGGCAAAGTTACAAAAATAGCCCCAACTTTTTTATGGGTTAATAATTTAATTTTTTTTATGAAATTATGATAATTTATAGTTTTTTACGAAAAATAGGTACTCTTGATTTGAATTGCTCAGATGCACCATTTTCGAGAAAAATGCATTTATATATAAATTACTCTGCATATTCCCAGTAAACACGTTTTTTAAACGTATTTAAAACGTGTGATAGGTCAATAAAACGTTTTACGTGGAAAAAGCAACGGTTTGATATTGGTATAAATTTACACCAATTAATTTAAACGTTAAAACAACGTTAATTTAAATATGCTTTTTAATAGTGCCTAACTTTTACGTTACAATAACGTTGTATTAAGGTGTTCAGTCAACCATATATTTAAAGGTTTAATTTAAACGTTAAAACAACGTTAATTTAAATATGCTTTTTAATAGTGGCTAACTTTTACGTTACAATAACGTTGCATTAAGGTGTTCCAACCATATATTTAAATGTTTAATTTAAACGTTAAAACAACGTTAATTTAAATGTGCTTTTTAATAGTGGCTAACTTTTACGTTACAATAATGTATTAAGGTTTTCAGTCAACCATACATTTAAATGTTTAAATTACGTTTCAACCCACAATTTTTTTTCACAAATATTAATGAGAAAATAACGTTTGAAGTAATTATTTTATGAACTGTGCAGGCAGCTCTTTCTTTTAACATTTATACTATGTTATATTCAACACGCTCCATCAAACACTTTTAAAATTACTTTTTATATAAGTATTTATTTTGTGAAATTTTTGCTTAGTTTACACATGTAGACAATATGACTTCTTATTTAAATTCTGAAGGTATAAAATCTAAGAATTTTGTTTGTTAAAAAAATGAATTATGAATGAATGTTAAATGAATAATTTAACTTTTTCACTTTTACAAAAGTATATTTTTATAACGTTAATAAAACGGTTTTTGTCAAATACAAATATACCTACTTTAATCCACATCGTTTTTCTCTAAAATGGGATAACTTGTTTAAAAATAATTTATAACGTTTAATATTTAATAAACTGATGCAACATGTATACATACTTAAACAATATACATAGGTATACATATATATAAACAACATTAAATGAAATTTAGAAATTTTCTAATTACATTCTAAAGAATAGCATAAGTAATTCTATAGTCAATGGTCATACAGTAAGCTTTAGGCAGAACACCATACACATACACAAATGTTGCTTTAAGAAGTGCATTATTTTATTAACATTCTTTAAACTAGACAGTTACTGTAATAGTTAAAAATAACGTACTTAATACGTTTAAACAAACGAACTTAATACGTTGAAACAAACGTATTTAATACGTTTAAACAAACGTACTTAATACGTTTAAATAAACGTATTTAATACGTTTATACATAACCATATAAAACGCATAACTGAAGAACGCAATCTGATTGGCCGAATACACATCATGTGATTGGCGCTGCCAATGGCAGGCTGCCATGCCATAGCTGCTCGCTACGTCAGTTTTCAATTTGATTTTGCTATCAAAAGGTGCATTTTTACATGTTTTCTGCTCGTAAGATTCGTCCTGCTTTTGGTAAGTACTTTAATGTAATTGATTTAAAACATACACACTGTTAATATCACGCGGATTCATTGCTTTATTTCCTAATTTTCGGGGGAGTGTGATTTTGTTCTTATTATAATGTGTGCAGTGTCCTAGAATAATATGAGAGTTACCTAATATGTTAATTTTAAAGACGTTTTCTACGTGTTTTCAATGTTTATTAAGTATAGTGGGGTAGGTAAATATTAACTCACACAAATTAACATTAACATTAAACTGATTTAGATTAAACTCAATAGTCATAAATGTACACATGATAAAATTGTGGAAAGAGTCCAGTATTTCCAAATTTAGGGGCGGTCGTGTATTTTTACTGTAAATTAGAATTAGGCGTGATTTTACTAGAGAATTCTCTAGTAAAATCACACTTAAGTCGGCTCGATAAGATACATTTGCTTTGGTTATAGATCTATTTAACAAGACCTGGTGTACGTATTGTAAATTAGTATTTTGAGAACACTCTTATTATACCGGGTGCGCTAAAAATACCGTTTTTTTAATCAAATTTCAGCCCAACGATATTCTACAATACAAATTTTTGAATTTAATCTGTTGAACAACAAAGCCAGCTGAAAACAAGCTTTTTAAGCCATTTTTTTAATCTTATAGGGTTTTTCGAAAAATTAGTCTATTTTTTATCGTTTAAAAAATTTCTTTTTTGTGCACATCTAAAACATGTTTTAGAAGCAGCTAAATTTTCCAGCGAACGATAAAAATGATTCACCTGAAGACGACTGGAGATACCTCCAAAACCTTTCCTTCATTTAAAAAAATCATTGTCTACAACCTGTATTCATGTTGCAGTTAACGTTAAACGAACGTTTAATAAATACGTTGTAAAACAAGTATTTGTGGAGTTTTTTTTATTATAGAACTAACGTTAGAAAGGACATTAATATGAATTTAAATATAACGTATAGATAAACGTTATAAAAGAGGCAAAAACAATCATTAATTTACGTTATTAATAGACGTATATTAAACGTTCTAAATGTAACATTTCGAAACGTGTAATGATCGTTTTCTTAACGCCAAAATTAAACGTTTATTTATTAGTATTGTTAAACGTTATAATCTGCGACATTTTAAAGTTGATTGTACGTTATAAATATACGTAAAAACAAAATGGTGTTACGGTTTAAAAAAACGTTTAATTAACGTATATGTGTTTACTGGGTTATACACATCTCATATTTTCATTAAAACTTTGTAGTAGGCTTTTTAAAAAAGTGAAGTTTTTTTGTTTTTTTGTTTTTTTACAACACTTACTATGTTTCAGATATAAATATGTGAATTTTTTACTACATGATGCTAAAAGTTGAAAAAACGAGAAAATTTGATGGAAATCAAAGTTTGGCCTCGAATAACTCTGGAAGAAATCAATTTATAGAAAAATTATAAGAGACATTTCTTATAGAGCGTTAAATTTACTATAAAAATCGAAGATGGTCCTTGCCATAAGTTGATTCGATATAGACGTATAAAATTCCAAAGTTAAAAAAAAATTTCCTATGTTATTTAAATGGGAAATAGAAAATTGCGATCCGCGACCTCCAAATCTTCAAATTAAAAGCTCAAATTTTAACGAGGTCTTTGTTTTGACATCCTCTAAAAGAATTTGCTGACCATTTGAAGTCGATTTTTTTGAAACACCCTAATATATATTGTATAAACCCATTTTCAGCTTCATTTGAGGGTTGGATTTTAAAGTGGGCTCAACATTCGTGTGCGGGGATAGAGAGTGATGACGACGATGCAGAACTTGTCTGTGAATTGTGTAAGCCCGATAACCGAATTCTGCCCCGTAGGCGCCCCGGAGTAAAGGACACTTTTTTTGTTAAGCATTTATTTAAACATATATGTTAATTTTTTTTGTATTTTGTTTATACTTTAATAAATCGCTTTTTTTTTAACTTGTACCACGTCTCTACCCTACTAAAAATAATTTTTAAACGTTAGAGTCCTCATTCCGCCCTGGTCTCCCCTAGGTAGGTAAACTATTAATTATAGGTGAAAAAGTTAAAAAGCAATTTTATAATTTTATATTCCACACCCAAAAGTCCCACCTTGCCATATGAATACAAATAATTGAGGTTTTGTATCTGTCAGTTTAACGCTAATTTCGTCTTATTTTCTGAAAATAATACAAAATATGTATTTTTTGTGTATGAATGTCTTAATTTTTATTTAAATACCGACTTATTTGAAGATTTTGCATACTGTAACAATTTTTTATAGATATAAGAGTGAGAAAGTTTGTTTTTAGTTTTAATAAATATAAATTTTTAGTTTTAATGAATAAAAATTTATTAATCTACCACGAACGAATTACTAAAATTTACAAAATCATCAAATAATAAAGCCGAGTTTCTGGGAAATGACTGCAAATTATCTATTTATTGCATGAAATTACTACAGAAGAACTATATAATAATCCTTAAAAGTCTTCTCAAAATAAATATGTCCATTATATTAGGCTGTTAGTCGAAATACCCTCAAGTCAAATTTTTCGTTCAAAATATATTTTTTGGGTAAAGTTTCAGCACCCTCGCCGATTTGCCAAAGAATTTGTTTGAAAATTTTTTTGTCTCAAACATTAATTAACAAAGTATTAAGATACTTTTTTTTGAGAAATTAATATCTCCTAAAGTAATGCGTTGATTTTGAAAATTGAATCACCAATTAATTCAGATTTCAACGTAGTTTCGATCATTAATATTTATAACCTGTTTATATATTTTTTATGTTAATATTTATGAAAAATTGTAAAAAATTGTGTTCTTCATCGAAATTTGTAACGAAAAAAATAGTGTATACAAAAGAATCGTTATTAAATATAATTGCGTTCAGAAAAAAAATGAATATCCTCTAGAAATGGAGATATAAAAACATTTTTCTACAACCAAGCGCAAAGAACAAATTTGCGCTTCCAAAAAAGAAAGCGCAAAATTGCACTTTTTTTTTACTTTGTCGCTAATCTCAATTAAATTATAACCGTGATTAAATTTACCTTCGTTTGCACCATCCAATTTATAGCTAATCCTCTTTTAACTTTGATAAGGTAAAAAACGCGAAAAATGTGTGTTGGTATGTTGGTTATAACCCTACATTTTGCTGATAGGTTGGTACCACTGTAGCGTTCAAACGTTAAAAACGTCTAAAACGTGAAAACTTGTCATCTGTAGAATAATTATTTAAAGAGTATATCGTTTTGCCTAAAGCGGTGTGTAAAATAATGGACATTGCAAATTAAAGAAAAAAAAGTTGAATTAATAAATTTCGTTAATCAATAATTTACATTACAAATTAGCAAAATACTCGTTTTAAATTGTCTTCTGGCCAGCGTACCGGCCGCGATATCATTTTGGTCGTCATAAATATTAGGAATTTGTCCTTCTTCTATTAACCGATTCAGCACGTGGGTATCTAATTCATCCGGTATTGGTGGTGCTTCAAAATCTCCCATATCCAGCGCAATGTTATGGAGAACGGCTGCCGCCACGACAATTATTGTTATCCTTTCAATTTGCAGCCGACAACCATACGCTAGAATCGGAAAACGGCGTTTGACAACTCCAAAGCACCTTTCTATAACATTTCTGGTACGTATCTGCCGCTCATTTAATGCCAGTTCCGGCGGGCGTTCCGGACCCAAAAGAGGAGTAAATAAATAGTTCTTGTTCGGATAACCTCCGTCTCCAAGCAACAGGCAATTAGGAAATCGGCCAAACAAACCCCGTATTCTGCAATTATTGAAGATTGTAGCATCATGCACGGAGCCTGGCCACCTTGCCACCACGTTCAATATTGAAAAATATTTTTTTATGTAACGGTAAATTTCCGCAACGTCACCTTCAGGAGATTGTATCCTTTATATTGTAAGTAACCTTTATAATCTGTGATTATATCCGAATATGGGTGCAATAAATAGTTCCAACTACTTGAGGAAATGTGCCACATTGAATAATCGCTGTTGGTTTCTTCTAAATTCATCTGGAATAGTTGGAAAACGCACATATTCATTGTATAATCTTGCGATAGCTTCAGATACTCTAGCAACAATGCGCCAAACTGTTGACAAATGCATTCCCATATAGTCACCAATTGAATCCAAATGCCCCCCCCCGTTGAATAGAGACGAAGGCATGTTAATAATTGATTCATCGGCGTAGGTAACACAATTATTTCTAAAACGACGAATGATTGAAGTTGTAAACTAAATTATTTACACTGACCTATCTGTAGGATACTTCAATTGATCTTCGATCCTCACAAGAAGCTAATACACACAGAAACCGTTTTCAAAAAGTACTTTGGTCCAAAGTGTCAAAGTACGAATGCCTTTCATAAATTTGTCGCGAAACCCTTTTCAATGAAATCGACCAAGTATTTATTTTCTGATCGCACATGTTTTGTACTCAATGGTCGATGAAATTGTTTTGCACATGATATGTTTGCCGTCTTCACATGGTTTAAAGCAATTTTTTATTGTAATTGCTTTCTTAAAACGTGAGGTTAAAGCTTTAAGCTCTCGACCGTGTTCGTTTTCTGTGCAAAAATCAAAAGAAACTTTCTTAAAAAAATTGATTGCCCAATTATAAAAAACCTTGGACGTTAAAATTTGATCATTTTCAGGTGGTTGCAAACTTACACGATAAGCATACCGTCACAGGCACTTTTTCCGTGGGATGTTGCAAAAAAATTTCATTTGACATGACCAGTATATTTTATTAGGAATACAAGATTGACAAAATTAAACTTATTTTTATATTGAGACAGGAACCATCAGAGAAAAAGAACAACTTGTTTACATTTTTATCCCCATGAACCCCTTTAAATAATTCAGCATCTTTTTATTGAATAAGTTCACTGTCGTTAAATCGTGTTTTATACTCCGAAATAATTACGAAATTGTAATGAAGGGTTTTATTATTTTCTTTGTAATAAATTACATAGGGACGTATCGTAACGGTTGTTTGACCAATGAAAAGACTGAATTGCATCTTGAATAACAAAACTAAAATTTTTAGAAAAATCCAGAGATTTTGAAGATTTTTTTTCAAGTTATCAAGATACTCTGCTTGTGTTTTTGCTATGTAATCATGTTTCAAAAGCTCTTAAAAGTTATTTTTTCAGTCCATTAAAAAAATCAGCTTTTTCTTGGCAGAGACAGGAGCTCACATCTGTAATGAAGACGAGGGGTAAACCACTGATTTTTTGAAATTAAAAATCGCTTACGAAATAACGGCTAAGGATAACAATAACAAGGGTAGTCATGCGCAACGCGTCGCTAAGCACTGATGAAGCACTGATTAGGCAAGTTTTTCTTATTGATAACGACTGATAAGGAAAAAAAATCACAATACAACGTCCACTAACAGTGAACGTTGGTCTCTAACATTTTAAAGTGGTTTACCCCTCAAATGAATACTTACCCCTCGAATGAAGACCAACATTATAATAATTGCACTGTGACGTAAGAAACCCTTAAACAAAGATTTGTGACCTTTTACCTGTCTGTGTTTGTACATGATTTAAACTGGATTTTGTGATGTTGTGATCATCGAAAAGTTTTGAAAATGTTTCAATGATTGGCGAAACGCCGGGACAGTCTTTGCAATAAAGGAGAAAACACACTTCAGCCGATTTTTCGCATGAATGCCATAAAATGTCACGAACTTCATGATCACATTGGGCACTTCGCTTTTTTAAATAATCATTCAGTTCACCCTGATTCAGTCCAACAAACTTTAAATTCATGTTTTGACAAACACATACATTGTGAGTTCCACTTGGTCCGACAGGAATGCACCAACCAGGGCGAAGTTTTGTATATGCAGACCAACTTATTTTTACTTCTGTAATTTCTGCACAAAATTTGCGGTACAGTATTAAGCAGTAAGAACCGCTTTTGTATTTGTTCACGTGAACCGTCATTTTTCGAAACTGCATTTGATAAAGCGATTATGACTTCCTCTATCCACGCTTTAGAAACTAGGCTATGACTCTGCGATGGATTTAAAAATTTTGTGATTAATTAGGAATGAATTTTACAAAACTACAAAACTACAAAACAATATTTTTCATTAATTGTGAGCCTCATTTTTATCATTACTTTTCCTTTTTTTCGGATTTTTATTGCTCAATTTATAATCTGGAGAAGAGTCATCAGCTTTATTATCTGAAATTAATTGTATACTTATTTCGAATTCCTTATAATCTTCCTCTTCTTCAGGAGTATTGTCACTTTTACATTGAAACGCACTAAATGAATAAATTGAAAGTCTGCACGAGTCACACAAATATTTGCCGTTCAACTTTTAGTAATTGGGTTCAAGCAGTATTTAGCAGCAAATAAAAAAAGGATTTACGGCCATTCCAAGCCCATGGACAGGACACATCAGAAACATGTCTAAATATATTCTTGTTACTTCCTTAAGTTTACTTATTTTTTCTACGAGTATTTATGAAAAGTATTAGCCAAATTTGGCTAATACTTCTCATAAATACTCGTAGAAAAAATAAGTAAACTTAAGGAAGTAACAAGAATATATTTAGACATGTTTCTGATGTGTCCTGTCCATGGGCTTGGAATGGCCGTTTAGTAAAACGTCATTTATTAATAATATATTTTTAAGTAGCAAGTATCATTAAAATTCTTCTTTTTTTAACACATTTACTGCCCAAAACGCGCGTGGCGCGTTTAAAAGTACTGCGGCCATATGCCCACACCGCGCTAGGCGCGTTCTTAATAATAAATAACATTATTTTACAAGATTTTCCCATTTTATTAACAAGAACGCCTTATTATGATTTATGTTTATGTTTATAGGCACTGGACATGGTTTATCACTCAACCAGTGCCCACAACTGGTGCGTTTTTTGTTTTTTGCAAAAAATAAAATTGAAAACCTATACTAGAATTTATTTGAAACAAGATGCACTTATTTAAATAAAAAAATATGAAGAAAAACTTAGGTGGTACCTGAAGCAATACTCTTTTTTGGGGTGGGCAGTGAATGTGTTAATAGAAAATGTTTGTACCTTGATTATTTTATTTAGGCCAGTAAAATAAAGTGAGAACGTGTAAAAAAGCATTGCAAAACTATTTTAAGGGTTGCTGCTTATGTGTTAAGCTTAAAACTAAGAGATACGCAACCCAACAAATATTTTTTTAATGTAAGTCATTAGTTATGGTATACCATAAACCTAAACTAATTATATTTCAACAAGCATATATTTGCCTTGGCCACCACGCTAGTGTTGTTAATATGTTAGTAGCAACTTACTTGAAGTATTCCATACTTATATTCCATATCCAAAAAGTTGTAATCCCTAGCGTACGTAGGTCTGAGATTAGGCTGTTGCTGTTGCATTGTATTCATGCCGCTGTGGTTGATGTTGCTTTCCTGATGGAAGGCCAGAATATTGGCAAGACTTGAGTAGACCGGTTCGGAGGCGAACGCGAGCGTTTCGGCGCACTCTTCGATCCCGTGAACGACGTGCAGAATTTTCGGATGTCGGAAGCGTTCGAGCTGACGAACGGAAGCTCGGAGTATTTCGGTCACCGTTTCTTTTCGTTTCGGTTTGTGCAACTTTTCCGCTTGTCGTTTTTCGAACAGAAACACAGAACATTCCTGAAAATAAAAACATACATAAACAATTTTATTAAGAATACCATTAGGAACCTCAAAATAAAAAAGGTTTTAAAAAAAGACCTAATTAAAGGCAAATTTGGCATGTGAAAAAATTTATTTGCTATTATTATGTTTTGGTTAAAATGTATATGCTTTGGGTTAATAACGGCCATTGTTTGAATGTGAATTTATATAATTTTAGTAGTAGTATTTTGCGGCGTAGGTATATCGTCAAAAAATGTCCAATTAAGTACTTCAAATGTACCATTATCCTTTGTTATTGTAATGTCATTCTATCAGAAGGTTTCTTATTGTATTGAATCATTTTATGGAGTTAGATTTTGTCTGTCGTGTGTTGGGCATCACACTTTCATCTCTGGGACATTGCTCGATGAAAAGTTTGAAACATAGCTGACTTTGACCCAGGAGGGACAAAATGGAATTCCGGGTATAGAAATATACCTGTATTTTTGGACAATATCACAAGCTTTGACCTTCTAGCGATGTATTTTGTGATTTGTACAATACATTGAGTGGATGATTTAAAATTTGGAAAATTCACGCGTCTATGGGTGGATGGCTTCGTGAAGCGCATGGACATTAAAACTTGTTGCTGGTCAAAGTGGTTCATTGAAATCGAGACCATTAAGGCCGTAGGCCACCAAGGAAGAAGAAGAATAATTTTATTGGAGTACATGCCGTTTTGCGGTATATACAGGGTGTTTCAGAATAAGATGCTGAACCTTAAGGGTGTGAATCCTTAGTTGATTGTAAGAAAAAAAGTTTAAATAAACCTATGACGTAAACCTCCCAATTTTTGAGTTACAGGGTGTTAAAGTTTTAAGAAAAAAATCGTTTTTTTATCATAACTTTAATAACTTCCTAGATATTTTTATAAAATTTGACACACGCCTTCTAAGCATTAACAGTAAGTTTTTTTATGTAGAAGATTTTTTAATTTTTTTACTAGTGGCTTCCGTACAGGATGTGGTCTAGATAATTTTGGAAAAATATTATGCACGCCACAGCTATTTTTCAAAATAAAAATTATTTTCTAAATCCCCATTCATTTTAGGGCAAATTTGATTTCTTAACCATTTTTCGTACGACTAACGGTTTTCGATGAAAAAAATAAAAAGCATTTAATGCGCATATTGAGAAAACAATGCCATGATTAAATAAACATTAAAATTAGGAATGACAAAATAAATATTTTTTTACAGGTTACCACTGACTGAATTCCCCTTTAATTTCAATGTGCCGTAGTTATAATTTACTCGGTGAACATTGTGATATTTTTAACTTGTCTTTAAACCAATACTTTAGTAAAATAAGAGCCTTACCTTAAAATGTATTAAAATTATGTTACACTGTATTTAATAATGTATATCGTTTGTATGGATTGTATGGAAGTTTGTCTGTTGGATTAATAACCGATTATTATTATTATTATTATTATTATTATTATTATTATTATTATTATAATAATAATATTTCCTTTAACCTAAATAAACATTATTATTATTATTATTATTACTATTATTTTACTACATAGGCTTAAGTAGGACATGTTTATGGTTTAATATAGTATAAAGTGAATTTATACCAAAAAATACTGTGTTGGTTAGCTGGCCGGTGAACCGAGCGCAAATAATGCATGTTTCCCTTTCTCGGCGGGGTGGCCGAAAACTGGGAAAATATTGCCATGTAAAGATGTCTTTCTCTGTTATTATAGATCTTATATACCTGTCATATTTTGTTACACTGATTATTCAGACCGTATACATAATCTAACTGCCAGTTTTCGGCCACTTTGTTCTTAAATGGGCGCGAAATATGAATATACGTATTTAAGGTGAATGATACCAGTTGTCGTCCTCTCGCCTAAACTCTTTATTTTTCAGATGTCTGGAGAAAGGAAACACGCGAAAGTGAGGAAGCAACCTCTCAAGAAATTAAATAGGAGAACATTTTTCTCATATTCTGTTGAAGCTGTAAGATTAGTGCATTGTGCAATAAGAGAAAACAACATAAGTGTAAGGGAAGCGAGTCGTCAATTTGGAGTATCCAGAACAACCATTCAAGACAGATTAAAAGAAAGAACAAAAAGAAGTGTAACCAAAAGAGAGGAAGAAAATCTCAAAAGGATAAACATAATTCTGACAAAGCAAAAAATAATAATGACGAAACTAAAAAAAATACTGAGGAAACCAAAGAAAATACTGACGAAACCAATAATAGTACTGAGGAAACCCAAGATAATACTGACGATACAATAACTCAGAGGAAGAAGCTGCAATGTGCCTTATGTGAGGAAGACCTCATAAGTGACACAGAAGATGACCTGGAAAAAAATATTGGCTGTGATTACTGTACCGGCTGGTATCATCTTAAATGTACACTCTCTAAAAATGAATTAGTCAAAAATGACCACAGGTATAAGTGACTGCTTTTTTACTAACACCATGGTGCCCAACATTTAACAGCCAATAATTATGTAAAATTATCTTCTGAATCCGAAAAACCCGTGTAAAATTAAAAAAAAAGTAGAGCATTTTTTTAGATATAGTCAATTCCTTATTATATGGAAAAGCATATCTCAAAAACTTTTGACGATATTTTCAGGGGGCAATTTTACATGGAAATTAACTGCTAAATATTTGGGATACAGATTGCTATTGACGAGAATTATTAGTGGCTGCTTTTTCGCTTTGACAATTAGTTATTTTTGACTAATTCATTTTAAGAGAGCAGAGTTATTTGATTTAGCATATGAAGTTGCCGCTGCAAAGGACTATAAATGCACAGTAAAATATATGCAACTAATTAAGCAACACCAATTAGAGTTCACGCAGGTCCACACTAAATAGTGTTTTTTCCTAAAACTAAAATTATTTTGTAGTTTAATTTACCCCAAGTAAGCGTGTATGATTTAACACTAGAGCACTGAGGATAAAGTAATTTTACACTGTATTAAAAAGTGTTAATTTAGCTAAAATCGTGTCCTTTAACAATTCCTGGGTAAATTTCCACTTTTAAAAATGTACTTTTGTTCAGTGTAAATTAACACTACTTTGGAAAGATTATAATTTTAGAAAGGTACTTTTACTCTTTTAGTGCAAACTTCTTGTTTGACTACTAGTGTAAATTAACACTATTTGAATAAAACCTATTGGTGGTAGTGAATAAAACGAAAAGATAAATAAAGAGAAACATTTATTTGAAACAAAAATCTATGACATATTTAAGAAAAGCGGTGCCTTTTAAAATAAAATTTTATATTTGGGTTCAATTAACCAGCTGCCTGAGTCGTATGGCTGGCTTAAGCAAAATCGTTCCTTAAAAAGTAAAAGGTTTATATCAATGCAACTCAATGTTAACTTGTAAGCAAAGAATTTTCTTGAGAAATCATCAGTAACCCATTTTTCTGGGTGATCCCATTGGTACTCAGTTGTCATGACGCGTCAGGCGGCTGTAAATTCGGGATTTACCACACGTGTACAATTAAATATACATATAAATAAATATAATTTAATAAACCGATTTATATATATATATATACAGGGTGTTATGTAATTAATGTTATATATTAAAATACTGAATACCTTTTGACACATTTATATATTGATTTTAATTTTAATAAAACCATTTTTAATATAAACCAAAAATTCATTTATAAAATATTTGTACTTGTTTTGTTGGTAATCGTTTGCATAAAGTTTTAATATAATAAATTCTTGATGTGTATTCACAAGTTTATCCTAAATAATACTATGAAATTTGAAATTAAACTTGCTGGATTTAATTTTAAGTGGTGTAAACAACTGATAAATTCTACATTATCAAAACTTTGAATTTGGCCTAGACAGTATTTGTTGTTTAATTATCACAATAGTCAATAATTAATAATTAGTAGGGATGGGTTTTTAGTTATTTTACCTTTTTTTCAACCGATGTAACTATTTGAAAACCAATAATGCCAAAATGTGTTTTAAAAGATTTTCTTTTTATATGAACCTAACTTGTTTTCACATTTTTTACCTTTTTTGGAGGTTTTTGCTTTAAACTACCTTTTTATACTTTTTTACCTATTTTTTAACCTTTTACCTACCTTTTTTACCTTTTTTGGAAGTTTTTGCTTAAAATTACCTTTTTATACTTTTGTTACATATTTTTTAATTTGTCAGTTTATTTTCACCTATTTTTAATCATTTTTACTTATTTTATTTTTATGTGTTCTTTTTAAATTTTGCGCCAATATTTTATCCAGGGCGTGCAACTCAACGGTATAGATTTTTTCTTATGGTCACAGACTGTAACAGTAACTTTCTTTGCAGTTACCTTCTTTGTAGTGAGCTTATGTTCTGTCATAGAACTTCTGTGTAGTGAGTGTCACTCAGTGAAACACAGTTTATTGCATAGAAATAGTTTATTGTGGGTATGTTGAACATACTATACTATACTATGTTCTGTGTTTGGGTACGCGGCTAAACAAAACTATAAAAAATGCCCAAAACCAAAGAAAATCCTCTAAATAAACTCAGCAGTTGGATAGAGGGGACGAATAAGATTTTTCTATTGACGGAAAAAAGTAATTTTGTAGAGTTTGCTGTAAAATTGTAAGGACGTTGAGGTTATGTTAAAACATCTTTCTTTAATTTATATACATTTAAGCTATATGTTTGTTACTCTAGTAGTAAATTTGGTAAATATCAGGTATTCCCTGTTATATTTTCAGTTCCTTATAGCTTTCATTTACTATTGGTCAGTTTATAAAAAAAATATTTTTTCTACTCCCACCTTTAAAATGCCCTTTATCGTACATGTTTCCATGACACTGAGTGACCTTTTAAATACACATTGACAAGTTGTGGCTTTACGGCGCTTTAGTCACGGGCTGAAGTTAGTAACAGGTTTTTAGTCACGGGCTGAAGTTAGATTTAAGTTAGTTGACAGTTGTCAAATGTCATACAATCGTTAAAATAAAGTGCCTTTCTTTTGTAAAATAATACTAAATGTGAAAATTATTTTATTATCTCAATACAAAAATACAAAAATTTTAAATAGTTTCTCAACGCCAATATTTGAAAAGTTTATATGAACATTGTACTGACCTTTTAATTTCGCCGGCAGTAAACTATAACTTAAATTCGGGCACGGACTCTACTGTAAAGTAGTTATAAAACATTTCCTTTACTTTTACTGTGAAAAACTGTCAATTTTCAAGATACATTTTGATTTATAACCTTTATAATAATTATTGTGTTTATAAAATGTAAAAATGTGAAATTTGACAGTTTCCCCTGTTGTTTCATAGATGGCGCTCTATACAAATTTTTGAATTAAATCATTTTAAGATAATAATAAGTATTTTTCGTTGAAAAAGTATATATACTATAGTATGCACCTCGTTTATAAACTTTTCTATACACTCATTAACTTAAGCACTCGCTCGCAAGCTCGCTCGTGCCTAAATTAAATTCGTGTATAAAATGGCGTTTATCAAACTTGATACATTATTATTATGTTATTTATTTTATAAAAATAAACGAAACTTGAACTTTTAATGTTTTTTTTACCTAAAATGCTGTTTTTTAACCTAAAATGCTTTTTTGGTACCATTTTAGTTACCTATTTTTCAGTTTTTAGTACCTAAATATCCCATCTTTAATAACACTGTGCAACACCAAAAATCAAACCGCACCGGACTATTTTTTTCTGAAAATATACCTATCCAATAGCAAAACCCTCGCTGGGTTTGTAAAAGTTAGCTCGATTTATTTTTTTATGGCCGTTTGTATTTTCTAGCTTCATATACCCCAATTTAGACTTATTAATCGATTTATATAGTTTTTGTAGAAATGTAAGTTACTGAACAAATAAACCCATTTTGTGAACAACCTATATCCCAAAACCCAATTTTTGGAACCAAATATTCGAAAAAAATTTTTTTTTTAATGTTTTTAATAATATTTAAAATTTCTTGCTACTTTTTCTGGCAAAAATGTTGTAAAGTATACAAAAAGAAGTAATTTATAAAATACGCACACAAAACTGAACTTTAAGTTTACTTATTTGCTGGAAAACAATTTTTAAACAAGATTTTCCAAAATATTCATCTTTTCATACTCAACACCAATCTTTTTGCCGAAATCTTTGGAAAATCTGTAGAAAAAAATTGAATAGATAAAATAGAATTGTAGAAAAGTACAGAGAGTTTGATTTTTTATTTTTTAATAATTTTATTATTAAAAAACTTTTTTATATCAAAACATTGAGTAATATGATTCATTGCTGGAGAATTCCATCCCTTCCACTTCTTCTCCTTTATTTTCTTGTTCTCATTTTCATTTTTTGATTCATCACTGGAGAATTCCATCCCTTCATTTCGTATATTTTTTATATTCATTTCATTTCGGAAGACTTTGACAGGGCCTTACTTGACAATGAGATAGTTGCGTGGGCGTCGATAAGAGAAATCATCGTTGGACTTTTAGGCAAACATCGTTCTCCCAATTATGAAGGATCTGTGCGACGAATGTTGGATGTTTTTTTCCAAAATTGGAGTCAATATGTCGCTAAAAATTCATTTCCCTCATCGCCATTTGGACTACTTCAGTCGACATTTATCGACACAATCATCAAACTGCGATGCCATTTGAGTCCAGATAAGGAGGAAAACGAGCTCCAGATGCCATACTAGCCGAAACATTTTGGTGAAGTAAACATATTCTTGACTTCGATCAGAAAGAAAATGAAAATGAAAGGCAAGAAAATAAAGGAGAAGTGGAAGGGACGAAATTCTCCAGTGATAAATCAAAAAATGAAAATGAAGAGCAAGGAAATAGAGGAGAAGAAGTGGTAGGGATGGAATTCTTCAGCAATGAATCAGATTACTCAATGTTTTGATATAAAAAAGTTTTTTAATAATAAAATTAATACAAAATAAAAAATCAAAATCTGTACTTTTCTAGTAGAAAATTACTACAATTTTATTTTATCTATTCAATTTTTTCCTACAGATTTTTCGGCAAAATATTTGGTGTTGAGTGTAAAAAGATGAATATTTTGGAAAATCTTGTTCAGTTTTGTGTGCGTATTTTATAAATTACTTCTTTTAGTATACTTTACAACATTTTTACATATTATCAAAACATTAAAAAAAGATAATTTGGGATAAAGGTTGTTCACAAAATGGGTTTATTAGTGCAGTAACTACATTTCTACAAAAAATCTTGACGATATAAATCGAATATATGCGAAAAATCGATGTATAGGTCTAAATTGGGGTATATGAAGCTCGAAAATACAAACGGCCATAAAAAAAAATTCGAGCTAACTTTTACAAACCCAGGGAGGGTTTTGCTATTGGATAGGTATATTTTCAGAAAAAAATGGTCCGGTGCGGTTTGATTTCGATGACCCGAAAATTGTCGCACAGTGTACTGTCCGTTCAGGCTAAGTTGAGCGGTCTTAGGAATGTCACCCCGTCCATCATCTCTATGTTTAGTCACAATTAAATACATGTATTTCGGTAGCCGCTCTGTACCAACAAACCGCAAGCCCCGGCACTGATAAATCATCTTCTTGTTACCGAAATCTTGCGAGGATTAGATATTTAATTTAATCAACGGTCACAAGATCCCCCACCAAAGCGCTCAACTTAGCCTGAACGGACTGTAATTAGGCAGTAAATTAATAGGGGTAAATATTTTAAACAACAAAATTTGTTGTACTTAAAAAATGTTATTCCTTAAACAAAAGTAGGTCGATTTAAGAAAACTTACCTTGGAAAGAAAATGTTTTTGCCCAGGCATATAATTCTTTTAATAAACTTGTATAATAGGCATGTTCCTCTTTTTTATTAAAAAATATCTTAAAGATCGCTTGCTCAAGATTTCAAGTGGTCGCACAAAAATATTATATATATATAAATACACGTAATTGTCCCCCCAAATCGTGATGTTATTCTCCCCTCCCCCACTGTTTGGACCTAACGTGATTAAAGAAAGACCTAAAAGTTTTTTTTGTAATATCTAAATTAATAATTCAAAAAATCTTTTAAAAATAAAGATCAATCAATTTTTTTTTCGGATGTAGCAATAAAAACTAACTGATTCTATATTATCATTTAAATGGTTGTTAGTCAATTTTCAAGGGATAAATTTTGATTTACACATAAAGATTTGTTGTGCGCGCCGGTAATACAGATTCCCATCTAGAAATTGTTACGCGAGGTATTCTATATTTTTATCGCTCCATACAAAGTATTTATGGTGGAAAAGTATAGTATGCAACTCGTTTATAGACTTTTCATTTAATTAAACACCCGCTTGAAAGCTTGCTCTTAAAATTCGTGATTAAAATGGCGTTTATTAAACTTAAAACATAATATATAGTTTTTTTATGGACTTTTCTGCAAATAGTCGTGGCCACTTTTCCTTATTGTAAGAAATACACCGTTCGATGTCGATGTATTTTTGAAACGTGATAGGAGTGACGAAGAAACAGAATTAATAATAATCCAAGTAAAATAATTTCTTCTTGTTCAGTTCAATACGCAAAAGTCACAGAAGCTTACATAGTAACCTTTTTACGACGACACGTAATGAGATTTTCGTATCCACAAATTCCGGATTGTGCAACAATTTCAAAGCAGGACGTGGTTCTTCGCCTTCCTCAATCTAAAAGCTCTGGTGGAACCGGGGCCGGCTTAAGGGGGCACAAAGTGGGTTATAAAAATAGAATATATCGACTTAAAAAAATATCTTAAACTCTAGTTTACACCTAAAATAACGATGATATCATAAACACAACTAAAATAACGATTATAATCGTCAGCCGGCAAATAGAAGTTGGCAAGCACGATGCGTTTTAATACATCGAAAACATCGGTACATCGACAGAAAACGTCTGTTTTTACAAAGATATATTTTGAGTGAAAGTTTTGTTACATCGAATATACTTGGTGTCGTCTAAACCGAAACTGTGAACCCAGCATTTCTGGCCATAACTGGCCGGAAACGAAAACGGAACTTTAGTCGGAAACTATAATGAACTGTTGGTGTTATTGAAATTACTTAATATTTTGTGCTATTATTTTTTTAAATTATTCAGAATATTCCCTAAGCGAGTCACATCGCTGATAGGGTGGCAAATTTACTCATCGCCCGGGGCGACAAAATATCTAGAGCCGGCCCTGGGTGGAACCAATAGAACAGCCAATTCATTAGCTTTTACTTCACTTGACTGCTTACAATATTTGTTAAACTAATAGTTTATGATATTCTTTATATTATTTTATAATTAAATGTATTTGTATATTCGAAAAAAAAGTAGTGGTCAAAGTTCTTGGTCGCCAGTGTACCGGTAAGGTACATTTTTCTAAGAATAATTAAAGAACATGTCCTACAAACTTCATTACTGACAAAATTAATTTCCCTTTTAAATACCCGAATAATTAGACGCCTTTGAAAATTTACAAATTTCTTAAATGGTTGAATAAAACTCCGCTAGTCTTAATAATTTAGATTTAAACCTTATTACGCTGTATCTTTTAAAATTAACTTGCTTTTAAGTCTAGATACGGTTATCAAAAAGAATTAATTAAATTACATTTTAATTTTAAGTTCAATTTATACAGGGTGTATCACGGTCGATGGTAGGTTAGACGTTTATGGAGAAGGGCAAAAGATATCGAATTGAAATTTTTATAGCAATTATAATATCATTTAAACTATTTTTCTAAATTATTTTGAACAAAATTCCTTTTCCGGTTTTAACGGAAGCGATATCAACTGTTATTTTAAATGGATCACCACATTTTTTGTACAATTTCAAAATCTTACCATCATTCCTTATAAAATGGCATTATCATGTCCTATACCTAAACTTAATACTTTTTGAGTTATTAATTTTTCTTGTAAAATTTGGTCAGTTTCACCCTCAACAAAAAAAGCTTATAACTTTTTTAATATAAGGTTTGTTGATATTCGATTGGATTTATTGAAATCCTTAAGCATTGTTTTAAAGATTCCATGTAAATTATTGTAATATTTCTAAAAAGATAAAAAAACAATGTGAATGTAGCTAACTTAAAACACCAATAACTTTTTATTCTCAATTATAATACCTTTTCATTGATATAACTATTCCCTATACCTAAAGTTATTATTAAGAAAGATATTTTACAATTAACCTAATAATATGAAGAAAAACTAAAAAAATGTTGCTTATGTTTATTAATTTTGTATGAATTACAAAACTTTCCCGATATTTATTATTATTAAAATTAAGGAAAATAACTACTCAAAAGAAATTGAAAATATTTATGCTTAATGGATAACCAAATTAAAGGTACAACATACAAAAAGTTTCTGCATTTTCTATCAATAAGTTTGTCATATTGTCAATGAAGAATAAACAAGTTCATAAAAACTTCATTTGAATAGTGATTTTCCTCCATTTTAACTATTTTATTAACAATTTTTGTTAATTTAAAACATTACTTTTATTTAATTAATGTATTTCTAACCTTATTAGTAAATAATAATATAATAATATATCTCAAAAACTGTTTTACTTTTTTAACTTTTGGACATTTTTACATAATTATGTAAGAATTGACTGTTACAGTTTGGGATACCATGATATACCATGGTACAAGTGAAAAAGCAGCCACTAATAACTATTAAATTACCTAGTCATTTTTGACTAATTCATTTTTAGAGAGTGCTTTTATTTACAAAGACCGAAAAAAATATTGTTCTTATTAATATTATTTTTTGTTATATGATTTTTGAAACTCATTCGTAGATTCCACTTGTATTGTTTATTAATTTAAAACTAATATTTAAAAATTTAAAATACATAATAAATAGTAGGAATTGTAAAATATCTTTGTTATTCTTAACTTTAGGTAGGTATAGGGAATAGTTATACCAATGAAAAGGTATTATAATTTCATATTTAATTATGTAAAAATATACAGGGCGTTCCATTGAAAATAAAAAAGTTATTGCTGTTTTAAGTTAGCTACATTCACATTGTTTTTTATCAAGTATCTTTTTAAAAATATTAAAATAAATTACATGGAATCTTTAAAAGAATGGGGTAGTTAAATTTTTTCTGACCTATACTTTTTATGGTTTTATTCAAGGCGTTTTGTAATTTTAAACATCTTTGTGAAATCGGAATTTTAATTAAGTTTACCGTTTTCGAGATATTTACAAAAAAAAGTCTCCTAATTACGTCACTAGGCTATTGACAACGTTGCCAGCTTTTTCTATGGTGTTTAGTTTAAGATTCTTACGATAGATGGCGCCACGTTATAATATTTTAGTTTTGATCTAAAATTTTAGTTGAGAAGAAGAAGAAGAATTGATTTTTTGACGTTTCTTTTTTTCGGGTTATGTTTTTTTTTAATTTAGATTAATGAAAATCAATGTTATTGTTATGTTATTTGTAATTGATATTAGATAAGTGATTTATTAATAACGGACTCCAAAGCAGAGGAATCTTGTGGAATGGTTGGTTACATTGAACATTGGAGCTTTTAAACAAATAAAGTAAATACCTATAATTATAATCATATTTTGTCGTAAATGCATTTCATTAGTATAAGGCCTAGTTCTTTATATTCTTTTAGATATATCTTGGACTCAAAAATATCAAACAGTAATATGATACCTCGTAATAAGGAAGATAGGTACTTAATGAATTTGGTGACCATCTTTCACTCAACTGACAGTGACAGTATTTGTACATAACCTCTTCGGGTATTTTCTGACATAACCGAATGAAATCATTAACAAGACAACTTGACAACAGGGTAATTTTCAACCAATAGAAATCTTAGAATGTTGGTCACATGGCGAGGTTTGTGACGTCATAAAAATGTATATTTTTTGTAAATATCTCGAAAACGGTAAACTCAATTGAAATTCTGATTTCACAGAAATGTTTAATATTACAAAACGCCTTGAATAAAACCATAAAAAGTATAGGTCAGAAAAAATTTAACTACCCCATTCTTCAGGATTCCAATAAATCCGTTAAAACCGGAAGAGGTATTTTGTTCAAAATAATTTCGAAAAATAGTTAAAATGATATTATAATTGCTATAAAAAGTTCAATTCGAAATCTTTTGCCGTTCTCCATAAACGTCTAACCTACCATCGACCGTGATACACCCTGTATAAAATACCAAGAGGTATAATGGAATATACAACATCGCCATTGAAAAGCTTGATGAATATTTTGCACCAAAGCAAAGCAAGGTGCATAAAAAACATATATTTCGACTACTTAAAAATTCAAAAAATGTCTGATAATGCTTAGACATTAAGCTGAAAAATGCCAGTTTGACCACAAAGCTCACTAAAACATCTTTCCAAAGGTGATCCAATCACATTAAATAAATCATATCAGGAGTAAGCACACCACAGTCGAAAGGCAAATATCTGAATTTTCTGAGAAGCCCAATAAATTAAATTCTAAAGCATGCTTTTGGTGCCTTTGAGTTGCATCTACCAAAAAATGCTTTAAATGTGAAAACGCTTTTAAAAACATTAAGGAGCACAAATTCCCGGCTAATAATTTTAATAAGTTTTTTCGCAAAAGAAAGCACCCTTCTTTGAACAAACTTTGCAAAAGTACAACAAAATTTAAATTTAATGTGGACTGCATAGAAACATCTGATTCATAATCAGTATACATTTTCCAAATTTTCGACGATAAACTTATAATTGTAAGGTATGTGGAATATCCATAAAAATCCCTATAGATGATAAAAAATCATCGTAAAATTTTTTTTTAATAATAATGGATTATACCCTTTTTCTTTCAAGTTACTTCAATTTTGTCGATACAAAATTTACATAATTTGTAATTTTAGCTTTAAATAAAATAATTGCATTTTATTTTAGGAATTATTCTACTAGCTTAAGCATTTGGTGAAAAATACTATGCTCGCTCAAAATTTGTTCAATACTGTATAGTCCCATAAACAAATGACTCTCGACGCGGCTCGGTTCATTTATTTAATTCAAGATTATTTGCATTTATTTTTTACAATTCTCACAAGTTTTCATTAATTTTTTAGTACTTTAGGAGATAATCGGCCCATTGATGTAACTCTCCTGTTAACTGGTCCCGTTAAAAATATCACCAGAAAAGAAATAAGTATTGGTTTGCGTTTTATTACCCGACAACCTGATACGTTTTATTTAATGTAGTCTTGTTTCCCCCACTACGTGTTTTCGGCTGTTCATCTTTACGATAAATAATTTTTAAATTAAATGCTATAATTTTTTTAAATCAAACATTGTAAATAAACGAATAAAGTTTTAAAAAAATGTATGTGGTAACTTTCTACTACTAAGTAAATTATGATTTTATATTTATTTTTAATTTTTATTACAAAGTCGAAATTAATGGGCTCACTTGACAAATTTCTACTCAGGATTTTGATTTTTTTTATATTTTTATTTTTTTGCCTCTCATATACAATTACTTTCAAATTTCTTAAATTTTATCAGTTTTATAATATAAGATTTAAACTCTAAATCACTTGGCAAATTTCTACTTAAAAATATTAGAAACTTTAAAGAAGAATTGCAATAGGAAATTAAAAACAACCAGGTCTTTTCACGTCATAAAAACGGAAAAGAAATGTGTCAGGAAAAAACTGAGTTCTTAAAATTTGAATATACAAACAATATTTTTAATAATAATAATAATAAAAATTGTTTATTCAGTAAATTTTATTCACTTATTTACATAATATAGTAAACATATACATACAGGGTGTTCCGAAATTAGTGCACCATACTTTAACAGCAGATTCTACGTGCAAAAATAAGAAAAAAGTCCCTATAAATATAGGTCGAGAAATGCCTCCTAAGGGAGCTACAGCCCCCGAAAAGGGAGCCCCTGAAGATGGTTTTTATCTAATATAAATAAAAAAGTAGAAACACCCTGTCACTTACTACATGAAACTGTCACCTGTCTTGAATTATTCTATTTTTTCCTAAACATGGCAGTCGTATTCCAAGGACCACGCGAGTCCATTTCTATGGTTGTGATTTAATTGTGAATATTTATGCCATGTAAAATAATTTTCAAATCGATTTTATGCGAAAACGGTGTATGTTATCGAAGTTCAACAAGATGACCTTTTTTATGTGCAAAACTCTAAAATTTCATAATCTGACACAAAATTCTGGTACAAGATACGTACAAAAAAGTTAAGGTGGTTTTAACCCTACTTCCTATCAATCTGACCCAAACCTCATAAAAAATTTTAAATGGTTATTGTTACGTCTTATTAGTCAAAAAAAGTTTAATTAATTCCCCAAATTTCACTTTTATATCTTTAACGGTTTTGGAGATATTAAATAAAAACCATCTTCAGGGGCTTTCCTTCTGGGGGCTGTAGCTCCCTTAAGAGGCATTTCTTGACCTATGTTTATAGGGACTTTTTTTATTATTTTTGCACGTACAATCTGCTGTTAAAGTATGGTGCACTAATTTCAGGACACCCTGTATATTACATTAGGCGAAGCCAAGGCTATTGTACTTAACCCAATCCATAGACAAATAAAATACAAAAAAAATAATGATTATTATAATCATTACAAATAAAGTTAAAAAAAATGTATGTATACATACACATATAGGAATGTATATACATAGAGAAAAAAATACAAAATTAATAAATCAATAAATCAGTCGACTAAAATTAAATCTTTAACTTTTTTTTTAAATACAGGCACAAAATAATTTAATTTAATTTTAGAGTGAACTATTTTTAAATTTTAAAAATGCTCTGGGCAATCATGCAAATATCTTTTAAAATAAAAGGAACAGTCATCCGCATTTTAAACATAAGAAGCCTTAACGAAAATACCATAAGATAATAAGATCCATCTAACAAGTGGCAGATGAAAGTCCTGTAGGACTTAAAGTCGTTTTAATTCAGTTTGACAAAAAGGATTAAAAAAAAAAAAATAATAATAATAATAATAATAATAATAATAATAATAATAATAATAATAATCAGTCCATTTGTTAGAAGAAAAGCGGCCCCCCAAATGCAATGCCTGTAATGTCTTTCTCTCCATAGAACATATTTTGAATGATTGTCCGTTATACGAAGACACGCGCGAACTCATAGAACTAAATCCCCTTAACTCGGTCTCCGATCCAAGGGAATTCTTAAAATATTGCTCTTCCTAAAAGAAACAAATCTAATGTTAAAATTATAATTATTGTAAAGCCTTACCTACCTGTGATATCTATTCCAACTCCACACTATTATATAAGATTACTTAATATACCTACCCTTTTCTGATCTGTACATGAAGAATGCCCAGATAATTTGACATGTTCTGATTAGCCGGGCTAATGACCATTAGTTGTCGATGTCCATTAATAATATTAAAAAAAAATAATAATAATATCATATAAGGCTTACTGACACCAAAAAACGATATTTTCAAACTAAAAAAGAAGCTGGTCTATTATTTGTCATGTCTATGTCTTGTTAAGCCTTCTTCAATGAAATACTTCAGCTAATAAAATTATTGAATACTCTAGAACAGTAGCGGTTTCCCCTAAAAAAAATTAAAATACTTAAATTGGTAATTTTTTAGGACCACTTCCAAAAAAGGAATTAACCATTTTATCCTTGTGGATTATTTTAGTAGATATAAAGAAATAAAAATAATGAGAACAATAACATCCCGAACAAGAATGCATGTATTAAAAGAGATATTTGCAAGAATTTAGTATTTAACAGCTGAAAACGGAACACAGTTTATCTAACAAAATAACCATAATTGTATATTTTTGATTATTAATATTACCCCGTAAATGTTATTATATTTTCTTTAATCGTATTAAAAATCGGTCAATAAATTGCTGAGAAAATGAAGACTTTATTTTCCTATTTGGATAGTCAGCACAACAAAATTAAAAAATATTTTACATCTGTTAAACTTTATAAGATAGTGCAAGATTTATTATTTTTCTAGTTTTTGGTTTAAAATCTCAAGGATATTTACTTCGAAAGAGTAAGTAATGTGGTTAATATTTTATGCCATGCCATGACTAACTTCATTTGAACTTTTAATAGCTATTTGTGTATTAAGAGCGCAAAGTGATACATTGCCGCTCTGAGCGAGAAGTTTGAAGGGCGACGCGTAGCGGAGCTCGGCTATCTCGCGAGAGCGGCAATGTCATTTTACGCTCGAATTACACACAGGATTTTATCTACAACTGGTGTTTCTATAGGAATGTTTGGTAAAAATTAATAATTATTGATAACCTCAAATTTGACGTTTGTGTCAAGTCGCAAATACACTAAACGTTTCTTTATTATGGTTTCCATGGTAACTAAGCAAAGTAACTTTGTCGCTCGGCGAACGACAAAGTAAAAAATCGCTCGCAACTTTCTTTTGGAAGCGCAACTTTGTACTTTTCACTTGGTTGTAGAAAACATATTTTAAATAGTATACATTATATACTAGTATATTACATATTAGATGATTATTTATTAAACCTACATTTTAAATTATAACAAAACAAAGTCCAAATTGCTATTTATGCAAACGTAAAGGTTACTTCGTAAAATAAGGTAATAAAGACATGAAAAATATATCCAGATACAAATTCAATTTTAAATTCATTTGACCTTTTCTATTTTAAATTCTAATTTTATTTTAAAATAATATCTGGATTTGGTGTAAGGAAAACACTTGCTTATTAGTATCATTTTTAAAACAATTTATAGAAAGATAAAGAATATTAAAATTTTTTTTATTTTATTTTAAAAATAAAATTTCTTTTTGAAATTTAAGTCCCTTTAAATCAATAATAATGCAGTTTAATTTCCTGTCGCCCTTTTAAAACAAATCCAGAACATTTTAATACAACATGCAAATCCATAGACAAAAGTTAAAAACGAAAACCAATCACAATGTTGAAAATTTGATTGGGTTTTGTTCATATACTTCAAACGTATACCTCAAAGAATATGCATATATTGTTTTTGCCCATTTAAAAATACTGTTTTTACCATATTGGATTAAAAATGAACGTTTCCATTCTTAATAAAAAATTATGTATAAATATTTTTAGCGTATTTTGTTAATTTGGTATCTTGGATTAGAAAATCATATATTAATAAATAATTAACTTTTTCAACCGTGTGTGACAATTTTAATTTATTTTAATGTTAAATAGGTAATGCGGCTGGTGGATTTTATTCGATTTTAAATTTTTATTATTTATTTTATTAAAATAAAAAAATATTTAAAATGGTATAAAAACTGTAATATTTGGATTTTTTAAATAAAATTTTAAATTTGTCGATAAATTATAGTAGATAATAAATTGCACCACTTTAATTTGAATTATCTCAAATAGGGGGGCCTGGAGGCAGGGTAGGCGACAGGAAAAACTAACTTTTTTTCGCAAACTTCAATTTAAATTCTGTTTGCGCCGAACTTGTTTATTTAATGTCAATATAAACTATTATAAATTTGGTGTGGGTCCCATGTCTAATAACTGAGATATTGGTATACTTAAAATCCACCAGCCTATTAGGCTAATGATTAAAATATAAAATATGTTTTACAATAACGTAATAAAAATGTATGTATTCAGTTATAAGTTTCGCCAACATGTATACTATGTATATGTATATTAAACTTACAGGGTGCGGCAGAGAGGACGAACGGTTTTACAAAAATCATAAAATAGTTAATTTTTACTCAAAACCAAATTTATTTATAGAATCAGGTTCGCAAGGAAATAGCATTTGAGACAGTCAAGTGTGGAAAAGCACATCAGGCATGTGGTGGCCGAAATCGTTGATGCAGTGCTGGAGGCGTTCTTGGAAGTTCGCGTAGACTCTCTCCAACATCGCTCTCTCAACTTGGGCGACTTCCAAAAAAAAATCGCATATGCATATGCGATTTTTTCTTATGCGGACACCTCAAGGCTAGAGTATACGAGAACAAGCCCTGGACTCTGGACGAATTGAAGGAAGCAATTCGCGTGGAAGTGGCCCAAGTTGAGAGAGCGAGATTTATCCATGGATAAATCCCGGGACCTGAGGCCAATGAACATCACCAAACCTGGAAATAAGGCGACCAGGGAAGAGAGGGCGAATAACGTCCAATTCAGGGAAAAAGAAGTTGGTGATCATTTCGACGTAGCGCTCTGAGTTCACGGTAACAGCACGACCATTACCGTCTTCGATGAAGTAAGGGCCAATGATGCAAGTTTTTTTCTTATTCGTCAACGTGGCAACATGGCTGTTAACGAAAGTATTATTAAAGAATTAATGAAATTGAAAAAAGTTGAATTAGTGCAAATGGTTTTAACTAAAACCGTACCTGAATACATAAAGTTAAGTGAACCTGTGAAAACTGCTATATTAGTTCAGGATTTAAACCCAAAAAATGTGCAAAACATCGAATCTATCCTAATCGAAGTAGATGACATTGAGGATAAAGTCAAGGTCAGTGAATTAAAATGCGATTTAAAATGTACACAAACTGAGCTAATATGTGCAAAGGAATTAAACACTGAGCTAAAAAATAGAATTGGCGACTTGGAAAAAATAATATCGCTACTGGAATCTCAAAATCCAAAAATCCAAAAACCTAACCCAATAAATACAACAATTTTAAGTTCCAACGTTGTCAAGTCTAACATTTTGGTACAGGAAGAAAAAAATACTAAAAATAAGGGTAAAAACGCAAAAAACAAGGAACATGAAAACAAAAACGTTATTACAAAAAATGACGTATCAAATGCGATACTGGAGGCAGAAATCAAAGCCAAAGTTAACGAATTAACAAATCAAGACCAGGCAAATAAAATAATAGGTTCAAATACAAGTGGAGAAAACATTGCAGTTGGTAAAAAAGAATGGCTCTTTGCATCTAAGTTTAAACCGTCCTTTACCGCAGAAGACTTAGAACAAAGGCTTAAGGCCCAATTCGAAGGAAAAAACTTCACATGTATTCAGCTAAAAAATAACTGGGGTTTTAATAGCTTTAAAATTGCAGCTGATCGAGGAATGAAAGACACTCTTTTGGATGCTAAGCTTTGGCCAGCAGGTATTGAAGTTTCCGAATATTTATTTCGGAACACAAATAAAAACTACCAAAACTCAAAACCCAAAGGAAATTAATACAATAAAAAAACACAATTCTTTTAAAGTTTTTCACCTAAACATACAATCGGTAAGAAACAAATTATTAGAACTCGAAGCCTATTTCGTCCAGTCGAACTGCAACTATTATATAGCATAATATGTTTCTCTGAACACCACCTCACAAATAATGAAATAACAAATTTTAAACTGGGAGTCGTAAACAATGCAAGCAAATTTTACTTTTATTAAAATTTATGTGACGTGGATTGGAGTTTTGTGAGTGATGGCTTTGTTGATATAAATTCAAAATTCGACAATTTCATAAATATACTAAATAATAATATAAACATATATTTTCCTGAAATTGAAATTAAACGTAACCCACAGAATCTACACATAAAAAACCCATGGTTTAATAATAAATTAAGAAATATTAGAGAACAAGTCAAATTTTTCAGCGAGGCAAATCAACTTACCCCATCAAATGCATTGTCGCAGCAACTAAAATTGCACAAAAAACACTACAAAACTGAACTTCAAAAAGCGAAAAATTCTTACTATTTAAACATAATTGCACAAAACAACACACTTAAAACCTACTGGAATATAATAAATAAAAACAGAGAAAAACCTAAAAACAAAGTAAACAACAGTATTATTGATGTCAATGACCTAAAGAATTTTTTTACTAAATTTCAATTGAAATTAAAAATAACCTACCAAACATAAATATATCTTATAAATCCTATTTAAATAAATCAAATTTTTCGGAGTTCAAAATTAAAAATGTTTCTTACAACGAAGTTCGTGAGTGCATAGAAAATCTTAAAAATAAAAATAGCTGCGACCACTTTGGAATGTCATCAAATATAATAAAATCAATTAAAAATATTATTATTCAACCATTAACAAAATTGTTTAATTTATGTATCCTGAAATACTAAAAATTTCTAAAATAGTACCTATTCATAAGGGCGGCGACGACATAAACATAAATTATAGACCTATTTCATTAGTCCCAATCATTTCTAAAATTTTTGAAAACGCCATTGCAAAACAAATTACAAGTCACTTTGAAACCTATAACCTGTATAACAAAAATCAGTTTGGTTTTCGAGCAAACAAATCGACCAGTTCTGCGGCAATACATTTGATAAACAACATTTGTATGGGCTACAATAATAATCAATTTGTAGGAGTAACTTTCTATGATTTAAATAAAGCGTTTGATTGTGTAGATTTCGATATTTTAATAGATAAATTAAAACAATATAACTTTAATGAAGACTCCTGCAGATTTTTAAGTTCATATTTATTAAACAGAAAACAATATGTCTCGTTTGAAAATAAGGTGTCTAAACATGCAGTAGTTCAGTCAGGTGTCCCTCAAGGATCAGTCCTCGGCCCTACATTATTCCTGCTTTACATAAATGATATAAGTGGGCTTAAAGGTTCTGAAACTATCCTTTTTGCAGATGATACTTCAGTAGTAATACCTTGTAAAAATTTAGAAACTTTAAATAAAAAACTAACTGACTATAGGCTACATACAACACAATATTTTACCTCGAATAAATGAAAGTAAAACTAAAAACATCGTCTTCACTCACTCAACTTCAATAAACATTGGAAATCCCCCAAGTGTTAAGTTTCTTGGCCTAATGCTTGATGAAAAGTTAAACTGGGGACATCATATTGACCATATAGCATCCAAAATATCAAAAAATATGTTTGTGATAAGGTCCTTGCGTAATCTGGTCCCTATGAATATAATAAAAACAGCCTACTATTCACTGATTGCATCGCACCTCATATGGGTTAATATGCTGGGGACACGCTCCGTGTAGTGGACGATTGTTTGGTCTGCAACGCAAGGTCCTGAGAATAATGACAGGAGCGGGATACACTGAATGCGTAAAAAAATACTTTTCAGAATTAAAAATTTTAAACCTACCTGTTATGTTTGTATATGTTAGTTTGTTGCACGTTTATGACAACATAAACTCCTACAAGACGGTAAAAAATATTCACGATTATAAAACTAGGCACTCTGAAAACTGAATTTTCGAGAATTTGCGCCAGCAGAAATGGTTCAAATAATTTTGGGCCAATCTTCTATAATAAAATTCCTTTAAAAATAAGAATGTTAACAAGAAAAAAATTTGAAACTTCAATAAAAATATTTTTAATAAACAATTCTTTTTATAGTTTAGATGACTTTTTAAGCTTTGGCTGTCAAAATATGTAGTAATTAGTCTTTCTATGCTTGTACTAGGTATATCCATTTTATAATAAATTATTAATTTTAATGTTGAAATTTTAAATGTAATTTGTGTATCTATTTTGTAACTTGTATTTCGACTTGTGTAAACTTTTTGTACTTAACACGAATAAAGATGATTATGATTATGATTATGGGGACACCTCAAGGCTAGAGTATACGAGAACAAGCCCCGGACTCTGGACGAATTAAAGGACGCAATTCGCGTGGAAGTCGCCCAAGTTGAGAGAGCGATGTTGGAGAGAGTCTACGCGAACTTCCAAGAACGCCTCCAGCACTGCATCAACGATTGCGGCCACCACATGCCTGATGTGATTTTCCACACTTGACTGTCTCAAATGCTATTTCCTTGCGAACCTGATTCCATCAAAAAATTTGTTGTTAAGTAAAAATTAACTATTTTATGATTTTTTCAAAACCGTCCGTCCTCTCTGCCGCACCCTGTACATAACAAGGTCAAACTTATAGAACCAGATGTGTTCCTCACCGGGCACCGACAGACTCGTTCGGTCATTCGGACCTCTTTAGTGGCGGGTAGCCGTGTGGTTTCGTTCACTGTGCTACCGCTGTCGTTTATATTGCCGCCTTTAAACAGGCACGGATAAAAAGGATTTCTTAGATATAGAACTTTATTTTTCTTAAAAATATTTATTTGAATAGAGTTAATTTGATTTGATTTAAGAGGAATGTTTTGTTACAAGAATGTTCAATTTCTTTCAAATAGTAAATATATTTCTTGAAAAAAACTCTTGGTTCAAGAATTTTTCTTCATTGAAGAAATGCATTGCGTTAATTCAAGTAAAATATTTCTTATTTTCTAAAAATTACCCTTTTCTTGGGACAAGAGAATCAGGGCTTGTAAATTTTACTTGAAGAATATTAAAATTTATTGTTCTTGTATTAAGAAAATCTGATCGTTTGACTTTTCGTTTCAAGAATAATCATTAGATAATTTCTTGTATTTACGAGCTGTCCGTTGGGGAGGGGATAAACTTGTTTCATACGTCCTACCTATACCCTCATTTGAAAAGTAACCGTGCTTGTGTTTACTTAAATGTTTAAAAATGAGTGATTATTCGAACGATTACAGTGCCGTAGACATTAGGTCATTATTGATTGAATGAAATACTCCAGAAAGTAGGGGTAAACCATTTTTTAACTTTTTTTGACACTATGTACATTTTTATTTTCATTTATTTGTAAATAAATGTTTGTGTCAAAAAAGTTCAAAATTGTTTACCCCCCATCTGCTTCTTAAAAATCCCGAATGTAGCTTAAATATTAACTATACTGAAGAAAATTTCAAATAAATATTATCTTTAACCAAGAATACATTTTATTAACGCAAGACACAAAATCTTTCTATAGAGAAAAGAACGGTTTCATTGAAGAATTCCTTTGATTAATGCGAAGAATAATATCTTGAATGAAGAATAATTACTACTTCACCAAAACTCAATTATTTTTGTTTTTTTTCTTCAAGTAATTTTATTTTTTTTTCAAGAATATTTATTCTCGACCCAAAATGCGACAATTTTAATAACAAGAGTTTTTATCATTCGTTTAAGACTGCTTATGTTTTAAAAAGGAGAAAATATATTCTCCGAGGAAAACATGTAACACAAGAATAATTTTTACTGCTGGCAAGAAAATATTGTTTCGAAGAGATAGGAATCATTTAGTATCTTGAATGAAGTTAATTTAACTTGGCTGAAGAAATCCTTTTTTACAGTGGGCGGATGACTAGTTGAACCGATGTGTTCCACACCACACGGCAATAATTAGATGGCATTCTTTGGGACAGTTGGAAAATGTTTGATATTAGGATAAATATTTTCGAAAAATAATAATTTCTAGAAAAACTTGATTTTTAATAATAATTATTTAAACAATTTAAATTATTTTTTCTACTCCCAACATTAAAACGCCCTTTATCGTACATGTTTCCATGACACTAAGTGACCTTTTAAATACACATTGACAAGTTGTGGCTTTAGTCACGGGCTGAAGTTAGCAACAGGTTTGCAGTCACGGGCTGAAGTTAGCTTTAAGTTAGTTGAAAGTTGTCAAATTTCATACAATCGTTAAAATAAAGTGCCCTTCTTCTAAAATAATACTAAATGTGAAAATTATTTTATTATCTCAATACAAAAATTCAAAAGCATTAAATAGTTTCTTAAAGCCAATATTTGAAAAGTTTATATGAACATTGTACTGACCTTTTAATTTCGTAGTAAACTAGATATAACTTAAAGTCAGGCTCGCACTCCACCATGTGCTCCAGTGCTAATAAAAAATTTTCTTCACTTTTACTGTGAAAAACTGTTGTTTAATCCATTGGATACATTTTGATTTATTACCAATGTTTATAACACACACAAATTTGACATTTGACGGTAACACAGATTTCCCCATTGTTTTATAGATGGTGCTCTATACTTAATTTAAATAATTTTTAGATAACACTAGTTTACAAAATCGAAAAATATCTGCCCACCATTATAATATATTTTTCCATGTATTTTGACCCACTAAACACGAAAATCACACTCAATTTTTTTTATGGAAGCATTTTTAAAATATAAATTTTCAATTGTTTTTTTCAATTTTATGAGGTGTTTTGACGTTTTTGAGTACCTATAGCTTGAAATATAATTGATTGATTTGGTCAAACAAGCCCTTAAATTGAAGATATTTGAGCCCTCTAAAACTTTCTTTTACATACTTTTGATATCGGATAAGTATTGACGCTAGCGATTTTAATAACATAAAAATTCGTTTTTATGGCAAAAATTGAGGTCGAAAATTTACATATCGTCCTGGGAAGGGCTTAAATCAAACAGATAACTCCTTTTTTTCGTGAAGCTCATATTTTTACAAAAAAAAACAAGCTAATGTTAATAAAAATACATGAAAAAATGGCGAAGTTATGAATTTTTTAGTGAAAGACCAAAATTCAGCTTTTGGTCGATTTTTATTTTATTTTGTTCTTTTATTTTGTATTATGTTCATTCTTTAATGAAAACCTAAGTAAAGTGCATGATTGGAATTTTTTTAGTTTTTTACGTACTTTTTTCATCGAAAACGTTATTCAAAATTTAAATTTGTTATCACTCCGCAAGCGTGAATTCTTTTGTTTCTCGTGTTGGCATAGTGACATTTTACTGCTATTTTTTTGATATTTCAACAAGGTATTTTTATCATCGTTTTATTTAGTAAATAAAAAGTGTAAAATGAGTAAAAGAAGTAGAGAGTTCGAGTGCGTAAATAACCCGGACAATCTGGGTGACGTAAGTGATGAGCACGGAGAACGTTTTCACTAGCAAATGAAGGCTATAGCCTATAGCTCCATATATGGAGCGGTGGTATCACGGCTTCTGGGATGCAGCCATGATGGGTGCATCACTGATTACATTTGGTCCCTCATACGAGAAACGGAATACGAAAGCCAGAATTTTTTTTAAACCTACGCTTATTTAAACAAAATAAAACTTTTAATATCTTCAATGTTCAATATTTATTGTTTAATATTCAATAAATAATTTAATTTTAATATTTAATGTTTATAATATAAAAACACAATGTTCAATATTAAATTTTACATAATTCAATAAAATTGAAAAACTGAATTTTGATCTTCCACTAAAAAATTCATAACTTCGCCATTTATCCATGGATTTTTATCAACAGCAGCTTATTTTTTTCCTTTAAGTATAATCTATACGTAAAATAAATCAAACTGGACTTATCTTTTCGATTTCTATCTTTCCCAGAAAAAGATGTACATTTTTGACCTCGATTTTTGTAAAAAAAAGGACTTTTTCAACTTCATAAAATCGCCAGTATCGAACTACTGAGCAGATACCAAAACTATACAAAAGAAAGTTGTAGAGGGCTCAATTACCTTTGATTTAAGTGCTTGTTTGGTCCAATCGATCAATTAGAACTCGAAGTATACGTCAAAACACCTCAAATTTAAAAAAAAACAATTGAAAATTAAAATCTCGAAAACGCCTCCATGAAAAAAATGTTAAGTGTGATTTTCGCGTTTAGTAAGCCAAACTACACAAGAAAATCATAATGAGACATGGTGGGCAAAATGGCTGTAAACTAGTGTAATAATAAGTATAGTTGAAAAAGTATAGTATGCAACTCGTTTATAAATTTTTCTAGACACTCATTAATTTAAGCACTCGCTTGCAAGCTCGCGCGTGCCTAAATTAAATTCGTGTCTAAAATGGCGTTTATCAAACTTGATACATAATATACAATAAACCTTCTAGGCTCACCATTCTAGTGAAAATTTTATAAAAATATACTCTGCCTTTTTATTTTCGTGTTTCGTGTCCTACTCTGACTGTCGGTATCGCATTTTTGTCAGGCCGATTACGATACATATAAAGTACAATTATAATAATAATATTTAAAATTAGAAAGTGAATTCGGGTAGATCTGATTTATGGCTTTCTCAGCCGTTAATAAGTAATATACTGCATTTTCGTGTTTAGTGAATATAACTAAGCTACGTTTCGTCTCTTAATGCTAGAGACATCTTCAGAAATAAAACTAAAACTGATTTGTTGTTTGTGCTATAGCATATATGCTTAATAATTATACTAGTCGTGTTTATTCAAGCATGTTAAGTTGTTTCGTATTACTGATTCTTTATATAAATTCTTTCGTATCACTGATTTGGTAAAGGATAACCAGTATCTCTATTGATATTATTTTGATGTTTATAAATTTCTATTGATTCCCTTACTACCCTGGGCATTCTTCTTGATTCCAAAGCCAACTGTTTGACTTTGGAGAAATTAATTTTATGATCGGCTTTATGTACATACGTGTTCAGCCACTGCCCACTGAAGTATTGTTTTGCTGTACTGTTTACAAATGAAACCAACCGGAGAATTGCAACTAAAAGACTAAAACAAATATCTAGGAAGAATTTACCTCAAGATTCAATGATACAGAACAACTTAATACACGTATACAGTGCACTGTACACATGTGTCCCACCGAAAACTGTCAATGGCCTATATCTTTAAACGGATAATCTATAAATAAAATTTAAAAAACATGTTTCGAGGGTTCGATCTACCCTGGCAGAGGTAGCCACCCTAACCTTAATAGTACTATAGGTCATGTGATATTTGGCTCGAAAGGTCTAATTCTCTTAACGATTCTGCTTATTTTCTTAAAAAACGCATTTGAACGGGTGCAACTAGTAATTGTGAAATAAGTAAAATCGTATAAAAAATTAAAATATGTAAAAATAAGATTTTATTCTTGGGAACCAACCCTTGTTATTAGATTGTAATGTTTATGTTGCAATATTTGTGACCATATTTTTATCAATTCATTAAAAAAAATTATTCGGATCATAGTGTAGGTAAAGAAGCAATTACAAATTCCAATGTTTTTTTCATGGATAACTTGACAAAATAAATTTTTGAACTTAAAATTTTTCAATAAAATGTAGTATGGGGTCGTTTTGAGGGGTGTTGAATCCAGTGCCGTGCTTAGATTTTGTTTAAAAAAATCGATAATATGAATTCTTAAAAATTTATTTTTAAAAACTGACATAGTACCCCTTGCATTTTGTAAAAATATGGCGTTTCTGGCTCCAAAAATACAGTTTATCAAGATCTAAAAACAAATCCGGTTAAAATCTTTATATATATATAATATATATATATAAATATATATATGTATATATATATATATATATACAGGGTGGTCCAGGATTAATCTGAAAAATTTTAATGATCGATAGAGCCTGAAAAAACAATAAAAACAAACCCAAAAACATTTTTTTAAATACACACCAACACACTAATAGTCCTTCAAAGGCAAAAAAACGTTTTTTTTTAATAACTTCTGCTCAAATTTTGTGTTGGTAAAATTTCTTACAAAAGGCCCAGCGGCGGAGATTTTGGGGGGGTTTCCCCTTTTTACCCCCATATTTTGACACCACTGGATTTTATTGGAAAATAATCAGATTTCTTATTCAATTTAGAAGCAAAACTTGTGTGTTAAATTTTCATAAGATTAGTGGTTTCGGAGACTTTAAAATTTCAAAAACACCGAGTACACGGAATTTTATCATATTTTATTTTAAATCGGTAACTTGGTAACAATTATGCCACGTTATCAGTTTATAAAATATTTTAAAAATAAACTAGCGTCCAGGAGTCATCGTGCAGTTGTTACTAAACCCGTCATATTTTTAGGTTGTTTTATTGTAACGTTGATTGAGGATTACAATCAACGTCTGTAATTAATAATTTAATTGTATTATAATGCAAAATCAAACCAACCCAAAAACCACCCTATTGAAAGCGATTATTCCATTATTTCATTGGTAAATTTTTATTGGACCAATACAATCGTTCAGAAAAAAAATAATTTTTTATTACTAAAATAATAACAAAAGTTCCGGGTACACAGTGTTTTTGAAATTTTAAACTGAAATATCTTCGAAACCATTGATCTGATAAAAAATAAACATAAAAGTTTTGCTTTTAGATTGAAAAAGGATAAAAATAAATCTGATGATTTTCTAATAAAATCCAGTGGCTTCGAAAATATGAGGGTAAAAAGGGGAAACCCCTTTCAAAATCTCCGCCACTGGGCCTTTTGTAGGAAATTTTCATTATATTATCGACGGAAGCTTAACCTACACAAAATTTAAGAAGAATCGGTTTGATGGTTTAAAAATTATTTTGAAGGACTATATCTCCGTTAGTATGCATTTTTGAAAAATGTTTTTGGGTTTGTTTTTATTGTTTTTTCAGGCTCTATCGATCATTAAAATTTTTCAGATTAATCCTGGACCACCCTGTATATATATATATATATATATATATATATAAATATATAAATATATATATAAATATATAAATATATATATAAATATATAAATATATATATATAAATTTATATACAGGGTGTTATGTAATTAATGTTATATATTAAAATGGGTTGTTCCTTAGGGTCCATAAAGAAGCACCTGAAACTTTTTTTTCTAAATTCCAAAGTCTAAAAATAATTTATAATAACCTTTATCCTACCAGTAAAAAAGTACGCCACTGATCGACTAGGAACTTTAGGTTAATCTGGTGGATTTATTATGTTATGGTTGGTAACAGTGTTTCCAAAATCTCTCAAAAAAGTTGACAAACATTGTTTAAATTTAGCTTAATTACAAAAATGACAAAATTAACAATGCAAATTGTCAATTTGGCGTTTTTATTAATTGTTGGTTATTTCATTTTTGTACTGAAGGTAAATTCAAACAAAATCTGCCAACTTTTATGACAGAATCTAGTGCATTTCTTTTAAATTTTAGGTTATGTTTTCAAATTGTAAATATCTTAACTAAGGAAAGTGCTTTTGGATTTATTTACACAAATTAAATGTTTAAAGTTTAACCTGTGAACTGGTCCCAATTTCATCTGAGTAAACAGAGAAAAAAAAACTAATGAAAAAATTAATTTTGTGGTTATGGATTTCAAATTTCAAAGGTACTAAATTTTCTAATCATTGCTTAAGCTAATAGCTGGATCAGTAAATAAATACAGAAGGGTATTAGAGCTTTAAGGGCATAAAACTTTTGTATTTATTGAGTTTTTATTTATTTTTAGCAAGAAAAATTTTTAGTAACAATTTTTTACATCTGGCAACGCATAGCTACTTTGTTGGTTGGTATCCATGTACTCACAAAATACAGGTGTGCAGAGATAAACAAGTGTGTAACCAGTGGCGTATCACAAAAAATATAAAAAACTTCTAATGCATATTTTTTCTTTATCTTTGGAAAAATGTTTTTTTAAATATTTTTCCTTTATTCCTTATTTCAAAAGGTATTCAGTATTTTAATATATAACATTAATTACATAACACCCTGTATACTATTAAAAATATTTTATTGGAAATAAAATTAGCTATTTACATACCATGGAAGGAAAATAGTGCTTTTCCTCCCGCGAATAGTTTGATGCCCGACGCGACTTTTGTTTGCGGTTCCAAGAATAGGGTTTTTAAAACAAGTATTTTCTACACAGGGACTTTATTGTTTAAGTGTGAATTACATAAAGACAATCTTATTATGTTTTACATTCGTTTTATTATATTTACTGCTGAGCTTAAGAATTCTCAGGTTACACCGAGATGGGACGTTCATAACTCCTTCGGTCTCACTTGAGAACTATGGGGTTGATACCAGAGTTCGATAATTCTACATCTACGGTTGGTCGACATCCTCGGATTGTTGACGATGATCCTCTGAGTAGAATACCCTTTTTTTTAATACACTGAGAGAACAGTTTATTAACAATTAACCAGATTTACCAATAACTAATAAATGCTTTATTCGATTATGGCGGAATAAACATTTATTTAGGACAAACAACGCATTGATTAAAATTGTTATTAAAAAATAAAGATAAATTTATAATAAATATGTTTTTTTGTTAAAAAATAAATGCTTGTTTATAATAAATAAAGATTAATTTATAATAAATGTGTTTTATTTGTGATAAATAAATGCTTGTTTATAATAAATATAGAAGAATTTAGAAGACATAAAACTTTATTTGTAAAAACTATACTTTAATTCACTATAAATGTATCCTGCAAGTCGTTGAATCCATTGCTTTCTAAAAATTTGCATAGCTCGTCCATGGTTTGAAGATCTTCCATGCATGTTTGGATTTTATAATAATCGCAGATACACACTAGCCGGCACACAGAAAAGACTGTACACTGAGACTATAGGTACAATTTAAATTAATGCTATTACAAAAAGATTGAAAACGAAACACTGATGAATAGATAAATAACAGTGCAAAGAACAGAATCACTAAACTTAACAGTACACAGAACAGAATCAGTAAACTTGGCAAGGCAAGTGGTACACCATACGCAGTGCGTATTACGCACGCGGTACACCATGCACCATTCGAGAAACGTCTATGCTGTTTTGGTGCGTTTTGACAGAGTACAGTAAATAAAAAATAAATATTTATTCATTGTTAATATTGATTACTACCTAAAAATGAATTCGAAATTTATAATAAATAACTTTTAAAGTTCGCCTAAGCAAATAGGTATTTATTATTCCCAAATTTGCCTTATAATAATAAACATATGTGCAACAAACAAAGTATTTGTTTCTGCTAAATAAAATATATTACGCAGATTATTAATAGTTAAAAAGGTTAATTAACAATAAATTTACTTTATTTATTGTAAATAAATGCTATCCAAATAAAGATTTGTTAACTATAAAATATACTTTTTCTCTCAGTGTATAAAGATAAGCAAAAATGCAAAAAATAGCGATTAGGACATATAACAAAACCGTATATGCACTAAATGAAATGAATTGGAGCGTCATCTTAACCACTAATTTGAAGTCTTTGTTTATTTAATGCACTATGAATAGTTTTTATATCATCTAAATCTAAATTTTCAAGTTGAATTTTATTTTCTTTAATGTCTTTTTCTTTATAAGTCTTTGTAAACTGTAGATGGGGCAGATCAATATTTTTTAAAATTACATTGGAATCGGAGTAACCTTTTAAAACAACATCGTTTATTTGCACTTCACATTTGTCTTTAAGTTCTAACACGTAACTCCCGATTATTGGAAATAAGTCCTTATTATCCGCACAATTAATTCTAGCTACTAAGGATGTGGGGCCAATGATGATCCATTGGTTATTTCCTAGATTTTGAACCATAAGAGAGGATACAGCTACTGGAACTTGTTTACAATTGCTGGTATTACTTAAATATTGTAATAGTTGAACTTCACATGGAGACTTATCGGAAATGTTTAGAATATCAGTATTTCGGCATAGGTATTATTCTGATTTTACAATATCGCAGTTTGTGTTGAGTAATGCAAAGTTGTGCTCATTTAAAATAAGGTATTTGGATTTAGGAATTATGATTTTATAGGTATCATTTGTAAATACAGGAAATGGGTATAGGTGAAATATATTAAAATTTTGTTGTTCAACTAACGGCACTGATTTTACTTTTTTTAACACAGCTTTTGATTTTTATAATTTTTTCGAAAAGCAGAATATTTTCTAATTCAGGTTTAAATGGAAGTTTTTAATTATAAAGATGTTGATTTATGTTTAAAATTTCACTAATTAAGTCCTTTGGATCTATAATTGAGTTGTGTAACGTATTTAATTTTGAAAATGTAGTTGCAATTTGTATTTTTTTTTAATATGTCATAAATTAATTGAAACATAATAGACAATTGCGAAAATATTATTTGCAAATGAAAGTGAAAGATTTCAGCATTCGTTAAACGGTTTTCGTTGAAAAGCGTTTCGAGCTGTTCTATTTTGTTTTTTAATATATTTTGATTTTTTGATAATATTTGAAAGTTGTTTATTGATTGATATATGTAGTAAGCTAATTTGATCGTTGATTAAGGATTTAAAATGATGTCGGTTATTAAGAAGTGTTTCTATTGATTCATCATATTTTTCTGCATCTTTTTGATCAAGGTTCCCGGTAATTGCTTTAATGATTGAACCTAGACCATCTATAAGCCCTCTCCTATTTCTGGGATTTATTGAAGGATTAATAAACTGATTTTTAATTTTTGTTTCAATTAAATCTAAAATGCGATATGAATTAAAATAGTCTTGATGAAAACTATAATTTTGAGTGGAATTATTAAAAATATTTTTTATTGACAAATAGTGGTTGCAAAGGAAGTTGAATTCGTCAGTTATATTTGTAATATCATATATCTGAATAAAAGACCAAGAGTTGGTTTGTAATTGTGCCTTGCCTAATTTATGAAATTTGATTGGTTCTACATCTGCCTTTACGTGGACGAGGAATAGTATTAGTAATAGTATAGTTTTCATCCTTATCTAGTTGTCTATAGGTTCCGAAGAATTTGTTCTTTCCCAGGTCTTCTTACTTCTATCTTATTCTAACTGGTATTGGCGATGTGTGTCCTCCACCAGGGTTTCAGGGGTTGACGATTTTTGTTCTCACCCTGAGCTGTGTAGTCTGTTTTTGTTACCACTATGGGAACACGATTTTAACTAGTGAATTAATCGTAAGACGAACGGGATTTGCACACGAACTTTTCGTTGCCGATTATAGTTCACTAAAATCAACCCTTCACTAGCCTACCGACTGTACCACTTTTGTTTGCGGTTCCAAGAATAGGGTTTGTAAACAAATATTTTCTACACAGGGACTTTATTGTTTAAGTGTGAATTACATAAAGACAATCTTATTATGTTTTACATTCGTTTTATTATCTTTACTGCTGAGCTTGAGAATTCTCCCCCGAGCAGAAAGATTACTTTCTGTTATTGCAGTTCTATATATAGATGTTATTAAAGACTTAAATTTAAAATAAGTATTTTAAAGACTTAAATTTAAAATAAGCATTTTAAATAATTTTTTTGCATAACTCAGCTTTTTCAATCTTTGTTTCAATTCTTTTGGGGAAATAAGATTTCTATGAAAATCTATATTATTTTTCAAAACCTGTTAATAATATATAGAGATATATAGGTTCTTAATGTTCTATTTGACACATTATTACCATTTTGACATCCTATCTTCTATTACAAAACACAAGATAATAGGTTTTATAATTTCGCCCTGGTGGGTAAAGTTTGCAAAATATTGTTATATTTTACTCTGGTGTCACAATTTTTCGTTGTCTGGACAGCTGTTTATAAGTGAAATTAACTTATTTTTCTTTGTTTTTGATAATTACACTATACAATTTGTTACATTTGTTGAGTTTGATATTTTTCAATGTTTTACAACATCCTGGTCCACAGTGCGGAGTGTAAATTGACGCGCCTGGACTGCACGCCGTGAGAGCGGCCTGGCGCGACGGTTATAATGGATATCATTAAATATGGAAACCCAATAGTATGCAATATATCCTATAGGAGTAGATAAAATATTATTTTTGTATCCTTAATGGAAAAAAGCATATTTTATTGAGACAAAATCGTAAATAAAAGTATTGGTTTTATGGTTAGCAACACTTTTATAAGCAACTTAAAAAGTACTAACGGATGTCAGATTGTCCTTCTATCAGATGTCAGTAGCATACAGGAGCAACTATAATGATCCATGATAATTTTTATTTTATTAATTAATGCGTTGAGAAAGTAAGTTTTCTATCTCGTGGAAATGTATTTAGATATTTATTACTTTTATTTACTTATAGAACAATCTTTTAACTATCAGTAAAAAAGTCCTCTTTATTCAGGGTGTAACTAAAATGCTTGACCAACCTCCACAAGATTGTGGTATGGAACAAAAGAGTAGGTAAACATTTAACTAAACTAACTAAATTAAATCACAGGTTTAACCGCCAAAAAGAAAAATCTGGTTATGATTGTTAAAATCTATTTTTATTCGTCACCCAGATTTATCTATCAGGAAAGCGGAATGAGTTTCAGTAGCCGGAGCTGATGGCATGTCCAGGGAAAAAATCAAAGCATATTTTCAAATATTGCATGAAACCCTTGAAGAAAATGGTTTATTTGAGTCCCCTGGATCCATATATAATATGGACAAAACGGGACTACAGCTTAACAATAAAGCCGGTTACGTTATAGCCTAGAAAGGATCAGAAGACGTGTTAACAATTACATCAGGAGAAAGGGGGGAAACCATAACAGTAATCGCGTGCTGTAATGCAGAGGGTATTTTTTACCGCCAGCCTGTGTATTGAAAGGCAAGTACAAAAAATATGAATTTCAAGACGGCATGCCAAATGGATCGGTAGTTTATATGAACCAGAAATCGGCGTATGTGAACTCAGATATCTTTTTAATGTGGTTATTTTTTGCCCAGAAAAGGCTTAGGAAAAGTAATTTTGATCATTGATAGTCATTCATCCCACTGCAGTGCCGAAGTATTACAACTAGCAGAAAGTAATGATGTAATTTTATTGTGTTTACCAAGCTACACTACGCATAACCTACAACCTTTGGACCGTGGAGTGTTTAAGTCCCTAAAATCTGCATTCAACAAAGTTTGTCACTTATACATGAAAACAAATCCAAGTCGAAGGATAACAAGATTTTAATTCGGTAAACTCTTGGCTGAAGCATGGACAAAAGCAGCAACTAATGAGAACGCAATTTCTGCATTTAGAGCCACGGGTATTTTCCATTTTAATCCTGAAGCTTTACCGGAGCATGCCTATTCTGTCTCTGATGCTGCAATATCTCGTCAGCCTAATGAATATAATTCAATAAATCCCGATCATCGATCATCTACCCCTCAGCCCGGCCCATCATCAGCACCTGATCAGCCTCCATCCGCTGGTAAAGTTTTTGAACATATCTCCCCGTTGCCCACAATTCCTCAAGGCCAAAAAATTGAAGCCGAGAATGTCTTATTCCGAATAAGATGAAGAATACAAAGCGAAAAAAGATAGTGATAATGACATTGACGACGAGATTAATGAAAACGAATGTGCTTGGATGTCTTGAAGATTAAAACTCGACAACTCGTTCCGATGATTGCCGATCTGTTGCATTTTATGCAGCCGCCAGCAGTGCATCCAGATGTACGAGAACTGTACTAAATATAAAAATATGTGTGATGTATGTGGAAAACGTACCCAAAAGACAATGTTTTGTAACTTTTGTTGTTAATCATGGGTTAAATAAAGTTTGTTTTAAACTATGCCTCATTTGTTTTGGTTATAACTATTTTGCATCATAAAAACATCCAATTTTTCGAATTGTGGGGCATCTCACCCGGACTTACCCTAGCCTAAACATTTCGCATATGAATATCAGATGTTTATATAAACACTTTTGGTTTATTTGGAGGATATGAAGGAAAATATTTAATAAAGAATTCTTCTGAAGAAAATAAGTTAAAATATAATAACTATAATAACTATAGTTATACCGTAATAAGTTACAAAAGTTAATCAAATATAAAAAATGCGTATTTTAGGCAAGAAATATATAAAGTAAAAGGTGATTTAAAAAAAATATGAAATGTAATAAACGAGGTATCTAACTCCAAAAATATAAAAAGGTATAGAGTTTATTGAGAAGGAGGATGGAAACTTCTCAAAAAATAGTAAAGAAATTATTAAATTACTTTATACTCGTAAATGTAGGCATCAATATGCAAAAAATATCCAAAAACCGAAAAATTCTAATATACCTAATACAAAATAATTACCCATGTTTTTAAAACCAATAAACGAAAAAGAAAATAATAAAATACATTTCAAAATTAAAAAATAAATCTGCTTCAGGTCCAGATGGTATATCTACATATACCATTAAAACTATTCATCACTTAATTCTAAGACCTTTGGAACATATTATTAATTTAAGCTTTAAAATAGCATTGTTCCAGACTCCTAAAAAGAATCAGTGGTAACCCCCGAATATAAGCAAGGTTTTAAAAGTTTATGTACAAATTTTAGACCAATCTCGTCCATAAGTAACTTTGCAAAAAGTATTAAATCCCTCTTGACTGAATACCTAGATAATTTTTAAATTCTTAATAATAAACAGTTTGGCTTTAGGAAAAAAATTTCAACTGAAGATTCTACATAGCATTTAATAAAATAGTGGTAAATAATTTGGAAACAAACCGGAAAAGTCTTGCAGTGTTTTTGGACTTGGCCAAAGCCTTTAACACGGTTGACTATGAGGTATTGTTGGAAAGGTTAAGTGAAGTAGGTGTTAGAGGTACTATAAATAATCTTAATAAGAATTATCTATCAAACAGAACCCAGAAAGTAAAAATTAATCAAAACATAAGTACCCCATTATTTATAACTAAAGGTGTTCCCCAGGGTATTGTACTAGAACCTATCCTATTCCTAATATATATTAACAATATAGTAAATTTAAAAAACATAATGGGGGAAATAATTTCTTATGTTGACGATACTGTCATTATATTTAGTGGAGACTCCTGGGATGCTGTGTACAGTCAGGCTGAGGCCGACTTAAGGGCACTGCGAGACTTTCTCAGTTTGTTAAGTTTAAATTTAAATAAAACCAAGTTTATAACGTTTACTATTTCGGCTGACGATCAACCTCAAAAAACCTTTATATCATTAAACGAAATTAAGTGTACCCCAAATGTTTGTAGTTGTCCAAAAATAAAAAATGTCTATAAAATTAAGTATTTAGGTATTATCGTTGATCATCATCTGAGATGGAATGAACATACTTAATACCTGTGTACTAAATTAAGGAAACTTATTCCAAAATTTTACTGTATTAGAAATATATTAAATTTAAAAAATATGCTTATAATGTATAATTTACTAGTAAAATCAATATTAAGTTATGTGTTTCTGTTTGGGGCGGTTTATATTCTAATAGTATATATATATATATAATAAAGCAAGAATGTACTCCACTGGTAATTTATATCTCGAGACCAAACTCTTAAAAATTAGACAAATCCATATACATAAGTGCCTAGGCACAAGCTTTTATATACATTTCATCAATATCAGACGGAAAGTAAAATTTATCATTTACATAATACAAGATACAATTCTAATAATAATATTAAATTACCTATTTTTAAAAAGACTTACGCAGAGATATATATTTTATATTGGCCCAAATAAACTAAAGGCGTTAAGAAAATTTAATACTTTTAAAATTGAAATAGAAATTCATATCAGAGCCAAAATAAATATAATTAAAAAAATTTTTTTATTAAGAAGTCCCACTATTTTGTGATGGTCCTCAAATACATACATACAATTACTATATTAATATTTGCGTTTGCTTCCTTCTTAGTTTATAAAAAAATCTAATTAACAAAAATGAACTGTAATTATTATTTAAACATTAAATATAGATATTTCTTTTTTTTGTAATATTATTTTATTTCACAACACAATCACAGATACGTGATAAGGTGAAATACAGTAAAAATTAAAAATCAAGAATCTATTTTAGTTTCTGATATAAAATATTACATAAAAGAAAAAACAATGTAAACTGTGTACCATTTAATGGAATAAATATATTATTATTATTAATGTTTTTTGATTAAACAAATTTGTAGTAGTTATTGGAGCTACTAACATTTTCAAAATAATCTACCAGTTTATACAGCTTTTGTTGGTAATAATAGCATTATTTTCCTTTAAGAATGGAACAGTTAGAGCCAGCAATTTTTTGAATTTTCTTCCACACCAAAGATGTGGTGTAGAATTTATGTCTGAAACTTAGTTCTCCCAGGAGGTTTTTTTATTTATACAGTCCGCCTAGTCTTTGCTCTAGCCATTTCAAGTTCTATAAGGTTCTTCATAGTTCTGTGCCTTTTAAATAGATTAAACATATGTTATAGCTTCCTTTACCTTATAATTTAACCAAGCTTGTTCTGCAGCATGCAGGTTGGTATTTTCACCTCGTCATCGATGCTGGTTTCAGGAGAAATTATAGGATCAGTTAAGTAAGCTCTAAAAGTTTCCCAGCTAGTTTGCTCTATTTTCCATCTTTCAGGGTTAAATTGTCTGATTCGCCCAAAATCGACCCCAATCCTGATCAGAAAGCGGTCGCTGTCGTGCAAATCATCCAACACCTTCCACCTTAGACGATGGCCAACTGTCGTAGAACTAAGCGAGAGATGCAAACAAGAAAAATTTTCTGAACGAAGATTGAAAAAGGTAGAAGAGCCAGTATTCAAAAGGATTAAATCTGGATTTCTTAAAATAAATTGCTTTATCAGATTTCCTCTTGCATCCGTAGTTTCAGACCCCCATGGTGGATTATGAGCATTGAAGTCGCCTAACAAAAGGTATGGCCGTGGAATTTTTAAGATCAGGCCTTCCAGATCATTGATAGACCAATCAAAACGCGGTAGTTATACATAACCTATATTTAATGATAGCGGGTAATCTACTTTTACTGCAATTGCTTAAAGTTTGGTATTTATTGGTATTTTTTGATTTTTAAATTATTTCTAATTCCAATGGCTCTTTCGCCATTTGCTCGCTATCCTGGTACCACATCATGTTCTCTTTGAGGAAGTATGGTTGCTCTGGTTTTAAATGAGTTTGAAAGCATACACAGTGGCAAAAATTAATATTATTATTATTATTATTATTATTATTATTATTATTATTATTATTATTATTATTATTATTATTATTATTATTAATATTTATATGTGCGATTTTTTTATAACAATTTAATAGCTATTATTTTTAACAACGATTAGTTGTATTTATGATGCTTCAATTTTAGTATATTAAAGAACTAATGTCATAAGACGTCATTTTGTCGCACGTGACAATTTATAAAACGACTTTTGTAATGGACGAGTGCGAAAAAAGGTCTTATGACATGAGTTCTTTATGCTTTTTTATCTTTTTTTTTTGAAAAATTCTATAAAAAAAATTTTACACCTTAAATTTTATTTGGTCGAATTTTACTTTAGATAGTTGGTATCACAGTCATTGGTTTGACAGTTTATGTCAAAATCGATTCGCCATGCTGTCCTTAATTTACTTATTATAAGCGGCTCTTAATGTTAAAGAAAAAAAAAAGGATTTTCTTTGGTGTTAAACAAAATGTATTGCCAGAAAAGTGTCGTAAGTACTAGAAAAATCATAAAAATATTATAACCAATATGCAAAATATTATGCTATAATAGCCAACCAATAAAATCAAAATTTTGGGTGGGATAAAGTATCTCATTACAGCACCAAAATAATAAAAGAGGAAATATAGTGAAGTATGTGTTTATTAATTTTTATTAGTATTTATACGTTTAAATGCTAATAGATGAAAATTAGCAAGTTTTTATGATATATAATATTTTTTAAAGTTCAAGTACTTTTAAGTAAAAGATATTAATTTTAACAATCCTTAAATATTTCTTATACATTTTTTTTGTTATTCCTTGTTTATGTTTTCAGGGCGATTTTATAAACATAAATATTTAAGTAATTACTTTAAATTTCCTGAAATAAATGTTTACACAAATACATCCATTAAAGTTCCAAGGAAATTTAGGTCAGGCTCCTTTAAAAGCAGGTAGGTCCTTATCGGTAGGTAAAATGTTTTCCAATGTATCGCAAACTTAAGAGCAGTTCTCTCTCAAGTTTCAAATAATGATCAACCTTTTGAGCATTATTAAAAATGAGATATTCTACAAATAATTTTAGTAAGCCCAGAAAAATTTTTTGGCGCTTGCTTACTTTTCGATAAGTGTTCTCCATATTATGTATCAAGTTTTATAAGCGCCATTTTATTTACCAGTTTTATTAGGCCATTTAGGCCACCACATATTCGTTGGCAGCAAATACGTAAACTTAAACGTAAATAATAACGCTTTTATATTTTGATGACCAAAATTGGTTGCCAAGATGTGGCTTCTTTGGTCTTCTTTGTTTGTTTTTTAAATAAATCATCTTAAGACCATTTAACAACTTAAAAAAGCAGTTAATAATGCTTTTTGAAGTTTTCTCAAACGTACATATGTATACAGCTATAGCTGCCAACGGATATGTGATGTAATTTAATTTAAACGTGTTTTTTAATTTGCAATATAAAAGTTCCAAATAATGATCAACCTTTTGAGAATTATTAAAAATGAGTTATTCTACAAATAATTTTACTAAGCCCAGAAGTTTTTGGCGCTTGGTTCCTTTTCGATAAGCGTTATCCATATTATGTATCAAATCTATAAGCGTCATTTTAGTTACCAGTTTTATTTGGCCATTTAGGCCAACACATATTCGTTAGCAGCAAATACTTATACGTAAACGTAAATAAAAACGCTTTTGTATTTTGAAGACCAAAATTGTTTGCCAAGATGTGGCGATTTACCCTATTTAAACTGCTTTGTTTGTTTTTTAAATAAATCATCATTAAGACAATTTAACAACTTAAGAAAGCAGTAAATATTAATTTCAAAATGTTTTTTAAAGTTTTCTTAAACCTACATAGCCAACGGCCCATCGCATGGGTGGTGGGGTAAAATCACCAAAGTAAAACTACATGTAGTATGATTTCATTATCTCGTGCTTAAAGATTTGTAAAGTTATACTATTACTCTTGTGATTTTTACTCCAACACCACCACTTTTGTTTAGCCAAAACTCGGTAATTTTCAAAATTCAAAGTGCTGTTACGCGAACAATTTTAGTTAGATTTTAATGAAATTCACAAAATTTATGTCTATATCTATGTACTTTATTGCATTAAAATTTCATAAAAAAAAATTAAATCCCCCTTAAATTAACCGCGATTGTCATTATTGGTAGTTACGGTCATTTCTGCTCCTGGCGCACAAATCTGTGATCAAAAGTAATTAAAACATTGTTTAAACATGTAATATTCCTCTAAAAAACCATGTTAACCTTTTCTGACATTTATTTAAACATGTTAAACAGTGTCATTTTTTGTTTTAAATCGTATAAATACATGTTTAAATTCATTACTTCTTACACAATTTATTTAAGTCGTCCAAATGCCAAGAGCAAAAATGTAAATATTACTGACATCCATTTTGGTAATTTTATTTATTCGCAATTTAATTTTAATACAATAAAGTACATGTGGACTATGCTTATCTTAAAGGAACCAACCTTGTCTATTACAAGCATCAGTTTATTAGATTAATTAAAAAAATATTCTACGTTAGCTTCAAACTTTAGGGACTATCTATTTCTGCCAAACGATACGTACTTTTCTCAAATTGAACGGGCACTTAAACTTCAAGTTTGTATCTACACTATATATATATATATTTGAATTTAAGTCTATAATTAAAAAAACTAAAAAAACAATCCCTTTAAAGTTATTCTGATGATTTCTTTTCAACTCATGATATAGAAAAATAAATTTCAAATAGGAAGAAGAGTATTGATAAAATTAAACGATAATGGTTAAAAACCATACTAATAAAAATAGAAAGGGACGAAGGGTTTTCATTTTTATCAAAAAAAAATCCTTGCTCTTTAGGGGCAATATCAAGATATTGATATTTCCAAACTCTTATGTGGTATAAAAGCCAACAAAGATTTTTGTCCACCAACCCCACTCTACCCAGAAGGAAAAGCAATTTCCAGTAAAAAAGATAATAAGTCCCTAATGCGATTTATTCCATTGGATGCAAGATCATGTTATAGTAACCTTTAAGAATTTGAGGATGACATCTAAGGTTTTGGAGAGAATTTAGATTTTGAAATTACAGAAACAGAAACAATGAATGATACTGTTTATATGTAATCGTTTTCTAAAATTTGTTTCATTATTTTGTTGCATTTGTAACGATCAAAAAATAAAGCTTTAATATTGTTTGAAATATAATTGTTTCTTCTTAACAGAACCCGAAGTTTTTGGCGCCTAATTCGATCCTAAATCGAAAACTTCAAAATGAATCAGCCATAAATATTTAACTTATGAAATTATGTGTAGGGTAATATATCAACTACTATACTTGTACCAAAAAACTTAAACTTTAATTTAAAAACACAATAACCTCGAATATGTCAAAACTCTTATTTGGAGCTTGGATCATTTTAGTCTATAGTCCATGTATACATACCTATAATCTAAACATTTGAAATCGGACAATAATTATTTGCTTAAATTTGGCTAAAAACCGATTAAATTTTTCAGGGGAAAAATTGTATGAATGTGTATAATTTAATTTTTATCACTTTAATTAGGACTTATAGCCACATTACCAATGACCCTTGGTTAAAGTATTTTATTAATAAAATATATGCAAATTTGATTGTCGAAGAATGTTTTTTCCCAATATCTTGAAAACAAGGGCTGATTGAGCAAAATGATAAAAAATTTAAAATCAGGGCACCCAAATTACCCTAGAAATGTTTATACTGCAACAAAATTGCTGTTCACCAGAAAAAAATACATTGATTTCAAAATATATAAAAGATATAAATCCAAATAAAATTATTTTACTACATAAAATTTGAATTTGCGAGTCAAGAAACAAGACCACTCACAACAAATTGTGATATTATTAATAATCTTAATATCTTAATTATTAATAATCTTTTATCTTGTTTTTGCCCTTGTATATATTTTAGAATATATATGATATATATGATTTTAATAAAGTGGACTTAATACCGTTTTCCTCTGGGGTACAAATATTAATTAATTAAATTACAATGGCAGACCAGTAGTACTTACTAGTATAGTAATTTTTGGCAATATACCTACTCATTAAAAAATACCTTTTAAAATTAAATTAAATAAAGCAGCTCAACACAAAACTATAAAGCAGATTTAATTTGTTTTTCCTATTTAATAGTAAAAGTATAATCATACAAAAAAGTAAAAATAAAAATGTAAAAATAATAATAATGATAATTAATGCACATATGTTTTATTAATTTAGTAATTTAAATAAATAGTTTATTATGTATACATTAAGATTGATAAACGCCATTTTGGTCACAAATTTCAGGCACGAGCGAGCTTGCAAGCGAGTATTTAATTAAATGAGTGTCTAGAAAAGTTTACAAACCAGTTGCAGACTATACTTATTATTATCCAAAAAGGATTTAAATTAAATATTTGTATAGAGCGACACCTATAAAACAACAGGGAATTTATATTAACGGCGCGGTTAATTATGTCAAATTTTATGTGTAAATTGAAATGTATCCCTTGAAAATGGCCTAACCACCGTTAAAATCCGATATAGAATCAGTTTTTCACAGTAAAAGTAAAGAAAATGTTTTATGGTCACTCCGCGGTAGAGTCTTCTCCCGTTTACTGCCAGCGAAATTAAAATGTCAGTACAATGTTCATATAAAAATTAAATATTGGCGTAAAGAAACTATTTAATACTTTTATATTTTTGTATTAAGATAATAAAATAATTTTCACATTTATTTAATATTATTTTACATGAAGGGCACTTTATTTTAACCATTGTATGAAATTTTTACATCTGTCCACTAACTTAATTCTAACTTTAGCCCGTGACTAAAAACCTGTTGCTAACTTCAGCCCGTGACTTAAAAGCCATAAAGCCACAACTTGTCAATGTGTATTTAAAAGGTCACTTATTGTGATGGAAACATGTACGATGTTTTAAAGGTGGGAGTAGAAAAACATTTTTATAATTAATGTTAAAAGTTTTATATAAAAGGGAAACAATGAAAATGTTTTTTTTCAAATTACTAAACTAATGAAAAAACATACAGTACTGACTTTAAATAAATTAAATATGTTTTAAAGAATAATAAACAACACGAATAAAACAAATCTCAAAATTAGTGTTTTAAAAATTCCGACTTTTTAACTTAAAATTTAGGAATTAATAAAGTATTTTTAAAACAAGTTTAGGGATTTTTAAAGTGGCCATGTTGGCACACTGCATAAAACCATAAAATAATTATATTTTTCTACTCCTATTACGGAATTTGACCGTTCTAATATCACTTTTATCTATGGAATGACATATATTCCGTAAAGTGTTACAGAATAAAATATTCTATCATCGGATGATAGAATGAACACTAGTGGCGACATCTCCGTTTTTAATATCCAACAAATTTTAGACCGATCCAACCTCACTTTCTTCCAATTAAATTACTTTTCTATGGTATTTTTTGGAAACGTAGAAAAATTATAGTCTTAAACACGTTCGGAATTGCATATTCCGCTCTCGTGAAACCGTCAAACTCGCCTTCGGCTCGTGTGACAAACTCTTCACTCGAGCGGAATATGCTGTATTCCAAACAGAATATACTAGTTTGGGCGACCGTAAGCGAAGTAACATTTCTCGGACGTTGTAGCGGCCTTCTTTTATGATAAGCATGCACTTGAGCATCGAATACACACTCCATAAGCTTGAACTTTTTAAGTTCTTTAATTTTTCTATAAGGTAAGCTAATAACACCGGTTAACAAAAGAAACAACATTTTTTGCGCATCGGTTTTACTTAATATATTCTGATTATATAAGCAAATATATATAAAAAAGTGCGATTACAAATCTAAAATATTTGCTTTTTAAGAAGTTATAGCGATTTGACCATTTTTGATTTTCGCGCCCAGTTGATGTCCGTCTTTGCGCGCTCTCGCTGTCGAAAGAGAGGTAAGATGGCAGGGGGTAGTGTTTCTTGCGTCTCTGTGGGTAAAAGGCATAAGGGGATAAGTCAAAAAAAGCAATTTTTCAGTAGAGCCTTAAACGTATTCGCATTAATTCAGGAAACATATTTATGGTTAGCGGGTGTACCCTTTTGTTAGCCCATGAATATGCTAACAAAAGCGTATACCCGCTAAACATAAATATATTTCCCGAATTAATGCGAACACGTTAAAGGCTCTATTGAAAAATTGCTTTTTTTGACTTATCCCCTTATGCCTTTTACCCACAGGTCTTTCGTTGTGTACGACAGTATGTGTTTGCATATTACAGAGGAATAACGCGTTTCATTTGTTTTCGCTGTGTCTACCTGTACAAAATGGCTTCGAGAAGTTGTAAACGAGACGCTGACTCGTTTTGCTATATTTGCGTCGAATTTATTAAAGTTAGAGAGAAAAAGTATGATTTAAGTACAAAGATTTGCGAGGCATATCAAGCTTACTTCCATCTACCTATTAAAAATCAAGACAAAAAATGGGCTCCACATGTGTCATGTAACTCTTGCAGACACATTCTGGACGGTAAGTTAATTTTCTCTTTTTTATTGTATGAACTATTTTATAATAACATTAAATAGGTTATAATACGTTACGTTTTATTGTAGGGTGGTATCGAGGTGAAAAAGAGCAATGAAGTTTGCAGTTCCGAGAATTTGGAGGGAACCCAGTGATCATCACACAGACTTTTATTTTTGCATTGTGAATCTACTCAAAGGTAAAAATTCAAAGAAAACATTTTATCCTGATCTACCATCGACATCCGCTCCAATACCACATACAGAAAAATATCCTGTACCTGCTCCGCCTGTGTTGGAAAATTAACTACTCTCTCAAGGCAGCTACCAATCCTGGAGTTCATCTGTATCCGTACATTCCGAATTCGTTCTGGAATCTGAACCAAAAATACCACACCTCATAAACTAGACCTAATAAGAGACTTAAATCTACCTAAAAGTAAAGCAGAGTTATTAGCATCGCGGTTAAAACAATGGAATGTACTTAATTCTGATGATTCATCAAAGAAAACGTCATGAAGAATTTTCTTGTTTCTTCAGTAAGGAAGATTGACTCTGTTTTTGTCATGACGTAAAAGGTTTATTTGAAGAAATTCGTATTCCATGTCATACAACTGAATGGCGTCTTTTTATTGACAGCTAAACAAAAAGTTTAAAAGCTGTTCTACTACACAATGGGAACAAATTTCCATCTATTCCATTGGCACATTCCGTACATCTCAAAGAAAATTACGACAGTATTAAAATGCTATTAACTGCCATTGTCGATACTAAAACTATATTAATGCCACCATTGCATATTAAATTGGGTCTTATTAAACAATTTGTAAAGGCTCTTAATCAAGAGTCCGAAGCTTTCAAATATTTGAAGAGTTTTTTCCAATGCTTTCAGAGGCCAAAATTAAAGCTGGAATCTTTGTAGGCCCTCAAATAAAAATTGTGATATTTTCCCGGAGTTACTTAGCAATGAGGAGAAAAAAGCCTGGAACAGTTTTAAGGCAGTTATTCATTGTTTTCTTGGAAACCATAGAGCTGAAAATTATGAAGAGCTGAACACTGACATGATTACGAATTTTTCCATCATCGGATGTAGAATGTCTCTAAAGATGCACATGTTACATTCTCATTTGGATAAATTTAAAGATAATATGGGTGCTTATTCGGAAGAACAAGGGGAACGCTTCCATCAAGATATAATGGAATTTGAGAGGCGTTACCAAGACCAGTATACTGAAAGCATGATGGGGGACTATATTTGGGGGTTAATAAGAGAAACTTCTACTGAACATGACAGGAAAAGTAAAACCGTTCATTTTTAAGTATTTGGACTCTATTTTAAAACTTCTATTGTAAGAATGGATCATAAATGGATGTTCGGTATCTTTTAATAAATCATCTTTATGTCCACTTTATATGTATTTTCATTGATTTAAATTTTTTCATTTTTTACACATAAAAGCAAATTCAGAACTATTTTTTGTTCTTATTCTTATTTCTAGGTATAAAAGCTATAAAAATAAGGAATGTATAGCCCGTGCGCAAGAATGCTGTAGACCGGTGTAATACATTTTCAGATAAACTTTTGGCGTCCTTCGTTTGATTTTTCAGGTACTAACTGCCACACTGCAGAATTCGCAGTAATTTTTAGTTCCGGAGGAAGTATCACTATCACTTTGAGAATTAAACATTGTTCTTTTGACACAACTATTACTGTCAAAAATTATATCTCATTTAATTGTTTGCCATTTCCATGAAAACCATTCTATAGAATCTATAGATTATTGAATTATTTATAATTTATTATCACCCATAATATAACAAGTGGTATGATTATCATCGATGATATTTTCGAATTGAAACCGAGCTGCAGATTTCACGAGTCCGCAGGACGAGTGAAATGTGCTGCTTCGGTTTCAATGAGTAAATATCATCGATAATTAATCATACCACGAGTTATATTTAGTGAGAAAATATAATGAATTTTAGGATTTAACGAATGCTTTAAAATATAAAAAGACTTTAATAAACCTTATTTATTCAAACTTACCTTAATTTTATTATCGTTACCACCAACCCATCGATCTTTTAGAGATTATAATTCATTATTTTTATCATTTAACAAACACAGTATTTAAATGTCAACAAATGTCAAATCAAGAAAAGTGTCAAAATCCTTAGCATCGTGTAAACAAGGTGATAAAAAATATTGCCGCTGGGATAAAATGCGTAACTATGGAATACTAGCATTTTATTGGTTCTAATATTAATGAATTATATTGTCTATCACATATAATTAAAGTTTCCAATGTACTTATGTTTATTTTTTACGGTTGCCCAAAAAATATTGTGTATACCACATCCTCAAAACCCTTTAGATTCCTCGATTGTCTTGCCTCGGCCGCAAGCGGCCTCGGCGTCAGTTTTTCCCTCGGTACTCTAAAGAGCGATTTCGCTGCCTTGGTATACAAATAACTATTATAGTAAGTAGGTACCTGGTAATAAAATAACAACTGTTATACTTCAAAAGTTTACAAACTAACATTTTTTAAAACTATTTTTAAATTATAGAAAAAATAGCTTAACTAATAGTGATGCCGCCGATACGAGAGATTTTGCCTCTCGGCCATTTCAAGCGGATAGACGGGACAAATCACAAAACTATTTTTATAAAAAAAATTGTAGCTAATTTATTATATATTATTTTTGCATCAAATTTTTCAAAAAAATCCTTCTATTATAAGGGTATACATTAAATTTAAAAAATCGCAAGAAATATTTTATATAAGTAGAGATAATTTCAATAATTGACAGGGATGGACGGGACAAGATAAATCTTTTTTTTGTCCCGTCCACACCTTTCAATTATTAAAATTATATCTACTTTTATAAAATATTTCTTAAGTTTTTTTTTATTTAATGTATAACCTAATAAAAGAAGAATATTTTTGCCAATTTTGATGCCAAAATATTATATAATAAATAATCTACAATTTTTTTTATAATTCGTGCGTTTCGCGCGCTTGAAATGGCCGCTCTCGTGAGAGGGCGATTTTCTTCCGAAAAAAGGCTCGAGACGAGACGAGAGAATGCCCTCTCTCGCTCGAGAATTTCTCGTTTCTCTCGATCTCTCTCGTTCTCTCGATTATTCCAAATTTTTGCGATTTTCTCGAAATATTAAATCGAGTTTAAGATTCTCGACCTCCAAATTTTAAATCTTGCCAATTCCGAGATCGACAAAACGTTTTTCTTTCCAAATTAAATGGACCAATCAGAACATTATTCGCATTTCATAATAAACAAAATTTGTGGAGTGGTTCCATCTAGTATATAGCCTCAGTAGTTTTCAGATGGATGGATCAAATCATTTGGCCAATCCAAATGATTTGATCCATCCATCTAAAAACTACTGCTATATACTAGATGGAACTAATCCACATATATTCAACCATTTGATTCAAATGAGCGTCATTTTCGGCGTAAAAAGTCTTACTTTATCAGTCTGGTCTTGGCACACATTTTTTTTATTTCCAGTTTAAATTTCTATAGAAAAAAATATAAACGAATTCGTATTTCATTCAAAATAATTTTTGTATTCATACATAGCTACTTTTACCACGAGAGAAACGAGACGAGACGAGAGAAGGACTTTTCTCGCCTCGTCTCACTATTAACTAAGGTTATTAAAAAAATATTGACGTTTATTAAAGCAAGTAAAACATTGCCTACTTAAAATTATAAAAAGGCAACATTTGTACTTCAAAATGTAATATTTTTTTAAACAAAAATTAAAAAGAAATTAAAAAAAATTAATTTATTCCCTAGAGATAAAAATTATTTTATATGGTCTTAAATTATAAAAAAAAAATTAAATGAGGCAGACTAAAGAATAAGGAAAAAGTCATTAGATACCAATATACCAAGGTTTTTTGCAGATAAAATTCGCAGTAGATGCGATTCTTGCCGTATTCTTTGTCACTCAGTGGTTATTTAGCCGACAGAGTACATAAAATGTAAATATTATAGGTTTATATATCTGCACCCCAGAGCCAAGATTAAGTTCACTTTTTTAAATCACTTTACATATTTTTTGCCCATATTTTTTCCACTTTTTCAATAATAAACAGGATTAAGTCCTTTAGTTTTAAGAAATACTAAGTATATACATATATATAATATATATTATATATATATATATATATATATATTATAATTATTATATTAAATTGGATGATTTAAACCCCACCACATACTTTCAGTATATGCTGTAGCGTTTTATTCGCTACATTTTTTGTTTTGCTTTTATTTAGGAGTTTGAAATTTAAAGTTGATCTTCTTTAACTATTAGCTTCTTAATATTGTTGGTAATTTTGTCTGCCATATTTTAAATTAATTTACTAAATCCCAAATTTGTTTATTCTTCTCGCAGGTTTGAATTTTGTTTTTGTTATAATTGTTGCCTTGTTTATGATTTTACTTAGATATTTTCTGTAGTTTTTTTTTATTCATTTAATGTATTTTAATATAAAACATATAAAGATTATCTCGATATTATAGAGTTTACTAAACCTTGGCTTACACATATCTTTATTTTATTTTATTTTCTTTCAACTTTTTTGTTTTAGTACCATTTTTGATCTTTCGTTTTATTAAATTAATAAAATTGTTCGTTGCAGATTCTACCTTATCACTTGCTATAAATTTACCTCAGTATGTATTTAAAAGATCAATATTTAATTTTTTAAATTTAATTTGATTTATAACGTTATGAATATTTTTATTATTTGTTTTATTTTTTAATATCCACTGATGATATACAGTGAGCGCATCTAGTTGATACTGCCCTCTTGGCAATTTTTCGGCAAAAAAATTTCATACTGACGTAAAAAAGTAGTAAACACAATATTGTTTACCCTGGTTTTTGTCCGACATCGATATCTTTTTTGGTTCAAAAGTTAACAGAGGGGAGATTTTAACGCGCTCACTGTATAAAAGAAAATATAGGAAAATTGTATGGTATTTTGTTTTTTCAATAGGTATAATATAGTCTATAAAATTTTTCGAATTTTTCATAAAAATATTATCAATACAAGTACCGTTTTCCCTTGTTTCTCTTCTTATATCATTTATAAGTGGTTTAAAATTATGTTCACTCAAAAAATTTAAATATTTATTGCATAATCTAGATGTTTCTAAAATAATTATATTTAAATTATATTTATAAAAGCTTATGAATCAATTTACTATCCCTGATATCTAAATACATGAACAATCGTGTTTAAATCCTGTGTATACTCTACATAGTTGATCCCATTGTGCGTGTTCTATAAAGGGCGCAAGCAAGCAATCCGTGCCAAAGTACATAGAGCTCAAGCAGAATAGATTAGGATATCCGGATAAAGTTTGACAGTAACGGGTTCATTTGTTCACGCCATGGATGACTTGATGGAAAAGTGAAATCCGAAGAACGAGGATGCGCAGCCACTTTGTTTCCACGCTCGTTCAGGAATCAGGAAATTACGGCGCTCTTTACGTTTCTCAAAGACATCCTGCCTACTCTCTTTTGTTTTTCTTATTCGTGTAACAAATCGAGTGAAAAAATAATTTAATAATAGAAATCAGTACTTTGTTTATAAATCACACTTTATATAATTATACATATAAGTAAGTTTATCATAGATTATGCATTTTTGGATAGGGAGCCCATTTGTAAATTAGTTTTGAAGGATTATCCTATATATAAGCTCTTTCTATTACAATTAGTATATTAAATTTGGTTGTTTGGGTTTAATTAAAAGGTTTAATTAAATTAAAGATTAATATCCTTAAATGTACATGTTTTAAGGCTAAACTTAATATAGGTAACGGGAGTTTCTTTAAGTATAATAGGGTGTCCGTTATTTCCCAAGTTGGATTTTTTCACATGGGTGCACAGTAAAAAAAATCAACTCTAAGCAACTATACGTAATTAGAGTTCACACAGGTCCACACTAAATAATGTTGTTTTATAACACTTCAATTAGAGTTAATTTGTTGTGTAATTTTCCCCATGTAAGCAAGTATGATTTAACACTATAGCACTGAGGATAAAGTTATTTTACACTGTATTAAAAAGTGTTAATTTACCTAAAATCGTGTACTTATACACTTCCTGGGTAAAATCCCACTTTTGTTCAGTGTAAATTAACACTACTTTGGAAAAGTTCTAGTTTTAGAAAGGTATACTTTTATGGAAAACTTCTAGTGTAAATTAACGCTATTATTTGAGTAAAACCTATTGGTGGTAGTGAATAAAACGAAAAGTTAAATAAAGAGAAACATTTATTTGGAACAAAAATCTATGACAATTATCAAAATCGGTTCCCTTTTAAAATACAATTTTATATTTGAGTCGTATGGCTGGTTAAGCAAAATGGTTTCTTAAAACGTAAAAGGTTTAGATCATTGCAATGTTTTACTGGCTGTCAACTTGTAAGCAATGAATTATCTTGAGAATTCATCAGTAATCCATATTTCTGTTATAAAAAATGGTAGAGAGGCGTCAGGCGGCTGTATGTCGGGGATTTACCACACGTGTACACATTTTCCATAATATTAATAAAAATGTAGGTATAGGTTAACCATTACGCTTGAAAATAAAAAGTAAATCAAGTGTGTATGTATTTATATTATTAATGTTACAAGTACCCGACCTACTGCCGTAAATTATTGATATATAATATAGGTCGGTTATGGACATCCTTTTAACATATTGGTATTTATTGAGTATTAAGGCCTAAAGAAAAAGGAAGTATAATAATTACCAAAAAATAAGAATGTCCCCTTATGGATTCACCGTAATTAAAATCTAACTGAACAAAAATGCCACACTTCCACAACGCGGTATCTCCGGATATACACTGCGTAGGTAGACATTTTAAAACGCATTTCGGTTATTACCAGTTTTTTCAGTCCATTTTGCCACTATTGGTGTAATTTAACTTTAATTGTGATACAATGTGCACTAGTAGTGTAAAGAAAAAAGAGCTCTTAGTAACATCAAAACAGACAAAGAAATTGGCATGCACTGTAGTATACATTTTGTCACTACACAGTAAAAAATCGACTTGAGTAAATCGCCAAAAATCATTGAGTTAATGCGTTGCTGAGTGAAATGTTGAGTAATTTTGTAAATATTATTCTAATTTGTGTATATTTAACTAAAACATTATCTAAGTTTTTTGTGAAATTGCAATTAAAATTGTGTAATTTTACTAAATATTTGGTTAAACATAAGTAATTACTCATATTTGGATAATAAAAACTCTAGAAAGTGAAGATTTATTTCTTTCGGTTGAATTCGCGTCTTTCACCTCTTAGTTGCCTGTTGATCTGACGCGTTGCATATTCCGTTAGGATTTGTTTTGTTTAATTAGAGTACGAATATAGGTAAGTTATTCCTGTAATATTATATCCTTATATATAAGACTCGTATAAGTAATAATATATTGTATATAAAGTATCGAAAACGTTGTATTGAAAGTGGGATATTTAGGGAAACAATATGGAGTCGGCGTTCGAAAGATGAGCTCAATTATTCGAACATTATTGAACTCTGCTCTAACTTAATAATTATTATTAACATTAACTTAATTATTACTTTAAGTTTTGATCTTGCTTTAAGTTGTTTGTTTTAGGAGCCATATGCAGCTTATCAGACATACAATACAACTAAGCATTATATTATTCTAAAGTACGAGTTTTGTTAATATCTTATCCTATTTTATCATATGGGACATTTTTTATAATATTTATTATGTATTATTTGTTTTGTATTTAAAAGTATATTTATTTTATTTTGTTGGGATCTTTTGCTATTTTGTCATTGGCCATTTTTTAAATGTATACATTTGTTTTGTATTTAAAAGAAAATTTAATTGATAATTTACTATTTTTATACATAATTAAGCTACTCTTTTTAAAAATAATGTACGTTTTTTTAAATAAAGTTTTGGTTTTATGATGAGTGTAATTTTATAAATTTACCTGCATTAATTAATAATGAGTAGAATTAACACTATTTAGTGAAAACAAGTCACTAAAGTGTGTTAAAATTAAATCAAAATAAGTTCAAAGTTACTTAAAAATATGTAAATTTTTACACAATTTTTCGACATAAATCACTTTTTTGAGTTAAAATTCACTCAAAATGTATTAATATATTTAACTCAATAAAAGTTAAATGTTACCAAAAAAAAATGAGTTAATTTTTTACACAATCCGGTGAGGACTCGTTTTGACAACACTTTGAGTTAATTTTGAGTTAAAATCCACTCAAAATTTTTTAGTGTGTATTTAACACATTAAGGGGTAATAAACACTCGCATTAAGTTTTTCTGCCATTTTGATTTATTTTAATAATAAATAGTGTGAATTTGCCAATGAATAATGTTCATATTCTTTAAATGTGTTTAATAAAGTTAATAAGCACTAAATGCTACCTAGTGTACTTACAAATCAACGCTAATATTTTTTCACCTACACTAAAAAAATTACACGGGCAATTTTTTTTACTGTGTATCATCTAAACTTTTTATTTACAGTCTGAAAAGAATTTTGGATACTATTTATTCTTTTCCGATGTCGATTAACCCTGCCTAAATGTTGACTAAATTTAAAGACAAGAAAAAATTCATAACCCGTCGTTGTTTAAATTAAAAACTATGATTGATAGTTCAAATACAATTCATGTCTAGTTTAAATAACAACTTATCAATTGCGAATTTAAATGTAAGATTAATTGTAACAAAAATGTTTAATATTAATATTAATTTAAGGCGAATTTAAATGTAAGATTAATTGTAACAAAAATGTTTAATATTAATATTAATTTAAGGGTATACCCTTAAACGTTAATACCCCTTAAAATTTCGCAAAAATTGCAGGAGCTATTAAATTTTTAAGGTCGCCAATGAAAGCGTATAGTACGAGACCCGTCTTACGACTTAGCGAATTTGTTTTTATTTACTTTTTTCTAATGATAGAATATTAGAGTCTTTTGCATACACAAAAAATATAATAAAAACTCGTCCGATAGAGCAAAAACACTGAGTTCTCAATGATGGATTTAAAAATTAAATAACTCCTGCAATTTTGTGAATTTTGAAAAAAAAATTGTAAAGACAATTTTGTCTTAGATTTTTGCCAATTTCGTTTTGATTTAGGCCAAGGCCAAGGAAACCCTATTTAAAACAGATCTCTTCATTAAATACAAAAATTATTTTTGTGTGTACCAAGAGATATCTAATTCTTTTATTTTTTTCTGTAAAATAGTCGGACAGAAAGTTGCAATTCGGAACGTCGCATCGCGACGTTTTTGTAAGTTTTAAGGAGCCTACATTTTTTTTAAAGCCACTTTATAATGTCTTTGATTAAATTAAATCAAATTTTGTAGGCATTAATGTCCCAGATAGCACAAGAGGTACTCAGGACGTCCATTTCGGGTCCCACATAGGTCTGAACTTCCCAGACCTATATCGGAAGTTTTGGGTACGTCCAGTCTCTTACTTATTTGGGAAAATTAAAGCGGATATACTCGGTACGTCCCAAGGACGTAATTTTTGGTTTTTTTTAGCAATTAGGCATGGTATTTCCAAAGGGTCTAAGTGTCAAGTTGGCTAAATAATATATTATCATTTAAAAATAGTTTGTGTCATGCAGAATGACCTAAAAAATATTCCAACATTTATATCTTCAAAATATTTGTTTTTCATTGATAACTCACAATTTTATTTTTGACACTTAGACCTTTTGGGAATACTACTCTTCAATTCTGTAGAGCTTGTCCAATAATCCCCAATAAAGAATTTCAGGACGGCCAGAGGATGTCTTACTTAGGACGTTCTGGGGACCGACGATTTGGTAACATCGGATGTCCCTGGTCACGGCGTTCTCTATCCCAGGCGAGAGTGTGGTAGTGGGAGGCGTGACGTCAGGAGGCCGACTGCAATGGCAAATTAATGTATAACCGCAGTAATACAAGACGGTTTCATATAAATTATCTATTGCTTTTCCATTGATATCGCTTGATTTAACGTTAATTTAATTATTGCATTAGTTTGCTGCTTTTATAACATTATAAATAAATAAAAAATACCAAGAAAATGTTGCGTCAGGAGGCCGACTGCAATGGCAAATTAATGTATAACCGCAGTAATACAAGACGGTTTCATATAAATTATCTATTGCTTTTCCATTGATATCGCTTGATTTAACGTTAATTTAATTATTGCATTAGTTTGCTGCTTTTATAACATTATAAATAAATAAAAAATACCAAGAAAATGTTGCGTTCCTAACAGGAAAATTAATGTATTATGGAGGTAATGCAAGACAGTTTCATATGAATTACTGATTGTCAAAGCCGACCTGAGGTTTTTTTGAACAGTTTTGCCGTCCCCTTTTTATTCAGCAGAAAAATTCTTTTGTTGACTATCAATTATTAAAATTATATCTACTCTTGTAGAAGTATTGCTTGGGTTTCTTTTATTTATTGTACGGCCTAATAAAAGAAGAATATATTTAACAATTGTTTGCCAAAATACTATATTACCTACAATATTTTTTATAAAGACAGTTTTATGATTTGCCCCTTTTTCATGCTTCAAATGGCCCTTTGACATTATCCAAAAAGACTGGTTAATCTTATTATTTATAGCGGAATATAAATTATTCTATTGCGCTTATAAATTAATCCAATGTTGTATGTTTGTTTTAAATAAATTACTATTTTAAGAGCATACACAAAAAAATAATTATTTACATTAAATAACCAACATTTTTATGGTTATAAGTATATACACAAAAATATTATAGGTAGGTACTCTTAATTCAAATCAAATATAAGTTTACTTTTTTATTTAAATTAAATCTATTATGTTTTGTTGCAAACTTGTTTTTTTAAATGAATACCTATATTAATTTATTTTAAGTAAACTTTAATATTTAAAAGAGTATAATTTCTATATTTAAAATACAAGAAATTTTAATTAGAGTAATTATTCATAATAGTAATAGATCAATTAAACTAATTTTTTTATAAAATTAAACTTAACAAAATTATTATTTCATATTCTATATTATAAAAATTAGACTATACTTATTTTAAATATAAAAATCCAAAAAAATCGTTATTTTAAAATTAAAGAATTATTTTTTGTGTGCAGTTCTGTTTGTTTTAAATAAATTTCTAGTTTAATAGCAGTTCTCTGTTTGTTTTTAATAAATTACTTAGTACATATTGTTCTGTTGCTTTGATAAAATATGTACTATGCATTGTCCACTGCTTTGGTAAGAAATACTCCTTAAAAGCAATAATAATCCATAACTTTGGTTGCAAAGCAATGTAATACAATAGGCGGACGTTGATCAGATCGGCCTCCTGACGTCACAGTTTCGATGCAGGAGTGGGGGCTACACTCCCGCCTGGGTAGAGAACGCCGTGCCCTGGTACGTCCTTGGGAAGGTTCAGGACCTGATTCGGACGTACTCGGGACTTACTAATGTCTGATACAAGATATACTCAGGACGTTTCCAGTACTTCTTTGTGCTATCTGGGGTGTTGACATACCAGTATTTTATCATTCACATTTTAAAATATTAAAAATCAAATATGAAAGTTAAAATAAAAATCGAACAACAAGGCCATTGATATAAATTAATTAAATGTTTATCTCTCTAGGTAGCGGAGACCGGGGCGGAATGGGGACTCTAACGTTTAAATATTATTTTTAGTAGGGTAGAGACGTGGTACAAATTAAAAAAAAACAACGATTTATTAAAGTAATATAGGTAAAAAAAATTGACATAAATGCTTAACAATTTGTTTTTATTATCCTACGGTGCAGAATGGGGTTATCGGGCTTACACAATTCACAGACAAGTTGTCTGATATCACTCTCTATCTCCACACACGAATTTTGAGCCCATTTTTGGCACTGTGTGCATACAATTCAACCCTCAAATGAAGTTGAAAATGGGTATATACAAAATTTCACCACGTTTAACACACTAAAACGTTTGTAGTAAACCGTTTGTCATTACCAACTGACGTGTGGGCCTTCTAGTAAATGATAACAAAGGACGATAGTACTATCGATCGTCTGCAGCGGGAAATTTAAATAAAACACCGTTCTGACCCGGTACCCCCGTTCTACCCCGGTCTCCCCTATTAATGAGAGGATTTAAGGATCTGTCGGGAATCAGTCGTTTAATTTACTTTACCTGACCTCTACCCACATTTGCTACAATTTAGTTCAGTAAAATCAATAAATAATTTGTGTAATTGAATTTAAATAAACATTTACAAACATTAAACCAACAACGTGTGTATTTTTTAATTTAAAATCCAATTTTGCTCAACAAATACTTGGCAACCGCAGAGGAATATCGATAATAAAGCGTTGCTGATATCACGTAGAGATAAATTTTAAAGCTTTCGTCGGTAATTTGTCAATTTAACGGAAGTTATATCCCCAAATTTGCTTATGAAAGCACAGCATAAATGCCTGTCAAATCTGTTAACCCTTTTTTTAAATACAAATCAAAATGAAAATCCAATTTGAAGGCATGAAAAGCTACTTTTAATAAGTAATTACGGTTTTATAATTAGAAATCAAAGTTGTTTTTTATGTGAAATTGTATGTATTAATTTTCTCTTTTAAAATAATTTTACTCATCCAAACTTACTATTTTTAATTTTTAAATGTAAAGTTTTTTCTTTACAAAATTTCAATTTTGCAATACTGTCACAGATGTCAGTTTTACCGATTTTATTTAGGTACTGTCGTCTATGGTTACCTCTACTTTTTTAAGATATGTTCCCGATATAAAGAATTCTGCAAATAGCGCCATCTAGTGAGAATTCCGCTCTGAAATACACAGTATCAAAGAACCAATGCCAGTTCGCACCCCGTGGCAACGCTCCATTTTGTCACTTTGAGGATAATACATTATCATGTATTATTCGCAGCTCCATGACGATGTCATTTAGGAAAAATATTTTTTTTATTTATTTTATGGAAAAACATTATACCAAAATAACAATTAAAATCATATACACTGGCGTCCAACGTAAAAGAACCATTAACAAAAATGCTTATTATAATGTTGCTTATTGCGTATTTGGGTTTCATAATATCTCATTACCGCAAATGGCTATTTTTTTTTTTAATTTCGCAACACGTTATGTCATTATTATTGAAATGTCAATAATTTTCCTTGTTGCTAGTTACAGATGGCAAGCTGACATTTGTAACTATCAACTGCAATATAATAGAAATTTATGCAACAAGAATATAAAGCGACACTTTTATTTACGTATGAGGAATTTGAGTGCAAAAAAGTGACTTTATATTCGAGTAAATATTCTCAAAATTTTGGCAAGTAGTGTAAAGAACTCATCTAATAAGACCAGTGGCGGAGATAACAGGATAGTATTCAGGCATTTGCCTACTGAGCCCCTCGTAGCTCTGCTTAAAATACCATCATAGAGACCCTGTTCAAACCGATAGATATTTGTATCGGAATGTATGGTGTTTCTATAGGGTGTATCGGTATGTATAGGACCCATAGTTGGAATTTATGGTTGTTCTATAGGGATATCCCTTGATTTATTTGCTATTGGTTTCAATGGGGAAAATACACATAAATGTAGAAATAAGTTTTTCCCCCAAAGGACCCCATGGGTTTTAATAAAATTTTGTCAAATGTTTTATATAGGGATATCTAGGGATACATCGGCGACAGGACACCGCAGTGCACCGTTCGAGATCATTTCGTTTATAAATGCAAAACCCAAATGATGCTCGAAGGGGGCAAAATAACACCACCCTCTTTAAAGGAGTTCGGATGCACTCGGTACTGTATAACGTAAAAATTCGGTTTATAGATTTTTGGAAATTTTTCTGCTATTTTCATTGTAAAAGAAACTATTGATTTTTTTGAATCGCCGTATCTAATCATAAGCTCAATTATTTTTACAAAGATGAAGAATTGACTTGGAAATATTTAAATCGTTTTGTTAATCAGTTGCTATGTTGCTTAATTTAATGAAACATGACCTTAAAGAAGGTACCTACGATTAGAGATGTAAAAAAAACGGTTTTTTTCAGATGTGAAAAAAAAACATGAAAAAAAAACTAGAAAAAAACCGGTTTTTTTGTTTTTTTTTCAAAATGAAATTTTGAGTAGAATATATATTAATAATAAATTGAAATGTAGAATATATTAAATTTTTCATTATTGAAAATTTTGACCGAGACTAAAAAATCTGATTTCTTATTATTTGTTAGTTTCCACATTAGAAACCAGTAGCAATGTAAAACTTCTACATCAATACAAAAAATTAAAGGATAAAAAAAATTGTTTTGCGATTCTTCGGATAGCTGTATCTTTGTTAAAAATGGTCGTATTGGAGCCGTAAAAAAAGCAATTTAAAGCTTGAAGTTTCTAGTTTTGAGATTTTTAGATGAAAAATGTGCAACGCTCAATCCTAACAAATACCGTAAAAAAAATCTATTTTTTTTGGCTTTCTGGAATGTTCTGACTTAACCACCAATGAATAAATGTTCTACAAGAATTTGCTATTGTTTTATTGAAAAAAAAATTCCATACTCTATAGAGTATATGAATTTATAAAATCATGAAAAAAGTGCTTTTGGAAGCTTTTTGAAAAATCAAGCGCTAAATCAAAAATATTATATGTAGTTACTTTTTTTAGGACCAAATCAAAACAAGCAGCCCTTATTGGTCAATTCGGTGGTGGAGGCGCGTGCATAGCGCGAGACTGTATTTACATTTACTAATTGTCATTTAGTGGCTAATTTTAGTCCATTAAACCTAAAAAATTAGGCAAATGGGACTAATCTTGAAAAAAAAAACCTAAAATGTGAAAAAAACCATTTGAAAAAAAACAATGAAAAAAAACGTGAAAAAAAAACAAAAAAAACGGACTGTTTTTTTTTCAAGTCGCAACTGTACCTACGATCTTATTTAATTTATAATTAAAAAATTATGCCTGTATGGCAGCAGACTTTTGTGGAGTTTTTATGTTATTTTTATGCTATTTTTACCAATAAAAGTCTCGCCTCGTCTCGTCCGGTCTCGAGTCTCGTCTCTAAAACGAGACGAGAGCATGCGAGACTCTCGTGGGAATCACTACTTGAAGTAGTGAACAATAAATAATGATTATTTGGCTTAAATCTGAATAATTTTAAGTTTAGGGATTTTATAACATAATATATTATCAAGCAATAGAAATTTAATATTTAGAACTAAATTTTGGGTATACACCAAAAAAAAAAGCAATTACATCTAGTTTTACTAAAAGAACACTTTTAAAGTAGGTACACTGTTATAAACATCAGATTTGTAAACATGACCTGGTAGTTTGTTAATTTTAGTTTGTAAAATTTTAACATAATTTTTTGAATATAACCAGGGTTTGTAATTATTTTAACAAAGGAAAATATTTTACCAAAAGTTTTGTAAAGGTAATTTACCATTTTGTAAGCATTTTGTTAATTTTTAAAGGTTACGGAATATTTTGTTAATGTTTAACAAATTATTTTGTTGAAAAAGTACACGTAATTTCAGGCAGCTAATCAAAAAATTTCCCACTGACTTTTTTATCGTTATACATCTAGCTTCAGCACAACAATAGACATCAACAAGTTCAACTGGCTTCGGCGTCTGCAACATATTGTTTTTCCTACTTTATTCTGATTCGCAAGCTGTTCTTATTCGGATTCCTTTACTTATTTAACGAGTGTGCGAAGTTTCCGAAAAAAGGTGTCATCACTGGTTTCAAACTAAAATTGGGGGATACAGTGAAGTTGGTTAAAGTTACGAAATACATCATTAAGGGCCGTTTTATCAATGTTCGGTTAAAGTTGCAGTTAGTTATCTGGCAGATAATCTCCATGGATACACACAACTATCGATATGGAATTTAACTGTCAGATAGACTAACTGGAACTAAACCAGAGATTGATAAACCGGCCCTAAGTGTTGTAGTAGTACTGATAGTTATATTGTACCAAATTTCTTTATCATTTGATTATTTCAATATAGTGTGTTATTTGATTGTGTGTATTTTATTTTTGAGTTCATTTATGTAGGTATGTGTTAATTTTAATGTTTAGGGGATTAATTAATAGAGCAACATTTCTTATCAAAATTATTTTCATTTATGTTTCCAATTTTAAACAAATACTTTTCTTAGGGCCGGTTTATCAATATCTGGTTAAGTTCCAGTTAGTCTATCTGACAGTTAAATTCCATATCGATCGCTGTGAGAACAATGGTATCCATGGAACTTATCTACCAGATAACTAACTGCAACTTTAACTGGACATTGATAAAACAGGCCCTTACTGGGCTACAAAAAGGTTTGCAAAAATAAGGTACAAATCTACAAAATGTCTGTAATAATTACAAATTACTTATTCAATTAGTTAACAGTAATAGCCAACTGTTGGTTGTAAACTTACCATAAATTTATGTGGACCTGGATTAACATAAAATCTAATTATTATTTGGTTAAAATCAACAAATATTTATATTTTTATATCATCGATAACTAATCCACATTTTAGGATGGCTTATAAATAGGTCAAACTTGTAAATTTCGGAGAGCGTCAATGTCCATTGATGCTCTGGTTCCTCCTATCTATTATAATCATCGATAACTAATCCACATTTTAGAATGGCTTATAAATATGTAAAACTTGGAAATTTCGGAGAGCTTCAATGTCGATTGATGCTCTAGTTCCTGAAAAATGCTGAACTTGGGCCAATTTACAAAAATAAAAAAATCTTATCCAGTTAACTTAACTTTTTTGGTTTGTTGGTTTTTGCCTTTTTCTTAGTTTCTATCGAAATGCAGTTAAGGTCTCTTTTACATTAGGCACTGCTGTTACTAGGATATTATTGTTATAGTACAAAAACAAAATGCATGTATGCAAACATTATAAAAAATAAGAAAAAGCTTTACTGGACCAACTACACATACCTACTGATGTTTTACCAATTGAATTAATTAAGCGAGAAATTTGTTTACTCTCTTGAAATATACAGGGTGCACCAAGTACCCTATGTATGTTTTATATTTGAATAGCTACAAGGTACTTACTACTTACTTCCATCGGTATTATACCGATATTATATCTATAATAGATGTTACCGCGGGAGGACCGCGTTAACAGCTAGATTAAATATTTAAAATCAAATAACTTGTTTTTTATTACATGCCGAAAACGCCTATTTATTTATTTTTAACTATTAAAAAGTAAATCAAATAAAAATATTAAAATGTTAATTATTTCACAGGATTTTAAACTAAAACTACCCGTATGAAAACCGGTCCAACATACATATAAACAAATAAAACGACAAAACAAAAAAGAGAACAAAGATACAGTGTAGGCAATTTTATTTTTAATTTTTAATTAAACCATTGTGTTAGACTTTTTTTGCTTTTGTTAAACACAATACTTGTTGATAATTTAAAAAGAAAAGATAAAATGGACAATGGTTTGTAATTAACGTTTCCGGCTCTTTGCCCAAGCGTTTTATATATAAAAAATAATTAAATTTATGCAACAAAATATGTAAATTGTAAAATATGTACAATTTTGTAATTAAAAAAATGCCTTTAATTAAAATTGTGAACTTTAGTCCAAATTATATGTATATGTATATGTATATGTAGTATACATTATATACGTATGCACGAGTACATGTACACTCACCGAAAAAAAAAATGCTACAATTTCATTGTTGGTTTCTCCGCAAAACGCTCATCTACGAAGGCGTAGAAGGGACAATTACACAAAATTTATTTTTAATATTTAATTCCGAGTTAGGTAAAAGAATTAATTACCCCAATAAATTCTGCTTTAGGTAATACAGTATTAATTCCTTCCTATTTAATTCCGGGTTATCTAACACAGAATTAACTCCTTCCTATTTAATTCCGTGTTAGCTTACACAGAATTAATTCCATCCATTTAATTCTGCGTTAGGTAACACAAAATCAATTCCCTCTCCTTTAATTCCGTTTTAGGTAACACAGAATTAATTCCTTCCATTTAATTCTGCGTTGGGTAACACAGAATTAATTCCCTCCCCTTTAATTCCGCGATAACTAACACAGAATTAATTCCCTCCCCTTTAATTCCGCGTTAACTAACACTAAATTAATTCAATTATTTTTTTGTTACTTAACACGGAATTAAATGGGCGGGAATTAATTCTGTAATACCTAACACGGAATTAAATAGGAGGGAATTAATTCTGTGTTAATTATCGTGGAATTAAAGGGGAGGGAATTAATTCTGTGTTAGTTAACACGGAATTAAAGGGGAGGGAATTAATTCTGTGTTACCTAACGCAGAATTAAATGGAAGGAATTAATTCTGTGTTAGCTAACACGGAATTAAATAGGAAGGAATTAATTCTGTGTTAGCTAACACGAAATTAAATAGGAAGGAATTAATTCTGTGTTACCTAACTCGGAATTAAATATTAAAAATAAATTTTGTGTAATTGTCCCTTCTACGCCTTCGTATTCATCTAATTTTGATGTTTTTTTTAAAATGTAGGTTGGCAATTTAGCTATGATTCTATGGTAGCAATTTTTATTCTAAATTTAATTTGAGCATATACAGGGTGCGTGGCAATTGTTTTCCTAAAATTTGTCACACCCTGTGCCACAGGGCCTGTGGGGTAAATTAGGAATGACAGCGGATTTCTAATTGAATCATATTAAAGTCGTATATTTTCAAAAGAAGTTAATATCTCTGTTATTAACAAAGATACACTGTCAGGTTAGACTTATTAGACAGATAACGTTGACTTAGGCCATTATTAATTAATGATATAGTTAAATTTTTATAACTTGACCCCTACGTCATCCATGTAAGGATATAGCTCAAAAATTCTTATTGTATCTCCAAGCCGCTGTTATAGCTGATGCGCCCTGTATATGCCAAAATAAACAATAAAATAAAAATGTCTACCATAGCATCATTACCAAAAAATCAACCTACATTTCAAAATAGAAATCATCAAAATTAAATCAGCGCTTCGCGAAAAAATCGACATTAAAATTGTTACCAGTTTCTGGTGAAATATTCCTATGCTCATCATCCCTCAAAAGGACCCTTAACTAAATTTTATTAAAATATTTTAAGTAAGAACAATTTTGTAACCAAATTAAAAATGAACAATAAAAACTATTTACAAAAATTTATTCCATCAAGTTATCCATAAAATACATTGAAATAAAATTAAATATTTATAGTAACATGGTATAAATATTCCTATGCTCAGTTTTTCCAAACAAAAAACGCAATAGAAACTTTACACAACAATAAAACAAAAAACAGAGAATTAAAAAAAATGTCTACATTAGAGTTTCGTCACCTCTACTAGAGTAAGGGTTATACAAGCCTGCGTAGCCATTACTCCAGAACAAATAAAAATGTATTGAAATAAATGGTGGATTTGCTCCAAAAATACATACTTTAAAACAAATCCTGTTAAAATCGCACAATAAATAAAGATTTTACTGGGGTCCGGTGACTCGGCAAACAAATGGGTCTCACTGTATATGCAGTAATTTAAGTCCAAGTCCCAATTGCAAATAGCAAATTTCTGTCACCGGTATCACCAAAAAATTATCAAAAATCCATTTTTACAATGAAATTTGGTTACAGACGAAGCTAAGTAGATTATTTAATTTGGGTATTTTTATACCAAGAAGATTAGATTGAGATAATGATTACCAGTTTTTTTTTAATTTAAGATGTTCCCATTTGAATAAGTATTCGAATGTCTGCAATTTTATTAATTTTATTAAGTAATTAAATATCATTATCTGATTAATGTTATTTTGTATTTTTAAAGACAATGTTTCTGGTCTACTATTAATTAATTAAACACTTCTTTATTTATGTCAAAATAAATGCTTTTAATTTTTTATTTGAAAACCGATTTCGGAAATAAGATATAAGAGTAGAATAAAATCGGTTGCGGACCTTGGTTGATGTAAACTTCATGTCTTTAAATCAACCAAGGATCGAGCCCATTCAGTATTAGCATCCAATAATTGGATGCTAATAAAAATAGTATGTGTCTCTGAGACATAATTATTATGTCTCTGCAGAGACACATACTATTTTTAATTCAAAGTATACATTGTATACTATACAAAGTATAGCATCTCGTATTTTAAGAAATATGTAAAACACCATCCTAAAAACCACAAGATGTATTTAACTTTAAAATTAAGAGTAAGCAATACTGAATAAGCATATATGCAATTAATAATTAACAAACTTATAAACCTATAAATCTTATGTCATAATTGTTCTGTTAAGCATCGGACTGGTTTTTGTGGGGAATTTTAATGAAGACTTGTGCGGTAAAAAACACTGTGGCGATATAACGGCAGCAGCTCGATAAAATATTACTGTTTTTCCTAAAGTATTCATGCTATCTTTATTTAATAGTACTCTTTATTCCGGGCTACAACCCGCAGCAACTGTCTTGTCTGGAATATCAAGCTATAAAATCTGACTCGTGTGTTTCCCGCAAACACCTTTGTGGGATTTAGTTGTAAATATATATGTTGCTAGGTGTAAGGAAACATTTACGTTAAGTTTGTTGTACATTCAGTGGCGTATTTAGGGGGGGGTCCGCCGGGTCCGGACCCCCCCCCGGGCACACATATTTTATTATTTTTATTACAAAAAAAAGTTAAAAAAAAATAAAAACCTCAAGACTGTCAACGTACTTAATTATTTAATAAATATAAAATCATTAAAATCAAAAATCAACTACTTACGTATTAAAGAGAAAGAGGTGGTTTGGCAACCCTGTAGGTATATCGTTCCTACCTCTTTCTCGTGTCGTTATGATCGAGGCGCGAACAGAAATAGAACTATACCATGAATAGATAGCGCGTGCGTGAAAAAGAGTAGCGTCTCTTTCCTTAGCATAGCATAGTACATATTTAGTTAGTTTTTTTGGACCCCCCCGGAGCTAAATCCTAAATACGCCACTGTGTACATTAATAAATACACATACGTGTGTATACACAAATTTAGTTTTATGTTTTTTTTAATTCATTTATTTGTTCAATAAAATAAATGTTTTAGATTATATAATAAACGTTTATTTTATTTAAGAAATTTATGAATAAAAAAACAATAGAACTAAATTTGTGTATAAATATAAATTTTATTGCTATGTATTATTCAAACAAAAATTAAATTCAAAAACCAATTAATTTTACATTAAGTTTACCTTCCATATTATTTTAAATACAAATTACCTATTTGTATTAAAATCAGCTGCATAATGCACATTTTTAAAATATGGGTTTTTATTTTCGATGTCCAATTTAACATAAATTAAACATAATTTTAAAACTGATTACACCACCATAAATATCTAATAAGCATATTGGATAGTTACAGTTATATAAAAAGGTAAACTTTATTTTTTATATATAAATATTTAACGAAGTGGTGGTTAAACCACGTCAAATGTGTCAATGAATTTTTATTTATTTTTTGGAAAGTAACGATAATTGTAAATATCTGTAGATAACTAAACAAAAATTTTTCGAAATTCCGCACTATTTTTATTATTTTTAGTACTAAAGACTGGTTTGCAATAATTAGATGAAACATTTTTTAACAGTTTTTAAAATGTTTTTTTTTTTTCACCATGAAAATTTTTAATAAGAATTGTTCAATTATTTATACCTTCTAGGCTTATCATTGCAGTGAAAAGTTAATAAAACGTAGGTAATTTGCCTTTTTATTTTCGTGTTCTAGAAAGAAAAAAAATGTTATTCCCACTCTGACAGTCGGTATTGCATTTTTTTGTCGCCGCGAGCAGCGCGGCCTCAAGTTTTATTATATTATTCTTACTATTAATTAGTATTATTACTGTAATGGTTTCGTACTTTAATAGTTAGTTAAAAATTTTCATAGCGAAAAAGTCACTAATAATTCTCGTCAACAGCAATTTATATTCCGGACATTTCCTATGTAAAATTGTCCTCTGAATCCGAAAATGTCGTCAAAAGTTATAAAAGTAGAACAGTTTTTGACATATTGACAATTTTTCATATAATATGGTTCCGTTCTGTAATACTCTAAAAAAATGAATTAGTTAAAAATTTTCATAGCGAAAAAGCAGTCACTAATAATTCTCGCCAACAGCAATTTATATGTCGGACATTTAGCAGGTAATTCCTATGTAAAACTGTCCTTTGAATCAGAAAATGTCGCCAAAAGTTATAAAAGTAACAGTTTTTGAGATATAGTTAATTTTTCATATAATATGGAAAATACCACAAAAACTGCTCTATTTTCATAATTTATGTTAAAATATTTGGTAAAGTCGCGACTATGGTATTTTAGAAATTTAATTTTTGTAAAATTTAAAATTAAAATAATCCATCATTTTTTATAATGCCATTAATACGTGAACATATCTATATCTATGTAAGATGCAATGAATATAATATTAAAATAATTAATTACTTTAATAAAATTGGTATTTTATTTATTCAGAAAACTATAATTAGTTAAAACTATAAAACAAGGGTTCATAATTTGCATATTTTAATTTGCAATAGCTGCAAAATTTTAAAATATGTAGACAAATAACTTTTCCTTCTTAGTTAAAATAAAAACATATGTTTTTTAAATTTTTTTAACGAGAGCTAGAAGATTACCTAGAAAAATACCTAATTAAACTAAAACATTGTTATTGTAATCGTTTTTTTAAATATGTTAAGCTTTTCTTAAGTCAGTTAAAAAAAATTAATTTGCACATGGAAGTTATTGCTAAACCATCGACTATAATTTAATTTGATTGTTTTGTTTTTTTTTTAATAAAATTTATTAGAAAAAAAATAATTTGGAGTTTTAATAAAATATAGTTTAAAAATATTAATGTGTGTGTGAGAGAAAGAGAGAGAGAATCGTTAAACCATTTTTTCTCCGTAAGACCGAGCGCACGTCTTTTGGCACCGCGCGCCGCGGCGTAGCTACGCGTAGGCTTGGATCTGTAGCGACGATTTCACATGCATTTCTTTACAAATTTAAGGAAAATTTATTTATCATGATGGTTTTTTTTTAATTTGAGGTGGCTTTTTTTGGGAATTTAATTTGAAAAAAAAATAGATTTTTTATTTTTATTTCATCTTAAAGAGCGTCAAAAAATACGTTTATATGATTTTTTTCGAAATTTTTTGTCTTTCGGGTTTTTAAATAATCGAAAAATAAGAGTGACATTTTTTTTGTTTATTATGTAAAACCTACAAAAAAGCATAAAAGAGGTTGAACATTTAGATTTCTCCATTACTTTAGATCGTCAACGACCCTGAAAATTTGAAGCAAATCGGAAACATGAAGTCTTACTCTTGGCCGATTTGGCGTGGACTGCCCCATATATATTTTAAAATAAGCTGGTGCATTTTTACATTTATTAAGAGTTAAAGTAGGATTGCGTTAATGACATTTATTGTATAAAATAAACTTTCAATTTTGGATTTCAATATTTGTTTGATTTGCCCCGTAAAAATTAAGTTTTAACTTCATGTTCATTGAATGGCAGATAAATTATTGAAGAGCATCCGATTGTAACGCATGTTTCGTTCGGTCGCTGAAAGATGATTTCATTTATATTTCAGTGCGATGTTCTCGCTCGAAAACCATAAATCAGAGTGGACATAAATAACTTAAGCAACTGTCAATTTTTTGCCCTACAACTTTATTACATGTTACAAACTTTTATTTTCGTCCGGATGATTTGTGGGCGAATAGAATGGCAATAATAACAGAATATTTTATAAAAATGTTAATATCGTTAATTATGTTCTTTTAAGCATTTCAAGACGAAGGCGTCAAGAAGAAAACAAAAGGAATTGTTTAGGCATACGAAAAGTTTATGTTTTAATTGTTAAGCGCAGTTTGGCTCTTCCTTTAGTTATTTTGCACATTTATTAATTAAGTTTTAATAGTTCTTTTATACTGCTACTCACTTTAAACGTAGAAAACATTTTAGATGAATCCCATAAATATAGAACAAACTGAATTTGAATTTTGTTTAAACTAATATTAAATTTAATTAAAAAATGTTTGTGTCAAATTAAAAAAAAATGATATTAAAAAAGGAAAGCTAAATTCTACCATATTTTATTTGGCACCCTTATTTTTTGACTGTTAAAATTATGATGGACCACCAGGTTGTAACTGAAATGGAAAACAATACAAAAAAAGCTTATTAAAAAAACTTTTACGCGAATACAAAAAATTTTAAAAATAAAGGATTTTTTAATTTTTTTGTGAAACTCCAACAAGTCATAATTTCACCATTGAGTAATGATTTCAATGATTTCACTTTAATTGGTTTAATTTGTCGGAGCCAATCGGAACCCCCCCCCTAGCCGTGGGCTCCGTATCATTGATACGGCTGATACCGCAGTAGCTACGCCCCTGCTTAATTTAAAACTGCCCAAATTCGAACTAAATTGGGTAATTTAAAACCCCCCTTACATTTAATTTATTTTTAACCGTGTAATTGAAAATTGCACATAAAAATAATTTACCTTATTAATGTTTTGGGTAACTCCCTAAATTTAAACTAAATTGGATAATTGAAAACTGCTCTTACATTTAATTTATTTAAAACCGGGTGATTAAAAACTGCCCCTAAAATTATATTTGAATATCGGTTTAATGTAGGTATAAGCATATATAATGATTAAAGAACATAACAGAATTTAATTAAATTGCATTGTCGTTTTTTAATTAAAAAAACATGTTTTGCATAGGGTTAGTTTCAGGCCAAAATTATAGAGATAGAGATTTTTTATTAGCTAGACTATAACTAATTCTGTAATTGGTCCAACATTTGTCTCTAGAACCATGCGAGTGAAGGCTCAGGTCTACAACTAGTACTGAAAAAAGTGTTTAAATAGTAGGTTTATTAAAGAAGTAATGTCATAAGACGTCAGGACAATTTACAAAACGAGCGATTTTTGTAATGGACGAATGCGAAAAAATGTCCAATGACATGAGATTTTTATACTTTTTTTTATATTTGTCAAAATTTTTAAGAACAATTCGAATTATAAATTATATTTGCTTATCGTCCTGTTGCTATCATGCTATGCTCACTCCCCCCTTCCTTTTCAGACCTTAAAATTAGTTGCGGATAGGATCGACTATAGCGCTGAAGCAGCAGAATTTAAATAACACGCTTTTTGGTTGCATCTTTGTCAATTTGACAATTTGTCAATTTTTCGTTTAAACTTTAGAGACCCCATTATTGTTGTGTTCATAGATGACCGTTCTAGACAAACAAGTTTTCCTTTTGTGCGATTTTGTTAGTTTGACTTTTTACAATGGTGTTTAAATGTGCTGTTGTTAATTGTAGAAATACAAGTTACGAGGCAGTATTACACTCGTTTCCTAAGGATCCTGACGTAAGTAAGTTAACTTTAGAAAAGACCCAATACAATAAATAAAAAAATGCCTTATAAATATGTAAAAAATGAGTCCAAGAAGAAGAAGGAGGCTATTAAAAATTTAAAAAAGATTGTTAACTAAATTAGTAATTTTTTTTGGTTAAGACATTAATGCTTATTTGCTTTGTTTTATAATTGTAAACTTTATTTTTATATTATTATATTTGCTTTGTTTTATACTTGTAAACTTTATTTTTATATACTTCATTAAAAATTAAATTAAAATTATAATTTGTTTGTTTTCTTACATTTTCCTAATTCAAGGATTTTTCAAACTCATTATTAATTAATACAGTTATTGTATATCGCCTCCTGTAATCTAAAATGTTACATTTAGTGATTAATATGAGAACTTTTAAATTGCCTTAAATTTTGTAATTTTAAACTGGGAAGTTTGTTTAAAATACAAATAGTATGAAACTCACCAATAAGTATTTCTATTGGATTTGATAGAATTCATTATAAAATGCAAACATCTTAAGAAAAAAACCAACATAAGCATGAAAACTTCAAGCCTTAGTAATATTATATTAAATTTTGTTTTCTTTTAAAATGGGTGAATTTTATAATAAAGCTTACCAAATCTTATTGGACATCTGAAAATACAACATATTTAAATATGTTTGTTTAAAATTTCTAGACCATGGTTTTAATATAAAATTTTTTTATAAGGACTCATTGTCTCACAATATAATAATTAATTTCTGAAAGTCTTTAATAAAAATTAACCGATTTAAATATATTTGTTAGTCAGTTTCATTCGAGCCAGATTTGTATTTAAAACAAAATTTTTACGGTTTACAATTTTAAAATTCAAGGAGATTTAAGTTAGTACAGATATCACACACTAGATGTCGCACTGTAGATTCCAGGCGGTTTAAACTGTTAGTAAAGCCCTTGGGCCACGGGCGGTGATATCCGCTGTTAAATTAACTTTGTTTCGATTTTTTAACGAGAGTCGGCTATCTATACCTTCGGTCATCTATGGTTGCTATGTATCGTACTGTCGCCATGGAGACAATACGAAACGCAATTGCGTATCGTACTGTGCGTACGTATCCAAAAAATTGTAGGTTATGTTAAAGTTATTGTTATTACTTTTTTCGAACAAAATAATTTTTTAATCTTTGTAAGCATGAAAACAATGTGTTTTTCACTAAGGAGATTAATAAAGAAAATATTGACCATAATTAATAACATTTCAAAAACAAAAGAAAAATTGCTGAAGATTAAAAAATAAAACGTTTTAAAAAAAATAAAAACATTACAAGAACAAATAATAATATTAAAAAATCGTAGCCAAGTTAACTTTTAGTATAACAATTTTACATATATTTTAATAAAGGTATATTACCTTTCCATCACTTTTTCTGTAGGCATCATGTATTCTCCACACTAGTTCAGGTCCGGCACTGGCAATCGGTTTGCCGATTTCGAAAAATTGTCCAATCGGATTTGTTTCCAATGGAATTTGCACGCCACTGCTACTTTTAAACTTTGAAAACATTGCGGGGGCTGGCATAATATTTTATTCCATCAATTAATTTTGGTTTAGTGTTTCTTTTATTACACTGCACTAAAACTTTTTTTACGAAAATGCAACCTTTAATTTAGGACATCGTTTTAGGTTTTTTAATATTTATTTTTGTAGTATCCAAGCTGAAACAATAAATATTGTATTATGTATTCAATAGTTTTAATATAATATATTTAAACTAATATTATTTAAATTTTGTTTTTCAAAACGTAATTTTTGGTGGTATTTAAATTTAGTATCTTAAAATTAACAAATATACACTAGTATTTTTACATATAAGATTAACTAAAGAATTACTACTTAAAACATTTTTATTGTATATGAGTATAAGAAAGTATGGCTGGCCCCATATATATGCATATGCATCGCCTGAGTCTGATCTCATTGTTTTTAGCAACTCAGTACACATACACTGTTCAAAATTTCATGACCATTTTAACACCAAATTAACACCAAACATGGTCTATATCGATACAAACCAAAATGGTGTTAAATATGGTTCGTTGGCCGGTGTAAATTCAAATACTAAAATGGTGTTAATTTAACTTTCACACAGTATTAAAATAAATTTTGCTTGGTGTTAATTGAAGTCCTTTTTAGTGTTAAATATTATGTGTTTGTGGACAAATTAAATCATACTACACAGAAAAAAGGAAAAAAAAGGAAACAGGAAGTTCCTTGACGCATTACTAGTATATTACCAGTGGTATTATTCCAGAAAATGGAACCTTCAACTCGCTAGAGATAATGTTTTTAGTGCGTTGCACTAACTTAAAATACTTCAAGTATTGACAGCTGTTTCCACCTATTTAAGGTCTCTTTAGTATCACACCAAAGCAAAGGATTACCTAAGTTTATATATTCTTCATGTAAGTCAACAGAGGCGAGATTTAAGAACATCACGTGATCCACACCGCCTTTGCCGCGATCGGTACACATTTTTAACCATAATTCGTGGTGTTATATTAACACCGCTTGGTGTTGGATTTTGACACCATTTTAAGATTACTTTTTACACCACAGATATTTTAAACAGTGTACGTATTCCGCAACTGCACAACATTATCTGCAGGTGTTTGATGGAAACGAATGTTCGCCCCGGCTGGTAAATCTATCTTAGGAGGTCGTGGATGACAGTTTGGATGGTTAAGGCGCTTCCCGGAATTTTTTCACCGGGCCGGGCCATAAGCCCGATTTGAGCTACTCTCTTAAAATGAATTAGTCAAAAATAACTAATTATAAGTCATATTTGACTAATTGTCATAGCGAAAAAGCAGTCACTAATAATTAGTCAAATTATACTAAATGAAATAGTCAAATTAGTAGATTTAAATTTAAACAAATTTTGACCCAGCCGGGGATTGAACTCAGGTCTGTCACTTGTCAAGCTTGTCAAGCTGTTTTCATAACCAATGTGGCTATCAGTCGCTCCTATAAAAATCAATTTTATTTGTCAATAAAAATTGTTCATAATATTTTAAAGTTGAATATATTATTTGTGTTGCTGTTTTGCGCTAAACTTTTTGAATCTTTGTTTGTATTTATGGGCCATTTAACCATGGAGTCTATATGCATTTAATTCAAATATTACTTTGTTGTTGGCCGCAAACGATTAAAAAAATTAGTTACTTTTAACTCTCAGAAATAGTCAAAGATGGTGACTAATCTTAAATTGGTCAAACTTTAACTATTTACGTAGTAAAAAATAACTATTTAAAAGTTTTAAATTAAAACTAAAAACGACTATTTTATTAGTAAAAAATGCTGGTACTAATTCAAATAGTAGAATTTTGACTATTTCATTTTAAGAGAGTAGTGGAGTGCGGGACAAGAAGGGAAAACAATTTGGTTTTTGGGGAACATTGGACTGACCCAAAACTAAGTAAATTTCGGAATCCCCCTCAACCAGGGATTTAGTAATACCCCCAATTGGGGTTCATGAATGGGCTTGGTTGGTTAGTACGCTGCTGAATTCCGGAAGCTGTAAGCAAATTGTTTGCCCTACTGTGCGAAACCATTTATTCAGTATAGAGGTCGAGAACTATGTAACTACCGATAGTTATCGATAGTTTTATTTACCAAAGTAATGCGAAAATTATCTAATTTCTGGTTGATGTGTTGCTCGAGCTTTCCGTTGTCTTCGTTTTGTGGTAGAAATTGTATTACGTTTTCTATTATTCTTTTCTAACAATTAGAAGTTACATTTATTATTTTATTCACTATAGCTGCTCTTAACATTTGTTTTTTTTAATATCCTAAAGTTAGAGGTGTCAAGTAAAGATAGGAACTGCAGATCGGAACCATGGTTTTGGGTGTGAACCCACTTAAGATTTATGGGTTTATTAGTAGATATTTTTTAAAGTCCTTTGGTCGGATATCTTGTTTTTAATTAAATCGGAGACTGTTCTTAGAGTCCGAAACTTAAATTTTTAAGATATTATTTTATTAAATCAATTTTATAGTTTAAAACACATTATTATTGTGAGAATATTTTAAATAGGTATTTTATAAAATATAATTATTAAATTTTGTAAAATGATTTATATTTTCTCACAAAAAATGCATTTTAAACTTTTAAATTGATTTTAGACAATGCTTTGTCAAAATATAAATTTTGGACCTGTATTGTTCTAAATCTCACCGATTTAATTTTAAGTCGAACTTGTTTTCCTGAATAAGCATTATTTATTTTTCTACGTGAGAAGGTATAAACCCTTGATAGGCTTGGTGAATTTCGAAATTACAAGTTTTTAGTATTGCGAATTGCGTCATGCAAATATTATTAAAATACTTATTCGTATTTTGTCTTGTTTCCTCTTGATTGATCTCTTCCAGCCGTTCCCGCCACAATAAACCACCTGTTCAGGTGGGTGGCAGGGGTGACACTATGTAGTCCTGGTCAGTGAGGTGTTTATGCATATTGGGATTTCCAGAACTATACACTGTTGGCCGAAACTTTATAGAATAACCTTTTAGTTATTCTGGATTTAAAATGCCTGTATCGTATATACTACTAAAGAAACGCGTTTTACACTCACAGTTAAATTCCATATCGATCGCTGTGAGAACAATGGTATCCATGGAAATGATCTACCAGATAACTAACTGGACTTTCATAAACCGGCCCTGAATCATTTAAAGTTTAAATTTTAAACGAATGAGGGCCGGTTTATTAAAGTCCAGTTAGTTATCTGTTAGATAATTTCCATGGATACCATTGTTCTCACAACGATCGATATGAAATTTAACTGTCAGATAGACTAACTGGAACTTAACTAGACATCGATAAACCGGCCCTGAAGTAATTAAATGTATAAATATTAAAATTAATTATTTTGTGTAATAATGTGATAATGTGATTTGTATTTTAGATTAAAATTATTTCATTATGGAATAGCAATATTTTCTAATTTAAATGGCGGTTTCAGTTATAAAACAATGTACTCTTGCAAACAACTGCTAAAAAGTTTAATTGCTTTAAAAAGTGTTTACAACTATTTGTTAAAACTAATAAGCCCTATGACATTTTTCAAGGCAATCATAAAACCAATTGGCATTTTATGCGAGCATTTTAAAACAACTTTGCAGTATTTTCATCAAATGTATCGCCATCAGGGCTATACTGCTTTGTCAGATGATAACATAACCTAAAATTTGTCAAATGTTTTTTATTGTTTTCGAAGGTTCGCCATCATCCGAAGTTTCGCCGTCTACTACCGCATTAATTGCTGTGATAGAATGATGCGAATTTAGCTATTGGTCAGAACAGGACGTTGAAGGAATACAATGAGTATTATTAACCGGATGTTTTGCCAACAACACAGAAGAACAACTTTTAACAGCTCTTACAGTTGCCAACTTTGTTTTTCTATAAAAATTTCCACTTTTTTTAACTTTTAACTACTGCTCTAAAAAACTTGTCATGCATGGCGGCCACTTGTTGACAAGAGTTATTTTCTTCGCGATTATCAAGACAAAAACATTTTAAGAAAGAAATAATAGCAAGAAAATGGTTTACACTCATGCAAAGACGTATTGCTGCTCTACTATAAACAATCATAAAACCTTTTTACTGTTTGGTTCTGTAACATTCTTACATAGAGGATAAGTAGTCCTAAGATCAAATGCTCCTATGAGGGCTTTAACAGGTGCATTAAAGCCAACTTTCCGAGCATCATTAAAACCAATAGGCATCTGATAAACCTTCATAAAGCTTATTGGACTATAAGCGTTTCTTAGGGCCAAGTTGCCCTAAAAAAGCATTATTGGTTAAGAGTAATTAATCAATGTTAAGATCAAACGGTTATAATTGCAAAAAGGTTTTAACACTTTACTTTAAAGTCGCTCATAAAGCCTAATAAAGCTTCATTATCTCAAGACCAACTAGCACAAAGTAGAGCTGCAATAAAACAAATAGCATGTTTTCATGCATTTATAAAGCTTGCATAAAACAGTAAAGCATTATCGGTGGCAACCCTTTGCTACTTGGGTGGTATTATCTGGGTTAACTATTAAAAACACAGTAATAGTTTTTACTACATAAAAATACTTGGTAAATCTATGTTACTACCCATACTGTATCCAAAACTTTGTGTGAAAAAATTAAGTTTAAGGAAATACAGTTAACGCTTTTGTCATAGGAAACAGTCCTTCGACTATAGTCTATAGACTCTTTCTTTTACTGGACAATGTTAACAGCGTAGGGTTTTTTTTCTTTTTGTGGCTTATGATCCAAAGCATTTGCTAAAAACAAAAGCGTCAATGGACATTGATGTTCTTCGAAATTTTTAAGTAGATATTTATAAGCATCTACAAAATACGATTTTAACTTTAGTTTGTCTTTCCATTTCTGCGTTGCTTTAATAAAAAACTAATGTGCTGTTTATAGTCTTAAGCAAAGAAAAATGCAAAATTTATTTAGGATAATAATATCAAAAATGTCAGTTCGTTTAAAGTTTATTACTTTAGACTGCAGCCTATATAGTGTGATTCAAATACCTCAAAAAACTAAATTAATAACTTTTTGCCGTTATTTAAATAAAACACACTTTACCATACTTTTTCTAGATAAGTCAATAGTTGCATTAAACCAGTGGCAAAAAACGATAAAATATGTTCTTTTCAGTAAGGGTGAATAAAATGAAAAACCGTAAAGTACACTTTCTTTTTAGCGCAATAACTTACGATAGGTGGTAAAAGTTAATGGCGATAACAATAAATTATTGTATTTATTGGTGAGCGTTTGCAACACCAGGTAGCAACAGTCTGGATCAGAATGTACGGCTTCTTTTTGAAATTCCAGTCCGTTTATTTTATTGCATGCGAGGCTACCTCAAAGCATTACTATCAGTTTATATTTCATTATATTTGCTTTATCGTATAATGCTTTATAAATAGCTCTAACAAAATTTGAACACAACTTAATTAAACTTACAATGAAATAGCGATAATGAAATCAATACATTACATGTAAACCATACACTAAAATAGGCCAAGTTATATACCTACATGTGTAAGTTTAAACACGTAACCGTATTATACTGTCCCTTAACCCAATACACAGGAGTGGCAACTATTGTTCATATTTAACGAATTAATAACTTTTTACTGTGCCCTGAAATTATATTTCATTTTTTACGTTCAAGCAATGTTGCTGCACATGGAATTTTTAAAACAGAATGCCTTGACACTGCTATTATAATAGCAGTATACTTTTCTGAATTATAAATGTAACTGTAAAAAATTATTTACCATTATGAATTTCTATACACTTTATTGTAAAATTTATATAAAAGCCTTAACACTTGCGATTTATTTGCTTGGAGGAACTTAGTATTTAGTCATTGAGTAAGGAAGTTACTCAATGATTTAGTCTTCAAGTAGGCTGTTGATGAAAGCATTTATCTAATATTTAATTTTTAGTTATGGGTTGGATATTTTAAAATGTGACTAAGAAATGCATTCGTAAGATAGCCTTTATATTCATAAGAAAGTTAGCCATTTTGGTGCAGGGTAGGCAACTTTTTTTAGGGCAATTTAAGTACGCCGAATACAAAAATGACCATCATTTTGCTCAATCATCTCTTGTTTTTGCGATTTATATGCGCACATTCAAATGCTTAAATATATTTTTTTAAACTTATAATTTAAGCAAGGATAGTTGGTAATGTTGCTATGGGTCTTTATTAAACTGAAAAAATACCATATACACATTTACATTAATAACATTATACCATTTGGTATTCTCTTTAAAAACCTTGCTTTCATCGAAAGAAAATCGGATATTTTTAAAATTTAAAGTGATACAGCATGATCAATTTTTGCCCGATTTAATTAAAATTTACCCTATTTTTAGCTTTATTTATCTACTTTATTGTGTTAAAATTTCAATGCATTAACGAAAAAAATGTTTTTTAGTCTATATCGCAAAAACAAGAGCTGATTGAGCAAAATAGTGTTCATTTTTGGATTCAGCGTACCTAATTACCATAGAAAAGTTGTTGGTTGCTACTAGCAACTTGCTAAACACCATAAACCTTAAAAAATATTTTTAGTATTTCAAAACTGTTTTGAAGCGAGGTATAAAATTTTATTTGCAGTCAAAAGCTGGATCATGAAATTAAGAATATCATAAAAGTTAAAATATTTTACCGATTAATTGAGTGTATTGAAGAATCTTGGTACGTTATTTATAGAGCTTCGAGTTTCCTGCAAAATTGTCCCTAAACGTTTTTCCTACAGTGAATAATAAAAATAAGATTTTAGACACTTATAACTTTTGAACTGTAGGTGATAATAAAAAATTGTTTAAAACAAATTTGTAGAACGCCTCGGGCATCATGGCGCGCAGTGCAGGAATCTCACACTTTCTGCCCTTGTAGTGTAATATACTATACTTTTACGGGGTGACGTTCATAATATCGAAATTCACTTTATCGAATTCAAAATATCGAACACTTTTTATCGAAAATCAAAATATCGAAAATACGAAATGTCGAAAATCAAAATATCGAAAATTAAAATGTCGAAAATGATAATATCGAAATTTTATTTAATCGAATTTTCAATTTATCGAAAATAAAATATCGACGTTCATAATATCGAAATTCACTTTATCGAATTCAAAATATCGAACACTTTTTATCGTAAATCAAAATATCGAAAATACAAAATGTCGAAAATTAAAATGTCTAAAATATTATTTTAATCCGAAGTGTATATGTACAGAGGCGCCTCTGATATAGAAATGTACTCAAACTCAACAACACAACCCAAAATTTTCGATATATTAACATAATAAATAGTTAAAATTGTTGATCATTTGGCAAAATTGCTGTCGACCAATGTAATTATTCTAATACCTTTAGTTGTTTGCTGTTTATTCACTAGAACCTAGAACCGAATTTCCGAAACTACAAAATTATTTTCCTTAAACATTGTTGGTTGTCATGTTAGAATAAAGTATACTCGTTTATAATATATTTGTTTAAATTAATTAATACGAATATAAAATAGGATTAAAGCCTATCTAATATTAAACACGTAATTTCAATAACAAGTTAACGCCTATTAAAACTTGGTTGCGTGACTAAAATCATCTTTGAAATAATAATTAGATTCCGCTTTTAAAATAACTTTGTAACGGGGTTAATCTTAAATGGCTAACTCAAATTATTAAAAAAGTTCGATTATCATTTGATTAAAATGTTTTACTTACAGGCAAACTGAAGAAATTTGGACCAAAAAAAGCTGTTTTATAAAAAAAACCTATTCAAAAAACATTATTATACATATTTTAAAATAGTTTATTATGTCATTAAACCAAAAAGTGAGTCTTTGTGCTGAGCTCAAAGTTTAACAATTAAACAAAGCACAAAAAGACATTTCTTGGCCGAACGGCATACAAAATTTTATATAGGCCATAAACCGATTGAAGATATATTGGTTTAAGTATACTTTATGAATTGTATTTTTGAGTATGAGTATGAGTATAAGAGCCCCATTGCCTCATTACTCCCGGACCCCGTACAGGCCTATGTTTACTTACGCCGATTTTTGTTCGCCCCCAGCAACTGCATGGCTTCACCCGTGTTTGCTGGTTGCGAATGTCCATTGCGTTCCGTACTGTCCCCTATTTGGGGCTCGAGAGCGACATGCGAATAGTTTTAATAGCCATTCTCGGGTCCGCCGAGCCGATGCTATACGCCCAGTAGGGTATAGAGGAGGAGGGACGGAAGGGATAGAAGTTTGTTGGTTTTTGGGGGACAATTACGCTGACTTAAAAATAAGTACGACGCGGAATCCCCCTAGACCAGTTGATTAGTATTACTCCAAACATTTGGGATTACTATTTGGAGTTGGGGAGTTGTTATTTCGCTGCAGGGGTGTAGTTTCCTAGTCGAGGTCTTTTTATTGTCATTGCCCGTGTCCTCAGTCTTGATGCCGAAAACAATCAATAGATAGTTCAGTAGCCTTCTCAAGTGCTGGAACCAGACTGGTGAATTGTATTTTTTATTTTTTTATTTTTTTTAAGAAATAAAAATTTACAATAAAACAAAATAATAGGTATCTATGTATACAGTATTTTTATGATTGGGGTATACAGCTGACGCATCATAGCAGCATTCGGTTTCAAGAGTGGAAAAATAATTTACTTCAACAGTAAATTTAATTAAGTCGAATGTGTTAAATCATTATTTGTTTTGGATTTAACTAAAAACATTTAAACATAAAACAATGGAATCATGATCACTGCTAGGGTGACGTCATATCTTATTTTTGTTGTTTATATTAAACTCTTTTGCAAGAGATAATTATTAAAATTTCCTCTACAAATTAAGATATTCTAAATACCCTGTATAAATAAAGGGGGGAAAACCCTGTTAAAGGAATTTTTGGGGATTTATAAATCTAATTATTTAACTATCCTGTTCTCTTAGACTAGGCCGTGTAAGAAATTATTGAAAAAGTTTAAGCTGAATGATGATCGGTTTATAAATTTAGCATGGCAACGTGTTGCTTGAACGCTCCAGAGAGACTGTGAATGTAAAAGAGAGGTCGTAGCGGAGCCTGGAGGGGGCAAATGTTCGCTGGGAGGAGGATATCGACTTCTATTCAACAGGCTGGCCCAGATATTCCAAACTTTTATTAAGCTTATCTAAAATTTATTATTTGGTTTTCTTTTGCCTTACAGACAGGCTATTATTGGTTTTATGTACAACTTTATATATTAATTAAGCTTAAAATAATAATCGTAAATACGCATTGCCTTTGTTTATTAAAAAAACATAGTAAACAGATTTTTGATTTATGAACAACCAGTCTCGAAATGCAGGACAATTAAGTAAAATTTATTTGAGAAAAAAGCAATTTTAAATTATAAAAGCCAATAAATCTCAGTTATAGTTTTAAAGTAGACGTGGTAAATATAAATTTGCCACACGAATATTTCATACATTTATAACATTAATTTTGGGTCTTTATCGTAATCTTTCCTATTTTTTGGGTTGTTTACCTTTATATAATAATAATGTTTGCTTTAACACTTATATATTTTAAAAATGTATAAATATAATTATATTTGTATACCTATTGAATTAAAAAATTTCAATAATAATTCTCCCTAACATAATTTTCTTTCAACCCGGTACGAAGCATATTTTAACAAGGAAATTACTGTGCGAAATTAGTGCAGATGAAAACACTCTACCTATCCACCGAAGTCTTAATAGAAACATTAACCAAATCTCCCAACAAATAAAAATACTGTACAAAAACATCTACACTACCTCTACAGGTAAATGCAAAATACCTTTCTCCTTAAGGAGCCAAAACACGAGTCTCGCAGTTATCAAGTGGATTGCAACAATAAAATATAAATACCAAGCCTTTCATAAAAAGTAATCTTGCATTTCATTTCAACCCTTACGGGTGGGTTAAGCTTAAACCCTGCTGCAAACGTAAATTATTTTTAATAGAAACGACACAAAACATTCTGAAATTAGTATAAGGTCAAGTGCGTGACACAAACGATACTTAAAAATAAACGGGTTAAAAATTTAGTATATCTTAGGCAAGGCAAACAAACTAAAAGGTCTTAGACACTAAATCAAATAAACACTCCACCCGTATAAAGGGTAACGTACTAAGCAATCAATAGCTAGTATTCCGTACAACTTGCAGTTGCGGCATGCCGCAACGAAAACTGTATACACAAAAAAAAACCATTAGTAATCTAAAAAAACTGCTTATTATACCCAATGATAGGGTCTCACTGCAAAGTCAAAGTATTAAATGGTCATCGCACAGTGGGGTAAAATAATAGATCTGTTCTCTAATTCTTTTCAGGATAACAAAATAACAACTTGTTGAATGGCTGAATCTTTGTTGAAGGCATTATTTGGTATGAGTAGTTAAATCTTCCTTGAAGCCAGCTGCTTATATTGACCAACCCGACAAAGACGAAGAAATGAAAACGCACTCACACTCGTATAAAGAGCAAAGTTGGTCATGTCGACAATTCAACGGATTTCGCAAAGTGGGGAAAAGAATTTGGGTATCTGTTTTCTATTTTTTTTAGCCTTGTAAAAGAAAGCTTGTTAAAACGGTTTAATCTTCTTTGAAGTCAGAACTTGGTTAGAGTAGCTGAATCTTCCTTGAAGCCAGCAGCTTGATTCGAACAACCAATTGCCAATAGGCCCCCACAGCTAACTAACAGCTCTACAGCCGCAAGCATGACCGCCAAATGCTTATGGTATTACTAAGTGCCCCGGTCTAGGGGGATCTGCTTCGTACTTAGGTTTGGGTCAGAGTATTGTCCCTTGAAAACCAAAAGGTTCACCCTCCCAGTTCCCAGCTCCTCTACCCCTCTGGCCGTATAGCCCTGCTGGCGAAATTCCTAAGGAATAACTAAAATCATCGGCATGTCGCTAACATTAAACATACGTGAAGCTATACAGTTGTTGGGTGCTGAAGAAAATCGAAAGGTATCGGTTGCACTGCAAGGTCTGAAAGAGACGATGCTGATGAGACCAGCTATACGCGATAACGTGCGTATTTTTTTTTACTTTAAATGAAACTGTGGAAGTGTAGATTAATTGGATGAAATTAAAGCTTTACAATTATTAATTACATGTTCAACACACTTTACTGTGTATGCAAAAAATACCATTCTTTAACCCTAATTTTACCTAACTGGCATCAGCTAAATTAATGTTTATTTAGTTATATACTACAGTCCAAACCCGTTTCTCTCCCAACAAAACTTTTAAGTTAAAAAATAACACAGTATTAAATTTTATTTTACTGAGTTTAAGTAAGAATGAAATACATATACAATTACAATTAATTTATTTAACAAATACCTAATAAACATAATGTTATTATGTACACTTGGTTAAGCAGAACACAATTGTTAGAGGTATTTTGTTATTATAACTCATGTTAGTATTGTATGATTCGGTACTTTAAAGCACAACTTTATCTGCAAAATACATATTGGTACCTAATGTAACAATATACATACATATATGTTATTAAGAGATTTGCATATTTTATTTTGGTAATAAAATATTATCGTCAGTTTAATTTTTTAATTTTAAATTATACTTTTGATAAACTGTATTAAGTCCACTTTTTTAAAATAACCTTATCTTGTTTAGCCTACATTTTTCTGAAGAGATATGGAAGAAGAAAAACCCAATTGAAGATAACCGAACTGTTCGGTCCGAAAAAAACCTTCATTCTATTATTTTCACCATTTTGTTTGAAGAAAATAATAATGAACAATACATGGGCAAAAACAAAATCGGAATTAAATTTTTTTTTTATAAAATATAAGTAAGATCACAATTTTTTGTAGCGTTTGTATTATTTATTAACTCGCAAATCCAAATAATCCTTAAATAATTTTATCTACTCCTACATTGACGAACTGTGACTTTATGGCGTTTTAGTCACGGGCTGAAGTTAGCTTTATTATAAATTAGGGAAAAGTTAGGTTAAATCCGTTAAAAGTTGACAGATGTCAAATCTTTAACAAATAATTGGCTTTAAATTCTTCTTTGTGTTCGTCGTACATAAAGTATAGTATGTAACTCGTTTTATAAACTTCTCTAAACACTCGTTTTTATTAAACACTTTCTCGCAAGCTTCGCTCATGCCTAATAAAACTCGTAACTAAAATGGCGTTTATAAAACTTGATACATAATATACTATTATATTAATTTATAAATTTTAACACTGGGTATTATTCTTGTTGATTTTTTAAGGAGTAGGAAACGCGCCAGAAGCAAAAATGTTAACACGCGCGGTTGATTTAAGTATCAGTTTGAGAATTTTTATTTGATTGCGTTAAAACTGTAATGTAATGGTAGTATACTTACATTACATAGGAGCTTTAAATTTTGTAAATTTCACCAAAATCGGACAAATTTTGTCGCGTTACAGCACTTTAAATTTTATAATTATTTCGTTAAAAACATGCTTTATAAATGTCTATAATTTATTTTTTTATAAAATTATTAGGACCCAAAGCTACATTACCAATGATCCTTAGTTTACGAATTGAAATGGTTGCACATCGAAAAAAGGGTCATTTTTGTAATTAGAACACGCAAATTACCTCAAAAAAGTTGTGGACCACCCGCAGCAAGCAGACAATTTTATTTTGCCGGCCTACAGGTGTACATTAGGGTGTCCCTTATTTTTATTTTTTTTGCGCATACCCTCTAATTATATTTATTACTTGTTTATATACTCCCAGTAAAAATTTCAGCTCATTCTATAAACGGGAACCCGTGCCGACTTGCATCTAAACCCTCCGTTAGCCAACGTTAGGCGCGCGCGGTATTTTGTAACACGAAACACTTTAAAAAGAAGATATACTTCATGACTGTATTTTTCTAATGATTTTATTAAATATGATTACCAATTAATATTATTGCTTTTGTTTATATCATTTGTTTCACTAATTTAGTTGATTTTATCCCTTAAATATATTAATATACTAATTAGTATTGCCTAAAATATACTGTTATATGAAATTTCAGCTTTTTATAAGCATTTCTTTTCTTGATGTCCTACCAAAAATATTTCAGACAGTTCAATAAGTTTTCGGTAGTCATCTCTCACAATAGACTCTTTTAGTTATTTAGAGTAAAACCCATTAAGTTTATCAATTTCAGAGTTTACGGCCTATTCACCCTTCCGGGTAACTAGCTATTTCCTGTGAAAATATACATTTGTCAATAATTTATAATATAAGGGTCACATAATAACAAACACAAAATGACTTACGATCGAAGACCTCGCGACCAACCGTGTTACAAAATACCGCGCGCCTAACGTTGGCTAACGGAGGGTTCAGATGCAAGTCGGCACGGGTTCCCGTTTATAGAATGAGCTGAAATTTTTACTGGGAGTATATAAACACGTAATAAATATAATTAGAGGGTATGCGTAAAAAAAATAAAAATAAGGGACACCCTAGTGTACATACATATAATATATGTATATTATATATAATAATGGTGTTTCCCCCTCTAAAAAAAGGTATATTGGCGCCCATGGGCCTGAGGTGAACGTTTTAGAAAAGTAGGTAAAAAGTTTTAAAAGGGTGAAATTTTAAAATATGCACATAAAACTTAATATATATAGGTACAATGTCAATGTTAATGTTAGTGTACCACATAATTTTAATAAAACATCTTACTTTGACAGTGATCAATATTCACATTAATTATAATTAATAATAATTATTATTATGTATTAAAAATATGTTGATCACTGTTCTGCACATTAAAGGTAACTGCTGTATTTTCCTCATGTGGCAAACACATTGCAATAAAACAAACCAACCCAAAGAAAACAAAGTAGAAACACAATTTTCGACCTTTGCAAAAAGCAGTCGCTTTTAAAACAATTAATTAAAAAAAAAATACTTTTAAATAGTTGTGTAGTTGTTGGGTAAATTTAGTTTAAAATAGATTTTATTGTGATACTTCTCTAAAATTTAGTTTTATTAATTATTGAAGAAAAATCCCCTAGATTCAAAAGAATTTAAATTTAAATCAATGTAGGCACTTATAATAATTCCTAACTGGTATTTTAAGGATTTTTTTTTATTTTTAGCTAAATGTTATAGTTGTAAGTAATACTTTAAATGTAATTAATGTATTGTTTATTTATGTCTATGTTTATGGTAACGCTCTCTCTAAAATTTGTTTACCTTATCCCAACACGATTGGGTATTGTTTGTGGTCATTTTAAAACAAATATTAATGCGATATGGGATAGTTCGTTGCTTACGGGGGGCACTGACCGTTAATTTCAAACTTCTTTTTTCCAGTGCATAGGCCAAGGCAGTAGATATTAAAACTTTCCTACCTTGATAAGATAATAGGACATTAAATTCTTTAGGTTAATTTAGTGAGTTTTACCCCGCTTTTATAGCTTCGAAAGGACCTCTTTACCTACTGGGCACCAAGTTAACCCCATTTGACTTGCCCAGTTAACAAACACAATTATTCTTCTGTTTTTTAAGCTTTTAAGATAAAGTAACAAGCTGTAGCGTTATTACATTTATTTGCATAAACTTTAAAAGTACGAGTCTAATTGTGTATCCCTTTGATAGTTTTTAGCTGACTAGGTTTTTTTTCAAGCTCTTTTTCCCTGTCCATATATTTAAAGAACCAGCCCTTTTGTTTGTAAAAAGTTTAAAGTTAACTAAAATAAATTGTGCTAAACTATAACACTGTCTTTTGTTTCTTGTATACTTAAGTTAGCTCTACCACCTATCATTCCTACAGCAATGTAAAACACCTTAGTAAACACAACGTAGGTAAGAAGATCACGAGCCAAAGTAACAAAATATTTAATTTGTTAATTTTTCATAAAACTTGGTTTTACAAACTTGGTCTGGAAAGAAATCTTTATTTTGGGGAGCCATTTTTGGGACAAACATTAGTATGTAATAGTGTTTTATTGCATGAGTCATTTAAACATTTATCTTAATATGTACTTAAGAAGTATTTAAAAACAAACTAATTGCAAAAATAGGAGATCAATTTAACTCACCCTCATATGCTATTTAAATAAATACGACTATAATATATTATGTTAATATATTTAAAATGTATGTAAATAGTTATAAGTATTTAAACATTTCCTAGATGCCTTAGACTTTCCTTATTTTATAATAATTATGTAATATTATTATCTAATTATTCGGATACAATTATAATTATTATACGAATAATTATATAAAGAAGCGACGATGCAAGAGTATAAAATATTAGCTTAGTAAAGTGGATATTTTCCTAAAGTAATTGAAGCAACTAAAGATAAGGAAGTCTAAAGTATACATTATTTATCCTAGGTGTACTATAGTATAATTAGTTAATTAGTTTGTAATTATTACAAGATAATTTAAATTTACTTTAAAAGTATATTTTATAACACCTGATTAAATAATTAATTAAAATTATTGCCAAGCAACATTTTAGCAGATGCATCCGCCATTTTTGTAAATTTTAAATATTACTCAAGATAAAAATTCATTACATTTTCTAAAAATTAACTTTATTCTTTTTTTAAATTAATTAATTAATTCTTAATTAAATAATACAATTAGAAACGTAGAGTGTTAAGTTATTGAAAGGTTCTGGTGTAGATTATAGTATATTCTGTAACAAGTTTGGAATACAGCATATTCCGCTCGAGTGAAGAGTTTGTCACACGAGCCGAAGGCGAGTTTGACGGTTTTACGAGAGCGGAATATGCAATTCCAAACGTGTTTCAGACTATACTTTTTCTACATTTCCAAAAAATACCATAGAAAAATAATGTAATTTAAAGAAAGTGAGGTTGGATCGGTCTAAAATTTGTTAGATATTAAAAACAGAGATGTCGCCACGAGTGTTTATTCTGTCATCAGATGATAGAATATTTCATTCTGTAACACTTTACGGAATATATGTCATTCCATAGATAAAAGTGATATTAGAAGGGTCAAATTCCGTAATAGAAGTAGAAAAAATTTATTAAAATTTTATTAAAGTTTCTGAGTAAAAAAATCACATTCCTAAGCACGTAAGATATTTTTAGTAAATAAAATTACCTAGAGGGTAAACCCTAAATTTGAAACAAAATACTGTGGAAAAATTGTTCCACATTTGTTTAGTTTAACCCTTAAAATAGTAAATTTTAACTACTACATTTATTTTTAAAGCTTTAGTTCAATGAATCATGCTTTTATTTGTAATTTTTATAGTCGAGCATACAATGTAGATAAGAGATTTATACAAAATTTTTATAATAAAAATAAAAGTAACAAAAAACTTGTAACAGCTGTAAATACTATTAGTTATTTTAGTTTTCTATTGATAACAAGACTGCGGAGAAGATTTTGATATTTTTCTTAAATTTTAAATAAAACTTCTTAGCTTGTCGATGCCATCTTATAAAATATATACAAAACCTGTTTCTTTTTTCTTTAAAATCGGTTTTTATTTTTAACAATTATTTATAGTTACATTAGTTTCTAGAAAGAAATGTTAAAAAAATTAAAACTGATTTTTAAGATTAGGAATTTTTTTTTCAAAACAATAACGGCTTTAACCCCTGATTTTTTTAATTTGTTTTTTTATTTTTTTATAGAGGAAACAGATTTTAAAACTACATATATTTTATTGCACAAATTGTGCAAATATAGGTTGACATATTTTTATAAATTTTTGTATAATTATAAATTATATATTACGTTTTTATTTTTTCATTATATTTTAATTTTAATGAATTAATTTAATTTAAAGAAAAGTTTTATAGCTTTTGTACGTAGGCGGTTTTTTTGTAGATGCTAAATATAATTTAAATTATGTCGTTAGAATAAATTATTGTAGGAGATAAAGCATTGTTCAAATTAAATTAAGGAGTGCTATTGGGAAGGCGTCAGTTCGATTGGAAATCGACGCATCCTTTTTTGCCATTTTACCTACAAAAGATCCAACTTATATACATAGGTAATAATATTTAGTTTTATACTTAACCTGTTCCAAAAGTTTGTTGTTAAAAAAAAAAAACTGTGGTTAGAATATGTGGTTAATTTGTGGCCAACGAATTTGTTGAAGTTTATTGCATAGAGACCAGAAAAACTTTTTCAATAGGGTTCACCCTAATATGTTTATTTTAATAATTATATTGGTTTATCTTTTGGCTTTGGTACTTCTACAAACTGTTCTACCTTAAGGCCAATAAACGAGTTTGACTCTGGTAGCAAGTTTTACTTTGAAATCCCGCTCTATTTTGCCTTGGGGCACATTCGGATTTTTGAGGTCTGTGTCCAAAGAGCTTGAGTGCTTACGAGGCTCTGTTTATTTTGGGTGTTCGTTTCTCCTGTCCAAAGCCAAGTTCATTTGGTAGCTGTGGAAAATATATGAGATGTTCAAGTATCACTGACCTCTGTCGATGTGTACTTGGTGTATTTGGTTTTAATTTATGTTTATATAAAATTAAAATGTAACTTTTTTATTTTAAATATTGTTCCTAATTTTTTTTTTTTGTTAGGTGTATGACTGGGCCAAAAAAATCAACTATTTTTTTTTAAGTATATCGAAAATATGGTTTGGGGCGACAAAAACTTTGGAATTTTAAAATTCATGTAAAAATCAGTACCCATAAAAAACCGATAAATATTCTTATGTGAAATCAAATGCCAATGTTAAATTCGACAAGAATTTCGTTTTGACTTCATAATAACATTTGATTGAATAAATTTAGCCAAAAATGTTAAGAGGCTTTTTTTGCAAAGCATTTGATTTCACATAAGAATATTTATCGGTTTTTTTATGGGTACTGATTTTTACATGAATTTTAAAATTCCAAAGTTAAAAGATCAAAATGTAAAGCTATTCCAATGTTTAGGGCATGATGTTAAGGAAACGGTTCATCTGACAAAAAATTTCATTTAACATTTTTTGTAGAGCATTTAATTTCCTTAAAAAAATATTTTTAAGTAAATTTTGTTAAACTCAATGGTTTGGGAGTTCTGAGACAAAAACTTGATGAGGGAAAAAAAATTAAAATTGCGATGATAGACCTCTTAATATTAATATTATGGACTCAAACTTTCACAATATTTTTTTTTGTCGCCCCAAACCATATTTTCGATATACTTTTCAAAAAAAAAATAGTTGATTTTTTTGGCCCAGTCTAATGTATATGCATAATATTCATTTCATAATTATTAAATTTTGTCATTTTTATTTGTTACTAAAATAAAGAACTGCTCAAATTGTTTTACTTTAATTTTTGATATACGTTTAAAAGTTATTTATGTCATAGGGATGAGAAGTGAGTCTTTATGTGCTGAGCTCAAAGTTTGAAGGCCAACGCGTTAGCGGAGGTCTACATTAAGCGAAGCACAAAAAGACATGTCTCAGCCGAATGGCATACAAAATTTTATGTTTTTATTTGTTAAACGTTACATAAAACAACTTGCAATTATGATACAATTTATTAAAAGTATAAAGTGAGGTTTTCAGCTGTCAGCAGTTATCGAACTTTTTACAGACTAGGATGTAAAAAACTAATTTGTCTAAATTAGGAGATAAACCAATACTAGTGGTGAGCGTTGACAATAAAGCTTAAATTAAAGAACGCTTGAAGATAAAATAGTAAGTTACATAAACTCCTAACCGCATTTTAATTTTAATTTGTTTATTTGATTTTGAGTATCCATATTATTTTGCTTTATGTTTGGCGCCCACTAAACAATGTTTTAAGTTGGTTTTTACGTTAAATATACTAATTAGTATATTTATTACTTAGATAGTAAAACAATACTTTAAATTATTCTTTAAAATATCCCAACAATGGACATAATAAAGATTTAATTTAAACCTAAAATTCCAAGAAGTCCCCAAATTATACTAAATAAATGTTACAAACTGCGCCGAACAAAAACAAAGATTCAGCAGTTTCAAAGTTGTGGTTAAGCTTATTAAATATTTGTTTATTTCAACCTTTTAAAATTAAATATGCCCTAACTTTCAAATAAAGTTATTAATAAATAATTATTTATAATATATAATTATAATTAATTAATATTCATGGATAATTTTTTATTTGGTTTGGAAACTTTTTTAACATTAAGAATAAAGCAAATAATTTAATTAGTTAATAGAATAATCATTCAAATATCTAATTAAATAATTGAAAATATCCTTTTCATTTTAAAATGGTTTCAAATTATTTTGATTTATTAATTATTGAGATTGATTTTGTAAATGTAAATGTATTTAGTTTTATCAAGTTTGATTTAAATATTTCATAAGTTAAAAGCATTGTAAAAAATTTAAATCAATACGATGTGGAAATTTATTTAAATATTAAATTAAACGTAAATAAAAGTAATTTTACAAAATTTAACCAACTTTCTATTACAAAAATTGACAAAAATTGTTTTGCCATCTAAAATAGTTCGATACCATAACGTCATCAGCCATGCATTGCCCACCGTTATCGAGTGATGATGTTGAAGTATCAAACTTACAGCGTTCGATCTACTCCTCTTTCTATTTTTTCCTCTCCAAAAAAAATAATTTAATTTAAATTACTATATATTTTAGTTAAGATTTTCATATCGATAAATAAAATTTTTTAGTAAAAAAAGTTTAAAAAAAAATCAAAAATGATTTTTTCTACTCCCACCTTTAAAACGCCCTTTTCGTACATGTTTCCATGACACTAAGTGGCCTTTTAAATACACATTGACAAGTTGTGGCTTTATGGCGCTTTAGTCACGGGCTGAAGTTAGTTTTAAGTTAGTTGACAGTTGTCAAATGTCATACAATCGTTAAATTAAAGTGACTTTCTTGTAAAATAATACTAAATGTGAAAATTATTTTATTATATCAAAAAAAAAATACAAAAATATTAAATAGTTTCTCAACGCCACTATTTGAAAAGTTTATATGAACATTATACTGACCTTTTAATTTCGCCGGCAGTAAACTATAACTTAAATTCGGGCACGGTCTCTACTGTAAAGTCCTCATAAAACATTTTCTTTACTTTCACTGTGAAAAACTGTCAATTTTCAAGAAATGCATTTTTATTTATAACCTTTATAATTGTGTTTATAAAATAAAACATGTGCCATTTGACGGTAACACACAGTTTCCCATGTTGTTTCATAGATGGCGCTCTATACAAATTTTTGATTTAAATCATTTTTTCTACTCCCACCTTTAAAACGTCCATTATCGTACATGTTTCCATGACACATGTTTCCGTGACCTTTTAAATACACATTGAAAAGTTGTGGCTTTATGGCGTTTTAGTCACAGGCTGAGGTTAGCAACAGGTTTTTAGTCACGGGCCGAAGTTAGAAGTTAGTTGACAATTGTGAAATGTCATACAATCATTAAAATAAAGTGCCCTTCTTCATTAATTTAAGCACTCGCTAGCAAGCTCGCTCGTGCCTAAATTAAATTCGTGTCTAAAATGGCGTTTATCAAACTTGATACATAATATACTATTAAAGGGCAAGAGTAGTAAGTACTTAAAGATGACGCAATATTATTTAACACTTTTGGGTCATAATATCTCAAATTCAGCGCATCAAAATCCTTTCAAATCAATTCAAGCACAGTGATTATTGCATAAATATTATTTTTGAATCAATTAAACAAATCCGTATACATAGACTATCTGTTTAAACAGACGAAAGTCCATGGACCATTTTTTTTAACAATAAATTGGTTTAATTATTAAAATAACAGTAGATACACGAATAAGTCCCTAGCCCACGACCGCCACATTACCATTAGTATTATTTAATTCATGAATGCTCTCCTACCCACTTTATCCCGGCACGAGTTGCGGTATTTCCTTTGGCTTAGCGTTCTCTATGCCATTAATGCAAATTTAGGATGAGAAAGTGTTTGCAAATAGTTAAGGTTTGTTTACTATTTTAATGATGGATAAAGTTTCCGATTAAAGATTGGAAAACAGAAACCCTTTTTTTATTTTTTTCCTTTAGCCACCACTAAGTCACTTAAACGCCATTTTATACACGAATTTAATTTAGACAGGAGCGAGCTTGCGTGGGAGTGCTTAAATTAATGAGTGTATAGAAAAGTTTTTAAACGAGGTGCATACTATACTTTTTCTACGACAAATACTTATTATTATCTTAAAATGATTTAAATCAAAAATTTTTATAGAGCGCCATCTATGAAACAATAGGGGAATCTGTGTGTCACCGTCAAATGTCAAATTTTTATATTTTATAAACACAATTATAAAGGTTGTAAATCGAAATGTATTTCTTAAAAATTGACAATTTTTCACAGTGAAAGTAAAGAAAATGTTTTATGAGCACTTTACAGTGGAGTCCGTGCCCGAATTTAAGTTTTAGTTTACTGCCGGCGAAATTAAAAGGTTAGTACAATGTTCATATAAACTTTTCAAATATTGGCGTTGAGAAACTATTTAATACTTTTGTATTTTTGTATTGAGATATTGAAATAGTTTTTACATTTAGTATTAGTTTACAAGAAAGGCAATTATTTTTAACGATTGTATGACATTTGTCAACTGTCAACTAACTTAAAACTAACTTCAGCTCGTGACTAAAAACCTTTTGCTTACTTCAGCCCGTGACTAAAGCGCCATAAAGCCACAACTTGTCAATGGGTATTTAAAAGGTCACTTAGTGTCATGGAAAAGGAAAAGGGCGTTTTAAAGGTGAGAGTAGAATGATGACAAAGAGCTACTTTTGAATTTAGCGTTTTCTTTAAATTGCTTTGAGAAGAATCCGTACTATTCTATAATATTACAAAATGAAACAAAATTTTTGAAATATGCAGTTGATGGATCTGCTAGCAATCATTCATGCATTTTCAATTGATATAAATGTGTCCAAAGGTCCGTGCCTTGGTAGATCTGAAAAACTAAATTTAACCGCAAGTTATAACTTGCGTTTAATTTTCTTGGATACAATCTTTAACATTTACAACATTTTGTTTATAAACAATAAATATTATAATATTAGGCTTAACTGCTTTCTAAAAGGTTTTTGTTAAATTAACCTTGTTCTAACTAGTGATGCCGCGAGACGAGACGAGGCGAGAAAAGTCCTTCTCTCTTGCAGCGAGAGAAAATGGGTCTCTCGTCTCCTCGAGAATACTCTCTTCTCGTCTCGTTTCTCTCGTGGTAAAAGTAGCTATGTATAAATACAAATATTATTTGGAATGCAATACTATAGAAATCCCGAGGGCACACTGATAAAGTAAGACTTTTTACGACGAAAATTTCGCTCATTTGAATCAAATGGTTGGATCTATGTGGAGTAGTTATATCTAGTATATAGGCGCAGTAGTTTTCAAATGGATGGATCAAATCATCTGAAAACTACTGCGCCTGTATACTAGATGTAACTACTCCTCATAGGTCCAACCATCTTGTATCTACTGCGTATAGATGTCCGTCATTTTAAATCCGCAATTTTGTTTTTTAATGAATATCAAATTCTTAATCAGAGACCGCATAAATATCGAAATATTAAATTTTACCCAAACCAAAGCCTAACGACAAATTTTCGTCATATTGGATCAGCCATTTTATTTTTTGAAGAAATGGATATAAAAAACCACATGGTGTTGATAAGTTTATTGCATTTTTTATGTTTTTTTTTAATAGTATAAGGAGTGCCATAGATGTGCTTAAGTATTTCTTTCTTGGTTAACGTTAAGTTGTGTTATAAAATAACAAAACGTTAACCAGGAACAAATTTTGTATATTATGAAATGCGAATAATGTTCTCATTGGTCCATTCAGTTTTGCCAGAAAAACGTTTCGACGCACAGAGAAAAAGCTTTTATATTGTGAATGGGTTAACCATTGAACCAATGGTATACTGTAATTACAGCTATGATCAAATAAATGATTGTCTTACTTTTATTTGTGCAAACCTGCTTAAAATTAGTTCAAACATAAGAAGTCATTGAATTAAATTGTGATTCTATTAAATCTGTATTAAAACTTACTTGGTTAAAACATAAGAAATTATTGAATTAAATTGTTATTTAATTAAAGCCACAATGAATCTAATGAAAAACTATCATTGGCATAAATAAAGTTATGGTTTCTAATGAATGGCTACATTAAATGCAATCAAAGCTCTATTTCTTTTAAATATGTATATTCTTGTGCAAATATTACTTCTATAATACATTTAATATGAACTTTAAATAAAATGAATTCTGGAAACTGCTTCTGGTAGTCTTGTATACACAGGTTTTTCGATCAATAAAATAAAACTGTTCTGTTTTCTGTAGGAACTTACACTGTTTAAAATATCTGTGGTGTAAAAAGTAATCTTAAAATGGTGTCAAAATCCAACACCAAGCGGTGTTAATATAACACCACGAATTATGGTTGAAAATGTGTACCGATCGCGGCAAAGGCGGTGTGGATCACGTGATGTTCTTAAATCTCGCCTCTGTTGACTTACATGAAGAATACATAAACTTAGGTAATCCTTTGCTTTGGTGTGACACTACAAGTTGTTCGATACTAAAGAGACCTTAAATAGGTGGAAACAGCTGTCAATACTTGAAGTATTTTAAGTTAGTGCAACGCACTAAAAACATTAACTCTAGCGAGTTGAAGGTTTTATTTTCTGGAATAATACCACTGGTAATATACTAGTAATGCGTCAAGGAACTTCCTGTCTCCTTTTTTTTCCTTTTTTCTGTGTAGTATAATTTAATTTGTCCACAAACACATAATATTTAACACTGAAAAGGAGTTCAATTAACACCAAGTAAAATTTATTTTAATACTGTGTGAAAGATAAATTAACACCATTTTAGTATTTGAATTTACACCGGCCAACGAACCTTATTTAACACCATTTTGGTTTGTATCGATATAGACCATGTTTGGTGTTAATTTGGTGTTAAAATAGTCATGAAATTTTGAACAGTGTATGAACCCACTAGAAGTGTTGGTGATATTAGGCTCTAAGAAAGTTGCTGACCTATCACTAGCAATAGTTACTGTACTGGATTTGCAGGATCTGTCTGCCATGGCACATGGTTATTCTAAAACGAAATAGGAATTTCATCTTATGTATTTAGAGGCGAATCCTAAAAATTGCCTAAAGCAATATATACTTTTAGGACGCCCTACAAGGATATCATGATGGTACTAAAAGACTATGAGACTTTTTTTATAAATAAATAAAAACTTCGTCCATTTATGCAAAATAGCTATTTTAAGGCATGATACCGAATATCATAAACTGTGTCCATGTTATATGAGTACACATTTACCTTTTTGTTATTATTTAGATATAATTGAGTAATTAAATTACTGGATAATGCATGGCGGACATACAATTAAAAAACATGTACAACTTACCTAGTAAATTTGTGATTAGGAAGTACAACTCCAAGAAATTAGCAAATATAACAAACAACCAAACACTACCCCATCCAGAGATAACCCATACACTTATATCAATTGGCGTCACCAGAAATACCGATTAATCAGTTAAACACATTTAACTATAGCTATACGCGATTGCAGGTTGCCGATGTGTGGTGTGGCAGGAGATGCCCTGGCGCGTTTGTCTGAATTTTAGCTATCATTCAATTGAATATAGGCCGCATTGAAAAAATGGAAATGATAATTGGGCAAATAACAAGTATTTTTTATACAGTAAAAACATTGTTATTCACTGTAAGACAGTAATAACTTACTTTACCTTAGTTTCCATTGAAATAAAAATCATAAACATTAAAAGAAACAAAGACTATTCTTATTTCATTTGTATTTAATTTTTGGTTGAAGCATTATAACTTTTAATATAAATCAATGTTATATTTAATTAAATATTGTTAATTTTACCTTGATCAGATAAACTTTTAATGCAATCATTTCTATAATTTTCAAGGAAGTACACATTTCCATTAGGTTTAAATCTAAAGAGCCATTCACTCTATAACAAGTAATTTTAACTTGATAATATTTTCTTATGGGCTGAATATAATATTTGTAATAACATCAATCCTTTACCCTCAATTGCTTTAAACATATTTGATTGAATAAACTTTAACTTTTATTGGAGAAATGAAAAAACAATCAATTATAGCATTGTTATTGACTATATCAAAGCGTTTTTTCTGTGCAATCTCCGAATTAGCAAGATTTGAAATTTGGAGGTCGGGAATCTTAAAATCGATTTAATATTTTGAGAAAATCGCAAAAATTTGGAATAATGCGCATGCGCTCCTTATGCGCATTGTTTACTTATTACCGGAAAATCGAGAGAACAAGAGAGATCGAGAGAAACAAGAAACTCTCGAGCGAGAGAGGGCATTCTCTCGTCTCGTCTCGAGTCTTTTTTCGAGAGAAAATCGCCCTCGCCTCTCGTCTCGACTCGTCTCGACGAGACGAGACGAGACGAGAGGCGAGAATCTCTCGTATCGGCGGCATCACTAGTTCTAACCTTTGTCTTTCGCGCTATTATATAAGCATATCTCTCCAAAGTTTTGGCTTTCTGAATTACCATTTCTTTTTGAAAGACTGGGTAGTTCCTTAAACGTGCTCAATGGTATATATTACAGTTAACACATTTTAAAGTTTAGGTCCGATAATTCTAATTATCGGATAATTATCGGACCCAAACTTTGTCTCCTAGAAGTTAATTTCTACCATATAATAATAATAATAATAATTATAATAATAATAATAAATAATATAAATTAATACTTTTTATAAACAAAGGTATTTTATATCATTGTTCACATTGATAACAATAATGCAATAAAAACGTTTTTTACTTAATATTATACGTTTTTTTAATTCCATAAACTCTCTTAAAAAACTAAATAGCTTGCCAGATAATATAGATTTTTCCTAAGGTAAACATTCAATTTTCTTAGTTTCTTTAAGAAACTTTCTCGACCCATTACTGGTAATATTCATAAGAAAAAAAAAGAAACTAAGAAAATTGGTGTGGATCACCTGCTGTTCCCACATCTCGTCTCTGTTGGCTGACCAACCGAGCATATAAGCTCAGGGAGTCCTTTGTTTTGAGTGTGTTCCACTACACCAAGTTGCCCGACACTGATGAGACCCAATATAGGTCGAAACAACTGTCTGTCGGTTTTTTAAGTTGGTGGAACGCACTCAAAACAAAAAACTTTGGCGAGGTGTAGGTTACATTTTTTTCTTATAGATTTTTGCTATTTTTTATATAAAAATATTTGTTAACATGTTGCAAACAGAACCCATTTACATTTATTACCTTTAATTAAAAAAATATTTTATTAATAGTACTAGTACTTTACATTTTGTTTTATATATAGATATTTCATGGTGCACAGTACAAAATCATTGATTCTACGTGCAAGTCGTGCTAGTTTCTCCGCTCTGAACTATAAACAAGCATACAGTGCATAATCAGTGCATCTTAAAACCTAAATCTAAATGTGCGAAGTGCGAAGTGAATTGCCACCCCACCTGTCGGAGTCACGGAACCACCCACCTGAACAGGTGGTTCATCGCTGCATGATCCTGGAAGAGACCAATTACAAGGCGACAAGGAGCCACCGATATTCAGATAAGTTTTTTAATAATTGCACGTAGCTATTTGCATAAATAAGAATTCACCGAGCCTACGGGTGTGTTTATACCTTCCCGAGTGATAAATCCGTAGAAATTAACAAGAAAGAACCCTACATTAAATAGACCAAAGATACCGAATGCACAGGCAGTTCGAAGTAAAGCAAGTTTGACTTAAAACTAGGTACCCCGCCATATAGGACGTGACAAGGAGTACTTAATAAACAAGTAAATCTTGGGAGTTTTGCAAAATTATTTTCCTTATATGTTACCCCCCCCCCAAAAGAGAAAATTATCGACGCCCTTGACCTAAATAGGATGAATTTACATATAAAAATATATTTCAGAAAACGTTTTCTGAAGGGAAAGCACACTAGGTTCGGTTTTTAAACAATCAGAATATTTACGATACCAATTTTAAATGAAAAAAATGGTCATATTGGTTTTAAAATTGCAATAAAGAAACGGAATGATATGTCTAATAAGACATTACAAAGGAACTTAAATTTTATATCATTGCAACTTAATTTCTTTTTCAGTCTGTACTATAAAAATGGAATAATTGCAAATAAAAATCCAGTTTTATTTCCATCTCTGAAATCTAATATTTTTAACAAGCATTTTTAGTTAAAAAGCATTTTTCTTAACGAATGCTTTGACACGACGCTTCGCGACGTCTCACTAAATTACATAAAACCGTCTGTATATTAAGTTTATAACTCGGTAAAAGTCAATTTTTTATTCTTTTTATTTAACCTTTGGGTTTATTGATTTTTCATTAATTTCGAAATCCAAGACTTGACATTTTATAGACAGAAGGTTATAAATTTGAAATACCGTTTCCTGATATCCTGAATATTAAGTATTAAATAATTATATTTAATTCACAACCCGTAAACTTTAAGATAAAAACCTTATTAATTACTTCTTTTTTCAAAAACTATTGAAATAATTTAGGACCCTTAAAATTATGCCAATAGTTTTTGTAAAAAAGAATTTTATTGAAGACGTAATTAATGAGTTTTTTATCTTAAAGTTTACGAATTGTAGATGAAATATCCATCTTTTGCTTTTGATGTAAAAGCACCTGAAGTAAAAAATAAAAATTTATTAAAAAATGTATTATACCAAACAGGTAATATTATATTCGACAAAAGTGCATATTTATAATATAAATTTGCTTCTTTCATAGTAGACGGATCAAACCTTTGTAAGAAGGATTTTATAAAAAATTTAAAAATATTGCTTCATTTAATGAGAAGGATTTTAAATTAAAAAAAACTCTAGCTTATCAGGGATATTTAACTTGTCGACTTTAGCATTTAAAATTATTTGTTTGTTAGGAAAATTATAAAATATTTAAAAAGTAATATTATTAAAAATACCTGATGATGATAATTCCTTAAAATAATTATGACAATGAAATCTTTTGGGCCTAATTAAGTTTTATTTTCCATCATAATCTTCTTTTAACTCGATACATTTATGTAGGGATTTAGTTGCTAGATTATTTTTAAGAATAAGAAGTCTGTAAACTTTAAATTAAAAATAGTCGTTTATTAAAAATATAAAAGTAAATAAAACTAAAAGTTTATTTGATACACGCTCGGAGGATATACCACTGTCTTTCAAGCGGAAGTGTTTGCCATACTTGAGGTTGCAAACTGTGAGGATATAAGAACAGGGAGTGAGACAGATATATACATCTGCTCAGATAGCCAAGCAGCTCTGAAAGCGCTTTGGGCAGCGAGAACCACATCGAAGTTGGTTCAAGAGTGTGAGGAAGCGCTGGAAAAGCTAGCAAGTACAAAAAGAGTGCATCTCGTATGGGTACCAGGTCATAGTGGGGTTGAGGGTAACGAACGGGCTGATGAGTTGGCCAGATTGGGATCTGAAACCCCCTGTGTAGGACCCGAACCAATTTTTGGAATCACGAGAAAGCAGGTCAAATCAGCCCTAAATAATTGGGCTGATAAAAGAGCGAATGAAAGCTGGAGAAGAAGCGGTGGCTGTAGGCAGACCAGGGATTTTCTGGTCACCCTAAGCAAACCCAAATCCATCTGGCTTCTAGGTAGAAGCCGAACCTCCTTGGGCCCACTTGTGAATATACTCACAGGTCATGGCCTAAGGAAACACCTCACAAGAATAGGGGCTGAAACCAGCCCCTCCTGTACCCAGTGCGGAAGGGAGGATGAAACCTCCTTTCACTTCCTGGGACAATGTGAGGCCCTCGGCAGACTAAGGTATAAAATCTTTGGAGTGATGACACTCCAAAGGGAAGAGTTGGCCTCTCTTGCCTGGCAGGATATCCTGACCTTTATAAGAAGGTCTGGAAGATTCGAAAGGGCTGGTATGGGCGAAGAGGAAGATGAGGAGTAGTCTGGTTGGTTTAGGAGGGGCAGATAAAAAGGACCATGGAGTCTAATTGTCAGGCTTCGAGCCTACCCAACCGTACTACTACTACTACTTATTTGATACACCGACGCACATACAGATATTTCTAAGATCTGGGCGGCCAAAATGCCTGTTATCAAAGTTTGAATGACATCGTTAAAACAGACAACCTGCGTTGGACGACACTTCTGATAACCGTATCCAACCGCTTACTCCCTTTTCCCGCGCACCCCACGTACGTATGATTAGTCTGAATTTAAATATCTAACCTAGTGTACATATCAATTTTTGGCGTGCTTATAAGATAACCTGTTTTTTATGTGAATATTTGCACCGCAAGTTAATCTAACATTAGATAGAAATTTTTAATTATTGAAAGTGAACTCTTTTTCTTAGTCTAGTTTTAATGATTTTTTTTATTTCACAAAGGTATTTGTTATGATATCAAGCTAGATCAAGCTATGGTTTTAATTTTTATGTAATATTTACCCTTTTTTTTATAAATAACACCAAAAGATTGCCCGGAAAATTCAGGATAACTTGTTTTTTTGATACTTCAAAAATTTTGGACAAAAAAATCGAAAAAATAAATAATATTATTTTTATTATAAATAATATTATTTTTTTATTTTTGCCATTTTTCAAAGTGTATGTTTGTCTTTGGTGTACCAGGTGTTTCGAAAGTAAGGATAGTAACTAGAAAACACTTGTTTGCACAAGATTTTAGTTCATGGGGCAGTAATATATTGAAAAAGCATTGTTACCTATTGGTCAGCTTTCAGAGGAGGCAGCTGAAGCTCGTAATAAGCATTTCAGGAGTTATCGACAAAACTTTGCAAGAACATTTTTTCGAGAAAACTGCAATAGGGACAAATTCAATCGCCTTTTACTTAGTTCAGATCCTATGTTGAGAAGCATGATAACAATATAGAAAAGAAAAGCTAACACGTTCTTGCCAGAAGCAATATCAATGTTCATATCTGAAGATCCATACACGAGCGATAATGCATCTGATAGGGATGACGAAATGAACTAACTAATTACAAAAATTCTGAATGCTTATTACGTTGGGTTAATTGTACTGTGCTGTTTGTGTAGGAAAATGTAAAGTGTAATAATTACACTTATTACAATTACAATTATTCTAAGAATCTGACTAAGCATATTTTTCTTAATACGCCATTGTGCCGTTTAGTAAAAGTATTGTAAATTAGTATTTTTTTGTTAAAAACAAGTTAATTCATCTATTGGCATGGTTAAGATACCATTTAAGCATACAAATAATTTTGGCCGCCCAGATCGTGCAAATACCTGTATGTGCGACGGTCGCTTTAAATCTGACTTAGGTACTATTACAAATCTTTGGGGTTACTTCACCTTCCCAGGCATCTATTTTAGTCTTTAACGAACTTTTACATTATCTACACTTTTACACACATATTATCAGTCCTAGACCCTTGTGGTGGTTCGAAAACACCTTATTAAACTTAAACATTTGACGCCTAATTTAACCTACATAAACAAAAGTCTTTAAATCTCAACATTCGGACAGAGTCTGTTAAAATTCCGATGCTACATTTATTTCAACGATACTGAATGGAACGATTGCTTTTCGTCAAAAAATGCATCGCAAAAATAAACAATATAAAATTAAAAAAAATTTATTCGAGATTATATGTATTGAAAAAATAAAACAAAACTAAAGTTATTATTCAAAATGTCGCCCATGTTGTTCAGTATTGTTAAAGTAAAAGCGGCCAATGTTTTACATTTCGTCATCAATTTAAAATATCAAAAACCATTTTCTCGACATACGTAGATCCAGAAAATGTTATGTAATGTTAGGTTAAGTGGCCAGTAGCGTATCATTTTCAGGGGGTCCACGCGTGTATTGTTGGAGGCCTAATTATCGGGCGACATTTGCGAAGTAAACTTGGCATTGGGTTTTTAAATGAAATGCCCCTTGTTTTTGGATTCTACCTGCATAAATGTGGTACAATTATTAAGAAACGAAGCACCGTATGTCTCGATCACTGTAAACGGTAACCATGTGGGTTAACAGAAACGATTTAGCAAAACGGAATTCCCGCCTTGCTACGCGTTTACGAGGTTGCACTCGTGTATGCAACTTTAATAATAATAATAATTTATTTGCCCAACAAAAAATAAATTTCCAATAAAAGGACAAAATAATAAATGTAAAGGTTATATCAAAACATTTCTTTAGCAACAGCTAATATACAAGATAAATTAGAAAAAACATATCACATACATGGCTTATCTGGTTATAGTTATTAGATATAACATGCACTGGTGAGTTTGTTAATATTACAGTACGAGCATTATCGCAGTAGAACATATACCTAGTTATTATAAGAATTTAATCTAGGAACATATAGATTAAACATTAATAAAATATTACAGCAGTCAATTTCATTGTGAAAAATTTTGTATAAGAATTTTAAACCAGAACAAACTCTTCTAAACTGAAGTGAATCAACATCAAATCAGAGCTGTTCCGAGTACAATGAAAAAGTACTCGAGTACTCTTATATAAAAGTACTCGAGTACCAAGTACAAGTACAGTACCGTTGTACTCGAGTACCCATACGAGTACAAAGTACCGAGTACATTACGAGTTATGAAATGTTGGGAAAAATGCTAGAGAAATGGGGCGATTAAGAAATCATTAAGAATTGCCTTCATCAAATATTGATATTTCGCTTTATGTTAATTATCAAGGCCGACTAGTATCTTGTTTTACTTTGCCTTAGCTTTATTTTTTAATTATCTTTTTGAGGAATATTGTCACCTTATTTATAAACAAAATTACATTTCATACATAATTAAAAACCTTTTGTTCAATGCTCTTTCCTGTGTCTTTTTATTTATTGATTGAGGCTGTCTTAAGGCTTTCGTGTGAGGCAGGCTGGCTGAGGCTGCCTCAGGCAGCATGTCCGTAATTTTACTAGTCTGAGCAGTGTTGCCAAATTTTCAACACCCACGCACATATTTGTCCACGCCAACCTCACCGCATTAAAATGTACTCATTGCATACTTTGGATGTACTCGAGTACATGTAAAAGTACTCGAGTACACGGGAAAGTACTCGAGTACATTTTTGCAATCTTAAATGTATCAAGTACAAGTATAAGTACAATCAAATTAAAGTACTCGGGACTGAGTACCGAGTACACTGAAAGTACTTGGAGTACAGTGATTGAGTACTTGCACTCGAGTACCGCACAGCTCTGCATCAAATTGATCAAGCAGTAACTGATGTTCAATACCTCTGGTTGGGTAGACATTATCTAACCTGAATGATAATAGTTTTAAAAATTTACGTTGAACATTCTCAATCATTATAATTGAGTTATTAAAGTGCAGAGACCAAATTATGGAGCAATATTCAATTTTAGATCTTGTATTTGAGTAAAGAATGACAATTTATTGTCAAAGTAGACACCGAGATCATTAATAAAAATAAAAAAGATAAAAATAAAAAACCAAAAACTTGGTTTTTTTAATTTTTCACATAAATTTTGGGGTTATGTAAAAAAATTGTAATTACAAAAGTTGTAGATCCTTTTATTACCTACAACTTTGCAATTTAACTTTTTTCCATAGGACTTGTAGTTTTGCCGGAAATCGAGATAAACCATTTTTTACCCTTAAAATTCCCCCCCTCCCACTTCCCGAAGTCAGATCGCCCGTAATTTATTTTTACTTTCATTTTTATTATATTCTTCTCATTTTCCAATGGGTTTCATCCTACTGTTATTTTTTTTGGTTTCAAAAATTATCGACCCTGGTCTACGTAGGGAAGGAAGGCCTTCGAAGTTGGTTTGTTGTTCTCGTCCTCTGTGGTATTTAACCGGCGTCGTGGTCTAAGAGCCTTTTTGATGATGGTTTTGGAGAATCCGTTTTGCTGTAGCGTCGTTTGGAATTTCATGTTTTCATGTTTCTTGTGGTCATCATCCGCCAGCCTTTCGCGTGACAAGTGTCTTAATGATTGACTGCAGTTGTGACGGGTGGTGGTAAAACTGGGCGTATGCCATTATTTATCTTGATTATGAAGACATGCAGAAAAGGTAATTGGTGTTCTTTCTCTGTTTCCATTGTGAACTTAATCTTTTTGGGAATTCTGGTCCAGGAATTTCTCAGTTTCTCTTCTCCGTGGGTCCAGGAAAATGTCCAAAAAACCTCAATAAAAGAGGCGATACACAGACACTAAGCTTAATGTTGCAAATTAATTTATAAAAAAATACATTTAAGTGTATATCTTCACAACGGCTACATACGCAATTTTAATTTTTCTTGCAAAGTAAAGCTAATAATATCACTATTTAAAAAAAAATGTGGGGTGTCCAGGGCTTATTTGACTTATCAAAAACAATAATTAATAGGTACCTACTAAATATTAAACTTAACCTTTTTGACAAATAAAAAATCGTGAAAATCGTAGAAAAACTCTGTTCGTTAGTTAAACATCCAAAACAGATGCTAATTTAAAATCATGGTGTTATTCAGTAATGTACAAAGTTTGAATACATTTATTAAACTATGTTGTTTTTCAAATCAATATAAAACCTGATAAAAATCTTAAAAATTTTTCCTTAACCAACTGTTATCAAGCGTACAGTAGACACGTTCTGTTAATTAGTGTGGTGTAATGGAAGCGTAAAAACGCTTGATAAAATTTCGGTTCTAGAGTAAACCGATGAAACGAATAACATAAAATTAAACTACGACATAGCAGTAAGCTTGGGGTGGCAGGCTTCTATGGCTAAAAATAAACGCCTGTCGATCCGTCGACGCTGTCGCTTTTAGTTCACCTTTTCCTTGAAATCATTCCCGTTATTTACCATTGCAGTCTGAATAAAAACATGACCTTCTTATGTTTTACACTGATACTATAGTATATACACTATAGTCTTACAAAAAGTAAAGTCAAAATGAAATGTTGATGTTAGTGATATAAAGATATTTAGACGTTATACCGGGATTTCAAGATATCATTTTCAATTTGAATATTTAATGCTGAAATTAGATATGAAAAAACAATGTCTCCTAAATAGCAACCGCGGTTCCATTGGCAGCTGTTTCACGAATGTAAATGGCCTCGGCGTTTAAAAGATTAAAGTTGGCCTACTAGAGTTATTTATTTTCATTTAACTTCTTTTCTGTGATATTTTAATAAAAGATTATTTTGAATTAGGTTCGTGCGCAAGACGGCGTTTCGGAGGTTCAAACCCCCCACATAGACGAGAGCGAAACAAAAAGTTGTATAATAGGTAGGTCCAAAAAATAAAAGTTTTAAATATTTCGCCTTCACTTACTGCATACGTTCTTCGTCCCTAGTCAGTAATTAGTTGTATTTTTTAATAAGACTGGTTTCCCGTTCAGCATTATCATTAACAAGTTTCATCTTAAAAACCTTTTCACAAAATTCTAAGAAAACCGAATCAAATGGCCAATTTTGAGTAATTCTTTATTTTTTCATTTTCCTTCAATAATAGGGACATCAAAGAAGAACCTGCTTCTTTTAGTAAGAAATTTTTTATAGTAAGATTATGTTTCTTAGTTTAATCAATCAATTTTGGAATCTTAAGGTATTTAAACAGCATTTCTTTAGTTATTGTAAAGACTGTGTCATCAAAACTTCCAATATTAAGTGCTCTGAATGAAAGCAATGACGGCTCTTAAAAGCAGTGTACGTTTTGGACCGAACTGAATATCGTTATAGTAAGCTTTAATTCCAATTAGAGCTTCATTCTAAAATCTCACATAAACCAAGGTCACGCTACTATTTTAGAGTTTTCTGAAGATGGTTGTTAAATTTTTCCAGACGTATCTCTCTCTTTCTGCATATTTATTTTTAAACTTTTTTAGTTTTTTGTTGCCTCTTTCTATCAACCCTTAAGTAATCTTTTCTTTTCTTTTAAAGGAAAACTTTGTCGTTAATTTTCTTTATTTTAGTTAAAGCTTCTTTACAGTTACTACCGTGACCTCGGAAATGGCTTTCGAATCTAAAAATTATTAAAAATTATTTGCGAACAACGATGGTTGAAGAACGATTATCTTTGTACTTTGTCTATAAAAGCCGAAAAAGTCTCAACATTAAAGTGTAATCAAATCCAAGCTGGACTAAACAAAAACGCCCAGACGCATGATAACTCGTTCTTATTGGTCGATTCTGATGGTGTGACTCGGATTGTGAGTTCTTATTGGTCGATTGGGAGGATTGTGTTTACATTTAGTCCAGCTTGGATTTGAATAGACTTTAGATGTAAACGATATAATAATAAATTTTGCTCATGCTAAAACGCGACACGTGGCCAAGCATTTTAATTGCACCCTGTATATTAACTTAAATTTTTAAAAAACCTATATTAATATGATTATAGAAGAATCCGTGTATTTTTATTTAATTAGTTATTATTGAAGATTTAAAAATTTCAAACCTATTTATATTTCCTAATAATGTGTTTTTGTATTTAAAATATTAAAAATAATGTTTGTTGAAGGAGCAAAATAATAACTTTATAAACTTGACAACGCTGCTTTAGCAATATGTAGTGACCTCGGTAGTGACTTTTGACTTAGTTAGTTGGTACAATTGGACTGATGACAGAAACTCAGAATATGGTAGCCACGTAATTTTTCTCTCGCGATTTTGTATAAAGTGTAATCTGTTAACATCAAAGCTCTGTTGTGTTCCTTTTTAATGTTTTTGTAACGTTCTACGAATAAACCTCGATTACGGAATTTGTTAAGCTCTGCGTTTTAGTAAAACCAAAATTCCCGTAATAGGTTATGGACCCAGACACGTGAACTGTGAAAAGTTTTTAATGCAATCCGGGATTGCTAGACTGGTTCGTTACTCTCGTGTGATCGTGTGTTCGGTTCTCGCGTTTTTTGTGCTCAATTGCGACATACTATCGAGCATGTCGAATCCACTGGATTTCAAGGTGAACTTGGAAAAGTTAAATGGCCCTGGAAATTGAAGCCCATGGCAAAGACAGATTTCACTGCTGTTGCGACATCAAGATGTGGATGAGGTCGTAACGGGGGCCAAGGCGAAACCTAAAGAACCAACAGGAGAGGCTGATACCGATGCAGCTCGGCTGCAGTACGAGATAAATCTGAAAAAGTTCAGAAAAAATGATGCACTGGCGCAACTGATATTGGTGAGTGGCATGAATCAGGCGAACACGAATTTGATGGCGACGAGTGAAACGGCCAGGTCAATTTGGGAAAAATTAATCTCTGTGTACGAGCAAACGTCAGGACAACGGCTTGATAGGCTGATGGAAAATTTTTTCACGTATGAAAAAGATGCGTCAGAAAACATAACGACGCATGTGGCCAGGCTTCAGCGAAATTTTAGCGAACTCAACGATGAGTTAAAACGATTGGCAAAAGCAGAGTTGCCAAGTCTACTTCTTATGAGTAGAATAATGTTCACACTCCCTACCGATTATTTTGAGTTCAAGAGTGTGTGGGAATCGGTCCCTATAGGCGAGAGAACGGTCAACAAGCTGCCAGAGAGGCTGAGGTTGATCGAGATGCGGCTGCCAGAGAAACGAAATGAATCAGAAGCGTTGGTCGCGAAGTCTGAAAAAGGCAGAATGAAGCCATGGCGAAAGCAAGATAAGGGTAAGTCCAAACCAAAATGTTTTAAGTCCGGCAAAATCGGCCATTTTGCGCGCGCTTGCGCGTTAAACGCGTCGGACGCGTCAAAATCACACGGTAACGTCAGGTCGGGTTCGGGAAGTGCGTTTATATGTATGGACGGCGGTGAATTGACGGAGTCGCAACGGTGGATTGCTGACTCGGGCGCGTCAACGCATATGACAGGCCGACGCGAATACTTCCAAACATTTGAACTGTTCTCAAAACTCAAAGCTGTTGGAAACAGTGACTTGATTTTCGCGCGAGGAAGCGGCAACATCATAGTTGAAATGAAACTGGCTGGTGTTTGGGTGAAAAGTTACTTGGCGGATGTGTGGTTTGTTCCAGACGTGGGTAGAAATCTATTTTCTGTAAGCAAAACTGTTAGTCGTGGCTACGGTTTCCGTGTAAAAGGAAGCCAGTGTACGTTCGAGAAAGGCGGAAAAATTTGCTTAACGGGACACGAAAATGAAAAGGGACTGTACGAACTAAATATGCGAGTGTATTTGGAAACCGAGGAAGGACAAATCTTAGTGGCTACGACAAACGATAAATGACTTCTGTGACGCGTGTGTGCTTGGAAAGCAGTGTCGGGTACCGTTTCGTTCTCGCAAACGAAAAGCGTTCACTCCTGGTGAGGTGGTCCATGCAGACGTGTGTGGTCCAATGCAGCAGACTTTAATCGGCGGATCGCGCTATTATGTGTGTTTTAACGACGATTTCTCAAAGTTCAGCCGAGTATTTTTTCTAAAGCAGAAAAGCGAAGTAGCCGAGTGCCTGAAAATTTACCTGATCGAGGCAAGGACTGTCGGACACACAGTTAAGGAGTTCTTCTGCGACGGTGGCAAGGAGTTCGTAAATTCGGATGTGAAGACAATCCTGAATGCAGGCGGCGTGAGGATGCGAGTGACCATGCCGTATTCACCAGAGCAAAATGGGACTGCTGAAAGGGAAAACCGAACGTTGGTGGAAAGCGCTCGGAGTATGCTTCAGGCAAAATAACTTCCTACTTCCTTGTGGGCGGAGTCAGTAAACACAGCAGCATACTTGCTAAATAGGACAGGCCCAACACCCTCTGACCAGACGCCGTATAATTTGTGGTTCGGTAAGGAGGCAGTAACTTCCTTTCATTTTAAGGTTTTTGGCACGTCATGTTCCGTCCACGTTCCAAAACAATGCAGGCGAAAATGGGACAGCAAAAGCGTAAAAGGACGCTTTGTAGGCTACTGCGGAGAGAAGGACGGTTTCCGTGTGTAGATACCTCGATCCGGAAAAGTTGTGAGCTGTCATCTTCAAGCCAGAAACGACGGTTGTCACCAGCAAATTCGACGAATGTGTCGAAGGTGTGTCCAGAAGTACAGCAACCAACTTTGCAGACCAGGTCCACCCTGATGGAGTCGAGCTTACGAATATTCAGCCACTCTCGTTGAATTTAGGAAAAGTAAGGGCCAAGGCTGATGACAAGGAGGTGCCCATCCCGATAACCCCACAAGAATCTACGACGTCAGAGGAAGTCGAGGACAGCTAATCGGTGAGAACGTTTGAGTCGTCAGAGGACGACTTTCAGGAGAGTCAAAATCAGTTTTCCGAGGCAGGCGATGAAGACGAACAACCTGGACACCCGGCAGGTGGAAGATCTCAACGAAAAGTTGGGGCTCCTCGATACCTCGAGGATTATGTTCTCTCGGCGGAGATTGTGGAATGTCAATCCTACAATTCTGCAATCAAGTCGGAGGCAGCCGTCGAGTGGAGGCATGCTATGGACGACGAGCTCGAATCCTTGCGAGAGAACGACACGTGGGAGTTGGTGGATCCACCCCCAGGTAAGAAGATTGTTGGAAATCGATGGGTTCTACGAGTAAAGACCAACCCAGACGGATCAGTACAGCGCCACAAGGCGCGTCTGGTAGCGAAAGGATTCACGCAAAGAAAAGGAATCGACTACGCAGAAACGTTCCGTCCGGTGGCACGTTTTGACACCGTGAGGACTATTCTAAGTGTTGCGTCCAGCGAAGATTTGATGCTGACACAATTTGACGTAAAAACTGCGTTTTTGTATGGTAAGTTGGACGAAGAGGTCTATATGTCTCAGCCAGAGGGGCACGAGGACGGTACCGAACGCGTATGTAAACTACGCAAAAGCATCTACGGCTGAAGCAATCGCCGAGATGCTGGAACAAGCGCCTAGTAGACTTTATGTTAAAACAAGGTTATGTTCAAAGTGAAGCAGACCCATGCTTGTTCGTGAAGCGTGCTACGAATTTTTTAATCGTGATTGCTGCAGCACACATGTGTACGTTGACGATGGGCTTGTTGCGGGAACTAATTCCAAAGAAGTTCAAGCTTTTATAAGTGAACTACAGAGGAACTTTCAAATTAAAGTGTCCAATTTAAACTGTTTTCTAGGCATTAATATTATGAAATGTTCTAACGGTATTTTCACAGATCAGTCGACCTACATTAAGCAGGTTCTGGAACGCTTCAACATAATGGAGGCGAATTCGGTGACCACACCCTGTGACAGCCACCTGGAGGATCGAGAGGACGACCCCCAAGTTGGAGAATCGACTCTATATCGAGAGGTTACTTGAAAGGCAGCATCGACTGCGGCCTATTCTATCGACGAGGGGACAGTTCGCTGGAAGCATACAGCGACGCTGACTACGCAGGAGACATCACAACGAGAAGGTCCAAAAGCGGAGTTGTCTGCAAATTCGCCGGAGCAGCCATTTTATGGATCAGCAAGAAGCAACAGTGTGTTTCTGTCTCTACAACTGAAGCAGAATATGTCGCTGCATTCGAAGGCGTAAGAGAGGCCATCTGGGTCAACCGCCTTCTGTCCGAGATGAAAACGACAAACACACCGTGTCGTCAGATCGACAATGCCAGCGCTTTGAAGCTCGCGAAAAATCCACCAAGCACATTGACGTGAAGTATCACTTCATAAGGGAAAAATTCAAGGAAGGCTGCATAAAGCTTGAGCATGTGGCCGGAACAGAACAAATCGCGGACATTCTCACGAAACCACTGTCGCGTCCACGTTTTGAGAAACTGCGTGACATGCTGGGAATGACGACCAGACAAAAACTGTTAAAAGTGAAAGACCAGAAGTGAACTATGACTTATATTTTCAGAGGAAGTGTTGAAGGAGCAAAATAATAACTTTATAAACTTGACAACGCTGCTTTAGCAATATGTAGTGACCTCGGTAGTGACTTTTGACCTAGTTAGTTGGTACAATTGGACTGATGACAGAAACTCAGAACAATATGGTAGCCACGTAATTTTTCTCTCGCGATTTTGTATAAAGTGTAATCTGTTAACATTAAAGCTCTGTTGTGTTCCTTTTTAATGTTTTTGTAACGTTCTACGAATAAACCTCGATTACGGAATTTGTTAAGCTCTGCGTTTTAGTAAAACCAAAATTCCCGTAATAATGTTTAAAAATATATATACGTAAGGGATTTATTAAAACTATAAATGCCTAAAGTGGAAAATCTAAGAAATTTGTATAAACTTTTAAGCCGTATATAAGTAAACGATATTATAAAATTAGAACCGTATTGCTTTCGTAAATTTATTTCCTTATTACAACTTAATTAATTCTCGGGTTGGAGAAAATATTTCGTTCAAGATTCAACCGAGCTTTGGATTATTGGTTTAGTACTAATTTTAATTTAAAACATTTAATTTACTTAAAATATTTTTGCCCGACATAATTACTTTCTACATCGCAAAATAATGTTTAAAACTTGAACTTTTTAAGCTACCTACGCCATAAAAAAACTTTTACCGTTTGTTATTTTTTAAGGACAAGGGACTAAGTGGAAAAAGCAGTTTTCTAAAAACAAATAATGTAATGAATAATGTACTTTGGGTAATAGTATATTATATATCAAGTTTTATAAACGCCATTTTAGTTACGAGTTTAAATTAGGGACGAACAAAGCTTGCGATCAAGAACGATTTATTACTAATCAATTTAAATATTTGTTTACAGCGACACCAATACAAAAAATCGTAACCAAAATCTGTTTAACCTGCTTTTAAAATGACAGTGTCAGTTTGTCAAATTTTGTTATAAAAATCGAAATTTATTTCTTTGAAAATGAATCAACAACCATTTATAAATGGTTATATGGAAGCAGTTTTTCACAGTAAAAGTGAAAAGAACCATTGTTATGGGTACCCGAAATTATTGAAGCAGCGTCAACGGCAACTACTACATTGCTTCCTGTGAAACTAAAAGGTCAGAAAAAACTTTTTAAAGATTGTCGTCAAGAAACAATATAATAATTTTATATTTTTGTATTGAGATAATAAAATAATTTTTTTACTCCCACCTTTAAAACGCCCTTTATCGTACATGTTTCCATGAGTGACCTTTTAAATACACATTGACAAGTTGTGGCTTTATGGCGCTTTAGTCACGGGCTGAAGTTAGTTTTAAGTTAGTTGATAGTTGTCAAATGTCATACAATCGTTAAAATAAGGTGCCTTTCTTGTAAAATAAAACTAAATGTGAAAATTATTTTATTATCTCAATACAAAAATACAAAAGGATTAAATGATAAAAAATTTACAAAATCACTTTGTTCCAAGTGTAAAAATATTTTATACAAGAAAAAAAGGAAATATATCTTTTTTAATACACTTCATGAATTAAGACATAATATTGGCACATGCAAATGTTTATTGTGTACCACTGCCATTAAATACGTTTTAAAAGTAAAAAAGCATAAACGTTTAAAACAGTATAACAATGCTAGTTTAAAAATAATAAAAAATATTAGAGCATTGTTTTAGCATTGACTAAGGAATACTTCTTCACTCAACGGTTTTAGTATTATTCATAGAGGAAGGGAATATTTGTGCACTAAAGAAAGAAAAAAACAAAATATTTTGAATTTTAATATTAATTTAGGAATTAAATGTTTGAATTATAATATGAAACAAAAAAATTAAATTCTTCAAGAAAAGACAATTTCGAGGAAACAGATTAGGTTAAATTTAAGTAATAGACAATAAGAAAAATTATTAACAACAATAAGAGAAACCAATGGCGAAAACTCTGTTGAACCAAATATTTTAGTAAACATAAGAAAAAACCAAAACAAATTACAATTTTTTTTAAAGTAACAGAATTATTATTTTTTAAAAGTGGCAATGAAAATTTATGGAAAAAAAGAAGTTTAGTGAATTGCACAGATGTTCAAGAATTTATAAATTCTTGATTATCTGTGCAATTCACTAAACTAATATTAATATATTTATTATTAATTAGGAATAGACGGGAGCCAGGGATTTTTAAAGTTTAGTATTTTCCTGTATTGCAATAAAACACAATTAAGTTTATACAAAAACTGTTTCAATTTACCAATTATTGAAAATGAGAAAAATGTTATAGTCAAACATTTTTAACTCTTTTCAAAAAAAATCCCATCATCGTAGGTACATGGAATAAAAAGTGCAATCTCCAAAAAAAAACCTAAAGGCTCTGGATGGTGTCTTAATGGCAATGAGAGTCTAAAGTTGTTGACTACCTGAGTAACATTTCTACTCTGAAATCTTTAAAATTTATTTAATGTTTTGCAAGTTTGGAAAAGGTTGTGGACATGTGTTTTGGTAAAAATAAATAAAAGTTTTTTAGACCATATAAACAAATTTATTAAAAATGTTGACGACCTACAAATCGGAGTAACTCCCAAGTTACGTGCGATTATTTATCAAGTTCCTGAATTTGTAAAAAGGTATGAAGAAGAATTGGGAATTTATTCCGAACAGGCATTTGAAGCTGCCCATGCAGAGAAAACTTTTTGGGCACGTTACAAGTCATTTGTAATGTAATATGTTTGATTATTAAAAGTTTGTTTTTAAGGGTAGTTTTAATTAAAATATTTATAGGTAAAATTAAAAATAAAACAATTATTTAGGCAAAATAGTTTAACGAACGACCGGTCTATTCATCTTTAGTAAAGTTTATCTGTCCGATAACTTTCATGTCTTGACAATAGTATCCAAAGAAATTATTCGTCAAAAAAACGAAAAATTAATAAATCGGCCCTAAATAAAATGTAAGTCCAAATTAAAACTTCATGGCACCCTTAATAAATGTATACATAACAAAACAGTAAAATATATAAAAAAATGTATACTTAGACCTTTTTAAAATTAATTAATCTTTAATCTGATTTAAAAAATTATATTAATATTAAAAAAAAAGTTTTAATTGGATAATTGAAATAGTGCATATTTTTAATAAACAGCCAATTAAAACAAAACTAAACTTAATTTTTTTTTATTTTGCTCTTAAAATTTTAGTTATGACCTAATTAACAAGAATATAAAAAAATTGGGTTTCGCAGAAGTCCGAAAATCACCTCTAGTACAGCATAATATGCCCATATTTGTTTGTTAGCTATGTTAACTTTTATTAAAAATATTTTAAATTAAGTTAGAAAATCTACTTTATAATGGCTTAAAGGGAAGACGCTCGGTCAAAGCAAAGGGTGTTCCAATCAACCAAGGATGTACGAAGCCAAGAAGATGGAATCGGGGTATAATTTCAACTTTAAGCTTCGATACGAAGCTTTATTTTTCTAATGGAAATATGGTAACTGTTTCAATTGATCGGACATATTTTTTTATAAACTTATTGAAATTTAATAGCTGAGGCTACACAACCCAATACTGAAAACTAAATAGGAAGATTTTTTCATATTTCATAAAATATATGATTATTAAATTAAATCAATTTGGTTTTGTGTAGGTTATGTGGACGTTACGAGTATATTAAAAACACTTAACAAATTATATAATTACACAAATCAAATGACTATTACTTACTTAATTAGTTTTGTTTAACACAAAAGAAGATTGATTATATTGATAAACCTTTACTCCTAAGTAAACCATCTTGAAAGGAATTTTCCTGGGATACTTGATTTAACTTTAATTTGCCAGACCAGACATTTTGATGAAGCTTTTTCTTGTACAGTATAAATATTTTTAAATCACTGCGAAGCTACCAATAAGTTATTTATTTAACAAACATTACTTAAAATGTATATTATGAAAAAATAACGAAATTTATGATTTCTTCTCGTTTTATATGGATATTTGGCCGTTAAAAGTACGTAAATCTGTATTTAGTTTTAACAAATTTTTAGAAGAGCGATTTAATGAAAAGTTACTTTACTATTTTAAATATTTAAGAAAGAGGCGTTTACTTTTACTTAACTTTTAATAATTATTTAATTGTTATAAGTAAAAGGCGTTTTTCAAATGTTTCAAATAGTATAGTAACTTTTCTTTAAATCGCTTTCCTGAAAATTTGTTAAAACTAGATACGGATTTACGTACTTTCAACGGCCAAATATCCATACGCCCTTAAGGTATTTTCAATGGCGATTGTGTACCATTAGTCCAGGAAACAAAGGTTGTAGAAGGAAAACTCGATGGTAGTCGGGTTTTATTTTTTTTTATGTAGAGTCAGGGGTGCTGATAATAAATCAAGAATATTCCCCAAAAATTTCTCTCCGCCTCCCCTAATTTCATCCCCCGAAAGGAGAGTTTTTTTGCTTTTTGGCTCCTAACTCCCTAACCGTGCATTTTTTCAGAATTTGACCTCTAATACTTTTGCGCATGCGCATAGCAAAAGGGCACATCATATAGGTGCGCAATGGGGTTTAACGTGTGCCTTATTTAGTATACATGTTTGAGATCGTGTGGGCAAAAATAGTGTCCAACCTTATGAATATTAAAGGTTTCTATTAAACTAGACTTAAGACTTTAGTTATGTTTTAGTCATAACTTGTTGAGGTTTAAAAAATTAAATTTATAAATTTATTTATCAATACCTTTCAATTATTATTTATGACATTTTTGGATATCACTTATTTCTTAACATACACATACCTACACTTTAAAGTAAATTTGTAACTTTGGTTTTTGGAGTGCAAATTAATTTAAGTGTGAATTTAAAATTATTACCAATTTAAGTTTTAATTTACTACGCCTAAACAGTGACTAAACAGTGTGTCCGACAACAACCCAGTATTTTCGAACGCATTGAACGATTTTAATATATATTGATTGATTTGACCATATGGGAACATATTTAATTTTTATTTTTTAAATGCCTTCTAAATTGGTAGAAATTAAGAAAACTACCATAAGGAATTTTTTTTTCGAAAAAATCAGTTCTGTGGAAAAAATGCATAGCGCATTTAATTCAAACGAGCCTCAAATACCTTTATGCAAAGTTTGAGCTCAATACCTTATATAGGGTGTTTGTTTATGTACAGTGTCCACGGATGGACTTAACTATACTTGTAAAAATATTTATTATCAATTTTTCGAGGAAAATTCATTCTTTGTCTTTTCTTTTTAGAAACTTCCATTTAGTTGTACAAAGTAAGCAAAAATACAATATTTTGAAAATTAAAAATTTAAAAAAAAATTTTTTTTGAAGCGCTTATATAAAGAGGTAAGGTAAGTAGAAATCAAAAAGTCAAATAAAGGTTTTTCATATGAGTTTTTGATACTAAGATATTTGATATTGAAAATTAAAGATACCTATTTGATATTGAAAATTAAAGATATGAGTTTTCAAATTTTAACAAATAATTGTAGACATTGTAGACATGTCACTTAAAAGCAACAACCTTGATTCATAATTACAAATTGAGATAGCAGTTAATCTCCTTCAAATTATAGGACCACTCAAGTTAGGACCTGAATCGATTTTATTTTTAATAACAAATATCTTAGTTAAAACTCACATGAAAAAAAATAATTTGACTTTTTGATTTCTTCTAACAAACTTGACTTTAAAAAAAGTTATTTAAATATGTTTGCAAAAACTTCAAATGTATTTTTTGCGCACCCTGTACAACAAAATGGAAGTTTCTTAACGTGAATCGTATTTATATAACAAGCAAAAGAAATTATACAATAAGATTTTTCTTCGGAAAATTGAAAATAAATAATTTTACAAGTATAGTTAAATCCATCCGTCGAAAAACTGTATAATATATTATTAGGGAGGGCTTTGGTGTTTTTTTTTCATTTTGGTATCATTTATGTTAGTGTTTACGGTCTAAAACCAATTTTAAAAAAAATCCGATGTCATTTGACATGCAAAAATACATTTTTCTACTACCTTACTAGAAAACTTATTTTTCCACCCCCGAGCGAGGGAGGAAAATGCTTCTTTTCCTCCCCGGGAGGAAAAAAAATTTCCTCCCTCTATTTTTTAAAAAATTTTACATTGACAAGAGTTTTTGTACCTTGTCTAGCCTTATTTGATTTTGTAGGAAAAAGATTTACTCCGCGCTTGTCCAACCATTCTTTTAACATTCTTTTAACAAACTATATTCATATTAACTATTAAATTTATGATAAACATTATGACAGCTTATAAAAACTGTTATGTTGGTATTACCAAAAATACCATAGCAACAAAGCGTTGTCAACACAACGTCGGCGACGCAAAACCTACTTAATATATATTTTGTCATAATTTTATAACCCCATACCGGGTAAGTAAAAGGAACCGGAACGCTTAAAATGTCTTAAAACCGTTAAAAGGTAATAGAAAAAACTATATACATACCTCAGGAGGAAAATGCATTTCCTCCCTTGAATATTTAATGCCCTTCGCTTCGCGTCGGGCATCAAACTATTCGCGGGAGGAAATGCAATATTTTCCTCCCATGGTATGTAAATAGCTATTTTTAACAAAAAAAAGTTCAAAAAAACATTGATTGATAATGGCAAAATTATTCATAATTTGCTAACATAAAACAACTTTGTTTTATTAATTTAAATTATTTAAGTTCTGTTAAAACTTCTTGTTTATTTATTTTTTATGTACCTTGCCCTCCTAGGTTCCTACACCTTTCTTAATTTTTAAGTCCTAAAAGTTAAAAATAAAGGTTAGCAGATAAAAATTAGTATTAATATAAATAATACAGTCAATCTGTACTCAGACATCGAAAAAATTCCGGTTCCTGTTTATCTAAAAGAAGCTGTTTAAAGGGGAATGCAGTAAACATGTTGGTTTTCCTTAACAATAATCTAAAAAAATAAAAGCCTTAGGTTAAAAAAGTATAAAACTTGTTAACATTTATTATCAGGTTAAAAAAAAGTTTTTTCTACTACCTTACTACTTAATTTTCCACCCCCGAACGAGGGAGGAAAATGCCTCTTTTCCTCCCCGGAAGGAAAAAAAAATTCCTCCCTCTCTTTTTTTAACAATTTTACATAAGCAAGAGTTTTTGTACCTTGTCTATCCCTATTTGATTTTTTATTTTCATATCGCTCTTTCGATTTTTAAGGAAATATTCTTGCCTTTTTAGCAAGATCTTGAGGAAGGTCTTCTTCGCTAGAACTCATTTTCAAAACGTAGGAAGAATTTCAAATTTATGATAAACATTTTGACAGCTTATAAAAACTGTTATGTTTGTTTTTCCAAAAATACCATAGCAACAAAGCGTTGTCAACATAACGTCTACGCAACACCTACTTAATATTTTGTCATAATTTTATAGCCCCATACCGGGTTAGTAAAAGGAACCGGAACGCTTAAAATCTCTTAAAACCGTTAAAAGGTAATAGAAAAAACTATATACATACCTCAGGAGGAAAATGCGTTTCCTCCCTTGAATATTTAATGCCCTTCGCTTCGCGTCGGGCATCAAACTATTCGCGGGAGGAAAAGCACTATTTTCCTCCCATGGTATGTAAATAGCTATTATTTTAATTTTGTTTTGTATTACGTTTAAGTTTATTTTTATTTTTTAAACAAAACATATTGTATTAGCGTTGTCTAATTAGTTAGAGTAGCCCAATTAAAATACTGGGCCCACGTCACTCGTAGGCAACGCAACAACTTACTACAAGCCACCCTTAAAGACAAAAAAGTCGGGAGACCATGCTTCACATTTCATGACACGTTAGCACAAAACATGCACTTCTCACAAATTAACAAGACCAGTTGAGAGCAACTAAGCAACAATAAAAATAAAATAAAAAAAAACTATCTGACCAGGACACGGACAATGACAATAACGAACAAGACGAAGACCTAGACTAGGAAACTACACCCCTGCAGCGAAATAATAACTCCCCAACTCCAAATAGTAATCCCAAATGTTTGGAGTAATACTAATCGACTGGTCTAGGGGGATTCCGCGTCGTACTTAGTTTTAAGTCGGCGTAATTGTCCCCCAAAAACCAACAAACGTCTATCCCTCCCGTCCCTCCTCCTCTATACCCTACTGGGCGTATAGCATCGGCTCGGCGAACCCGAGAATGGCTATTAAAACTATTCGCATGTCGCTCTCGAGCCCCAAATAGGGGACAGTACGGAACGCAATGGACATTCGCACCCAGCAAACACGGGTGAAGCCGTGCAGTTGCTGGGGGCGAACAAAAATCGGCGTAAGTAAACATAGGCCTGTACGGGGTCCGGGAGTGATGAGGCAATGGGGCTGGTTATACGTCTCTTATACTCATACTACTATACTCATACTCATAAACAAAACATATTGTATTAGCGTTGTCTAATTAGTTTATCCATTTTTTATCCCCATTTTCAGTCAGCGTCTGTAAATCATAGCAAATATTTGGTATAAAAATATAAAAATAAATAACTTTATCCTGATTTATCGGTCTCAAATAACCGATTTTTGATTATTCGGTTAATCGATTTTAACTTAAACCGATTTTTTTTAACTGATTAATCGGTTTCGTTTGTTTTACGGTTTTTGCCATCCCTAGTCTATAAGGTGAAGTGCTAAATTTCTGTATTCCCCCTTTTTAAAACAAATTTTGAATCGTTTTATGTCGTTTCCTATTGGTCGGACAAAAAAGTGTCAAGGCGAAAAATGTAGAGCTTTAAAATTTAGTTCTTAAAAATTTTTTTGTAATTTTGACTCTAAAATAAATTAAAATTTAAAATAAAAAATATAATAATTGTCGATCTCGTAAATATCTATAAAAATATATATTGTTGATGACATTTTGCCCATGGTTTTCCAGTTACAGCGCGTTGCATCGGCTTAATATTAGATTGTGGTGACGATGGTTTCTGAAATTGTTACGTATTGACGATATTGGTGGTTCTAGGAATAGGATGTTTTTGTATGAAAATTTAATGCTCCCAGTAAAGTTAAAATCTATGTTTTGAAGATAATGATTTAACTAGCGTACCTACTAACTTTTAGCCGCTGTAATTAGGACACGGTAAATGAAATTTTAACATACTTAATTATTAACGCGATGTATATTTTTATAAGTCTTTTTAAGATTATTAATAGTTTCGACCACATTCTGAAGAAGCTACTGTGTACATTTAAATAAATTACGTGAAACTTTCAAAACATAGTTCTTTTTATATTTACATAGTACTTTTGAGATAAACAACTTTTCTCGATTTTTATGTAAGAATGTCATATTCTCGCACGCAAAATCGTTGAAGAATGAAGCTCATTCTTAAACGATTTTTGGTAACATTTAGTTTTTAAGTATTGGTACCCCCAAAATGTCAAACTGATTAATAACCTCAAATTCATTACTTTTATTGAAAATGAAGCCTTTATTATTGTTTTGTAATATAAAGTTTGCTCCAACAATGCATTTTAATGCAAAATTTTAAGTTTAATGTGTAAAAGTGCAGTTCAGGTTGTACTTGTGCAGGATAACAAATATTGTCATTTTGTGTTGCCAACTGACATTTTGCGAGAAAAATCCCCTAACTAGCAACGACCACAAAACAATTAAAAAAACCTAAATAAAAGTTAAAATCGAGAAAATAGTATAAATCCCACGTTGCAGAAGGCTATTCTCGCACTCATTCGTTCGTCCACTCGCTCCTTCGTCGCTCGAGGCCAAATTTCGAATTCGTGCGAGAATATGTGGCCTTCTGCAACTTGTACTTTAATATACTATTTCATGTAGCATTTTTTGTTATTCTAATTTTAATGTATATGTACCCCCGGAGCCAAACTCCAGGTTACTTTTTCCGGGTCTGAAAAATCATGTTTTTTATGATATAATGGGCAAAAGTATAAAAAATATTTTGGTAAAAGAAAAAATAGTTATTCTCAATAACAACAAAAGTTATTAACATTTTTGGTACAACGTGTTTAAAAAACATGCCAAATAATAAAAAATCAAAAACTAATAAATACACCAAAAAATCACAACGGTGGGTCATTTGGGAAATTTTGACCCTGTATACAGTATATATACCCTGTATATAGTATACTAAAATATCATAGCGTAGGAATCATCTAATATTACATAAACATTATACACTCCATGTTACATCTATTTAAAAAAAAACATAAAATTAATATTCATTTTGTTGTAATTCACGAAAATCAGTTGATTAAGAAACATACCTATCCATTATAAACTTTTATGAAAATAGGTACTTTAAGATAACTTAAATTCATATTTTTATTATTTATGTCATTGGTTGATTATATAAAAGGTTTTTTAATTATTTTTTATAATTAGAAAACTTATTTCAATAATTTTTTTAATAATGGACGAGAATTGTGCATTTTATTAAAGAAGCATGATGGAAATTATTATTTGCAAAATAATGAAATTATAATTTTCAAATTGAACAAACCATAATGCTGGGAAATGGCAGGCAGCAGCTATTCTATTATAATCGAGTTGATATTCAATCGAGGACATGAGAAATCTAATTTTCTTCAGTAAACGTTATTTAAGGCTTTTACTATTCGTTATGTTTTAAGGTGCACCTCAACGCAAAATAATTAAATTTAATACAAGCTTTATGATTGTTTATTAAACAATGGTTACATAAGAAAAAGGGAAACCTATGCGTAATAAATAAACCTACACATCCAATTTACATACACTCTAGACAATACATTCCCTCATACCTCTGTATATTCTGCTTAATTTAGGTTAAATTAGAGGACTAACTACGATATTTTAAAAAAGTAAAGCGGTTAATTAGTATAAAAATAGTACATTGTGAACTATAGGCAGAGAAAGCTCATATTACAGTAGATTGTGTATTTTTAGCTGCGTATTTTTCTGTGCAGCTTTTCGCTTTTTTGCCTAAAATAACCCAGAGCTTACCACGTGGAGGTGACTGCATATCGAGTTCCCCTCTTTTTTTTAAAGAGACTTCTAATCTGTACCAGTGCACAGTGTGTTAAATTAATTATCTAGCTAGACAAAACCTAATTTTAAAACAACCTGAAATTAAGACAAATTTAATTAAATAAGCTTCTTCAGTTCTCCCTGTTATGATTTCCATTAATTAGAACGTACTGCAACAGTGTATTCAGCACTATGCAGGCGTCAGTTCCGGGCGTATCATTTTTTATAAATATACTTAGCCGTGTATGTGTTGCAGAAAGGTGGAGTGATTTTGACATTGTTTCAAGTTAAATCAAATTTTGAACTTTGCCGCTATGAATCTAGGTATATATTACTTATTTTTTATAATTAGGGATTTATAATATCAGTAATCAGCAACAGGCTATATATATAGAAATTCACTTGGTGTTGTTAAATATGGACAATATTTATTAAGCAAGAAGTATTGTAATCGAGCAATATCGGGTGCACTATCAATATTTGTTTTGTTTTATAACGTCTAAAGAATACTTATGTGCCTTTATTTCTTGCCCCAATTTGCCTCTTCTACAGGGTGAAACCAAAAACCGGCTCACTCCTTTTTTACTATTAAATTTTAAAATAGAGTTGAAATTTGGGAGCAATAATAAAGAGTTAATTTATAATTATTTCAACCTTCAATGGATACCACAAAAATTCCGGTTTCCCCGGAAATAATGCCAACTTTTGTTTTTTCAATGAAACCCTATGCATATCTTTGCATATTTCAAATCAGGAGAAAATTTTGAATTCGATACTTACACTTTCAGGGGAATTTTATAATGATCTTAATTTTTTTTGTAATTTAAGTTTTCCATAAGTGTAATTTTCGTGGAAAACACTAACCGAATTTTTATGAAATTGGTTGGTTTTGATTGGGGAAAACATATGTATTTAAAAAACATTAGCAGCCACTCTGATGGTATTTAAAAAGTTGAGTTAATTAAAAAAACAATTTATCAGCAACATTTACTATTTATGCATTTTACTGCAAATTTGGATGGTAAAACTAATTGATTCTCCAAATTGCAGCTTTCTGGATTGAAAACTAAAACTGGACAAAAATTCAAGGTCAATTGCAAAATGGTAGCGAATGTGCATTTATCGGATTCAAAATTTTCTCCAGATTTCAAATATACAAAAATATACAGGGCGTTTCTTTGGAAAAACGAAAGTTGACCAATTTTCGACGAAGCCGAAAGTTTATTTTTTATCACAAGGCGCCGGCCATTTTGTAATTAACGAATTTAATTTCTGCATTTTGGATGTCAGATTTGGATTCAGTGAACCCAAATACCCCGCTTCCAAAGAAAATTTATAATTTTTTATGTCATTTAGGTTTTGTCTAGCTAGATAATCAATTTAACACACTGTGCAGTGGCGGCTGGTGGATTTTGGACACACCCATATCTCAGTTATTAGACATGGGACCCACATCAAATTTATATGAGTTCATAATGACATTATATAGACAAGTTCTGCGCAAGCAAAATTTAAATTAAAGTTTGCGAAAAAAAGTTAGTTTTTAAGTGCAACCCCCAGCCTCCTGCCCCTCCAAATTAAGATAATTCAAATTAAAGTGGTACAATATTTAATTCACTGAAGTTTATCGACAAATTTCAAATTTTATTAAAAAAATTCAAGAATTACAGGTTTTATACCATTTATAATTTTTATTATTTCTATTACTAAATTTAAAAAAATTTGAAATGGTATAAAATCTGTAATACTTGAATTTTTTTAATAAAATTTAAAATTTGTCGATAAACTTTAGTGAATTAAATATTGTACCACTTTAATTTGAATTATTTTTATTTGGAGGGGCAGGAGGCTGGGGGTTGCACTTAAAAACTAACTTTGTTTCGCAAACTTTAATTTAAATTCTGCTTTCGCAGAAATTGTCTATATAATGTCATTATAAACTCATATAAATTTGATGTGGGTCCCATATCTAATAACTTAAAATTAACCATAGGTAAGTTTCAATGAATTTTCGTCTTTAACATAATTAAAAACTTGCATATATTGGAGTGACATGGTTCAAAGTTGAGCCTGGTTCAAATACCAACACAATATTTTCTTTAACTACGGTTTTTCTACAAAACTGTTTCACTTATTTTTCCTTAACTGAGGTTTTATCCTTTTGACCATTAAATAAGATTCCTTAAGAATCTTATCTTGCTTTTTTCTTTGGTCTACTATTTAAGAGAAATCTTTATTTTTTATAATCCAGTCATACACAGAAAAAAAATTTGCCCGTGTAAATTTTTTAGTGTAGGGGTAAAAATATTAGAGTTGATTTGTAAGTATAAAAGTTACACTATAAAATACACTAGGTAGCATTTAGTGCTTATTAACTTTATTAAACACATTTAAAGAATATGAACATTATTCATTGGTACATTCACACTAGGTATTTATTATTAAAATAAATCAAAAGGGTAGAAAAACTTAATGCGAGTGTTTATTACCCCTTAATGTGTTAAATAGTGACAAAATGTACACTACAGTGCATGCCAATTTCTTTGTCTGTTTTGATGTTACTAAGAGCTCTTTTTTCTTTACACTACTAGTGCACATTGTATCACAATTAAAGTTAAATTACACCAATAGTGACAAAATAGACTGAAAAAACTGTTAATAACCGAAATGCGTTTTAAAATGTTTGGTTGGTACCTATCTACCTACGCAGTGCATATACGGAGATACCGCGTTGTGGAAGTGTGGCATTTTTGTTCAGTTAGATTTTAATTACGGTGAATCCATAAGAGGACATTCTTATTTTTTGGTAAGTATTATACTTGTGTTGTCCATACCCGACCTATATTATATATCAATAATTTACGGCAGTAGGTCGGGTACTTGTAACATTAATAATATAAATACATACACACTTGATTTACTTTTTATTTTCAAGCGTAATGGTTATTATATTATGGAAAATTTGTACACGTGTGGTAAATCCCCGACATACAGCCGCCTGACGCCTCTCTACCAATGGGATCACCCATTTTTTATAACAGAAAAATGGATTACTGATCAATTCTCAAGATAATTCATTACTTACAAGTTGACAGCCACTAAAACATTGCATTGATCTAAAACTTTTACGTTTTAAGGAACCATTTTGCTTAGGCCAGCCATACGACTCAAATATAAAATTATATTTTAAAAGGCACCGATTCTCATAATTGTCATAGATTTTTGTTCCAAATAAATGTTTCTTTATTTACCTTTTCGTTTTATTTACTACCACCAATAGGTTTTACTCAAATATAATAGTAGTTTGCACTAAAAGAGTAAAAGTACCTTTCTAAAATTAGAACTTTTCCAAAGTAGTGTTAATTTACACTGAACAAAAGTGAGATTTTACCCAGGAAGTGTAGAAGTACACGATTTTAGGTAAATTAACACTTTTTAATACAGTGTAAAATTACTTTATCCTCAGTGCTATAGTGTTAAATCATACTTAGAGGCGACATAAAAACTCTACTGTTCTTTAAAAAAATGTAATAAATAAATGACAATAATGCAAAAATGATAGAGGAAAAACTTTCTTATTTTGCCGTGTACTATCATCCCCTTAAAGGATGACAACTTAGTTGGCGACACCCTGTAGAACACACCATTTTTAAATTCCATACCAAATTCTGAGTAAAATGCTGTTATGTTAATGTTGACAAGAGATAATCGATAAATTATCTGCTGGTTATTTACTACTGTAGAACGCAGCCTCACGTTCTAAGGGTTTGTGGCTTGGGGCAATAGTAAAGTCACGTTTGTGAGTTAAATTGTAACTGGTTTTATTTATTAAATTATCACTATTTATATACATATTTTTGCTAACCTAAGTAATATTAACTTATATTTGTGTGACCACATTTGGTAACAATACAGGTACAAAACTGATTACTTTGAGATTAATTGAGGTCGAAATTTATTGATTGACAAATAATTGATTGTAAAACAAATAATTTGGAACACTTAAATTAAATTTAAATTATTAAAATTTTATATATTTTTATATGTTTAAATCGCCAGATTTAACAATTACTATACCAAAAGTGAATAGTTATCGAGTTATTAATTTTTCTCGTTAAAATTTGAGAAATGCGCGTCAATCAATAATAGCCTTTAATCTTTTTTGTATAAGGTTTGCAAATATAGGGGTGAAATTTTTGGAATTCTAAAACATTGTTTAAAAGATTCCATTCCAATTCTCTAACATTTTATCTTAGAAAACCCAGTTCAAATTAGGCAAACTTGAAAAGTTAATAACTTGTTTATTTTAAATGTAACAGTATACTGTACTATAGGTATGTTTTTAAATATTCCAATAGTAAATTAAAAAACCTTTCAAATGATGTAACTACTCCCTATACTTAAATTTAATAATTTAAGAGATAATTACCAATTTTTTAAATTTTATATATTATTTTGTATTAAGAAACCTGTGACGGATGAGTTGACGTTTCTATGGTTACCACGTAATTTGTCATTGTTCAAAATTTAATGGCGTCAATTTTTCAGGTTGTTACAAACAATTTGTTGACCAACTAAGTTTTTTGTAAACAAAATTACTGATAAAAAATAGCAGTCAGTGACTTATAAAAAAATAGAAAATGCAAACAATGCTTTTTTGTATCAGTAATATTGTTTACAAAACACTTAATTAGTCAACAAATTGTTTATAACGACTTGAAAAATTGACGCCATTTAATCTTGAACAATGACAGATTACGTGGTAACCATAGATACCGTCAACTTACCCGTCACAGGTTTCTTGATACAAAATAATATTTAAAATTTTAGAATTTATTAATTATCTCTAAAATTAATAACTTTAGATATAAAGAATAGGAACATCAATCGAAAGGTTTTTAACTTACTGTTTAATTATGTATAAACATACCGGGTGTTACATTTAAAATAAAAATCAAGTTAGCCTAATTTGTTGAAAAATGTTTAAGAATTGACATGCAATCTTTTAAACAATGTTAAAAAGTCATAATTTAATAAGATTTCAAGTTTCACCGCCTATCCGGAAACCTAATAACAAAAAATGTATAAGCCATTTATGATCAATGCGCATTTGTCAAATTTTAACGAAAGAAAAACTCGAAAGCTATTTACTTTAGGTATAGGTATATGGTATAGTAATTTTACTCAGAATTTTATACAGACTTTAAAAATCTAAAAATATATGGGGTGTTTTATTTGAAATAACAAAGTTGGTGTCACTTTCGGTTAAAGTGGCATTTTGTTTAAAATATTTTAGAATAATAGACTTACATGGAATATAAACACTTTTAAAATTTCAAATAGATATATTTTTTCCTTCTCCAGAGACTTCTAATGAACCACAAATGTGAAACATGTTGTTTTTTATTAAAAAGTTTGTTTAGGCATATTATGATTGTAAAACAATAAAGTTTAATATTTTTTTGGTTCGACAGCTAAGGTAATTAGCCCAGCTAGCTGTAGCTGCCTTTATTAATTTGGCATTTCACATCTAAAATATACCGGCTTATAAGATCCAAATGTGGTAAGTACTATTATATGGTACTATTACAGGGTGGTAAAATTTAAAATAAATATTTTAATAGAATATTTGTATTTTTAGGTAGATCAATAGAATTTCTCCTGGCGCATCCCAAGAAGTCGAGTTAAAAGGATTTAGTCTGCCAGTTCACGCGTGTCTTCGTGTGACACAATCTTTAATTATATGTTCTGTAGAAAGACAGACATCAAAGGCAATCATTTCACTTCTATCAGATACATTAAGGTAAGTTTTGCATGTCCTATTCTTATCCTGGTAAGAGCCACTTGTTGCCTTGACTTAACTTAATGGGAAGTTCCCATTTAAAGTTGCCCAGTTTGCTTCTTGTCGAAACCCAATCAAAAAGTTATATTTTTTTTTAAATGTAGGCAAATTTTTCATTTCTTATAGGTATCCTAACCTCTTTACTATCAATAAAACTTCGTGTCTGCCAAAGCAATTATGCAACGAAAGGAATCAGAGCAAATGATAAACTTTTCTCCAGAAAAGCAGCAAAAGAGACAATAATGCCAAATTGAGTAAATCTCCGCAGTAAATATACTGGCTCAATTCAAAAGATGCCAACATGTATAATATGACTTTTATAATACGTAAAATGCACTACCAACTCCGTGTAGAGTTAAGAATTATATTGATGGGTACGTGTCGACAATGTGGTTCATCTTTTTTAAAGAGTGTTAACAGGGAATTATTATAATAATTAGTATTTTTAGTTCATTAGAGTGTATCAACATTCAAGGTCATTAGAAACATTATTGAAGAGTAAAATCTTCATGGACACCTAGACTGCTAGATAGTTCCGGGCTCGTATCGGCTAAAAACTTCTTTGCAACTTTGTTAAGTACGGGATAAATTTATACTGGTGAGTAAATCATAAGTCAGTATTTATATTTTTTTAATAAGATGACATTTTTATAAGAAAGTTTGAACGTTTATAAGCTTTTCTTTATTACTTTCAATGGTGTCAAACATATTTTCTGCAAAGTGCAAAGATTGGCATAATTGTTGTGCTGATTTGTGTAACTTAAACGAGTTATTATTACTTCTTCTCTTCTTGTGGTTGGTAGAAGTAATTATTACTTACTAACAGATTGTTTAAAAGACTTTAATTTTGCATCGAAAGACGTATATTCTTCTTGTCTCTGCAGTAAAAATACTGTAGCAGTTTGGTAGTCGCCATGAATGGGTTTGATTGGAAATACAAAAGGCGCTGCCTACCCCGTTTGGTGTTTTCGGTATACATTTTTGCCAAGTTACAATGTTAAGTATGTGGTTTGATTAGCTTATAAATGGCTAGAAACTTTCTTACTATGTGATATGTCGTCACGTGAGTTCCACAAGGTTCCAAATACATTTTGGTAAATTTTACAGTATATTACAACGATTTTTGAGTGGAACAGTGTAAAATAATCTATTACTAACGTGTTTAACATAAAAAAACTGTGTAAATTCTAAAATTGAAAACTCTAGAAGACCTTTTTGAGAGCACTACATACTTACTTAGAACCATGTTACCTTGTAACCTTACTAATCGAAATAATAAAAGGAGATTTATAGTGCGTTTTTTACTTGTATTTGTAATTAAGTAAATATCAAATAGAAATGAGTAAAAAACTAATAAACAAATTAAACAAATCTAATTTAAAAATGTAAGCCTTATCTTCAATGCACATCCATTTATAAAAAAATTATATGTGATTTAACTTATCCTCTTAAACCGTAGCTTAGATAAATAAAATCTGTTACAGTACTAAGAAACGTGTCACTGGAATTAATGATTATCCTGCCATCTTTAGGTCAAATGCAAAGTTTTACAAACTAAAGAATGCAAAAATAGTATATTCTTTCTGTAACAAGTTTGGAATAAGGCATATTCCGCTAGGGTGAAAAGTTTGTCACACAAGCCGAAGGCGAGTTTGAAGGTTTTAAGAGAGAGGAATATGCAATTCCAAATGTGTTTCAAACTATATTTTTTCTACTTTTCCAAAATATACCATAGACAAAGAATTTAATTGGAAGAAAGTGAGGTTGAGTCGGTCTAAAACTTGTTAGATAATAAACACTGAGATGGCGCCACCACGGTTTATTCCGTCATCCGATGAAAGACTATTTCATTCTGTAACACTTTAAGGAATATATGTAATTTCACATTAAAAAGGTATGTTAGAACGGTCATATTCCATAGTAGGAGTGAAAATAGTATATTCTGTAGCAAGTGTAAACGTGTTTCAGACTATACTTTTTCTACGTTTCCAAAAAATACCATAGATAAAGAATTTAATTGGAAGAAAGTGAGTGAGGTTGGATCGGTATAAAATTTGTTAGATATTAAAAACAGAGATGTCGCCACGAGTGTACATTCTGTCATTAGATGATAGAATATTTCATTCTGTAACACTTGACGGAATAAATGTCATTCAATAGATAAAAGTGATATTAGAACGGTCATATTCCATAATAGGAGTAGAAAATAGTATATTATGTATCAAGTTTGATAAACGCCATTAACTTAACTTAAGCACTCGCTCGCAAGCTCGTTCGTGCCTAAATTAAATTCATGTATAAAAAAGTTTATAAACGAGGTGCATACTATATTTTTTCTACGACAAATACTTATTATTATCTTAAAATGATTTAAATCAAAAATTTGTATAGAGCGCCATCTATGAAACAACAGGGGAAACTGTCAAATGTCACATTTTTACATTTTATAAACACAATTATAAAGGTTATAAATCGAAATATATCTTGAAAATTGACAGTTTTTCACAGTGAAAGTAAAGGAAATGTTTTATGAGGACTTTACAGTAGAGTCCGTGCCCGAATTTAAGTTATAGTTTACTGCCGGCGAAATTAAAAGGTCAGTACAATGTTCATATAAACTTTTCAAATATTGGCGTTGAGAAACTATTTAATATTTTTGTATTTTTGTATTGAGATAATAAAATAATTTTCACATTTAGTATTATTTTAAAAGAAAGGCACTTTATTTTAACGATTATATGACATTTGACAACTGTCAACTAACTAAACTTCAGCCCGTGACCAAAAACCTGTTGCTAACTTCAGCCCGTGACTAAAGCGCCGTAAAGCCACAAATGTCAATGTGTATTTAAAAGGTCGCTTAGTGTCATGGAAACATGTACGATAAAGGGCGTTTTAAAGGGGGGAGTAGAAAAAATTGTTTACATGCGTTGGTGTGCATATCTCAATAATTATTTTGACCATAAGTTTACTTAAAACCCTGTCCACTCACGCGACGATGTATCTAATACTACAGATTTTTGCATTTGTAGTATCATGTTTAATTCCAAGTGCTTCCATTTGTCTTTACTATAATGGCAGTGGAAGATATAATTATTGATCTTTAATTTACTTTGTTAACCCTAGACAATTATTTTATTTCTAATGCCAAATCTATATATTTGCTGATTTGTGTTGCGTAGGCAGTTTTCAATGTTGCTATTTATTATTATCGATAAGTCTATTAATTATACATCTACCAATATCTTATAATAGAGAACTATATCTGCTCTGTTAGCTCCTACTTATATGTCAGCCCTTATTTCCTGGTTCCAATAGAGTTTATAATTCCGTTTATTATTACTATTATTATTATTATTATTCCCTTTACAGCTTGCGCTGATATTGCTTCTATGAGCAACTAGTCGGTTCCTCCCACTTGTTCCTGAATTTCCGCACAATGTGACAGGTGTGCAGAGATTCTTGTAATAGGGTGGGCATGAATTTAATAATCCACGTTTAAACGCTATCTGAAGGTAAATGAGCTTTGCTACTTGATTGTGTCGGCCCAAGTATGCGTTGTCAACAAGGCTTGGGCAATCGGCGATAACATGTAATGTTGATTAGTTTTGTGGATTAGGTTGGTTAGTTTTTAGTTCAGTTATTGTATACATTAGTCACTAGTCAGTGTATACATTTACGAAACTTACACATTTACTGTAACAGGTATAGGTATATTAAAGGTTAAATTGGAATTTTTTGATTAGAGAAATGCCGTCATTATTTTTAGTATATTCTAAAATAAAATTATTAAATTATAAATATAATTTTTAGCATGATAATATTAAATTATTGCATCTTATAAAAAAGTTTCTATCAAATATTCGAAAAGCTAAATTTATGTTTCTCTCTTTGAATTATATATCTCCAATCCGATTTAAACTACTTCTCAATTTAGCAAGAAAAAAATACTTTTTAGAGGCAAAGTAAAATTGAGTTTAAAACTTGAGTATTGGCAAAAGGAAAAAAAATAAATTCTAAATGTTCAATAGTCTTTATAGCGAATTTAAAAAGAACAGAATATTGATTTTCTTTAAATTTTATAAACATAACGGTATTGGGTCAGGGTTTGTTCTGGTCTTAAATTCTTATTTTAACTCTTTAATAACCAAATTCATTCGGCCAATATACGTATTAGCTTTATTTAAAATTCGTGCACCTCGATCTAATTCTTGATTTAGTGATATGTTTTACTCTGACAATGGGAAAATGATAACCTTATTCAAATCACCATGTCAAGTAACTATAACTGTTTTTTTTTAGTAAATGATATTCGTAGGGTGTGGAAAACCTATTTTTAGTTTTATTTTTATAATTAAGTAAATTCAATGTACCTATATGTTTTATAACATTTATATTTTTGTTTTTTATTGGAGTTGGATAAATAAATTATTATTATTATAATTATTTTACATAATAGGACAATTTTATAAAACGGTCAAGCAATTTTTGAAGAAAAAAAATCATTTTAAATATAACGAAAAATAAATAAATTTACTTGGTGTTTCAAAATATGAAATGATTTATTTCGGTAATGTTAACAGTTAATTTATATGTTTTTTAGACATAATATTTAAATAAATAAATGTAAAAAGGTTTGTTAATTTTTCTTAACCTTAATTAAAATAAAAGCCGGTCTTGGAGGAAGTTCCATTTAAAATTTATGAAAGAAAGGCGTAAAGAAAGGTTATTGAATTATTAAATTCAATTAATTTGTTTTATGTATTTGCCAATGGTAATAATTGTAGTACTTCCTTTTATTTTATAAAAGCTTGTATTTCATATACAGTGCTCACCTTAAAGTCTATCTTTTGAACGAAAAAAGGTATCGACATAAGACAAAAACCATTGTCAAGGATATTAATCCTGGCAACGGTTGCTAAGATATTAAACGTTTAAATCAAATTAATTATCAAATAAAATGTTTGTTTTTATTTATTAAGTACAATGTTTTCATTTATTCAGTACAATAAATTCCCAATTAGTTATCAAATTAGAGTTCAAAATGCTTCCCTTTGAAATTTGTCTGTTTCTAATTTTAATTCTCACATTTGAAACGTTTCTTGTGTTGTATTCCAAAATTCACGTCAAATCCGTTTGAACATTTTATCGGTAGATTATTTGGAAATTATCGGGAGATGATAAAATTTCGGTAGATTTAAATATATATTTGTAATGTTTAGTAAAAAAACACAGGGTATAGAAAAATATTTATCAAAAATAAAAAAAAAATAAAAAAATTAAAAACAATAACATAATCATGTTAACATAAGTTTATAAAGATAAATGTAACAAAAAATAATAAAATTGTACAAAATACAAACACACAAAAATTAATAATATACATAAATCAAGAGAATCAAGCACAAAGTGGAATGGAAACTTTTTTATTTTAATTGTTCCAAAAAATTTAAAAATGTTAAATTATAGGGGATCACCCTGTACCTATATCGTATGGTCAGGTACCCAATATAAAAAAAATTAAAATAAACTAGATTAAAAAATAACAAAATAAATTATTTAAACTCCAAAAAAAGGTTACATTGTCTAAAGCTAAATCAAATTCTTTGGCGTCATCATTAGTATTATACATATTAGAATTAAACAACATTGAGTCAGACGGATTACAACATCTGTTTCTAGAAGTATTGTAAATTTTTATGCGCATAATAGCCTGCACCATTTTTAAATTCATTTTATTTCTAATTTTGATTTTTACAGTATTCATAATTAAAAATGCTCTCTCAACTGCAGCCTTTGATATATTTGTATATTTGTTATAATATGTATATTATACAGCTAATTCTTTAAAAGTTTGGTGTCCTGCACCATCTTTATAGTTAAAAACAATTGGACAAAAATCCAGCAGATTATCAGGAACCTTTTGACCACTGAATTCATCTTTCCATTTAACTAAAACTAGCTTCCTCCATTGATTTTCAATTAAATTTGTATCTTCTGTTGGCAGAATATAAGATACCTACTATGGGCAAATTCCCAAAACTAGATTTTTTTTCATTTAAGCAGTTACTAGGACTAAGCAATCTCATATTCTTAAAAGAATGTAGGTTGCTTGGCAATCGAATAATAAACTGCCTTAATAGATTTTTCATAAAATTAAAGCATCTTTGCTTTATTTCTTGCATTTCATGCTGCTGGATTGTTTTGTTATTTTCTAAATCTAATATAAAATCATACCCTAAATCACATGAATATGATAAAGGATAATCTGCACATTTAATAATATTTTGTAGAGAGATCTTTCATCCCTATTTGAGACTCCATATAAAATCACCAAAATAATTTAAAAAATCGCCACAATTGTCGCCAGTCGCCCTGTGAAATTTTTGTCGCCATTAAAGAAGGTCGTTACATCTGGTACGCAGAGAAAAAGCTTTTATATTGTGAATGGGTTAACCATTGAGCCAATAGTATACTGTATTTGCAATACCTAAATTACAGCTTTGATCAAATGAATGATTGTCTTACTTTTATTTTTGCAAACCTGCTTAAAATTAGTATAATATAAAAAGTTATTGAATTAAATAGTGATACTATTAAATCCGTATTAGAACTTAGTTGATTAAGACATAAGAAATTATTGAATTAAATTGTTATTTAATTGAAGCCACAATGAATCTTACTGAAAAACTATCATTGGCATAAATAAAGTTATGGTTTCTAATGAACTTTAAATAAAATGAATTCTGGAAACTGCTTCTGGTAGTCTTGTGTACACAGGTTTTTCAATCCATAAAATGAAATTGTTCTGTTTTCTGTAAGAACTATTAGGAACCCACTAGAAGTGTTGGTGATATTAGGCTCTAAGAAAGTTGCTGACCCATCACTAGCAACAGTTACTGTACTGGATCTGCAGGATCTGTCTGCCATGGCACATGGTTATTCTAAAACGAAATTGGAATTTCATCTTATGTATTTAGAGGCGAATCCTAAAGATTGCTGTAAGTCCTAAAGCAATATATACTTTCAGGCCGCCCTGCAAGGATATCATGATGGTACTAACAGACTATGAGATGTTTTTATATAAATAAATAAAAACTTCGTCCATTTAAGCAAAATAGCTATTTTAAGGCATGACACCAAATATCCAGATAAACTGTGTCCATGGTATATACCTATATGAGTACATATTTACTTTTTTGATATTTAGATATAATTGAGTAATTAAATTACTGGATAATGCATGGCGGACATACAATTAAAAAACATGTACAACTTACCTTAAAAATCCGGGATTAGGAAGTACAACCCCCAAGAAATTAGCAAATATAACAAACAACCAAACACTACCCCATCCAGAGATAACTCATACACTTACATCAATCGCCGTCACCAGAAATACCGATTAATCAGTTGATCACATTTAACATAGGCACGAAAGCGATTGCAGGTTGCCGATGTGTAGTGTGGCAGGGGATGCCCTGGCGCGTTTGTATGAATTTTAGCAATTAAATTGAATATAAGCCGCATTGAAAAAATGGGAATGATAATTGGGCAAATAACAAGTATTTTTTAAGACAGTGAAAACATTGGTATTCACTGTAAGACAGTAATAACTTACTTTACCTTAGTTTCCATTGGAATAAAAATCATAAACATTAAAAGAAATAAAGGCTATTCTTATTTTATTTGTTTTTAATTTTTGGTTGAAGCATTATAACTTTTAATATAAATCAATGTTATATTTAATTAAATATTGTTAATTTTACCTTGATCAGATAAACTTTGAATGCAATCATTTCTAAAATTTTCAAGGAAGTACACATCTCCATTAGGTTTAAATCTAAAGAGCCATTCATGGCCATTATTGGCTAAATATAATATTTGTAATAACATCAATCCCTTACCCTCAATTGCTCCAAACATATTTGATTGAATAAACTTTAACTTTTATTGGAGAAATGAAAAAACAATCAATTATAGCATTGTTATTGACTATATCAAAGCGTTCTTTCTGTGTGGCTAGTGGTCAAAGCTTGTTAATGTCAAAAAAGTGACGTGATTGAAACACAGATAACTGATTTGATTAAAGAAGAAATTCGCGCTATTTTTATATAATTTAAATTATATTCTATTTTCCTGCTGTGTTCTTAATATTATAACTTCCTTTAAATAATTATTATGGTAAGGTTATTAATTATTATTTACTTAATATTTTCACGGAAAATAAATATTTTTTAGATGTCTTTCTTCTCTTCTGCTGATAAGGCAGGACCTAGTAAATCAAAACAGCGAAAAAAAGTTACTACTCCAGTTTTCAAGATTCATGGAAAGAAAAAGAAGAATACAAAAATTGGCTTCTTAAAAATGATAAACATAGTGCTAAATGTAAAAAATGCTCTGTATCATTCACTATTAAACACGACGGCGAAAAAGCAGTTCGCGCCCATTTAAATAGTAAGAAACACAAGGAAATGGCTAAAACAATTTCATCCAATCAACGTTTAAGTAATATGTTCTTAAAAAAAGGTTTAAATGATGAGTTAGAAGTTGCCGCGATGATGAGTTAGAAGTTGCACAGCTATATAAGTATGGATTGCGGAATTAAACTGAATTCAACAATATATGGCGATTCAAAAATATCCAAAAAATTCGGTGTGGCGGAACCAAAGCAGAAAGTTTAGTAGAAAATGTACTTTTACCAAAGTCAATTGAATTGGTTTTGCAAGAAATGAGAAACCTTTTTCAATTTCTAATGACGCTTCTAACAAAGGAAATAGGAAATTTTTTCCAATTGCTGTAAGGTATTTTAATTTTGAAAAGGGCATTCAAAACAAAATATTGGACCTTTATGAAGATACAGATGAAACTTCTCTAGCTATTTCAGAAAAATTAAAAGTTGTATTTCAAACAAAACCTTAAGTTATAAATATTTAGTTTCCTATACTGCTGACAATGCTTCAGTTAATTATGGAAAAACAAATTCTGATTTTCAAAATTTGTTAACTGCACAATTATTGTGGTTAACTAAATAATAAATTAATTAAAAGTAACTGTCAATGTCATGTGATTTATAATGCTGCAATGTTGAAAATCTTGCTTGCAAAAAAGTATTTGCTGAATTTTCGAACAGTGTCAAAAAAAATAGAAATTAAAACACTGTTTTGATTTTCTGGAAATGGAATACGAAGAGGTTCTCAGACATGCCCCAACAAGATGGTTGTCTTTATATAAAGCAGAAGAACGCCTACTTTCATCTTGGTAGATGAAATATTGAGATCTTTAAGAGATCAGTTGCAAAATAGAGTTAACAATAGTTTTTTTGGTAGTAAAGTTAATTCGGCCCTAAAGCATTTTAAAAGTGATAATTTTGTCAGAGGCTTTACAAGTTTATACCGGAGCATTAGATTATTTGAATAAATGATATGATTTTGACAACAATGTTTTCCAAAATTTTACTATTTTTAATTTAAAAACGAAGGAGTTTAATTTTAATGATGTTCTAAATGCAACGAAATTTTTAAATATTGAAATTTGACGAAATTCATACAATAAAAAAAGTTTTGCCTTTATCAACAATACCTCTGGATAAAAAGTGAGTAAAAATCTTATCTGCTCAAAACGAATTCAGGAAAGTGGTTAAAATTGTGTCTTGTATTGTGGCAATACCAGTAATGCATTTGTCGAGGGCATATTTTCGTTAATGGGAAATATTTGGACGGATGAAAGAAATGGGCTTCGTGTTGAACTAGTTGAACTACACCTTTTCAAACAGTATTTGAAAAATTATCATTTAAATTTTTGAAAGCGTCAATTGTATTTTAGTCTTAGCAAATGAATTGTAGAAGATATCATTTGTATTTTCTAACAGTGAATTAGATTTGCGAATCAGTCAAATGTATTTTAGCCTAATCAAATGGATTTTGGAAAGCATCAGATGTATTTTATCCTTATCATATGGATTTTGGATAACGTCAAATGTATTCTCGAACTATCAAATCAATTTTATAAAGCATCAAATGAATTTTTGAAATCATCATTTGTATTTTCGATGGCATTATGTTATTTTTGTCAAAATACATCATTTGACAGCTGTGTAAAATTTATGACCTCGCTGTATCTCAACCTCTAAGTTGCGTGATAGATTAAGTAAATACAGGGTGTCCCGAAATTACATAGACATTGGGCCGGTTTTTCAATCGTTGGTTAAGTTTAGATACTATTGTGTTAACAATAGTATCTAAGGAAATTAATCGTATGATAAACTTAACCAACGATTGAAAAACTGGCCCATTATCTTTTTAACGACGTTATCGGCGACCGAAAGTAATCTATGTAAACATGTTGACGCATACATCCAAATGCTCACCGTTTTTGCGATACAGGGTATTTTCCTGTTGATATTTTTTGACAATAATTTGAATATCTTTACAGATAAATATTTACGATTTGATACAAATCTCCAAATTTTTATTCACGTTCACGTTCAGAGACGGTTAAAACAATGGAAGCCTTGTGACTATAATTCTGCGTTACTTTTATGTTTTTGGAATTCTTGACTTTGGAGCTGCAGAATATAAAAAAAGAAGATTTTTTTAATTAAATTAATTTTAACTTAGTTAATTAATTATCTGCATATGATTACCTTTCTCTACATAGAAAAGATCATTATGTAGAAAATTTCGATATTTTATATTCTCTTGAATGGCTCAAGACCGTACCTAGTAGGTATCAGTAACAACCAAAAAATGAGAAATCTGTCATTTCTGACTTTTAACCCCAGTTTCATGTTTAGCCACCAGGAGCGCGTTCAGATTGATTGCCGGAATTAATGTAAACGCGCTCCAGACTATAGCTATCTAAAATTCATATCACCTTTTCGAAACTACATATGATTAAGCTAAAATACATATGATTATTTCTTAAATTAAATTTACTAACCGAAACTACTTTTGACGGAGCCTCATAATCATTTGACTATTCTCATTTACAATTGACGATATCGATAATTAAATTAATAGCTCTAAACTACATATGATATTTTCTAAAATACTTTTTTTATTTCTAAAGTTGAATTGATTTAAACCCAAATACTAATAACATTTCGAAACTACATTTAAAGCTTTCGAATATACTGTTGGAAAAGGTGTAGTCAAGGGCGAACATTGCACCTAAAATAAATTTTAATATAAGTTGCGCTAATTTTTTTAAATTTTAAACAATAAAGATCAAATTAACCTTTTGAGATATGCAATTGGATAAAAAAATACTCGTTTAAAAATTAACACTTAATTTTATGTATGTATGTTTAATGTTGAAGTTCCTTTGTTTTGTTAATTTGTTTTTAGTTAAAATTTGCAGTTTTATTTTTGTTGTGTAAAGTAATATTTTTATTTTATATTTAAAAATTGTATTTATTTTTATAAAAAAAAAGTATAAAAATATATGTATGAATAGGTATGTTTAGGTTGTTGGTTCTCCATAATATAATTTTTTAATGAAAAAAGGCATGTTTTAATAATTACCCAAATATATATATATATATATATATATATATATATATATATTTGTAGGTATATATACTTTTTAACAAAAACACAAATACGTACAAAACCTTTAACATCTAAAAAAATATCCGGGTTAAGCTTCACTTGGAGTTGGCAACCCTTATAATAGTGTTACACTATTACAATTTGTATCATGGAAATCTGCAATAAGTACCGTTGTACGACCATTGTACAAATAATGTCGGTAAAACAGTTTTTACCACAAAAATAGAAATCTGCAATACCGTCTTTTGTACAAATGATATCGGTAAAACATTTTTAATCACATACTTGTGAAAAATAAATAATACTGTTGTCTAAGTTTAATATTTTTAGTAGATCAGTAGAATTTTTCAAAAATCGGCAGATCTACCAAAAGTTCGGTAGGGTTGGCAACACTGTTAGATCATCAATTGATTTCGGTTCGGTAGGACCACGCCTACCAATCTACCTATTTGGATAAGTCTTATTAAGCCACTGTCTAACATACCTAAAATAATGTGCGCGACCTTGTTGGAATATTACTTCCATGTCAAATTCGACAGGATTTGCTAGAACTATATCTTAAATCATTGGATGATGTTATGTTTAAAGCAAGTACAAGATGCCTGTTAAATTTCCTTACAAAAAGATGGGTCCTACAATATGGTTTCCCAGTTGTCCCGCCCATACATTGACTTTTTGTGGGTACTGGGTATGACCTTCACGAAAAACATGTGGATTAACAACTGACCAGTAATGTTCATTTTGCCGATTTACAGTGCCATTTAGGAGAAAAAGTCCATTTATCAATAAAAACAAATTGATATTGTTTTATTTTAATATAAACTACACTGTTTAAAAGTTTCACTATTTTATTTAAATATGACAATTGTTTCGCTACACAGTAGCATCTTCAGATCTGAAGATGCTACTGTGTAGCGAAACAATTGTCATATTTAAATAAAATAGTGAAACTTTTAAACAGTGTATTTTATATTAAAATAAAACAATATTAACATGGAGTTTCATCAAGTAAAAGTCGGAACAATTATTTATTTAAAAACAAATTGATTGCAAATCCAGGGTATTTTGTACTATGCGCTCACACATAACTTCACAAAATTGTACTCTGCGACCCGGGTCATCTTCAGTAAGTTTATGTAACATTTTTAAATTATAGGGATGAAAGTTGCTGTTTTAAATATTTTCTAACAGTTTTTTATTTTGCTATATCACAATCCCCTGCTACTGTCGCCGTCGATTGTTGTGGATTATTGACAACGGAACCAACTATTTCTATTTGTTTGTTTCTGAGGTTGATTTACTACCCGATCCTTTCTGCCTACTTTTTTTTGCAACTGTTGTTGTTGGTTGTAATAATTTTCTAATTTGTTACCCGAAGTAAAGAATTTAATAAATTTCTTAACTGCAACAAAACTGAATTTGTTGGGAATTAATAGTTCGCACTACTGACAAAATGCTTTGCCGCTAATATGTATCCTTAGGTTAAAGTAACAAATTTGTTGGTATTTCCCGCAAAAATTCGCCAATCAGAGTTGCTTTGTCAAGGATATTGTATTGTTTGGGTTTCGATACAGGGCAGCGGGTGTTTGATGTGGTAGTGCGGGGAGTTCATTAGCATCAAACATGGTAGCCGGAGCCTGTACGCGTGCATTTTCTATGATTTTCTGTGTCTTTTGCTGCACAAAAATAATTAAGAAAATAATTTTTTGTGTAATTTGTGCATTGTGCTGTGCATGATGGATGAAGCAGTGCAGTTATTGTTAAGAGTGGGGATTTTCTTCGTTCGGAAATACTTTTAAAGTTTTTTATAATATAATTCTACAGTCAAATTGGTAAATTGCTTTATAGGTAAGTCTTATTATGCATATAATTGTATTGTATTGTGGGACAAAAGACAAAAATTTATAGAAACAAATAAATTATTATTTAAAACAAATGCAAAACTGTTTGAAGAACCAGAACATTATTAATTAAAACAAATAGAAACTGTTTCAACTACAAAATGTATTGTATGTGATAACAAAAATATTAGTTACTTCAAACTAAACGACTTTGTTTTGTCAACTGAAAATATTAGTTACAGTAACAGATAAGCTTCAACAACAAAAAAACTTGTTCTCCAACAAAGATTTTAGTTGTAGCTATAGCTACAAATAAATTTTGTTGGCGCAACATTTTTTTCAGTGCCTACAATTCTGCAAATAGAGTTGTCTGGGTACCTTTCATTAAATACCTTGGTGCAAATTAAGTCCAACTTCAGCACAAATAAAAATTGCTTATGTTTTTTCTTCCAAAAACCGCGCGCTAACCATTTTCCAATGTGAAGTGTTACAAAAAAAAAACAAAACAAAAACAAAAAAGTCGCAAAACAATTAAATGGTAATACAGATTTGCGATAATTTGTATCGCCAGGACCGGATTTAACGAACAGGCAACGTAGGTAGCTGCCTAGGGCGGCAAGAAAATTTATTAGTTTAAAAATTCAAATGTATAATTATTTAGAAACAGTTAAACAGGTTTACATAGGATCGAAATACCTTTCAAATAAGGTATTACAAGCCCCCTTTCCATTTGAAGTTTTTAAGTTAATACTTAGCATTTCTTATATATTTACCCATCAATTTGACATCAAAAAATAGTATTCTTAATAACCCTGACAATGGTTTTTGACCGAAGTCGATACCTTTTCTCGTTCAAAAGATAACTTTTAACGTGCGCAGTGTTATTTGATTGAGAAGGTTTTAGAAATTAGTTTTGTGTGAGCTAAATTATATCTTATTGTTAGCTACAAAATATAGCAGTTTATGTCTGTATTAATATTAGTCTCTATTATTGCTTTCACGATAATGCTCAATTTTATAGGGTTTATTACATTACATAAATAACTTTTACATTTATTACTGGAACAGATAGGCAATCACAAAAATAATTGTTTTATTACAAACATTTCGGCAGATTGTAGTTATTATAAAAATTAATTATTAAAACATGGGTCCAGCGAAATGGTAAAATTTACGTTTACCCTATAATATTTCTAAAACCTTGATATAAATTACTAACAAAACTCAATACGCTAAAGAAGCATCGCTAGTGGCGCCACCACATGGCCGTAATCATCGTAACAAAAGAGCAACTTTTAATAAGCAAATGACAAACGCGTATGTTACAAACGAGTATTTTTCAGAACGAGTACCTACAGAAAATGTTAAAAATATTTAAATAAAAAACCGTGGAACGTGTTTCTCAAGGGGAAATCCGGGGTTAAGTTTTTACCGGTTTTCTAATAAACTGCATTATAAAAGTAAAATTTCAAAAATGATTATTCCTAGTTTTATATTAAAATAATATAATGTTGCCATAAATACACATTTTGCATTTAGAGGACTCAAATATAAAAATGTTGATTTTAAGGTTATGTTTGTATAGGTATAGTTGTGTTCAAGATTTCTTAAAATTTTCCAAACTTAAATATAAATTATATTAGGTAAAGTTATCATTAGTTAATTTTGCACCAACAATAATTCAACATGATCACTTGGTTAAAATACCCACACAAACGTAAAGTTATAGTTCTATATAACCGTATAAAGAATAATTAGGTAATCTAAACCAAGCAAATCTTCTTAGTTTTTACTTGCGAAACAAAAATAACGTGCGCGGTTAAGCTGTGCAATTGCAACTTTGCGAACAAAATTTGTCGAGTAAGACTTCTGTCCTAGCTCTCTTTTCTAAAAAAACTACTTAATTATTTAAAAATAATGTGCAGTTCTTAGGCTCTAAATGTATTGCGCCACCAGTTGTGGCGCGCGTTGAGAAACCACATACTTTTTTAGCGTATAACAATTTTATTACAAGAGAGTCGACTTTTGCGTAGAATGGTTATTTATGTCACTAGACCAAGATGTCTTTTTGGCTAAGCGTAGCATAAAAAGACACTTCATGGCCAAATGGCATATCTTCAAAGTGAGGTTAGATAAATCTGACTACCTAATGTATTTTTACGCCCTAGGCCATAAATAGGATATTTACCCAATTCGTCTAAATTATTTTTAAGTGCCTAGATCATGGACCGATTGAAGATAAATACATTTATTAACAAAATTTTTGAAATAACCAAAATACCAATTCTGCTAAAAATATGTATTTAATATTTATAAAAAAATGCACTCTAAATTAAAAAACATGTTTTAACTTATTTAACCTAAGAGTATAAGAGTAAACGTGAAAAAAATATATGTGTACTATTTCTAATTGAACACTAAATATAGCTGTCCATAATATGTTCATTATATTGTCCATATCGGGGCCAAATGGAAATGTTATTCTGGTTCCATGTTGCTTTTAAATTCATTAAAATTAGCATGTAGCATAAGCACTTTTAGAGAGAACCTTACAACCCATGGCGTTTATCAGTGGCGGCTGGTGGATTTTGGGCACACCCATATCTCAGTTATTAGACATGGGACCCACATCAAATTTATATAAGTTAATAATGACATTACATAAAAAAGTTCTGCGCAAGCAGAATTTAAATTAAAGTTTGCGAAAAGAAGTTAGTTTTTAAGTGTGCCCCTCCAGCCTCCTGCGACCCCAAATTAAGATAATTCAAATTAAAGTAGTTCTATATTTATTTAATTCACCGAAGTTTACCAACATATTTAAAATTTTATTTAAAAAAATCAAGAATTACAGGTTTTATACCATTTTAAATTTTTATTATTTCTTTTACTAAATTAAAATGTTATAAAATCTGTAATACTCGAATTTTTTTAATAAAATTTGAAATTTATCGATAAACTTCAGTGAATAAAATATTGTACCACTTTAATTTGAATTATCTTAATTTGGGGGCGCAGGAGGCTGGGGGGCACACTTTAAAACTAACTTTTTTTCGCAATTTAAATTCTGCTTGCGCAGAACTTGTCTATATAATGTCATTATATACTCATATAAATTTGATGTGGGTCCCATGTCTAATAACTGAGATATGGGTGTGCCCAAAATCCACCAGCCGACACTGGCGTTTATAGTATATTATGTATCGAGTTTGATAAACGCCATTTTATACACGAATTTAATTTAAATTAATGAGTGTATAGAAAAGTTTATAAACGAGGTGCATACTATACTTTTTCTACGACAAATACTTGATGATGATTTAAATCAAAAATTTGTATCTATGAAACAATAGGGGAATTTGTGTGTCACCGTCAAATGTCAAATTTTGTATTTTATAAACACAGATTATAAAGGTTATAAATCAAAATGTATTTCTTGAAAATTTACAGTTTTTCACAGTGAAAGTAAAGAAAATATTTTATGAGCACTTTAAAGTGGAGTCCGTGCCCGAATTTAAGTTATAGTTTACTGCCGGCGAAATTAAAAGGTCAGTACAATGTTCATATAAACTCTTCAAATATTGGCGTTGAGAAACTATTTAATAGGTACTTTTGTATTTTTATATTGAGATAATAAAATAATTTTCACATTTAGTATTATTTTACAAGAAAGGCACTTTATTTTAACGATTGTATGACATTTGACAACTGTCAACTAACTTCAGCCCTAGACTAAAAACCTGTTGCTTACTTCAGCCCGTGACTAAAGCGCCGTAAAGCCACAACTTGTCAATGTGTATTTAAAAGGTCACTTAGTGTCATGGAAATATGTACGATAAAGAGAGTTTTAAAGGTGGGAGTAAAAAAAAAATCTTTAACATATTTTTAACTAGGTCTTGGATATTTTCGGCTTTTTTATTTCCTTAAAAACCAGAGACTACTGCTTTGAAACTATGCTAAGCTTTTTTACATAAGTAAGCAATTTTGTAAACTTTTTATTTGCATTTTTTAAATTTCTGGATCAGCTTTAGCTTTAGCTTTATATTTCCCATTTACCAATTTTACATTAGCCCTAACTTAATGCGTAATGGCGAAATTAGCACATTTTTTGGTTCAGCAATGGATTTACATTTAACGTTTACCATATTCCATATTCTTTGAACATAGTGCTAAGCATCCGCTCTACTATCACACAAACATTTTAAAATCTCTTATGATATCTTAAAGCCCTAAATAATTTTTTTTTACAGTTTCATAGTTTTTGAGATGTAGGTACAGAATAAGCAACCAGAAAAGATGGAAATTTATTTCCGTTGTGTATTTTAAAGGCTTTTAAGCTTTTCGTAGAGCTGTTAATAAATAAACGATATTCACTAGAAAAAAAGGTATCAGAATTTCTATAAATAAACCCTTTATATCGCTACCAAAATAAAAACCATCTTCTTTTATGAAAAACTACTTTACCAAATTACTTTCAATTCCAATTTAGTCATTACAATTTAATGCGGTAATAAAATGAGGTCTTGATTTTTTCTGGGGTTGTAAAAATTTAACATTTTTATTATTATATTTGAACTTTGAGATGAGCTTTACTGAGATAAATTTTGGAGCTGCAGGTACTGGGAATTGTTGGCTGTGTAGCATTGGAGCAGGATAGGAAACATGGTCAGAATTTCCGGGTTTCACACTTCTTCTCTGGCCTTGATACCAATCTAAAATTTAAATAATTTTTTTTTGCAGTTGCTACAAGGAACATGTAAAGCACATGTCTTTTATTCTGAATAGGACACATTTTATTTGTATGGTAGTACTTTAATAAATACATGTATTTATAACAAAATACATCAGCAACCAGTGTCGTAGCTACCGAGGGGCTAGACGGTGCTGTGCACCGGGGCCCCCAAGCTCAGGGGGGGCTCGGACCCTGACCACCAAACCTCGTATTGAACTAAACTGCGCACCATTCAATGTGTCGCGACCAAAAATTTCGTCCTTTTTCAAAACGACATAACTTTTTTGTTTCTTGAACGATTTTATTTTGGTTTGTGATGTCTGCTAGCCCCATTCCCTGGAAATTCATGCTATAGATATGAAGCTCACGGTTCTTCAAGTAAATTTCCTACAGGGTGATATGTAAAACAGTGAAAAATTTCAATAACTTCATCCAAGCCCCGTTTGTAAAATAAATATTTTTTTCTCGTTTTTACTTTGAAATAATGAAGTATTATGTCTTACCTTAAAACGTTTTTCAAATTTTTCGAATTGGAATCTTAGCAACAAAAATATTTTTTTTCAAAAGAGTCCATTTGATGCTTTTTTGTAGGCAATACACTGAGCCTTTTTAAGATAAAAAAGATAAGATGGTGAAAGATTGTTCATTGAATAATTCTGAAAAAGCGACAAGCAACAAACTTCCATTAATTTCAGAGGAACCTAAGCAAAGACCACTTTTTCAAAATGACATTTTGAAGAAAATTTGCGAAAACTAAACCTGAACCGATATTTACGTTCGTGACATGTTTGCTTTATAATTTTGACCTCCTGATGTGATTCAGTTGTCAAATTTAAGTTTTAGATTAAACCAAAATCACCAAGAATCAAAATTCGAAAACAATTCCCGGCTGTTAAATGTCTCAATAACATGCCTTTGCCAATGCCATTTGGGGATTCATTTTTGTTTGAGTGGTTAGGATAATGTTACATAAATTACATTTATATTGCGCACTAGTGATAACTTATTACTGATGAGTACCTACCTAATTGGTAATAAAGTTAAATACAAAATTTATTTGTTTATTTTTAAAACTTTTATGCGAAGATATAATCATAATAAAAACTACAACATTCAACAAAAAAAATGTAACAAACAATAACAATAATAACTTTCAATATTTCGTTGGCCCTCCCCTAACCCGTAATAATTCTTTAACCCTCCTGAATATTCCCTAGACCAAGTTCCTTAGAAATTCCTGGGGTATGGCTTCCCATTCTTCCTGAATCGAATTTACCAATTCATCCAAATTTTCCATGAGTCCTTTCCTCTCCTTCATCTTCAGTTTCATCCTGCTCCACACATGCTCAATAGGATTCATATCCGAAAACAAAGGTGGCCAATTCATTCTCTCAATATCATGGTCCCTTAAATACTCATTTACGATATAAGCGCGATGCGGACGGGCATTGTCGTCCACCAACACCAAATTATTGGCATTTAATTTTCATCATTTGATTCTTGATTTGATCATTCAGTGACATGATAATAACGTACTAAAAATGCAAAAGACAGTAAAAAAACAGTAAAATCCAGCAATCAGATTTTATTGAGACATTTAACATCCAGGAATTGTTTTCGAATTTTGATTCTTGATGATTTTGGTTTTATCTGAAACCTAAATTTGAGAACTGAATCAGCTCAAAATTATGAAGAAAACATGTCACGAACGTAAATATCGGTTCAGGTTTAGTTTTCGAAAATTTTCACTAGTAATACCACTAGAGGTCAAATTATTTCCGGAAATTTTTTCGAGCTCATGAATATTTTGAAAATTATCCCGAGTCGAAGACGAGGGATAATTTTCTAAAAATATTCATGAGGGAGAAAAAATTCCCGGATTTAATTTGACCTTGTGTGGTATTCGGTAAGAAAATTCCACACCAAATTGTGTTTAAATAATTAAAATTTATTTTTTGATTTAACTTGACCTCGACTTGATTATTTAGTTACCATGGCAACTAAGTCAACCCCAACCTAAAAGTTATTTTAGGTTTTGTACGCCGTGGGCTGCGCATCGCTCGATGAAAAGTGTGAAACATAGCTGACTTTGCGAACCGGGGGGTACAAAATTGGATTCCCGGTGTAGAAATATACCTGTATTTGTTAACAATATCGCAAGCTTTGATCTTTTAGTGAGGTATTTTGTGAATTGTATAAATGATTGAATGGATGTTTCAAGATTGAAATTTCCACATTGTCGAATGGCGGAGGTAGTTCTTTCTGAAGCCGTGAGACGTTAAAACAAGCATATGGTCACATGGACTAGATTTCAAGCACCAAGGTTGAAAATACCGAAAATAGAAAGAAAGAAGAAGAAGAAGAAAGTTATTTCAGTTTTGAAGCTGTCAAGCGGCACGACGTAAAAAAGTGTGAAATTGTCTGCTGTAATGATCAATCATCGTGCAATGACTTATTTACCCGCATTATTAGAGGATTGTGGCTCCTTCTTGAAGAAAGAAAATTTGTTTTGAATTGTTCACGAATATTTGCATCTTAACTATTCAAAACTCAAAGTGCTAAATGGAAAAAAAGGTGAATAGAATAGTGTCTAAATATTATATATATTTCATTAGACATAGACATTTAATTTATTTCAAGTCCTGCATTTTCGCCATTAAGAAGAAAGGAGGTGTCCAACGAATATAGAAAACATCTAAACTTTGTAATGGAAATGTATCAAAATTATCATGTAAATAAATAAAAACCAGATTGTCAAAAAAATATTCTGTCATTATAAACGTCAAAAAATTTCCAGTATAATTCGCTGTTGGGTACCCACGAGGAAAAAATTTCCACTTAAATTCAACCGTTGCCATGGTGATCTATGAAAAATACACGTTTTGATTGGTTAAAAATTACAGGTGTGGAATTTTCACTAAAATGTAATTTTGAAAAAGTGGTCTTTGCTTAGGTTCCTCTGAAAATAATAGAAGTTTGTTGCTTGTCGCTTGTTCAGAATTATTCAAGAAACAATCTTTTACCATCTTATCTTTTTGTTCTTAAAAAGGCTGAGTGTATTGCCTACAAAAAAGCATCAAATGTACTCCATTAAAAAAAAAAATCATATTTTTGTTGCTAAGATTCCAATTCGAAAAATTTGAAAAACGTTTCAAGGTAAGACATAATACTTCATTATTTCAAAGTAAAAACGAGAAAAAAATATTTATTTTACAAACGGGGCTTGGATGAAGTTATTGAAATTTTTCACTGTTTTACATATCACCCTGTAGTAAATTTACTTGAAGAACCGTGAGCTTCATATCTGTAGCATGAATTGCCAGAGAATGGGGCTAGCAGACATCACCAAAATAAAATCGTTCAAGAAACAAAAAAGTTATGTCATTTTGAAAAAGGACGAAATTTTTGGTCGCGACACATTGAGTGGTGCGCAGTTTAGATAAAAATCCCACCTTTGGAATGTAAATAAAATAGGTTGCAAGACGACTTTAAGGTATTACTGTCGGTCAGAGTTACCGTTTAAAATTTTCTAAATTTTTTCATATTATTAGATTATGATTATGAGAACCAGTAAAAAGATATTGAATTTTTTGCTTTTAACATAAAGGCTTACCTATGTGAAATCACAGTTTTCATTTCATTTTATAAAAAGTAACATTTATATTCCATTCAAAATTAAAAAAATGAGAGAAATTAATGTATTTAAGGCACATAATTACTGCTTCAGATCATGTGGTAGTAATAATTGATAAATAACTGCCAAAAATTCTCTCTATTCTCCCTCTATTTTTTGATATTTACCACCTACTTCTACCTGAATTAACTAAGGCATTGACTATTCACCAATTCTGTAAAGAAATAATGAGTGCTATATTTACAGCAATGTTACTGTTCTATACAATTCCTGTCACTTCTGCAGAAGCTGAAAGATCATTTAGCAAATTAAAAATAAAATAAAAAATTATTTAAGGAATACTATAGGCCACCCTATTAAAAATGCCCTATAGAACCCATATTGATCCAGATAAGGAAACTAATATGGATTTATATGGTTCTATATGTCCTATATGGAACGACCTGGTTTACACTTTGGAATCTATATGGTTTAATATGGAATTTCATTTTAAAATGTACAACTTAGGGATTTTTATATGGATTTATCTGGTTTCTGTTTTATGTGTCTTTCCATATAGGATTCCCTATATGGTTGAATATGGAATTCCATTTTAAAATGTATATATATTTAAACGAAAATTGCATATTAAACCATATAGATTCCCCTATATGGTTAAATATGGATCTATATGGTAATAATTTTTTTCACACCCAAACCATATTGGGCCAGATAGAGCAATATGAACCTATATGGCAATCCATATAGAAATCACTTTTCTATATGGTTTTCCAGGTATGGAATTCTATCTGGTTCAATAGTGCAATGCCTGTTTAAAATTCCTATATTGAACCAGATAGATTTTTATTTTGTGTTTCCATATGGCATTTTTAATAGGGCTATTAAAAATGCCCTATAGAACCCATATTGATCCAGATAAGGAAACTAATATGGATTTATATGGTTCTATATGTCCCATATGGAACGACCTGGTTTACACTTTGGAATCTATATGGTTTAATATGAAATTTCATTTTAAAATGTACAACTTAGGGATTTTTTTATGGATTTATCTGGTTTCTGTTTTATGTGTCTTTCCATATAGTTTTCCCTATATGGTTGAATATGGAATTCCATTTTAAAATGTATATGTATTTAAACGAAAATTGCATATGTAACGAGACTCAGGGTTGGGGTAGGCGTCTAAGCCACGAAAACACTTCTCCGGGATGTACAGGATTTATTTTCAGCGTTAAAACGCTTAGTATGGTATAAGATACAGCTAAAACATTTACAACTATAAATACTGAAATACAAATATAATATTTTCGTTACCTAAGCCCAGGCCAATTTATATAGTTATCACTAATTATATCAAAGGGAGCCGTCTTGGTGCTCAACTATATCTGTCAAAATACGGTGTTGAAATGGCCGATGTCACCTTGGTGGAACCAAGAGGTCAAGGCTAGGTGCGCTCGGTTGCATATCAAAGTACAGCGCTAATAATTATTATATTTAATAATTACTATATCTAATTCTACCGTTTCACATATTAAACCATATAGATTCCCCTATATGGTTAAATATGGATCTATATGGTAATAATTTTTTCATACCCAAACCATATTGGGCCATATAGAGCTCCAATATGGTTCAATCTGAACCTATATGGCAATCCACAGACCTGTGGCAATCCATATAGAAATCACTTTTCTATATGGTTTTCCATGTATGGAATTCTATCTGGTTCAATAGTGCATTGCCTGTTTCAAATTCCTATATTGAACCATATAGATTTTTATTTTGTGTTTCTATATGGCATTTTTAATAGGGCAAGCTCGACTCTGACATTTATCGCTAATGGCAATCGAAAACCAAGCCGTATGAATCCTAAATTTAACCGATGTCATTGATACTTTTGCTAAAACTAAGGCTAGGAAAAGATTTTAAACTAAATTGTTATTTTGTTATCAGTATACTCATCAGTATAGGAGGTAGGTCTGACTTTCATATAATAACTGCATGAACCTTTTGATTTTCTTCGTTTTATAACTTAATACCAATATTATTAATTATACGTTCCTCTTAAACTCTTGACCTGTAGTCTACAGGCTGTAGAACCTAAGCGATCACTAAAGCTCACACAAGATACTTATGCACACATGTGCTTAGTAAGTAGTTTTGCTGTGCCCTGCAGTGCACGATAGAGAGCTGATGATAAACTAGACAAGGAAGAGTCTCCCCTGCCTCTGCTAGTAGCTTTGTACCTTTAATAATTATTTACGTGTCATGTCGTGTAATTTGTAGGGTGGGCGACGCAGGAGCGAACCCCATAATCAAGTGAGCCCAGTAAAGATTAATTACAAAACGTGACACGTACAAACTTTTATTTTCACCTTTAGATAACGATTTTCAAATTTGAAATTTCAATTAATGTGTCAAATGTGACATTTCCTTTCATAAATTGCTTTTCTACAAGCCTGTAAAACTTTACAGGTCTTTTATACAAGCCCGTAAAATATTACAGGTCCGTTCCCATAATGTATCGTTTACTTGGATACAAAAACAACAAAATTAACCTATAAAAGGTCATTTACCAAGAAGGTGGAAATAAAGTAAGTATATTTATATATTTATATTTGACTTGATAAAACCTAAACAGTTTAGTTAGTGCCCCCGTTTTTTTTTGCACCAGGGCCTTTAGTTACCTACCTACGCCTCTGTCAGCAACATGTTTACATTTTCTCGATGACATTTTAAACTTCTTGAAACTTTAACAAAACACACTATTTTGCGACTCGAGCAATCTAGAGGTATCGCTTTTCCACAAATAGACGTTCAATGCTTCTCTAATATTAGTTTGTTTTGTTCACAAAACAACCAGGTTCGAAACGGTCGAAAATTGCGGTTTATTTCCGACAACTTTAATTTATATTTGCAAGAATAAAAACAAAATTAAATATTATTAAATAAATGCTATAAATATATAAATGTATACATTAAAATTGTATTATTAGCACCCCGCTCCAACGTTTATACAGTTTGTGACAAAGTTACATAAGGGGGGTCTGGACCGAGCTTTACCCAATCATAAAAAACATAATATAAAAAAAAAACTTAGTGTGAGGTGCTTCGAGACTTTGTGACAACGTGTCAAAGGATTAAAATATTCAAAAATGATTTACTGTTCCTATGAAAACTTCAAAATCTGTAGTAGTGATCATAGATAATAAATCGTAGTGGACCACTACTGCAAAATCAAATTTTTAAGGGGATGTGGATATTTGAAAAATTACCTATTCCTTACTTAGATAACAGCTGTTCTGCCAACGTTGAAATGCAGTATCTCCACTATTAAGTACCTAATAAAGGAAAAAGATTTGTTTTTATTGTTATAAATTTTTTCTATAACTTAATATTGCATTTAAGAGTTCCCAGTAAGTACAAGCTAGCCGGCCCGCATACGGCCCGAATACGTTTTGCCGAATATTTCTTTAAAATAAAGTGTATTATGCATTACTCTTTTTTATTTTGTATATAAATAAAATAGTTGTAAACTTTTTATTTTTGCAATATATTTTCTAAATCCTATAACGATTTTAAACTTAGTTAAAAACAAGGAATTTTTGTTTCATATTTTTTTAACATTTGATGGCCCATTAAAACAGCAATACAAAAAATATATTCAATTGTTAACAATATTTATAGATAAATATAACGGAATTTCATAAAAGTGGCGCAGCGGTTAGACAGACCCGAGTTCACCCTGGCTGGGTCAAACATTTTTTTAATTTCAATCTACTAATTTGAATATATTAATATACATTTTTTTAGTAGAATTATAATTTTTATAATTATAAAAATTATTAGTGACTGCTTTATTGTTATGACAATTAGTCAAATAATAATAATAATAATAAGTCTTTATTTCTTATTGTCCCCAAATTTAGTTTTCAAAACTGGTGCCAGGGCCTAAAAAATACATATAAAGCTACATCCTCATATTGATGCGGTGTCAGGTTATCAAAAATTAACTTTAATTGTAAAATGAAATACTACAAAAAGTCGTAGTTTTTAATGTCGTCGTCTATTTCTAAATTATAACAAAATACAGGTATTTTCATACTTTATAACATACAAGGGCGTCGATAAGGGGTGGTAATGGGGGTAATTACCCCCCTCCCAAGATAGAAGTCCTAAGAAAAAAAATTACTAAAATAAAATGTCTCTCTTAAAACATTGTTTAAAAGATTCCATGTCAATTCTTTTACATTTTTCAACAAATTACCCGAGAAAACCTTGGGCAAATTGGGCCAACTTGAAAAGTTAATAACCTTTTTATTTATGTAACACCCGGTAACCTTTTTATTTATGTAACACCCGGTATGTTTTTTCCTAATCAAATAGCAAATTAAAAAACCATTTCGATTAATATAACTATTCCCTATACGTAAATTTAATAATTTCAGACATATTTAACAAAAAGAATACATAACTAAAACAATTTAACAAACCAACAAATTTTATTACTAATTTTTTACTAAATGTTCAACATGCCACTTATATTTAAGCATTTATTAATTCTTTCTTCTACATTAGACGTTGCTTTTCTTGACTATTCTGGGTCTAATATTAGAAATTGTTAAATATCTCTAAAATTATTAAATTTAGTTATAGGGAATAATTACATCAATCGAAATGTATTTTTAGTTTCTATTTGATTATGTAAAAACATACAGGGTGCCCTGGGTTTTGTTGGGTAATTTGTTAAAAAATGCAAATTAATTGATATGGAATCTTTTAATCAGTGTTTTAAGATTCCAAAAATTCTACCCACATTTCCGAAAACCTAATAGCAAAAAAGTTATAGGCTATTTTTGTCAAATTTTAACGAAAAAAAATATTAACTCGAAAACTATTCACTTTAGGTATAGGACATGGTACAGTAATTTTACTCAGAATGGTAAGTAGAATTTAAAAATGTAAAAATATATGGGGTATTCTATTTAAAATAATAAAGTTAATGTCACTGTGGAATTTTGTTAAAAATGTTTAAGAAAAATTGGCTGAATTGGATTATAAAAGCTTTAAAAATTTCAAATCGATATCTTTTGCCGTTCCTCAGAAACTGAAATAAATGAAATAAATAAATAATTTTAAAAATTGTCCATTTACTTAGTGAATAAATTTTTCATACAAATACACAGTCTAGCTGTTATATTATAGTCCTTCGGAGGGGACTTTAAGCCGTCGGTCCGTTCCTACCCCTAACCCGCACAAGCCATTCAGTTGGCTTATGGGACATCTTAGTTTGGATGTAAGGGTGGAACTAAAAGAGCACTTTATAACTTTATAACTTTATTATATGCCTAATACCATGAATAACATTTTATTGGATCGCACTTAAAAAAAATGACGTGATCTGAAAAAACGCCGAGACACGGGTATCATTTTTTTAAGCCTATTTTCAAAATCTATAGGAATTATTTATGGGAGGGAAAAAAATACACAGTCTAGCTGTTATATTATGTGCCTAATACCATGAATAACATTTTATTGGATCGCACTTAAAAAAAATGACGTGATCTGAAAAAACGCCGAGACACGGGTATCATTTTTTTTAAGCCTATTTTCAAAATCTATAGGAATTATTTATGGGAGGGAAAAAAATCGTAGGTACTATGTAATACAATACAATTATACATTATATAAATATCCCGATCATTATAGTAATAGTCATTCTCTACTATACTTTTTAATAGTAAATATTTAGTAAAATTACCATTATTTTTAACAGTGTAGGGCATTTTTTTAAAATGCTTTATATAGCTATAGCTATTCCATTAATCTTCAGACAAATTTATTTAATCCATTATACAAATTTAGTAAAATGTATGACTTTTCAAAAGTTGTCACCATTTAACAAAAAGCGTAAAACTGTTTTTTTTACGACCACTATGTAAAAGTCACATTTCGTATTGGCATCGTTGCTTAGAAAATTAATCTTTTCATTGGCAAGGCAAAACACGACATTTCTGTGTGAAAAGTGACAGGCCTGTATGAAAAGAAATTGACAGCATCGTGACATTCGTTTCAAAATTTGTATTGTATTTGGATATGTATGTTTAAATATCATTTAAAACACAATTAATTGTGTTTGTATAATAAATTATAATTTTTAGTGCCTTTATTTAAATTAAGAAGGTAAGTTTATTGATTTTAAGTAATTTATACCTTAAAAAGATTAAACATGAAAGTAATTTTAACAGCTCTGCCGTGCTTAATGAAAAGGCCGTAACCAACAATTTTGCGATTGTTGGTTTATGGAATTTTCTACTAGAACAATTCATCCTGCGTCTATCCCCGGTACTCAAAAAACCGTATCTATATCTATACGGTTTTTTGAGTACCGGGGATAGACGCAGGATGAATAATTATTGTTCTAGTAGAAAATTGCTTTAAACCCAAAATCGCAAAATTGTTGGTTACGGCGTTTTCATTATAATGCTTATAAGCACGGCAAAGCTGTCAACCACGTTTTTAGGTTATTTTGTTTTGTATTTGAATATAATAAAAAATAAAAGGGTCGTAGAAAAAACATTGTGTTTAACTTGTAAGAAAAGCTTTCTTTAAGCTCGTGTTAATGCACACTTGGCCTGACGGCCTTGTGAGCAACTTAAACACATGAAAAAGTCGCTTTTCAATATTTGTAAAACAAATAACTATTGTTTACTATCAATTGATTTCTAACGCTGCAGAATGCCAATTCATTAGTCGGCATTTATAAAATTCACAAATAACGAAATTTAAAAAAATCATCAAACGATAACGATTTGAATTTCTCGTTATCGACAGTATCAAAATATTGTTTGTGGCTAAAGATTAAATAAGAAAAAAGCCGAGTTTCTGTAAAGACACTGCAAATTAAATATATATTGTTTGAAACTCCCACAAATTTGCCCAAAATGCCGATTTTTTTTTCAAAATCATGTTCATTTCGTTTCCATTCATTGAAAAAATTTAAATATATTTATATCATATCCGGATGATTCGGATTTCATCTGCCGCTGCAGTGACAAATTCGCGGAGTTGTTCTAATGTGTCAACTTCGCTTTGGTACACTAAACTGTTCATGTGAAGGGCGTCGATAAGGAGGGGGGTAATAGGGGTAATTACCCCCCCAAGATAGAAGTCCTAAGAAAAAAATTACTACAAATATAATTTATGAATGCAAGTCACCCTTTATGAATAGTTCTTAAAGTGTGGCATATTAAAAGAAAAATAAAGATTTGGCTTCGGGCTTCTACAGGTGAAGAAAGACTAGTAGGATTAGCATTGTTACATGTAGATAGTGATATAAAAATAAATACTGATAAGGTTTTATATCCTTTTGCAAAAATGAAAAAAAGACATTATAACTTTATAATTTGAATTTTTTATTTAAAAAGACTTAGGTACTTAAAAAAGAAGATATGTTTATGTATATAGTTGAATCTCGATATAACGAGTACGCGATATAACGAAAATCCCGCTATAACGAGCTAATCGCTGGTCCCTTCAATTATTGAATAGTCCCCTTTGCTTTTTTTAAACTGTCACGAGTTGTCATCAAGACAATAGGTATAGTGTCAGTTAAAATTTTTCTATTTTACCAATTCTTGTTATGGCACCAAGAAGAAAAGCGTTGTCCTTAGAATACAAGGTTCAAATACTCAAAAAAATAGATGACGGTATGAAGAAGGCAGATATCTGCCGCGAAACTGGCTTGGCTAGTTCGACACTTGCGACAATCATCAAAAACAAACACAAAATTTTATTGGGAAGTGAAACATTTTCGTCAAAAGTGAAAAAGATGCGACCCTCAAAGAATCCGGAGATGGAAAAAGTATTGGTTAAATGGTTTTCCTCTAATCGTGCTTCCAATGTACCAATTAGTGGCTGTCTTGTTAGGGAAAAAGCCCTAAACATTGTTGAAACAATCGATAATTCCCCAACTATTAAATGTTCCGTGGGGTGGCTTAATAGGTTTAAAAAAAGACATAATATCGGGTGTGCAAAGATCTGTGGGGAAGCTAAAAGTGTGGACAAAAGGGCCGTTGAGGACTGGTTAAAAAAATTTGCAGTTGCAAGTATTGGTTACAATGAAAAAGATATTTTTAATGGAGATGAAATGGGGCTATACTACAAACTAACACCTGACAAAACTTTAAGATTTAAAAATGAACCGTGCGTTGGAGGAAAATTGTCAAAGGAAAGAATTACTGTCTGGGTGTGCGCGAACATGACCGGTACTGATAAAAAGAGGCTTTTTGTAATTGGAAAATCAGCTAAGCCCCGATGTTTTAAAGAAGTCCAAAATCTACCTGTAGAGTACAAGGCCAACAAAAAAGCGTGGATGACAGCGAAATTGTTTAAAAAAGAACTTCTTCACTGGGATAAAGAACTAGTTAGAACCAAGAGACGCATCCTTCTTATTGTTGACAACTGTACAGCCCATCCACAGTTAAAGAAAGAATTAAAAAATATCAAATTATTCTTTCTACCACCCAATGCATCGTCTGTTCTTCAACCTATGGATCAGGGAGTTACGTTCATTGAAAACGCAATATAGAAAACTTTTATTAAAGCGCATAATTGAAAGGTTGGAAAATGATATAGATGTTATGCCTAAGACTACTGTTCTTGATGCAATTCTTTACGTAAATGAAGCTTGGTCACTTGTTTCGGAAGAAGTAATTCGTAACTGCTTTAGGCATTCTGGCTGGCTTAATACCGACTTTGAAGCTGAAGATGAGATTCCGTTAACAGAGTGGATTCTTCGCCAAGATGTTTCACTTAGCGAAGAAATTGATATTGATGAATTTGTCGCCATTGATGATCATTTAGCTACCAGTGCCATTCCAACGTCTGAAGAAATGATTTCAGAAATCATTAATAATAGTCCAATAGTAAGCAGCGATGAGAGTAGCGATGAGGGAAGTGACAGACAAGATATAGAAGAAGAAATAACGGTGCGAGAAATTGGCGAGGACAGAGGGTTAGCTCCAACTAGTCAAGAAGTGAATGCAGCAATTTTAACAATTAGGGGCTTTCTTGAAAATCATGGCCGAGATAGCAAAGAAGAGCTGCTTGAGATATTGGGTCAGCTTGAAAATGGCATCCACAACATTTGAAACTAGTTAATGCCTCCATTAATTTTTTTTGTTGTATTTTATTGGTTCTGTTAGTAATTTCTCCTAAATAAAAATACTTGTTTACCTTCTACCCCCTGGTTAGGTAATGAAGACTACCTATATTTAGGTAGTCTTCATTATTTAACCAGGGGTGAGATAGACAAAAGCTTTAACAAAATAAATTAGTTAACGAGTAGTAACTCTCTACCTATAGTGTGATTAAATTATAACGACAGGGGTATGCAGAGAGTACCTATGCAGATTGTGCGTAGTGAGTTGAAAGAACGGAGTGAAAGTAGAAAAAAATATGTTACATGAGGATAGAAGAGGAGTGCATTGGATAAAAGAGGTACAGGGAAGAGTAAGGAAACTGGGAGGAGAGCAGGAGTAAAGAGGGGACGGGGATTATTTAAGTTTATTTAACTTTGTAATTTTGTGTTTGTTTATGGATGTTATTTGAGGAGGTGCACTCCAAAACTCGGCTTATCCATATTAGTTGTTTTTGAGCAAAATGTCAAAAACCTTACACGTGAGTACTAACGCATATCAGGCCTACAGAATACTTTAAAAGAAATAAATAGGTATAAGTATAAAATTTATATACCTTGATCAATAATTGAGGTATAGCTCTAATTTGAAATAATTTAAAATTACATACGTATAAGCCAGTTCTGGCATGATATAACCTATAGATAAGGCCACAATCCACACAACAAGGTCTGTTCGATCTCGTAGTAAAAATACTAAAAATCACTGCAACACTGCACATCATACGATGGCGGCCATTTTTGTTGTTTACAATTCTTGTGTTTTGGGTTTGTACAGATTAATAATTGTTTTAAACGTTGTGTTTCTTACAGAGACTTGCAAGCCTTAAAAGAGACTTCAAAGTGGTAAGAACAATCATTTTACTCCTCTTTTGTAAAAAATAAACCTATCAGGGGCCCTGATTCAGGGCTGTCAAATGTCAATTTGAAGGTTAATTTAAGGTTATTTTATAAGATTTATTTTTTACAAAAGAGGAGTAAAATTATTGTTCTTACCACTTTGAGGTCTCTTTCAAGGCTTGCAAGTCTCTCTGTAAGAAACACAACTTTTAAAACGATTATTAATCTGTACAAACCCAAAACACAAAAAATTTAAACAACAAAAATGGCCGCCATCGTATGATGTGCAGTGTTGCAGTGATTTTTAGTATTTTTACTACGAGATCGAACAGACCTTGTTGTGTCGATTGTGGATAAGGCAAGTTTTGGAACGATAGTCAATTTGTAAATGAATTTTGAATGGAATAAGGTAAGTTTTAGAATATTATGAACTTTTCAGGGTGTGGGGGGATACATGTTAAATGTACAGACACCACTAACTCATTTTTATTAAAAAGTGGATAAGCCCACAATCCACACAACAAGGTCTGTTCTATCTCGTAGTAAAAATACTAAAAATCACTGCAACACTGCACATCATACGATGGCGGCCATTTTTGTTGTTTACAATTTTTGTGCTTTGGGTTTGTGCTCTGTTTATACAGATTAATAACACAGCCACACAAAAAAAAAAAAAAGTCAGATACTTTTTACGAGACATATGTATTTCTATGTATTTTGACTCGCTGAATCCGAATCCGAGGTCAAAATAGGACCTTTCACGATTGGTTTTCGACATAACCTCAAAAAACCGGTTTTTCAAGTATGGAATGGCGAAACAAAGTTTCATTTTAGATTTCAAGCTGCTGAATTCATATATAGTATCAGTTTTGTGATATGACAAGAAAATCTAGAACATAACCTCAAAACATAATTGTCTGAGCAGTGCTTTGCAGGACTGAGTGAGATTTGTGTACTTTCAGGAATCGAATCCGATATGTGAGTCGAGCTGGTGTTTGTTCGTTTTGCAGTAAGTGAATTTTAACTTCTTCCACAGTAGCACATCCTTTCGGTGATAAATCAGCGAAACTTCTAGTAGTTCATCAGACAGTCTCTAGATAACACAGCAACACACAAGAAAGTTTGCAACTTCTGTTGAGATGGTATTACGATTCAATTATGAATTTCCGAACTGGAGTGTTTCTCAATTTTTATCTATCTGATAGAATTCAATATCCAGTGTCATTAACTACTACTGCACTAGGTACTGGAAGTGATGACAACTGCTCTGAAAAGAGATGTGTAGAATGATTCACCTTTCAGCCTAGTCAGTAACGAAGCCAGCGAAGGCGCGCTGCCCTGTAGGGGGACGTTAAGGTGTGAGAATGAAGCTGTAGTGTGTCTGGCGATAAGTTGACATTGTCCTTATCAAAGCCAGAAAGCCCTCATACTTAGCCCTGGGGAGGTATGAGGGTTATCACCCCCAGGACAGTGGACTCGCCTGCGATCGGGCCAGGATCTTTAACGTGGTTCCAAAAACAAAAAACATAAAAAAACACATATTTGTGAAAACAATCAAAATCAATTTTGTTATATTTGTACGAAATATGAGATCCCAAAACATCGGAAGAACATTACCGTAAAAATTCAGGACATGTATGTAAAATACTTCAATATTAAGTTTCATCATTCTACACATCTCTACAGAGCAGTTGTCATCACTTCCAGTACCTAGTGCAGTAGTAGTTAATGACACTGGATATTGAATTCTATCAGATAGATAAAAATTGAGAAACACTCCAGTTCGGAAATTCATAATTGAATCGTAATACCATCTCAACAGAAGTTGCAAACTTTCTTGTGTGTTGCTGTGTTATCTAGAGACTGTCTGATGAACTACTGGAAGTTTCGCTGATTTATCACCGAAAGGATGTGCTACTGTGGAAGAAGTTAAAATTCACTTACTGCAAAACGAACAAACACCAGCTCGACTCACATATCGGATTCGATTCCTGAAAGTACACAAATCTCACTCAGTCCTGCAAAGCACTGCTCAGACAATTATGTTTTGAGGTTATGTTCTAGATTTTCTTGTCATATCACAAAACTGATACTATATATGAATTCAGCAGCTTGAAATCTAAAATGAAACTTTGTTTCGCCATTCTATACTTAAAAAACCGGTTTTTTGAGGTTATGTCGAAAACCAATCGTGAAAGGTCCTATTTTGACCTCGGATTCGGATTCAGCGAGTCAAAATACATAGAAATACATATGTCTCGTAAAAAGTATCTGACTTTTTTTTTTTTTTGTGTGGCTGTGTAATCGTTTTAAACGTTGTGTTTCTCATAGTAAGCCCTAAAAGAGTCCTTAAAGTGCTGAGAACAACCATTTTACTCCTATTGTAAAAAATAAACTTTATTCTATCAGGGCTGTCATAAAACTGTCAAATGTCAATTTTAAGGTTAATGATTTCAGAAATCATATAAAAGAGGAGTAAAATGGTTGTCCTTAGCACTTAAAGGCCTTATTTGAGGCTTACAAGTGCCTCTGTAAGAAACACAACGTTTAAAACAATTATTAAACAGCACAAACCCAAAGTACAAGAATTGTAAACAACAAAAATGGCCGCCGTTGAACTCTGTGCAGTGTTGCAGTGATTTTTAGTATTTTTAGCATGAGATAGAACAGACCACAATCCACACAACAAGGTCTGTTCTATCTCGTACTAAAAATACAAAAAATCACTGCAACACTGTACAGTTTATCGGCGGCCATTTTTGTTGTTTACAATTTTTGTGCTTTGGATTTGTGCTCTGTTTATACAGATTAATGTTGTGTTTCTCATAGTAACCATTAAAAGAGTCCTTTTACTCCTCTATTGTAAAAAATAAACTTTATTCTATCAGGGCTGTCATAAAACTGTCAAATGTCAATTTTAAGGTTAAATTATAACCCACAAATTAACCTTCAAATTGTCATTTGACAGCCCTGATAAAATAAGGTATATTTATTATAAAAGAGGAGTAAAATGGTTGTCCTTAGCACTTAAAGGCTTTATTTGAGGCTTACAAGTGCCTCTGTAAGAAACCCAACGTTTAAAACAATTATTAAACAGCACAAACCCAAAGCGCAAGAATTGTAAACAACAAAAATGGCCGCCGTTAAACTCTGTGCAGTGTTGCAGTGATTTTTAGTATTTTTAGCATGAAATAGAACAGACCTTGTTGTGTGGATTGTGGATAAGCCGAGTTTTGGAATGGACTTTCGGTATTTCGTTTGAATTTATTAACATTCTTTTAAATAAAATATATGCAATTTTTTGTGGCCTGTTTTATTTATTAAATAAACACTGTACAAATGTATTTGCTTAACTTGTCAATTATAGAGACAGACAGTTACAGAAATTGTGTTTGTGTCGCCTAGTATTTTGAAAATGAAGTTTTGAATATAACCAACAAAAAATATGATTTTTTTGGACATATAATGACATTTATGACTTAAAATTAAATAGTTCCGATATAGCGAGATTTCGATATAACGAATTCCCCTTGCGTCCTCGTTATAGCGGGATTATATTATATATATATATATATATATATATATATATATATATATATATATATGTATATGTAAATATATATTTAGTTTTGATACCTTATAATGCTTTTCCCCAATATACAAAAGCAAATAAACAATAAGGAGTTTTGCAAAATTATTTTTCTTATATTTTACCCCCCCCCCCAAAAGAAAAAAATTATCGACGCCCTTGATAAAATTATTATTATTATACGTATTATATTTTATGATTTCGCAACAACCATTTTACGATTTTCAATTTTAAAAAGATTACCAAAAATCCTGCATATTTATTTAACTTAAAATTTCTAAACACAACCCTTAATAAAATAATATACAGTTAATATTAGACATGGTTTTTAAAATTTTAAGTTTAAGAAGATTTTTAAAAGATTATAATTATCGTAAAAAGCTTATTTATGAATAATTACACTATGTAACATGATATTTGTTTATCTGAATTTTATTACACAAATCATAGTAAGCCATGCCCCCGATTATGTAACATACATTTGTTTTTTAAAACTGTCAATTTTTCAACGACAGCTGTCAGATTGTGTTGATGGCTTTGAGTGTCATTAGGGGACATCCATTCATTACGTGAGGCATTTTTCTGATAATTTAGACCCCTCCCTTCCCCTTTGTGAGATGTGGTAGACGCCCCTATCCTCAAGTAAGATTTTGGCCATTAAACTTTCTTTGTGGACAACATGTAAAAAAAAATGAATAATTTTTTTTAACAAAATTTTAAATGAGGTTTCCTTGGTAACCACAAAAGAGAAAATTATACTGACCTTGTCAAAGTTTTATTAGGAAGTTTTAAACAAATGGGATGCCGCATGTCGTTTCATTCGCATCTTGACTTTTTCCGTGAAAATCTGGTAGATGTCAGCGAAGAACATGGAGAAAGATTCCATCAAGATATTCGGGCAATGGAAAAGTGATAACAAGGAAGGTGGGACGCGACAATGTTGGGTGACTATTTTTGGAATCTACTTCGGGAAGAAAATGCATCATATAAAAGAAAAAGTCGTATTAAAATTCATTTTTGAGCCAAGATTTAAAATCTATGTTAAGAAAATATTTTTATAGATTGTAGGTATGTTTTGTTAAAATAATAATTCTGAGTTGAATTTCTTGCCATTTCTTGTCAAATTTTTTTTGTTTTTGATAAAACTGGGTTTTATTATATTATATAAATACCCCTTGAAAAAATAAAAACTTATCACTAAATTTTTTAAATTAAGTTAAAATCCAATAAACAAAACAAAAATCAAATTTTGTTACATAGTGTTATTATTTAAATGTAGAAATAAAATTTTAAATATAATAAACTTGGTTTAATTAGTTTAATAAGTTTATCCTATAAAAGTGGCATATCTATAGATACCAAAACTAAACTAAACTAAACTAAAGTAAATTTTTACGCTTGTTTTAGTGTCTAAAATTTCATTTAATGACACTAGTGGAATAGTGGATTACTTTTAACCCTAGTGTTAAAAATAAACTGTTGCTATTTAAATACAAATTATTTTTTAATTTGATAGAATGGGTATTTATTTTTTTGTTCATTTTAGTGTCTGGTGAGCGTGTTAAAAGTGTTATTTTATTCGAATGGTTGGATCTTTTGCTATAGCGAATGCAAGCGAGTACAAGTACAAGCGTATACTCTTGTTATCCAATTTTCCTTCTCACAAAATAAAATGACTCTTTTATCACTAACATCATAAATAACTATTATTTTTTATTAACTTCTTTAACAAATTGCTTTTAAATATTTTTCAATTAATTAAATTAAATATAATATTAAAAATAACAAATATATATATTATTAAATATATATTAGGTATATATTTTATTTACCCCTTCATTCACAAGCTGCGACTTTCACGGGCTGAAGTTAGGAATAGTGGTTTTTGGGCATTTCAGTCACGGGCTGACGTGAGCTTTATTATAAATTAGGGAAAAGTAAGATTAAATCCGTTTAAAGTTGACAATATCAAATGTTTTATAAATAAAATTGGCTTTAAATTATTTGTGTTCGTCGTAGATAAAGTATAGTAACTCGTTTTATAAACTTCTCTAGACACTCGTTTTTATTAATCACTCGCTCGCAAGCTTTGCTCATGTCTAATAAAACTCGTAACTAAAATAGCGTTTATAAAACTTGATACATAAGTAATATATTATTATTATATAATTTAAAAAATTAAAATTAAGCTACTAAACATAAACTTTTTTTAAATTTTAGATGATTATTAATTTATGCTTTTAAATTTTTATAAACTGATGTTTGTAAATGTCTTCTAAATAAACTAAATTTAAAAATTTAAACTTACCAAATATCCAACTTTTCGCGGCACTCTCACTACCAAAAAATGTCAAAATAAAAAACAGTCACTCAGTCCGCAAAATGTAAAAATGTATCCAGTTAATAAAACAGTGGTTGAAAAATTGCGACCCGTTCGTAATGCGCACCAGTTGAATTCGACGGCCGGGTTTATCTTTCGGTGGCGGCTACCTGTTGCGAGCGTCGAAGTCGGCGTCCGAATACGGAGACGCTCGACGTCGAGAGAGGCTGCCTGCCGTCAACGACGCCCAGCGTTGCCACGTCTACCGACGGCATTGGTGGCGGCGGCATTGGCGGCCCAAAACTGACACACATCTCGCGGCGGTGTAACCTTATTTCGCGAACGTTTAATGGAGCGATAAAGAGAGATGCTTTCTTGCCCGCTGACAGCTCCAGATCATGTCTTGACATCTAGTTTAAGGAAGCTACATAATCAATGTACAAGATTCATAGGGGCTAATTCTAAATTAAAAATAAAATTAAAATATAATAATTTATATTAAATACAGCTTGTCTCGAAAAACCTATGGAAAAGTTAGTTTAAGTACAAAAAAATTATAAGTAGTTTTTAAGTTTATGTTTATAAAAATAATTTTTATTTTTTTTTATTTTAATATTTTAACTTTTCTGCAGATGGCTTGTTTGTTTTGTTTTCATAGCAACCGTTTTTAAAAACGGCCGAAATACCACCACTTTTTTGGCCGTTTTCGGGGTACCCTCTATTATACAGGGTCTATGTATGAAAAAAACTGGAAAAAAGTTTCCATATAGATGTATTCAAAAATTCATCCCGCGACCAAAATTATTAAATGATTTAATAAATATTATAAATTTATTATAATAATAAAAAGTAAATGCTACAAAAAATTAAAATAATTACCTAATACAAATAATTAGTAATTATTACATGTGTAGGTAACCTGAAATTATGGAAAAATTTTCACAGATAATTATCTTGAAAAGATTAGGATCGTTTAAATTACGTAGCTCTTTGTTATACAATGTATTATACATAGGTACATATGTATAAATCTTAAAATTATTATTATAAATTTATACTTTTTTCTGAGGCTTCTCATTACCAGCAACAAACTGTTCTACATGGATTGGATCTATTGGATCTATAGGATTAAGACTTTTTCACTGTCAAAGTGACTTTATTATCTTCCAAATATTGAATTGTGCAATAGACACAATAAATATAAAACTATTGTGTCAGCCTTTATCTCCATTGTTGGTTCTTGTAGTCCCCTCTTTGGCAATAACAATTCTATTTGTGATTTTGAAATTTCGGATGTCGTCCAATTCGGGTCTTATAATGGTTTACAATATCAGCCAAATCCAATCCCAATCCAACACAACTCAAATCCAAATCCTCAAATATTTTTTGTTTAAGTTCTTAAATGTATGTAGCCGTTATGAGGAATTTTAATACAAAAAAATGCAAATTTAACTTTAATTCAACATTTATTAAATACCTATATTAACAAATCTGCAATAGATTGTCGCGCGACTTTATGGTGGAAAAAGTTTCTTAGAGCGAAATAGGGATGGCAGAAGGGGATCAATTGCGTGGCCACCACGCTTGGCAGATTGAAATATGTTAGATTTTTTTATGAGGATATCTAATACATTTAATTTACCGAAAATATGTATACGCTAAAGAAGTATCGCTAGTAGCGCCACCACACCGAAAAAAATAATGTAGTTGAGTTAACGTTTGCCTAAATGTCATTTTTGAAAATGTTGTTTCATCAAAAAACCTATTGGATTTATCTATATTTTGGTGTCAAAGCAATAGTCAGAGTTTGTCAAAGTTTATTTGTTCATTTGACAGTTAAAATATTCATTTTACATAAACTAATTTTTTGAACTAAAATGTTTATCCTATTTTGATTAAATAGCTGGAATTGGTTGAATCAAATACTGAAATTTTTAGGATTACCTAAAAAAACTATTAAATTAACGTTTAGTTGCTCTTTAACTATGATTTCGCGAAAGAATCGAACGATTTTGGGGTATTTTTTTATAACACATCTCAGATTTTTTTTATATTTTAATATTGTGTTTATACATCTAATTCCAACCTAAAACTAAAATTTTTCTTTTATCTGACCTAAACTTTGGCTCCCAGAGACCATCTAATTTTACCTTTCGCAAAAAGCCATAATTTCATTATATTAGCATAATTTTTTTATTAAAATACTGAATGTTTTGAGATGTGGTCCATAAATGACCCTTATTAGTACCTACAATTCTACCAAAAAAAAAATTAAATTTTTTACATATAGGTGGCGCTGCAATTTTTTCTTCTTCAAAAATAGACGTTTTTTGAGGACCAAAAACTCTCTTAAGCAACAATGCTCAAAAAAACTAAATAGTATACCAGATAATATACATATTCCTTTGTAATTTGATATATAAAAATTTACTTGCAAATGATGTTGCCGCCCGTAAAGCCAACTTAAAGTTTTGTTTACCGCATTAAAAAAAATTGAATTACACTTACAACTTTATTCTTATTTATTAACTAAGGAATTCCAGGAGATTACTTTTATTGGTAACAATAACACAGCAAAAAAAAGTTTTATTTTTTCACACCCAGGGGGCGCTGCAGCCTTTTTTATTTAAAAACTATATAGCATTTCAGATAATATAGTTATGTATTCCTTTATTATAAAGAATTACGTATTCCAATATTTATTTAATAGGTTTGTTCTTTATTTTATTTATTATGTTTTTCTTTATTATTATTATTGATATTAATATTTCTTTATTATTTAACATATAACAATTTATCTGCAAGATTTGCATATATTAAATAATAAAGATATATCCTAATAATTATTATAATAATAATAATTATTACCTTTACATTAAATTTTAAACTTGTTGGGCTCTAAGGGGTATATTCGCTAACTTTTTAGTTATAAATAACCCTGGTTTATATCCTACTGGCTGGTTCAAATCTCTAGAGCGATTCTCAGAATCAGTCTAGATATTTTAACCAGGGTTATTTATAACTTAAAAGTTACTTATGCCGCAAAGGAACTACTTTAAAACTGATAAAGCTTCAAAAAAACTTCCGCTTCTGGGCTAATTTCTTCAATTTCTTCCGGCAAATTTTTAAATTTTCTTTTTCTATTTTTGCTTAACCTTCTATCTGACGATAATCTTGATAATAAGCCGCGTATCTGATTAGGATGCATATACTCGTTTGAAGAAAACTAAAATTTGCCATTTACTTCATAATTTTGTAAAGCTGTTGCTATATATTCAGGCGTATATTTAATTTTAGTTTTTTCAGCTTCTTCAAAAAGGTTGCCAACAAAATCTTTTTGTTTTTCATTAAAACGTGATTTTTTAATTTTGCGCCTTCCGAACCCTTTTGCATATACTCGAAAAAACGTATTTTTATCTTCTTCATTTGGGCATATATTGACGGTAGATATTGTTGAACTAGTTGCAGTTAAAAAAAACATCTTTTTGTTTTAAAAATTCAATTCTAGCAACATCACCTATAGTTTGTCTAATTTCAGGAAATTTATGATTTTGAAATTTAAGGTGGTTTAGAAGATCATCTTTATTTTCAAAAACCCTACTGCAAAGTAATTCGTCGCACCTATATTTAATTGCTTTTAAATTATTTAGATTTTCCTTTTGTCGACTCGATGATGTCCAAGGAACTTTTATGTTTACTCCAGAAGAAAATTCAATTCCTAGAATTTTGATTTACTTAAAGAAAATTTATTAACTTTGCGTACCTTTAAAAGCATGATATTTTCCCTCTCCAATTTCAACTTTTGTAATAACGGCAAAATTTTAAATGTTATTATGGTTACCGTTTGACAGTAACTGTCAACTGTTGGGGTAACTTGATTCCCAGCCTATAGGCTTGACTTTAGTTTAATTTTAAAGTACGATAATAAAGAATGCTTTGCCTCTCGAAATATACTAAAATATATTTAAACAAATGGTCATATTACTATTACTATTACTATAGAGTCACTGAAATACTTGTTACCATTTGTAATTAAAATTTCTTTGGTTTTGTTACCTTTTGTCCGCATACAACAATAAAAGCGAAAAAAGGCGTTTATATAACAATATGCGGGTACGTGCACTAGTTATAATTTTAATCGTCCCTACAAAAGGCATTAATTATTGCAAATAAATTTTTATATGTCAAACAATAAAAGAATATCTATATTGTCTGATACATTATAAGTAATGTCATTAGTTTTTTAAGCAATGTTGCTTAAGTAACTTTATGGTCTTTATAAACGTCTATTTTTGAAAAAAAGGCTGCAGCGCCCCCTGTATATAAAAAAATAAAACTTTTTTTTGTTGCGTTTTAGTAACCAATAAAAGCCATCACCTGGAGTTCCTTAGTTTAAAAATAAGGATAGAGTTGAAAGTGTAATTCAATTTTTTTTAATGCGGTAGACCAAACTATAAGTTGGCTTTACGGGCGGCAACATCATTTGCAAGTAAATTTTTATATGTCGAATTATAAAGGAATATCTATATTATCTGGTATGCTATTTAGTTTTTTTAAGCATTGTTGCTTAAGAGAATTTTTTGTCTTCAAAAAACGTCTACTTTCGAAGAAAAAAAAATTGCAGCGCCACCTGTATGTAAAAAATTAAAACTTTTTTTTGACAGAATTGTAGGTACTAATAGGGGTCATACATGGGCCAAATTTCAAATCATTCAGTATTTTAATAAAAAATGTATGCCAAAATAATGGAATTTGGCCTTTTTGTGAAAGGCAAAATTAAATGGTTTCTAGGAGCTAAAGTTTAAGTCAGATGAAAGAAAAATTTTAGATTTAGTGTTAAATTGGATGTATAAACAAAATATTAAAATTAAAAAAAAATCTGAGATGTGTTGTAAATCGATCGTTCGATTCTTTCGCGAAATCATAGTTAAATCCAAAACATTAAATTTGTTCATTTAACAAATTGTTTATGTTACTTTAAAATTTGTTAATTCTGCATTCATAAAATTGCCGTGAAGGGCGCTTCGAACACCCACGCCACGTCATTAGACGGTGTTGATCACGTGATGTTCTTACATCTCGCCTCAGTTGGCTTACGATGGGAGTATATAAGCTCAGGTAGCCGTTTGTTTTCGGTGTGTTCCACAGTGGAACGTCCACTACACCGACACTGATTATCAGTGACTGATAAGACCCTCAATATAGGGGGAATCAGCTGTCTGTCTGTAGGTATTTGAAGAAGGTGGAACGCACTCAAAACAAAAACTCTGGCGAGGGAAGGTTCAATTATTTCTCTTTATAATAATTCCATAATTTTGTTTTGAATACCAACCTTTAAAGAATGTTACTTTTACATTTTCAGAATGTTAACCGAACCCAATTAACCCAACATTAGCTCAAATTATTTATTTTAACATTTTATTAGTGTTAATTGAATATGCTAAAAAGGTTACTCCGACATATCAAGAATGTTTAATTAACCTGATTGCAGATTAGAACAAATATTCTCATTTTGTTCATTTGACTAATATTTGTTGTTCAATTAAACAATACAATTTGACATTTATAGATGGTTAAGTAAACGTGCAAAAACCATTGCTTGTATTTAAAGTGCATAAATAGTTGAATTAATATGTTTTTTGTTGTTTCAACAGCTTATTTTTTTCAGTGCACTCTGCTGTTATCATCGTAACAAAAGTAGAACTTTTAATAATCAGCTGTCCAACACTTAGGTTACATACGAGTGTTTTTGAGAATAAAGCCGGAAAATGTTAAAAAATATCGGAAAAAAAACGTGGATCGATTTGTTGTGTTGTTGGGTGTATTTTGAAAGGAAATCCTGGGTTGAGTTTTTACCGGTTTTACAATAAACAGTGTTAATCTGAATGAAGAAATAAATTGCATACAGTTTCTGTAAATATAAATTGTACCTATTAGATACAATAAATACACATTTTAGTTGTGATTAACGTGAAAAGTGTAAACATTTCAATTCAGTAAAAATCGTCAAACAAATAAGTCGTCTAAATTACCATTATATTATGTATTATATATAATTATATGTTGCCATGAATTCGTAGGTATATTTTGTTGTTTAAAATGCAGTTGTCGGCGTTTTTTAGAGAACTCAAATATAAAAATGATTGATTTTAAGGTTATCTTTGTGCAAAAATTATTTTTTACTAATTTATTAAAAATGTCCAAACTTAAATATAAAGTATACTATAATACCTAATAAGGTTAAGTTATCATTAGTTAATTCTGCACAAACAAATGTACTTACCGAATTGGATTCTTTGGCAAAACATGAAAATGCAACGATTTAGTTCTTGAATTTTATTTACAATTAAAAACACAATATTTCACCATGATCCCTTTGATAAAATACACACACTAACGTAACTATATAAGCATTTAAGCGTTGAGTTTCTTAATCCATAATATAAGGAAAAATCAATCAAAATCGAGTACTAAAAAAGTTTTTTAATTTTTTCCTTGCAACGTAAAACACAAATAACGTGCGCTATTAAGCTGTGCAATTGAACAAAATTTGTCGAGTTAGACTTCTGCCTTCCTCTCTTTTGTAAAAAAAAACTACCTATTTATTTTAAAATGCTTAAAGTGCTTTAAATTTATTGTTGACAATTCTTAAATTCACGCAATGCATTCTAAGTCCACCAGATGGCGCGCGCGTTGCGAAAATCCGATACTTCTGTATATAGTCGCGTGGCTGTATAAATCATTAACGTTGACAGTTGGTAAATGTTTTCTTTTACGATGAAAATAAAATTTGATTTTTAATAACAATTATTTGAAATAAAAAATAAAAATAAAATTTAATCGTGTAATATGGGCTTTGCATCAGTGTCGTCGGTAGTTGTCAAATTTGATAATAGCTGTCAATTGCAATATCAAAAATGCCACCCCACTTAACAGAGGGTCAGAGGTCCAAGGCAATAGCTAAATTAGAAGAAAATTGTTCTTTAAGTGACGCGGCTGCAGATTCAAATGTCAGTAAAAGCTACATATTTTATGTCAAGAAACGTTAGCAAGAACAACAAAGATTGAGAAGACCCATCAGGCTGGGTGTAGGTAAAATCTCCAACGAAAATGAAGACAATGCTCTTGTCGCACATATTAGGCAAAATCCTTTCAATAGCGCAGTTAAGGCCCGAGAAGATACAACATTTCAGGATCTCTTCGAACAGCTCGAAAAAGATTGAAACAAGCTGGCTTAAAAAAACTGTGCCGCTGCTTATAAGGTTTTTTAACTGACGAAAATAAGCGCAGGAGACTCTACTTTGCCAATGACTATCTAAATTATGGAATAATGTTATATTTTCTGATGAAAAAAAGGTTCCAATCTTGCAATAATGGAAGGCTGCGCGTATATCGTCCAAGAGCAGAACTACACATTAAGAACATCAAATAGTGGACGCTTTTCCATAAATGTTTGGGCGTGGAAAAGCGTCAATGGTGCGGGAATATGTTGGGAAATTGATGGTAGATTAACGGCTGAGCACTATACGACGATTTTGGACAACGTTATGCTACTATGTGTTTCCAGAAAATGTTATATTCCAACATGTTAGAAAACTGTGCAGTTTACAAAAATGATTCTAATAAACATTATATTACAGGGCAATTCACCAGTTCGCACAGCTCGCGTGGTTACAGAGTGGGTAAACAACAACCACATAACTGTTTTGCCATGGCTAGCTGGAAGTCCTGACTTAAACCCCTTTGAAAACTTGTGGGGTTTTATGGTTAAAAAATTATATCGACGGGACTTAAGGCCAGAAAACCGAAATAAACTACGGAATGCTGTTGAAAATTCTCGGGAAGACATTTAAAGACTAATTTTCTTGAGCAATATGTTATTTTATTTTTTATTTACCTACTTGTTTATATTGTACAAAACCAAATTAAAGTTCATTTATTTGTAATACCTATTGTTTGTTAAAATATTATATAAAAAAATAGAACGATTTAGGATATTGTTCTTATTCTTAGTATTCTCCCCTCTATTTGTACACCACTGGCGAAAGTCAGGAATGAACAAATGAATTTTATGAAAAAAATCCATGACAACCAAAAATCGTTCATATTTTGGGAACGCCAATTGTACCTTCTTATTATCGTGTTCCAAAAAGAAAAAAATTGTAATTCTACTCTGACTGTCGGTTCGTCGCTTGTGTGATTTTTATGGTCCATATGATGGACCAACTGAGCTTGATATTTGTCTTGTAGTGGTTACATTTTCTGCCAAAACTTGATTACACCCAATAAAGTTTACTGTTTGGTGGGGTCTTTTTTATTAATGACGAAAAAGTAGTATGGTGCCATATTGGGCAAATACGGTGCCTTCGTAGCTATGGTTAATATAAATTACAATCTATTTACGCTCACACGACGATTTATATTATAGGCTATCAAAATATGTTTTATAAAACCCCGTTAGATTACACTACATGAACTGTCGCACTATGGTTTTATGGCCAAAAGCCGTTTCTTTAATTCCTAATAAAAACAGTATTAAAAATAAATATTCCAGAGCTCAACATTCTTCATTTAAATTTTTACTTGCGCAAACCTTTAAACAAAAGCTTACATGAAAAAGTCGTCGAGCATTTTCAGTAAACTGTGTTATTTTCCTTAAGGCATGTTTTATTTGTTATAAACATTAAATCGTTTTTTAGGCCCATTTTTTTTTAATTTGTTTAAATATAAATAATAATAATAATAATAAAGATTAAGATGTACTTTAAAAAAACGGTGGTGTTTGGCAGGAATGTTATTGTCCTGATTGGATTCCGTCGTCATCTGAGATTACTACGAAATACAACTTTCATGTTAATATTTTTGTAACCATGTATCGTTTTAATAGTAAAAATTAACTTATTTCACTAACTTAGCCGCCTAAACTGCTAAACCGATTTTGATGAAATTTGAAATGAAGATGGTTTGACATCTGTAATTTGTAATTTTTTTATTTGTTTTAATAGGTGGCGGTGGTTTGTGGATTGGTGTAATGTTGAAATCACCCCTTGATTTTTTTCCTTAAAACCCAAGCGAGGGAAGCCGCAGGGCTAAAGATTTCATAAAAAAATTACCACATTATTTACCTTAAAAAAACTTTAAAACTTTTAAATTTAACGTAAAAAGTCATTTTGGCGAAATTAACATCTATTTTGACTGATACGGCCATCTTTTTTCCGAAAATTTCGATGTCAAATTTAAATGGTTCCACTTGGAAAACCTACAAGCATTAATTTTTTTTTAAAGTATTGTAATTTTTCACGAATTAAGTAGATCATTTTAAGTCAGCCAAATTTTAACCTAAAATTACAAATCCTTGACCCAAAAAAACTACAGATATTTACAAAAACTCAGTCACATTTTTTATTTTGGCCAGTTTTTTGAGACCACTGTGCGTCGAACCAAACAACCGATGCGTCGCGACATTCAAAAGAATTGGCCAAAAAATATTATTATTTAATTATTGAGTGTGGTTCAAGTTCCCGGATTTCCCCTGAACTAAAACAAGTTGTTATAGTTCAGGGGAAATCCGGGAAACTTGAACCAATATTTAAGTTATTAGACATGGGACCCACACCAAATTTATAATAGTTTATTATGACATTAAATAGACAAGTTCGGCGCAAACAGAATTTAAATTGAAGTGGTGGTGAAAGTGGTGCAATTTATTATCTACTATAATTTATCGACAAATTTAAAATTTTATTTAAAAAATCCAAATATTACAGGTTTTATACCATTTTAAATATTTTTTATTTTAATAAAATAAAAAATGGTGCAATTTATTATCTACTATAATTTATCGACAAATTTAAAATTTTATTTAAAAAATCCAAAAATTACAGGTTTTATACCATTTTAAATATTTTTTTATTTTAATAAAATAAAAAATAAAAATTTAAAATCGAATAAAATCTGTAATATTTAGATTTTTTTAATAAAATTTTAAATTTGTCGATAAATTATAGTAGATAATAATTTGCACCACTTTAATTTGAATGATCTCAAATAGGGGGGCCTGGAGGCGGGTGAGGCGACAGGAAAAACTAACTTTTTTTCGCAAACTTCAATTTAAATTCTGTTTGCGCCGAACTAACTTTTTTTCGCAAACTTCAATTTAAATTCTGTTTGCGCCGAACTTGTTTATTTAATGTCATTATAAACTATTATAAATTTGGTGTGGGTCCCATGTCTAATAACTGAGATATTGGTATACATTAAATCCACCAGCCGCCTCTGAAAACAACATGCATTTGCCATTAAAAATTAAATAAATATATTTGTATGAAAATATAATTTTGCAAATTTTACTTTTATGGTGAAATTATATTATAATATAATTTATTATTATTATATACCATATTATATAATAATAACATTATGTACATAACATATCTACTATTTTTGGTATTGTTTGTTTACTTAAAGTGACATGCTTAAATAAAGCTTTATTATCAAAGGGAATAAATACATTCCTACTCTTTGTTAATATGGAGGCTTACCAAGTTATTTATGGAACACACATTTATGTGTACCAAACAATATTGTAAATCATTTTTTAAAAATACAAAAAAATGTATTTTAAGCCTTTATTGTTGCTTTACGAAAAGTAATAATTACACTGTTGCCAAATCTATGTTTAAAAATTGATTTAAAAGGATAAATAAACATTTAACCAGATTTTTTACCCAAAATTGTATTGGGCGAATTTTTAAAATACAAAAAAGATTTCTGAGAAAAAAGACCTATTTCCACAACTTTAATATTAGGGGATTTCACGGTAAGCGGGCAGCAAAAAAATAAAAGTTTGCTTGAATTTGTATATGTTATAGGGACCTAAACATTAACACATTTTTTCGGCTAACTTTAGACCGCTAATTTTATATGGTAAAGGAACTTGCTTAGTATTTAGGACTGAAAAAAAAACTTGGTATCAAATGTTATGGCGCTTCGCGTCATTAATTCAAATATTATAAAGTACTTATTTTTTTAAATAAAGTTTAAATACATAATTAAGGATTTAAAATTTACTAACCAATTATCATATTTTGTACGATTTAAATTGAGCATTGCATATTATTATTTTACAACGTATTAATATTTATATCGGTATAAATACAGAGTTTAAGTTTTTTAATTAATAAATAATAATAATGTTAGTGTTTTCTAACCCTAAAATTGTAACAGTATAATGTATTTACATATATAGAGTGTTCATTTCAAAACTTCCCACCTTTAATTTCTTAAAATCTAAAAAAAATTCAAAAAACTGCTAGACACCTAAAAATTGTAATTAAGGGGGACAAGTTTATGTGCAAAAATTAAGTCACCTCATTTTAAAGGTATTTAAAATCCATACTTTTTGGCGTTTTAGTTTTTAAAGCTCCTCTACCTTATGTTTTCCAGTGGTTAGAAAATTTATTTTCAAATAAATGGATGGAGTCATTTAGAAGAGCTTCGTCAAAGAATTTTAGAAACAATAAAACATTTTTAATAACATTGGAAACAAATTAAACAGTTATTTTTTCCTCTTTTGGTGGTATTGGGCCTTTAAAAATTAAAAACACAAGTTTTTTTCAAATATCCCGATAACTGTTGTCTTTAAAAACAAATGTAAATATTTGAAAGAACTTTAAAATTAAGTATTACTTGGTACCCCTTTTCATCAAAGATTTTTAGGGGGTGGGTGACTCAATTTTTTTTATACAAAATTGTCCCCTTTGATAACAATTTTTAGGAGCTTAAGCGTTTTTGTAAAAAACTTAAGAGTAAAAAGTTTTAAAATTACCCCTATAGGTAGTATGCACATATTGCACATATGCATAATATTTAATCCTTTACGAAAATTACGGATAGCTGCGACAATTTTACGATCAAAATAATCCTCTACCAAAACCTGTTGCTTAAAAAATAGTGCATACTGAATAAAAAATCTAAACCTAAACATTGGGAGCGCGTAATAGTTATTTACGTGTCAAGCTTTGTAAATGAATCTTTACAGGCGAGCTGGAACTTTGTGGGGTGAGCGACGCAGGAGCAAACCCCATAATCCAGTGAGCCTAGTAAAGATGAATTCCAAAGCGTGACAAGTACAAACTTTTATTTTCACCTTTAGATAACGATTTTCAAATTTAAAATTTTAATTAATTTGTCAAAAGTGACATTTCATTTCATAAACTGCTTTTCTACAAGCCTGTAAAACTTTACAGGTCTTATATGCAGGCCTGTAAAATATTACAGGTCTGTTCCCATAATGTATCGTTTACTTGGATACAAAACAACAAAATTAACCTATAAAATGTTATTTACTAAGAAGGTGGAAATAAAATACATTTATCTCCACGCGGTCTATAATTTAAACTTTATTGTTGTCAACATTCGATAAAGAAATAACTTGTTATGGCCTAGGCCGATAAAAAATTTTATGAGGCAAGTAATTAGTTCAATTTTTTCTCGCTAGGGGTATTGTTTTGACAAATTAATCCTTTTCTAAGAAATTAACGTACTAAACTGGTTTAATTTATTTATAATAAGCACTAATTTTTTTGTTTTACTGTTAATGTTTATTATTTTTCATTAAATTATTGTAAAATTAAATATGAATAATAAAACAAAAAGTGAGGTTAGGACATTGCAATTTGACGTTTCTGTGTATTTCACAGGTGTGTTTTCTTTTTATACGATTTAAATTATCTTTGAGTTTAATTTGCTTTAAGTTTTCAGTGAAATTAAATGTTAAACACAGCGTAAACATTCCAAACTACCTATTTTTTAATAAAAATGCAAACAAATTGAAATTAGATAGGTACCTATTTATTAAACAATTAATTGAATTCAATGTAATAGCAAGAGGGTAAGTAAACCATTTTCTTACAAAAATCCATTTCTACTTAAATCATGTAGCTAGGTATTGTCAAACTATTACTGCTTCTAAAAGGAATAATAATTATTGTTCATTTAATGTAATCTTTAGCTAATAAATAAATGAGATTCTAAAAAAGTGAGGTTAGGCCGCTTTCATGTTGAATTAAATTGACCTATATAAAGTGCTTTGAAGATAAAATGTTGTATGCCATTCGGCCAAGAAGTGTCTTTTTGTGCTTCGCTCAAACTTTGAACTTAGCACAAAAAGCCTTACTTCTTAACCTAATGACATAAATAACTATTATTGAGAAAATCCAGTACATAAGAAATTGGCTACGACGGTGCTGTGACTTAATACATTTGAAATTTGTTTGTGGAATATGTTTATGTTTTGTTAAATAATCCAACATTACGTTTCTTATTTATGTTAATAAAAAACAATTTATTTGATTAAATATTAGTTTTAAAAATGTAGGCCTTGCAGTTTTAAGCGATAAGCAACACAATATGGTACCAGTAGCCTAATCAAGCTGCTGGCCCAATTTGTTGCTGGAAGATTGCGGCTAACCTATCCATGGTTCGGAGTTGTATAGGAAATATTATTTATAGTTTTAATCAAGATATTTTTTCATAAAAACTATTTTTAAGATTTAAGTAAAATTAATATTTATGCAAATGTTAGATGGGCTCAGTTTGACCTGCGGTCATAAATGGAACAAGAAGGACAATTTTAAATTTCAGGCCTACAGAATTTACAAAATTAAACACCACACTTCGCTGATGATTTCTTTTAGCAAAAAATTACTTATTTTCAGTTTCAGTCCAATTCTCACAAAAAAGCGTCGTTGTTTTTATTCGTCAGTCAAAACTTTAGGAACAATTTTAGGGCAGTTAAAATCTGGTTAACACTGTCGCCATTCCTTGTTTATCAACATTCATTCCTGTTTACGCACTAAATAAAGAATAATTTTTTATATTTTTATGAAAAGTTTTGTGACGCCCATCTCTCTTCCACGCACTTTCTTTCTTCTCAAAACCGGTTTACCCACTTTTTGATCTGATAATTGTCAAATTTTAAAGTAATGCACAAAAAGTTTAAAAGTTTATTTGATAACGGCGTTCGATGTCCAAAAGAACGTCTTGATAGAAACGTGTTCCTTCCATGTTGTTTATTCATTTAACACAAATTAAAACATATCAAATAACTGCTATAAATAAACAAATGTTTTTAAACCAATAATATGTCTAAAGGTTTATTGTAAAAGGTAATATTTTACTGTTTTTATGAAAACTTAAAATTTTGTGTGGGAAAAAAAGGGAAAACTATAAAAAGGTGTGGATATTTATTCTTTACTTTGGTGCATTATAAATAGAAAAATCATAAAATAAACCCAAAAACAACAATTTTTGTTTTCTCAAGTTATAATTAGTCATGCTGCTTACGATTTGGGCTATCGAAGATAAAGCTAAAACAGTGCTAAAATAATAATCCTCATGATTGGGGCATAATTGTGAGAAAAAGCTACATGTAGAACCATTATAATCGACTTCAGATCGAGACAAATCACGAGCGGGACAATAGGATATACGGATAACTACCTTGATACATAGAAGCATGACTTAAATCGCATACCTACATAACAAACGTAATAAACCTTTGCATACTGCAATTAAACAAAATTATTCTTTCCAAGAAAACCTAGACCTTCATTGCAGGTTTATATCAAAAATAAGCCATAATATCGAAAAGGGTGCCTACACTAAAAGACCTAAAGTACCTCAACAAATAAACGACACTTGACATCCCAAGCAACAATAAACCAGTCATAAAACCAGGTACGGGAATGTAAACACAACAAAAACTCAGTGGCAGTCCAAATAAAAATAAAATAAACGTTAGGACCCCACAGCGAAATAATAACACCTAGCCGAAAACATGACCCCAAATGCTTGTGGTATTACTAAACGCCCCGGTCTAGGAAGATTTCGCATCGTACCTAGGTTTGGGTCGGCGTTATTGTCCCCTAAAACCAAAAGGTTTATCCCCCCAGTTCCCAGCTCCTCTCTAGCCCTCTGGGCGTATAGTCCGCTCCAGCACAATTTCGGGAAGGGTCACTAAAACCATCGGCATCGCGCTTACGAACCCCAAAAAGGGTACCGTGTAAACTGTGGTGGACATACAGTAAACACTCCTAGAAGGACAATTCGAAGGGGTCAGCAATGTTCTTGTTTATAATCATTCACACTTGATAAAAAAAGTGTAAAAATCTTTATAAAACTAAGTAACATTATAAGTTATATAAATTAAAACCGCGCTAAAATTTATGTTATGGACTATAAATTTGATTTTACACTAGTGCAGTTACAAAAACTATTATTTATGCACCTATTGACAAAAAAACAAATTAAAAAAAAATACATTTGAAAAAATTAAAATTCATTTATTCTTTTCCGAATAAATGTTAATAAAAACAATATACATATTACATTGTATTAAAAAAACTTTATTATACATTATAATAAGTAAAGTTAAGTTTAGAAACTTTGTTAATTTGTTTTCATTCTACAGTATTGCATTAGAAGTTACATAGTGATGAAATGTAATTATTGTTACTTTGGAACGATTTCAGTGTAGCGAAGAGCAATTACAAAAGCAGTATCTAAAAGAGCTTTGTTTGCTAAATAAATAGCAAGAGCTAATTTGTGACAAGATGAACGCATGAAGGCGGCAAAAATACGAGTAAACATCATTAGTAAGAAGAGTCTCTCGTTTGGTTTGCGTGCGGTTCGATCTGACAACGCCGGTGTTGAGTTGCGCGTTGTCCCGGCCAGCCAGAGTATACCTGGATCTGGCGAGCGCCTGCGAACAAAGTGAGAGAGGATGGATGGATGGCCTGAAGCCACGTTTTTACCTGGTCCATGCCACGCTTACAGGAGCAAAGCCAGATGAGACGATCACGCGAAATTTTGTTGCAAAAATATTCTTCGCGAAAACGAAATTAGGTCATGCATTGTACTTTTACTTTTTATAAACAAACGGATAATTAACTCTGTTTTCTTATCTTTATTTTACGAACAGATTATAGAGGATTTTAAAAATAACATTAAATAAATTGAGCAACAAAAATAACGTACTACTCCGAGAATTTACAATGTATTACTTAACTATATTTTGTTAGTACATTAAGGATTATGATCTTTTTACTATAGTAAAAAGATATAACTAAACATTTAACTAACTTTTGATGTATCATAAAATATTTGATGGAATAAAAAGAAATACCTTACTATTTTCATTCAACTTTGGCACACCCCAAAAAAAATATAATTGCTTTAGTGCTATTTTTGTTAGGTTTAGTCCAATACTGCCCAAAAAGGCAAAGTCCAGTAAGTGACTAATCATCAGTTTTGAATAAATTGAAGTTAATGCCTTATGCCTTCCATTTTATTATAATAATGTCACATACTGCTGTTTGCCAAGCTTTATAATTCTGTTGAACGTATAGATTAAAAAAAAAGGATTCAAGGATTCAATTAGTAGCTGCGTCACATACTGCTTATTCACAATCAAAAATAAAACATTTTTAGTCACTTACTGCCTTTTGCCTATTTTGGGCAGAATACCTCAGAACGTTTTTCGATTTCTACACCCTGAACCGTAACTAGGCTAGTGCAGGCCCTCGGTTGTAAGAGGCCTCGAGGAACAACAAGCTTTTTTAAAAAGGTATAAACTGGTTCAAGAAAAATACTTCCCAGATAAAGGGAGCTTTTAGGTCGTTAATACATCAAATAATGTTTAATCTAGAAATGCTTTGACTTGTATCTATGATTTGGAAAAATAAATGTTCCTGATTATATTTAGGGCCTGGGGGCTTTGAAGAATCTACTAACAAATTCATATTACACATTTTTTATTGAATTATCTTTTTTTAATAATTTTAATGTTGATTCCTCGCGAACAACTTATCTACTACTCAGTAGATAAAGTATAGTATTACACTCGAGATTATGCGCATTATTCACTCAGATGATTTGGGTCTCACTTCGTCTGGCAACTCGAGACCCAAACCCTTCGTCGTGAATTATAGGCCGCATTTTCTCTCGTATATTATATATAATAATATAATATTATTTACATTTTAATTTAAACATATAAAGGCTGAAACATTTTTCCAAAATTTGTGACACCCAGCGGATTTGGAATTTTACTGTAGCCCTTTTGAACATTTTGGTTTTTTATGCGCGTTATAATCTCTCATTAACGAAGATAAACTGTTTTAAAGCAAACCCACCGGATGTAGTCTTTGCATGTAAAAATAAATAAGTGTAAGTCGACTTACGCTGAAACGGATGTCAGTTATTTTAAAATGTGATAGTAAAGGTTGCAAAATAAAAAATACCGTTATCCGTGACGGATATTGTTTGTATTATGGCATTAATTGAAGTAAACTTTATGTGTTTGTCTAATCAGAGACGTTGCCTCTAAAATATGTTATCTTCGTTAATAATGTGAAGAAAAATTAAAATTTTCAGAAAATATATTAACTACAGTATAGTTTTAATTCACATCTTATTGCACCCTGTATATGCTAAAATCAGAGTAAAAATTTCTACTATAACGTCCCAACTCCTACAATACAAAAAATCATCAACATTAAAATTGTGGCCAATTTCTGGTGGGCGTTTTTATGTCGGTGGGTGTAAATAAAAAACAAAATATTGTCCCGTACCGTCCATTCCCATCCCGTTTCAAGACCACATTTCATCAAAATCGTTCAGTCGTTAAATACTTTTAAAAAATGGCGAATGCCCCGGGATTAATTATAATTAAATTTTGGAGGGTCCCTATTTTTCTCCTCAGAGATGGAATTTTTAAATACCCATTCTTACTGGTTATTTATGTCATTATAGGAATACACTGTCAAAATGTCAGCCATTTAGGTCCAGTGGTTAGATCTGGGGGTTGATGAATCAGTCAAAGTAATTAAATAAATACACTCATCACCCCAAATGTTTCAAAATATTTGTTTTATATAAAATATTGTTAGTATATTTCCTATTTATATTTACCTAAATAAATTCTAATAAAAAAAGGAAAATATTTTTACATTATACATAATTAAAAACTAAATGAAGTAATTTGTAAAAGTTTTAAAAAATCAATATTTTGTTGGACCTCCTGCCGGTGGGTGTAGATAAAAAACAAAATATTGTCCCGTGCCGTCCATTCCCATCCCGTTTCAAGACCACATTTCACCAAAATCTGTTTACTTAAAAAAAATGGCGAATGCCCCGGGATTAATTATAATTAAATTTTGGAGTGTCCCTATTTATCTCCTCAGAGATGGAATTTTTAAAAACCCATTCTTAGTGGTTATTTATGTCATTATAGAAATACACTGTCAAAATGTCAGCCCTTTAGGTCCAGTGCTTAGGTCTGGGCTTTGATGAATCAGTCAAAGTAATTATATAAATACACTCATCACCCCAAATGTTTCAAAATATTTGTTTTATATTAATTATTGTTAGTATATTTTCTATTTATATTTACCTAAATAAATTTTAATAAAAAAAGAAAAATATTTTTACATTATACATAATTAAAAACTAAATGAAGTAATTTGTAAAAGTTTTAAAAAATCAGTATTTTGTTGGGCCTCCTGCCAGTGGGTGCAGATAAAAAACAAAATATTGTCCCGTGCCGTCCATTCCCATCCCTTTTCAAGACCACATTTCATCAAAATCAGTTAAGTCGTTAAATACTTTAAAAAATGGCGAATGCCCCGGGATTAATTATAATTAAATTTTGGAGTGTCCCTATTTATCTCCTCAGAGATGGAATTTTTAAATACCCATTCTTAGTGGTTATTTATGTCATTATGGAAATACACTGTCAAAATGTCAGCCCTTTAGGTCCAGTGGTTAGGTCTGGGCGTTGATGAATCAGTCAAAGTAATTATATAAATACACTCATCTCCCCAAATGTTTCAAAATATTTGTTTTAAATTAATTATTGTTAGTATATTTCCTATTTATATTTACCTAAATAAATTCTAATAAAAAAAGGAAAATATTTTTACATTATACATAATTAAAAACTAAATGAAGTAATTTGTAAAAGTTTTAAAAAATCAATATTTTGTTGGACCTCCTGCCGGTGGGTGTAGATAAAAAACAAAATATTGTCCCGTGCCGTCCATTCCCATCCCGTTTCAAGACCACATTTCACCAAAATCTGTTTACTTAAAAAAAATGGCGAATGCCCCGGGATTAATTATAATTAAATTTTGGAGTGTCCCTATTTATCTCCTCAGAGATGGAATTTTTAAAAACCCATTCTTAGTGGTTATTTATGTCATTATAGAAATACACTGTCAAAATGTCAGCCCTTTAGGTCCAGTGCTTAGGTCTGGGCTTTGATGAATCAGTCAAAGTAATTATATAAATACACTCATCACCCCAAATGTTTCAAAATATTTGTTTTATATTAATTATTGTTAGTATATTTTCTATTTATATTTAGCTAAATAAATTTTAATAAAAAAAGAAAAATATTTTTACATTATACATAATTAAAAACTAAATGAAGTAATTTGTAAAAGTTTTAAAAAATCAGTATTTTGTTGGGCCTCCTGCCAGTGGGTGCAGATAAAAAACAAAATATTGTCCCGTGCCGTCCATTCCCATCCCTTTTCAAGACCACATTTCATCAAAATCAGTTAAGTCGTTAAATACTTTAAAAAATGGCGAATGCCCCGGGATTAATTATAATTAAATTTTGGAGTGTCCCTATTTATCTCCTCAGAGATGGAATTTTTAAATACCCATTCTTAGTGGTTATTTATGTCATTATGGAAATACACTGTCAAAATGTCAGCCCTTTAGGTCCAGTGGTTAGGTCTGGGCGTTGATGAATCAGTCAAAGTAATTATATAAATACACTCATCTCCCCAAATGTTTCAAAATATTTGTTTTAAATTAATTATTGTTAGTATATTTCCTATTTATATTTACCTAAATAAATTCTAATAAAAAAAGGAAAATATTTTTACATTATACATAATTAAAAACTAAATGAAGTAATTTGTAAAAGTTTTAAAAAATCAATATTTTGTTGGACCTCCTGCCGGTGGGTGTAGATAAAAAACAAAATATTGTCCCGTGCCGTCCATTCCCATCCCGTTTCAAGACCACATTTCACCAAAATCTGTTTACTTAAAAAAAATGGCGAATGCCCCGGGATTAATTATAATTAAATTTTGGAGTGTCCCTATTTATCTCCTCAGAGATGGAATTTTTAAAAACCCATTCTTAGTGGTTATTTATGTCATTATAGAAATACACTGTCAAAATGTCAGCCCTTTAGGTCCAGTGCTTAGGTCTGGGCTTTGATGAATCAGTCAAAGTAATTATATAAATACACTCATCACCCCAAATGTTTCAAAATATTTGTTTTATATTAATTATTGTTAGTATATTTTCTATTTACATTTACCTAAATAAATTTTAATAAAAAAAGAAAAATATTTTTACATTATACATAATTAAAAACTAAATGAAGTAATTTGTAAAAGTTTTAAAAAATCAGTATTTTGTTGGGCCTCCTGCCAGTGGGTGCAGATAAAAAACAAAATATTGTCCCGTGCCGTCAATTCCCATCCCTTTTCAAGACCACATTTCATCAAAATCAGTTAAGTCGTTAAATACTTTAAAAAATGGCGAATGCCCCGGGATTAATTATAATTAAATTTTGGAGTGTCCCTATTTATCTCCTCAGAGATGGAATTTTTAAATACCCATTCTTAGTGGTTATTTATGTCATTATGGAAATACACTGTCAAAATTTCAGCCCTTTAGGTCCAGTGGTTAGGTCTGGGCGTTGATGAATCAGTCAAAGTAATTATATCATTACTCATCACCCCAAATGTTTAAAAATATTTGTTTTAAATTAATTATTGTTAGTATATTTCCTATTTATATTTACCTAAATAAATTCTAATAAAAAAAGGAAAATATTTTTACATTATACATAATTAAAAACTAAATGAAGTAATTTGTAAAAGTTTAAAAAAATCAGTATTTTGTTGGGCCTCCTGCCGGTGGGTGTAGATAAAAAACAAAATATTGTCCCGTTCCGTCCATTCCCATCCCGTTTCAAGACCACATTTCATCAAAATCTGTTCAGTCGTTAAATACTTTTAAAAATGGCGAATGCCCCGGGATTAATTATAATTAAATTTTGGAGTGTTCCTATTTATCTCGTCAGAGATGGAATGTTTAAATACCCATTCTTAGTGGTTATTTATGTCATTATAGGAATACACTGTCAAAATGTCAGCCCTTTAGGTCCATTGCTTAGGTCTGGGCGTTGATGAATCAGTCAAAGTAATTATACAGGGTGTTATGTAATTAATGTTATACAGGGTGGTCCAGGATTAATCTGAAAAATTTTAATGATCGATAGAGCCTGAAAAAAACAATAAAAACAAACCCAAAAACATTTTTCTAAAAATACAAACTAACACACTAATAGCCCTTCAAAGGCAAAAAAACGTTTTTTTTTAAATAACTTCTGCTCAAATTTTGTGTACCTAGGTAAAATTTCTTACAAAAGGCCCAGCGGCGGATATTTTGTGGGGGTTTCCCCTTTTTACCCCCATATTTCGACACCACTGGATTTTATTGGAAAATCATCAGATTTCTTATTCAATTTAGAAGCAAAACTTGTGTGTTAAATTTTCATAAGATCAGTGGTTTCGGAGACTTTAAAATTTCAAAAACACCGAGTACATGGAATTTTATCATATTTTATTTTAAATCGGTAACTTGGTAACAATTATGCCACGTTATCAGTTTATAAAATATTATAAAAATAAACTAGCATCAAGGAGTCATCGTGCAGTTGTTACTGATCCCGTCATATTTTTAGGTTGTTTTATTGTAACGTTGATTGAGGATTACAATCAACGTCTGTAATTAATAATTTAATTGTATTATAATACAAAATCAAACCAACCCAAAAACCACCCTATTATTCCATAATTTCATTGGTAAATTTTTATTGGCCCAATACAATCGTTCAGAAAAAAAATAATTTTTTATTACTAAAATAATAACAAAAGTTCCGTGTACACAGTGTTTTTGAAATTTTAAACTGAAATATCTCCGTTGATCTGATAAAAAATAAACATAAAAGTTTTGCTTTTAGATTGAAAAATGATAAAAATAAATCTGATGATTTTCTAATAAAATCCAGTGGCGTCGAAAATATGAGGGTAAAAAGGGGAAACCCCTCCCAAAATCTCCGCCACTGGGCCTTTTGTTCATTATATTATCGACGGAAGCTTAACCTACACAAAATTTGAGAAGAATCGGTTTAATGGTTTAAAAATTATTTTGAAGGACTATATCTCCGTTAGTATGCATTTTTGAAAAATGTTTTTGGGTTTGTTTTTATTGTTTTTTCAGGCTCTATTAATCATTAAAATTTTTCAGATTAATCCTGGACCACCCTGTATATTAAAATACTGAATACCTTTTGACATAAGGAATAAAGCAAAAATATTTAAAAAAACATTTTTCCAAAGATAAAGAAAAAATATGCATTAGAAGTTTTTTATATTTTTTGTGATACGCCACTGGTTACACACTTGTTTATCTCTGCACACCTGTATTTTGTGAGTACATAGATACCAACCAACAAAGTAGCTATGCGTTGCCAGATGTAAAAAATTGTTACTAAAAATTTTTCTTGCAAAAAATAAATAAAAACTCAATAAATACAAAAGTTTTATGCCCTTAAAGCTCTAATAATACCCTTCTTTATTTATTTACTGATCCAGCTATTAGCTTAAGCAATGATTAGAAAATTTAGTACCTTTGAAATTTGAAATCCATAACCACAAAATTAATTTTTTCATCAGTTTTTTTCTCTGTTTACTCAGATGAAATTGGGACCAGTTCACAGGTTAAACTTTAAACATTTAATTTGTGTAAATAAATCCAAACGCACTTCCCTTAGTTAAGATATTTACAATTTGAAAACATAACCTAAAATTTAAAAGAAATCCACTAGATTCTGTAATAAAAGTTGGCAGATTTTGTTTGAATTTACCCTTAGTACAAAAATGAAACAACCAACAATTAATAAAAACGCCAAATTGACAATTTGCATTGTTAATTTTGTCATTTTTGTAATTAAGCTAAATTTAAACAATGTTTGTAAACTTTTTTGAGAGATTTCATCCATTATAGCGCCACACTTGGATTATTGTGCCTCTATATTATTTATTTTAAATAAAAACGAAAAGGAACAATTTTTACAAAATAAAGCTATGAGGTCAATCTTGCATTGTAACAGATATACTCCAATTAATATTATGTTGGAAGTCCTCAATTTTATGAATGTTAACCAAAGACTTTTATACCGTACTTTTGATTTAGTTTATAAAATAAAAAATAAAATTACACCATTGTATTTATATAGCAAATTAATATTTGTTAATAATGTTCATGAATATAACACGAGAACAGCAAGTGATTTTTATGTGGATACAGCAAGTGGTTGTGCTCTTTATAGAACAATATTCTATAATGGTCTAATTTTGTTTAATAACTTACCTGTGATAATTAAAAGTGAGTCAAATTATAGTAAATTTAAAAGGGCACTATCATTTTATGTACACACAAACGTTTGATTTTGGATCGTGATAATAAGTATATTTATATATAAAATGTAACATTTATAGCTTTCGCTAATAAACGATTTATTTATTTATTTATTTATTTTGGAAATACTGTTGTTACCAACCATAACATAATAAATCCACCAGATTAACCTAAAGTTCCTAGTCGATCAGTGACGTACTTTTTGGTAGGATAAAGGTTATTATAAATTATTTTTAGACTTTGTAATTTAGAAAAAAAAAGTTTCAGGTGCTTCTTTATGGACCCTAAGGAACAACCCATTTTAATATATAACATTAATTACATAACACCCTGTATAAATACACTCATCACCCCAAATGTTTCAAAATATTTGATTTATATTAATTATTGTTAGTATATTTCCTATTTATATTTACCTAAATAAATTCTAATAAAAAAAGGGAAATATTTTTACATTATACATTATTAAAAACTACATGAAGTAATTTGTAAAAGTTTAAAAAAAATCAATATTTTTTTGGGTCTCCTGCAAGCTTTTACTTTGCGTAGTATACTTGTTATCAAATTGTTTATAAGTTGTCGATAAATAATCTCCCAAATCAAAGTGTCTACATCACAGACAAAATAGACTTGCCTTAAGGAGAAAATGATACTGCCTGGCGGGTGCCTGAACGGGTGCCTGTTTTCCAGTTCGCATCATTCATATTTGAGCAGTTGACCTGTAAGGATATATTATTTATGTAAAATTCTTTGTACATTATGGGTAAATGTGTTGTTAAAGTGTGTCCTATTTGTAGTGAAACTAGTTCCAGCCAATTCCAACCAATTTCCTTTTTCCAGTAAGTAGTAATTACAAGATAAATTTTAAGCGATTTTATTAATTTTGCATGTCAATACCTTGCGTGCGCACACAGATCTTGTGTTGTTCTCTCCTTTGCACAGAGCCGTACCAGAACGTTGTTCATTCTGGAGTATAAAACTAGATGCATTTTTTTGCTAATCCATTAGGAATATTTTAAATTAAATATAATATTAAAAATAATACTTTTTTCGCCTTTAGTAGAAATTTATTTTATTTGGATTTAATTTTTCTGACTTTTTAGCGAAATTGGTCTGTTTTGTTCAATTTTTTATTTTTAAGAGCTTAATTTGCCTTCTTTCTCATTAGCAAATTTATAATGTCTTATCGTTTCATCTATTATTTTTATTTTTTTTATCAAGGATTACATTGAAAATTGTTTAAATACATAAATTATTTAATTAATATTAGGTTTTTTCGTGTTTAAAATCTAGCACGAATTTTTTTACCCTGAAAAAAGATCAATTAAAAAAAATTATAGCAGATTAGCAGGTTTTATTTATATCTAGTGTTTTATTTAAACTATATACAAATATTTAAATGTTAAACAAAATAAATTTAATACTTTTTGAAAAGATACCGCTCGTACGAAATTATTTAATACGGGCCTGGCAGAATACATATCTTCTCTTATACATGTATTCCCTTGCTACGCTTCCCCGATTTATGGCACGCTGGTTTCATGTAAGCGATACTGAACAGGGCAAGTCTATTTTGTCTGTGGTCTACATGCTTAAGATCTAGAAGGGCCGCATATCCCCAATTTTGTTCGCGAGCTATTCTTTTTAACATGTCCTATGCATGTTCGGTTGTATTTAGATCTGGAGACCTCGGTGGCCACTGCAAAGTGGTAATAATCTCAGTTTCCTTCCTAACTCAACAACCCATTTTGCGCTATGAGAAGTCGGGTTGTGGTCCATGTGAATACATTTTTCTCCCACAGTATCTTAACTAACAAAATAAGGTACCTGATGATGAACTTATTGAATTTATAATTAAAAATTATGCGTGTATGGAAGCAGACTTTTGTTTTATGTTATTTTTATCCTATTTTTACTTTTTTTTAATGGTGTTTTTTTTAGTAAACTAAAATTATTAAAAAATCGTATGAGTTGAAGTTCGAAGAGGGGAGTTATAAAAACATACTTATGTAAGTTCTTTTAATTTGTAAATTTAAAAAAATATGTATTTTCCATTATTTTTTCTGCAAAGTAATTTTTAAAAGGAAAAGTTTGTCTTTAAGGTGGCCATAAGAAGATAGTAATTAGACAATGAATGGACGCTAGGAGGATATCTGGATATATATATATATATATATATATATATATATATATATATATATATATATAATATATATATACAGTGCTTGCAAATCCAAGTCCGACCGGTTTGAGAAAGACGCGTGAAAATAACAAGGATAGAACGCCAAACAGAAGGCGTTTACAATACGCACGCCTGACGCTCTGGCCAATCAAACTCTGTTTGGCATTCTATCCTTATTCTTTTCACGCGGGTATTGAACAACCATCCTTCCCAACGTGGTCGGACTTGGATTTGCAAGCACTGTATATATATATACATATATAAATATGGAATGGTATTAATATAAAAAATAAACTCTAGTATATACTGGTACCTATATATAAATTTATTTTAGCTTTAAAATATTAGGAAGTTAACATAATTGCAAATGCACACCAAATATAATAAAATTGGATTTAAAATTTTAAAAGCTAAAAATATAAATAAACCAAGCAACAAAAATAAGGCACTATGCTCCACATCAAAAAGTTCCACTTTGACATTTAAATACTGTAAGTATTCAAATAATTGAGGTTAAATATCTGCTTGATGCTAATATCGTCTTATTTTCTAACATTATAATAATAGTATATTATTATACGAGAGATAATGCAGGCTATTATACAAGAGGATAAGGTTTGCGTCTCGAGTCGCCAGACAAGAGACTTAAATCATCCGAGTGAATAATGCGCATAATTTCAAGTGCAATACTATACTTAATTATTAAATGATGTTCAAAAATAAACAAATAAAATTTGACATTTGTTAAATGGTTAACCTAAGTTTTTACCAATTTTAAATGTTAATATAGTCGTCCCAATTTACAACCCGATTGGTTCAAATCACAGTGAATATTTAAATCTGCCAATTACTCGCGGAAAAAAAAACAATATTATGCAATAAGAGTAAATTTAGTAGTTTACACCCAAAAAATACATATATCTGTACCCCAGAGCCAAACTATTATTCTAATTTTTTTAAATCACGTTACACATTTTCTGCCTAGTAGTGGATTACTTAGTTTTTATGTATTAAAAACTAACTATAGCTTATATGCCAGTACTTAATACTGTTTAACATTGGAAAGAGCGGAAAAACGTAGGCAAAAAAGTGGACTTAATACAGTTTGGCTCTGGGGTTCAGATATTAATAAATCATAGCCAACAGTATTAAGTATATTGATTTAATGGACATGTCGCTTCGTTAATACTGTTAATTAGGTACCTTTATAGTCCATTAACTTAAATTTTAAAAAGGTAGCGAGTATTATTAATATAATAACATTTTGAATATTTGAATTTAAATATTACTCCCACACAGTAAAAAAAGATTTTAGTGTTCTCCCAGGTGAAAGTTGTAGAGTGAAAAAGTTAGTGTAGAAAATCACACTATTTTCAATCTAAGTGGATGGAATGATAAAAGTGTTCCACATCACTCTAACTTCACACTTAAATATACATTTAACACTAGCCAAGCTCTGGCAGTGCACATTAGTGTAAATATGCAATCAGGTGGTGTTCAGTTGACAAAAACGCAAACTTGTTTCGTTAATTTTTCTCTCCGAATTTGTGTTGGAAGAATGCACCAAGCTGTTTAGTTGTGGTTTATAATTATTAACTAAAGGTAAGTCAATTTTAAAGGATTATTAATATTCATCTTAGTTTATAATGTAAAAAAATTGCATTTTGTATTGGTTCCTAAGGTAGAAAATCGCGTGAAAATCGCGTTTTGTTTATTGTATAGACAAATTTCAAGTACAGTTCTTACAATAGCTCAGTTTAATGTATATAATAAGTAAATCGTTTTTTTTGTAATTTTTAGATGTTTTTTCTCACAACCCACACAACAAGGTCTGTTCTTTAGCAGTGTTTTGTGTTTTAAACCTATTTATATTTTAAGTAATTGCCGAAGATTAGTTTTATTTTTTACTTACAATGTATTTACATATTTATATAAATAATTGCCAAAGATTGTAGTTTAATTTTTTGTAACGTAAAACTTACAATAGACTGTATTTTTATATAAATATAAGTTGGTTTTATATGAACATTATTTAAATATCCTCTTTTAGTACCCCATTAAGATATCTGCAGCGCTAACCAAAAGTAATTCATATATTAAATCTTATATATACAAAATTAATAAGAGCATATTATATTATATTATATATATATATATATATATATATATATATTAGGGTGGTCCTTAATAAGGTTATTTTCAAATTTCTTTGCTCCCAGGGGCTCAAATGCTTCCAAATTAATCCAAAAAAATTCCCTGAAAATTTAAGCTCTTAATATTAACTCTAAGATAGTGCGCATTCCAATCTAAGTTTCCTATGGAAATAACATAGGAAAAATTACTTTTGTTGTTTATAATTTTATAACTTGGGAACGAATAAATTAAAAATTATAATGATACTTATTTTTATAGAGAATTTAAAGGTCTCTTATAATTTTTCCATTAGTCTATTTGTTTAAAAGTTATTCAACGTCAAAGTTTAATTTTCATATTATTCTTAATATTATCAAGGCTTTTTTATGAGGCGCCGTTGGTGTCAAAATTAAAAGTGCTAAATAAACTTATTTTGTTTTATAAATAATTAATTATATGCTTTACCAAATAATTTTTTATAAAATTATTTTTTATAAAATAATTTTTTTATAAATTTTTTTTTTTGTAAAAAATTTTATAAAATAATTTTTTATAAAATTATTTTTTTATAAAATTATTTTTTTATAAAATAATTCTTTTTTATAAAATAATTTTCAATTCGAATCAAAAATTATTTAATAAAAGACGACGGGCGCATTTATAAATTTATTTTTACTGCAGCCATATCTATTCGTTGGTAGACACTCGAGTAAACCCGACTCGGGTAAACCCGAACGCCCCTCCCCAGATAATTAATTATTTTTATTCATTAATTCATTAATTTTTTTATCTACATTTATTTTGATTTTTAGTTTTTAACAAGAATTCTTTATGTTTAAACGTTTTTTATAAGAAAGCACTTAAAAACTAAAATAAATAAATAAAATAATTCTCTTGAAAACAAATTAAAATAAATAAATCAATTCTCTTAAAACAAAACTAAAAATCAAAAAAAATAATTTTATAAAAAAATTATTTTATAAAAAAATTATTTGGTAAAGCATATAATTAATTATTTATAAAACAAAATAAGTTTATTTAGCACTTTTAATTTTGACACAAACGGCGCCTCATAAAAAAGCCTTGATAATATTAATAATAATATGAAAATTAAATTTTGGCGTTGAATAACTTTTAAACCAATAGACTAATGAAAAAATTATTAGAGACCTTTTTTGTAGAGAGTTAAATTCTCTATAATAATATGGCCCGGTTTTACAATCAAATGTTAAATGTTAATCAGAAATTAATTTGAAGTTAATTTTATTAACCGTATTTCAATCTAATATTAGCAGCAAAACTGCATGTTAAAGTCAAATTAAGTTAATCAGTACCTGAAGTAGTGATTAACACGAAAATCGACGTTAACTTCATAACCAAATATTTAAATGTCATAAATGTTTATAAACAACTATAGTTAAAAATAAAGGCAAAATCAAATACCTACCTTTGTAATAAAAAAGTTTATTTAATTAAAAAATGGATTATAACGTTAATGCATATAGCAGCGATGAGGAACCTAGAAGGCCCAAAGAAATTCGGCATAGGCCTAATCATTTTGAAGAGTGGGATGAAAAAGATTTTTTTTCACGATTTAGATTATGTGCTTAAATGGAGATGGGAAATTTTGGTAATTGCCACCTTTTAGGTGATAGTGGTTATCCAGTAAAACCCTATTTGCTCACACCACTATTACATGTAAAAAATCCAGCAGAAAATTTATATAACGAGTCTTTAATACGAACAAGAAACACTGTTGAACGAAGCTATGGAGTTTGGAAACGAAGATTTCCTGCCTTGGCAATGAGTTTAAGATTGAATCTTAACACTGTAGAGGCAGTAATAGTTGCAAAGGCAGTCCTACATAATATTGCCTGTGAGGAAAATGAACCAGTTCCTTATGTAAATGAAGACCAAGAAATTGCTATAGAATTGGCAAACAATGTTCAAGCAGAGAATTTAGATGAAGCTGGTGGTATAAATTATTTAGTAAATAATCAAACTAGGTAACGATTAATTAATGAATATTTTTTATTTAAATAAATTATTTTGAATAGTGCTTAATATATGATAATTATAAAATAAAGACATTTTTTTGAAAATAAACATTTTATTTCTATAATAACAAAAATTTAATATATCGGCGGTTTATTTTTACATTATGAAAATGGAACTTGTACTTCCAAACTACAAATATAAACAACTATAATAATAATAGTAATACTGCCAGTCGTTTTGCATTCAACAATATTTTTATATTTTTCTACCAGTTTTACCAAAAGAAGTTCTTCAAAAGAAGAAAAATTTGCATTTCTTTTTGGGTTATTATTCTTCATAATTAATTATTGTATTTATTATTAATATTGGTATTATTTCAAATTTACTTACGTTTTTTAAAAAGAATTTTTACAAATAAACACCGGTTTAAAACGAAATAACGAAAATATGGAATTGTCATCTCGTCACCTGAGAATTATAGTGTTCTATCTACATTTTCCTTTTTTTATTCAGGTTAGTCTTGTTTTAAGTCTTAAAGATGATATTGATCTATCTATATATAATTGGGGTAGAAATTGTAAAGTTTAAGGCTTAAACTGTACAATTTCTACCCCAATTATATATAGATAGAACAATATGCATCTTTAATACTTAAAACAAGACTAACCTGAATAAAAAAAAGAAAATGCAGATAGAACACTATAATTCTCAGGTGACGATCTGTCAAAATGACGCTCAGTGATGAATAACCAATATTACACAATCAAGTATGGCTCTATCTTCTTTTAACAACACTTTTACAAGAGAGAAAGCATTAGCCGGGAACGAGAATTAAACTTAACTAATATAATCTATAGTAATACCAACCTAAATAGTTTTAAAGAAAATTCATGTTAACAAATCATAAGACAAAAACAGATTGAAATACGCATAACTTTTTAATTCATAATTAATTCGTGGTTGATAATTAATTTTAAATTAGTTAATCAGCACATTTAACATTCGATTGTAAAACCGGGCCTATGTATGATTTATAATTTTTAATTTATTCGTTCCCAAGTTATAAAATTATAAACAATAAAAGTAATTTTTCCTGTTATTTCCATAGGAAACTTACATAGATTGGAATGCGCTCTATCTTAGAGTTAATATTAAGAGCTCAAATTTTCAGAGAATTTTTTTTTATCAATTTGAAAGTATTTGAGCCCCTGGGAGCAAAGAAATTTGAAAATAACCTTATTAAGGACCACCCTAATATATATATATATATATATATATATAGTATTAATATAAAGACTTTCTATATCGAAATAAATCTAAAATTTTATGGTCAGCTGAACAGAATTTTAAAAAATTAAATTCTTGGAAAAAAATAGTATATAAAACACGGCGGCGAAAGCTTATTAATTGCCTGGCACACAATCTACTACCTCGGCTAACGCCTCGGCAGTGAAATGTATGCTCGTCGATAATATGTGCTTTCTCCGGTTAGTGTATAATGTATTAATATTATAATATATATTGGGTATACCATTTTACCTATACCATTTTTATCGAAATTAAATGAATTTTATGTATGTAACTTTTAGGGCGCACTGCAGACAACAATCTTACACCCTATTGGTGTAGAAATTTTAAATCTATTAGTGTTAGGATAAACACTACATAGATTAAATTTCCAGCACTATTAGAAATAGCATTCACACTAAAAGTGAAATAAATGCAAATAAATTAGTGTAAAAGTGAACCTTTTTAGAGAGCTACCGAACACGGTTAGTGTAGTAATTTTCAATCAAATAGTGTAGAAAGTCGCACGAACTGTGTTAAATGTCAAACACTATTAGTGCAGTAACTAGAATATAAATTTTCACGAACTGTGTTAAATTTGTTACACTATAAGAGTACAACCCATAGAGTTAAAACAACACTAAAATTCACACTAAATTTAGGGTGAAAATTTGAACTCTAATAAAGTGGACCTGCTCAAGCTCTAACTAGTGTTCTTTAGTGCAGCCTAGTGTAAAGTTTTTTTTTACTGTGCAGATAGCTTTTGGAATTTTATATGAGCCCGCATTTTGCTGCAGGCTCTTTGTACACTCACTAACGCAGGTTTATATATAAAATTTTATATGAGGCTGCACTTTGCACGCACGTCGTGCATGTTAAAAAATTGTCAAACCATCATGCATGCGTCTATATTGTAAGTCAATTAAGGACTCACGCAAGCCTCAATGTAAAAGCACGCTTGCGGCTTAACCCCGCACGTGCGGGTACTATACAGGTAAAATGAACTTCACATGTTATCTGGGCTTTCATTAATGACTATCCGATGCATATAATGCATATGGTTGTTTCTAAAAATTAAATATTGGATATGGCGACAACTTGGCCCAGGAACTTTCCTGCTGTAAGCCCGAAATCTAAGGTGTTATGCGATCTGTGCTCCCTGAAAATGAATTAGTCAAAAATGATTAGTTGTAATGGTAAAGAAAGAGCCATTAATAACTAGTCCACAGCAATTTGTATTCCAGACATTTAACAGTAATGTAAAATTGTCCGCTGAATCCGAAAATATCGTCAAAAGATATGAAAGTAGAGTAGATTTACCACCAATAAGTCAACATATATGTTAGATCTAGGACACAGTAAGTAAGTAATTTCTTACTGTACCTAGCTATGATGGATGTGGAAGGGTTATATCGGGAAAACACATATTGGTTTTACCCAACATGGCATTTTCCAGTTGAACCTAAAAAACATGTTAAATTAGTTAAAAACATACTCACCATTTTAAATCACCCCGGCTATGTAAATAATTTAAAAAAATATATATATACATATATAATCTCATGTACCATCCTCAGTTCTTATCTTCTGGGCTGCTGTTGCTGCTCTGCTGTGAGTGGAGAGTGGAGTGAGCTCCGTTGCCGCTGATCGTTGTTTATATACCATCTTAACTTTCCGCGTCATTAACTGTAACTGCAATTGATGTTTTGCTCCATTAAGACGCGGAAAGCTAAGAGGGTATATAAACAACGGCAACGATCAGCGGCAACAGACCTCACTCCACGTCTAACTCGCAGCAGAGCAGCAACAGCAGCCCAGCAGATAAGACCTGAGGATGGTACGTGAGATTGTACCGAAACGTCGTCAGACATACGGTTATTTTAGGAACCAAAAACCGACAACACGGAGCAGATCTCGAAAAACCATTAATACATATAACGACCGTGGAAACCTAGCAGAACATATATATATATATATACAGAAAAACAATATTATGCAATATAAGAAGATAAATATATACACTGTTTAAAATATATGTGGTGGAAAAAGTAATCTTAAAATGGTGTCAAAATCCAACACCAAGTGGTGTTAATATAACACCATGGATTATGGTTGAAAATGTGTACCTATCGCGGCAAAGGCGGTGTGGATCACGTGATGTTCTTAAATCTTGCCTCTGTTGACTTACATGAAGAATATATAAAGTCAGGTAGTCCTTTGCTTTGGTGTGACACTACAAGTTGTTCGATACTAAAGAGACCTTAAATAGGTGGAAACAGCTGTCAATACTTGAAGTATTTTAAGTTAGTGGAACGCACTAAAAACATTATCTCTAGCGAGTTGAAGGTTCCATTTTCTGGAATAATACCACTGGTAATATACTAGTAATGCGTCAAGGAACTTCCTGTTTCCTTTTTTTTTCCTTTTTTCTGTATAGTATGATTTAATTTGACCACAAACATAATATTTAACACTGAAAAGGAGTTCAATTTACACCAGGTAAAATTTATTTTAATACTGTTTGAAAGTTAAATTAACACCATTTTAATATTTGAATTTACACCGGACCAACGAACCATATTTAACACCATTTTGGTTTGTATCGATATAGACCATGTATGGTGTTAATTTGGTGTTAAAATGGTCATGAAATTTTGAACAGTGTATGTATACGCAATGCATATAGATATATATATCGTCGTTTATCTGACAAAGAGGCGTATCTCATTTTTAAACAAAACGGTGTGAATTGAATTACGCCAGTTTGTACGGCACACAAAATGCAAAAATATTAGTTACGCCGAAACTCCTTTATGCTAAAACTTTATTTGTACCTATTTATTATAGAGCTACGCCAGTTTGTGAGATTATAAAGTCGATTTTGGTGATCATTCTGGTATAACTCAAAAACGAATTTTTTTGAGTTACGCCTCTTTGTAAGATAAACGACGATATATAACAGAAACAATACGTTTTCTACTTTACGCCAGGTGTAGGCAACCAATATTGCAAAGACTGAAATGCCTTCCATCTCGCCACCGAGCCAGGCTCGAAGCGCGTCTCCCGAATGGTATGGTCCAATGACTAATGCACCATACCCACCAACACTGACAGACAGACTGTTTCGACCTGTTGGGTCTTATCAATGTCAGGCAATCGTTGATGGGAGCAGTGTTGCCAACCCAAAATCGGTCTAGGAGGTAGATATAATTTTAAAAGTTGGTAGTTTCCAACAAATCTTACTTTGAAAAGTTAGTAGATCTACCACCTAAATTTTTCGAGTATTTCAGAGACTCCAAAGTAAGAAATCTAGCACTTTGAATTTATTTTTTGATGGATACAAAATATTTTAAGTATTTTTATAAAAAACAATAATAAAGCAGAATTACAGATTGCCAATATTCAAAATAAGGATAGAAAAACGAATTATGATAATTATCGTGCCTATAGGCACTTGGGTTGTATACTATATCGTAATTTAATAATTCCAGATTATAAATATTTAATTAATTAATTTGAGTATACAATCCAACTGTATGCATAATTTGATAATTATCATAATTCGTTCTTTATTTTTTGACTTTCTTCTATTCTATTTTTAAATTTGTACCCTTTTGCTTCTAATCCCTTCAATTATAAATATATTTATAATTAAAGGAATTAGAAGCAAAAGGTTACAAATTTGAAAATGGAAAAAAGGTAAAAATAAAATAAAAAAGTATAGCTTTTTTAATAATCTATTTTTTAAAAGAATTCACATTTTGATTGAATAATTTATAATATTTTTAGTAGGTGTAGTTTGCTCCGCACTTTTGTTGATAAATAATAATAGATAATAGAGGGCGTTAACGTAATTACAGTAAAGCGCTATATATTCTATGAAATTTGATAAATGTTCAAAGATGGAAAAGTATAAAAAAACACAACGCATTATTACCACTTTTAGGAAGATTTAATTTAATAAAATTAAAAACTTTAAAAGTTGGTAGATTTTTCTTGCAAAGTAGTAGATTTGAGCAAGACGCTAAAAGTTGGTAGATCTACCGAAAAGTTGGTAGAGTTGGCAACCCTGGATGGGAGACACGCATCAAGCTCGGCACTGTTCACTTATAAAAATATAAAGGACAGCGGCGAGATGTATCGGCAAGTCAGTCTGGAGACATCTACCTCGCTGTGCGGCGTGCAATCACAATGCACTTAGACATACACAGTGATAGGTTTTATCAAACCGTACGCGGCCCAAAAGAGTCTAACTAGCTTTAACCAGCTATGCGGCAATATTGCTGAATAAATCAGTAAAAAAGATTGTGTAACATAAAGTTTATTTTGTACAAAATTCGACTGGTCAAGTTTTTTCGTAAACAAATATTAGAAATATTCCCCAACACCAAAACAAAATACACTTATTTAATTAGAAGAAATATTAAAAGTTTTGGTAAAATGTTAATTTAACCATTTGACAGATGTCAGATTTTATTTAATTATTTTTGAAAATCATTTAATTGTATACTTATTGGAGTAGATAATGGATAGTATTAAATTCAAGATTATACTATTTTTCTGTTATCTTCAAGCGTTCTATAATTTAAACCTTTTTATTGTCAATACTTACTATAGTACTATACTGCCGTACTTAGGGAAAAGGCAGTAAAGTGCAAAAAGCTAAATTGGAGAAAAATAAAATTTAAATTTCAGATAATTTATAACTAAATTAATAATATTATTCTTCTACAATTATATATAAATGACTAATAATATTTTACATGGTTTTCTAAGAAGTCATTTGCGTGTGTATTTAAAAAGTAATTTATTGGCGGGCCTAAAATAAATGACGTACTGTCTTTTATTGCTGTAAACCAAAAGGCAGTAACATATGACTTAATGCCTTTTTACTATGTAAAACAAGATTACTGCTTTTTTCCGTTGTTTTTTTTAATTGTCATATTAATTATTTTGTTAAAAAAGCGCAGTAATTCGGAATAAAAAAATGTTTTCGTTTTTAATAAATTTTATTCATTGAAAAATAAACACAACTAGGTAAAACAATTATTATCTTATCACCGTTGAATCACAAAATATAAAATACTGATTGTAATTTTCTAATTTTTGCACATATAATTAATTTTTTTTACTATTACAAACGATTAATATTTATATAATAACAATTATATTGTTATTCATGTAACGATGAATACAAATATTTAACAATTATTTAATCTTTTTAAATTTTAGAATTATCAGGTAATGAAAAAAAAACAGTATTAAAAATTAAACAAAGACTATTTTTTAAATTATTTCTTTAAAAATTATAAAATCTTCGTGAATTTAAACATTTTTCGAGAAAAAAAACGGAGGTTTAATCACATGGAAAACTTTTTGAACAAAATGAAAACTAATTAGAACCTCAACAAAATCTATCTAGTAACTAAAAAAATATGACTTTTAATTTAAAAGCCCGGAACAAAACTGCACACCGCTCACAACAATATTTGACATTCAAATGTCGATAATTCAACAGAAAAAAGCAGTAAAATGACGATTACTGTTTTTTTTTCTTGGTAACTACAGATCATAATATAATCACATTACACTTAATAAAGCGTAAAAAAGCAGTACTAATCTCTCTAAGAAGATAAAAGCAGTATAGTTTGAATTTTACTGCTTTCTTACTTTGAGAAATAGATTTACTGCTTTTATACTCAGGAAATATAATTAATTCAAAATATTTGTCACATTTAAAAAACTACTTTCTTATGGAAATAAAGTTATTAATGTAATATTTTATACTGAATAAACGTTAAATCAATAGAAAAACATATTGGTACTGAAATTTCAAAAAAGCAGTAAGTGAACATTACTGCCTTTTCCCTAAGTACGGCAGTATAGTCTATAGTATACTAAAGTGATTATCGCCTAGGTTGTAAAAATCATTTAGACCAATCGGGTACAGTTTTTACTTCTTGCATGAAAAAACAGTAACCATTGATGCACAGAACACTTATCCACTCAATATGCAATGTCAACGTCAATGTCAATATCAAATTAATATTATTAATGTACTAGTTCTAGTATTGATTTCAAATAGCTATTTGAAATCAATACAATTTCTAATAAAACCTCACGGGTCTGTAAAATACAATAAAAAATTCGACCTGTCAGATATTACTGTACTTTTAATAATTATTATTATAATTGTACGTTTTGTGTATTGCCTAACAAAAAAATAAGGCCTTTAAGATAAAATGTTATATGCCATGAGGCTGAGAAGTGTCTTTTTGTGCTTCGCTCAATTATACGCCCCCGCTTTCAAACTTTGAGCAAAAAGACTCACTTTCATCCTAATTTTATAAAGAGCATGCAAATAATCAAATTTAAATATTAATTAATTTACTTAAATGATTTATTTTTAATATTCTAAAATATATTCGGTTTAATTAAGTAAGAAAATGGAACCTAAAAATTAATATTTATTTTATACAATTATTGTTATTTTACCCATCCCTATCATCCCGCTTATGAATTAATAATTTCTTAGAATATTTTTCAGGATACTGTATACAGTTGTCAGATATTACTATAAAAACTATAATAAAACTAAAATTTGAAAACTATAACTCACTAACGTGAGTCGTTAACTTTAGCCACTAGCATTAGTGGTTATCGTTATATTTAATCTGCCTGATTCGTAGGATTGGCCGATATTGACCACTGATTCTAGTGGCTAACGTTAACGACTCATGTTAATGAATTGGCCTGCTTACCATATTTTGGAAGCAAGGTTTTCTTAATTTTAATTTAATTCTTCCGGTAATGTAATATAAAAATTACCAATAAGAAATTTATTTGCAAATTAAATAAATATTTTAATAAAATCATAGCTACTTGTTCTTATTAATTTCAACGTCGAAAAAATAAACCATATTTATTGGAGTAGGTATTTTTTTGTTTGATAAATGTAGGTCAATCCCAAAAGCTTACTCCCAGGACAACGTTTGTCGGCACCCTGTTTTAGCAAACATTTTGTTTCTTATACCTGTGGCTTGTTTCAGCCAAAATACACGTTTACATATAAAAATAATAAAAATGTATTAGGGTGTCCGTTATTTACCAAGTTGGTTTTTTTCACTTGGGTATTGTTTTAATTATTAGTTATAGTCTAAAAACAATTTTGAGAAAAACATTTTTTTTTTCTGATGCTGCCCTAAATGACGATACTTTTCCCATTCATTTAACATGAAGTTTTTAAACTTTTTGGTAATTAATTTTTTTCTTGTTTATCTTACCAAAAATTGTTGATTATTATTATGAATCATAATTTATGATCCCTTTGGATAAAGAAATTTTTATATTTGCGTCAAAAATTAATTTCTTAAATTTTGATCAAAATTAAATTTTACCCTTTTTAACAATACCTAATTTTGTTTAATTAACCTAATATTTATTCCGTATGTAATTTTAATTTTTTTATTATACGCTCTTAATAATTAATAATTAAAAAAATATTAGGTTAATTAAACAAAATTAGGTATTGTTTAATTATTAATTATTCAGAACATTAATAAAAACACAAATCCTTATTTATTTTATTTTAATAAAAGTTTTATCAAAAATGTAAAAAAGTTTGATTTTTTTTCTCAATTATCTGCTTTTTGCTTACAATTACCATTTTATCGGAATAGTCTAAATTATATAATTATGAAGCATGACTTATATTAGCGAAATTATTTTCTATGGTTAAAAGTAAATGTCACAAACGTGAAATACACTCACGTAAAATGATCGATCCACACAAATTTTCGATGAATTTCAATCGCAAATAAACTTTTTATATGATGTCGGATTTAAACGAATATTAAAGAATATTGTAGATAAATTAATGGACAATCGCTCACATTTTAAAAATAGACGTACGTTTATAATATACAGGTTTAAACAAAAAGATGTTTTTTACCATAAGTTTAAGACACTCGGTAGAGTGGCAAAACCGTATATTGTTCTAAATTAAGTTTTATTTATCAAGTCACATCTATTCTTAATAGTTTTGTTTTTAATTCACCTCGATATATTTATTTTTGTGGAAAATATGGATTTTTTAAAAAACATTGCAATTTCCAATATTTTTCCTGTATGAAGAACTAAGGTTGCTATGGTCCATCCATAGCCTATGGAGAATGACAGTGACAGTTTTGTTACCCAATTTAGTTTATAAAAGAACAATCTCATGTACCATTTTCACTGAAAATTTTTTAGGTCTTATCTGCTAGGCTGCTGTTGCTGCTCTGCTGCGAGTTAACGTGGAGTGAGCTCCGTTGCCGTTTTGGTGGTTGTAAGACCTGGTTTCCATGCAGTTGGTAGTCTCTGTGTACCGTCTCTTGTGTTGAGGTTTCTTGGACGTTTTTCTATTTCAATGGTTTCACGGATGGTACGTGTTCGATGGTAGCCAAGACCCTTGTTTTTTCAAAGTCAATTTCATGTTCAAGTTTTTTGAATGTGTTCAGCTGAAAACTTTGCCTGTTTTTTCGGTTGTCCCTTGGACGTAGGGAAGAAAGGCCTTCGAAGTTGGTTTGTTGTTCTCATCCTCTGTGGTATTTAACCGGCGTCATGGTCTAAGAGCCTTTTTTATGATGGTTTTGGAGAATCCGTTTTGCTGTAGCGTCGCGACGTTTGGATTTTAAGGTCTTCTTGTTTCTTGTGGTCAGTGTCCTAAAATTTCAAATAAAAAGATTCCTGATTAACGAAACTACCGCATTTTTAATTGGTGAGTAAGTTTGTAATAATAATAATAATAATAATAATAATAATAACCACAATTAAAAATATTTGGTTTTTGTCCTATTTTGTGTATATATATATATATTAGGGTGTTTCAAAATAAGGCAATATTTTTTATTCTTCAAATTCATATGATATTCCCGTCACTTATGCTAAAAAAAAAATCTGTCAAAATTTGAGCTCTTAATATTAATTTTAAAAGGTCCATCATCGAATTTAAAGTTTTCCCATTGATTTAACATGAAAAAATAGGTTTTTAAGATTTATTTCGCCTGCATACTAAGTAGAACTTTTTTTTAATAAACAATTACTCGTCCTTTTTTAGCATTAAATTATCTACCTGTAAGATTTTTGGTCCAGTTTGTAGATTCTACTCTTTCTTTTTTATTAATGTTGATACGTATAAATTCTAAAAAAAAATTATAGTTTTACATTTAGCGGCTAAAGTACTAATCGTAAAAGAAAAAGTTAATTAGCAATTTTGAAGATCTTTTAATGCTCTGCAAATTTGTTTAAAACAATTTTTTTATTACCTACAGTTTAAAAGTTAGTCTAAAATCCTATTTTCATTATTCTGCATAATATATTATTATAATAAAACTATTTTTCCATGTTAAATCAATGGGAAAACTTTAAATTCGATGATGGACCTTTTAAAATTAATATTAAGAGCTCAAACTTTGACAGATTTTTTTTAGCATAAGTGACGAGAATTTCAATGAATTTGAAAAAAAAATATTACCTTATTTTTAAACACCCTAATATATGTAGGCATATATATATATATATATATTTATATTTATATATTATAAAATTTACTTGCAATAATAGTTTTTATAATTTTGAAATAATTGTAAATGCGTATAGTTTTTTTATATTAAGAGCTCTAACTTTGACAGATTTTTTTTTAGCATAAGTGACGAGAATTTCAATGAATTTGAAAAAAAAAATATTACCTTATTTTGAAACACCCTAATATAATATATGTAGGCATATAATATAATATAATTATGTAGGCATATATATATATATATATATATATATATATATATATATATTTATATATTATAAAATTTACTTGCAATAATAGTTTTTATAATTTTGAAATAATTGTAAATGCGTATAGTTTTTTTAAATGTTAAATTATTGACTCTATTCAAACTAAATATCTACTGTATAAAATTGGTTTAATATAGGAAACATGAAATTTCACTAATTACAGTTTGCATTTGGCCGCGTTTTAAAGTTGTTGTTTATGGCTTGTAAAAAAGCAAAAACAAAGGATGTTCATTTAATAAGCGTATTGTTACCCACATTCCCAGCATAACACTAGCGAGCATCGAATGTCAAACAGGCATGGCCTACTTGTTGAATTTGTCGGCGCGGTGCACCTCCGATACTACGTCCCCGGTCGACGCGTCGCGACGCCGCCATCGACCCTGTTGCTGTTGCAGCCGCGGCCGCACAGTCCTTAATTTTGCAATTTCGGTCGGACTTTAGTCTTTCTAAATTTGGCATTTAAAGCTTTTTAGGTTATGTATCTGTCAAAGTATAGTCAATAAAAGAAATAATAATAATACTGTTACCGCTTATGTTTAAGCGTTAAAAGTTAATATATCTTTATAGTATCACAATAACAATGGTTGGTTTAGGAATTAAGGAATATAAATACTGCATTTAATGAAATTCGAAAGTGTATGGTAACAAATAAGTATTTTTGTGCATTTTCTCTAACTTCTCTATGGAATATTAATATCTGTATCAAAGGTAGGTTAATGTATTATAACAAAAAATATCATCTAATTTTGTATTGTAAGGTTATAAAAATCTATTTTAACCAAAACAAATAAGTGGATTATTGGGAAGAGTGTGTTAATATGGTCATATAAATATAGGTATACTAAATAATTGTAAAATATGGTTCAAATTAAATTAAAGCTTATATACTTCTAACGACAAAACTTGTGCATACCTCTCGGCATACCTACTTTAAGAAAAACTTGCAATGAGAAAATATTTAATATGTGATTTATTAAAATTTTTAAAGTTATAATGATTTTTCAATGTAGATCAAATTCAGTCGAAGCTTTATACATATTTGTATTGAAAAAACCTCTCTAAGCTGGATTAGAAAAACTACCACATTGTTTTTATTTTGGTCAAAATTGATTTTTCCAACCTTGAAATTACAAAATTAGAAGATATTTTTTGTTATAATATATTAACCTACTTTTAATACAGATGTACCTACTTATTCCATAATAGAGAAGGTAGATTATTAATAAATGCTGTTTAGTTAAAATTATTTTATGGAGAAAACCATATATGTAGACCAAATGCACAAAAATATTACTTACCTATTTGGCACCATACACTTTGGAATTTCATTAAATGCAGTATTTATATTCACAAATTCTTAAACGAACCATTGTTATTATGATGTTATAAAGATTTATAAATTCTTAACGCTTAAACATAATATTATTCATTGACTATACTTTGACAGATACATAACCTGCAAAACCTTAAATGCCAAATTTTCAAAAGACTGCTTTCCGTACAAAGTCACTGGGGGACTTTGAGGTGTGGAGCATAGTACAATGGCGGACACGGAATTTTGAACGACTATCATCCCATTGACATCAAAATCTAAGGGTATGTTCCGTAAATCAACTTGGTTGGTTTGGTTTCGGTTAAGGTGTCCCGTAAATGAAAAATTCCTGAAAATTATGTAGTTAAGAAACGCGGTTCCTGAAAAATAGGTTAATCAATCGTTACCGAAACGACCGACGCTGTATGATCGGTTAAATCGGTTACCAGTGCTGCAAACCAAATGGAAACAGTGTTGCCCTAAACAAAATTACTGTTTTTTGTTGGTTATCTAACCTAAAAATTTAACACAGGAGCAGACTTCTAGTGTTCGCGATAGTGGGAAAAAATCAATATCGATAGTTTCGATGTTGATAGTTTCAAATATCGAAACTAATAGTTTATCGATAGTCTTGAGGTTGAGGTTATGTTATGTTATTTTCTTTTGAGATTTATGGCCGTTTCATAGAAATGGAAGGATAGCGATGTTTTTTTATGCAGTCGTGCACACCGAGTGTATTTTTTGCCTGTTTTAAAAGTATGGCAAAAAAGGATAAGAAGTGTTTGCTTTGCTCGGTAACAGTGTGCTGCAAGGGAGGAACAAAACATAACCGTGAAATATCGATAGTCGCAGTGGCAACTATCGATACTTTCGATAGTGCTGTACGATTGTCTAACATCGATACTATCGATAAATTATCGATAATATCAACAACCCTACAGACTTCGCATAGGTACAAAATACTAGTGTTCGCGATAGTGGGAAAAAATCAATATCGATAGTTTCGATGTTGATAGTTTCAAATATCGAAACTATCGATAGTTTATCGATAGTCTTTTATATACCTATTTAGGGATGCACCGGAATTCCGGTGGTACCACTAAATCCGGCCGATCCGGCCAGTTGGCCGGAACTACCGTTCCGGCCGGATCGCTCCGGCCGGATAGGTATTTTCTTTTACCAAAAAATTAATCTATTCTCTGGAACTTTAAATAGAGACACTTTCTCTAAACAACTTTTTTACCCACCATTACACGTAGGCATTAAAATACTTTTTGTCCAAAAATAATTGAATTCAGTATATAGGGTGTTTTAGGTTTGTTTATGTAACTATAGAAATATTATTAAAAATATATGCAAGTTGTAGTTTTTGACACAAATAAAAGTTTCAATAAAAAATCTTAAGTTGGGTTATGTTTTTTCAAATAAAGGTGTCCCGTAAATATGAACTAACCGAGAAAACCAGGAATTTATTTCAGTAACCAGACCGGTAACTCGTGTGTATTTACGGAACATATCCTAAACTTCCTTTATGGACAACTAACCTTAATTCCGGTTATCATCAGTCTTGTCATTTTGAAAGCGAAATCAAAAATGCTCGATATTGTATCATTGCTCTTTACAGATCTATACATGGAAATTGTCCATGTATAGATCTGTAAGTAGCAATTATACAATATTGAGCATTGGACAACCAAATTATAAAGTTTAAAATTCCGGGTCCGTCACTGTACTTATTTTGGTAGGATAATACTTTCTTTGGGATTTATGCCCTACTGTCCTTAATGACTTAACACCCTAGTACGTTTAAATAGATTTTGAGCATCACAGAGTGAAATGTCAATATTTATTTAATTATTATAAAATAATTTACCACCTTTGTCCTCGACGGATTTTGCCTGTTTTTACATGAGTACTAAACGGGCCATATTTGAATAAATAAAAATAATCCCTACCCACTAGCACGAGCGTATCCATCTCGAATATTAATAAATTCAAAATAACAAGCACATTAAAAGCAGTAATGCAGGTGTCGGTATATGAATTTAGATAAAACTTGCAACAAAATATTTTATTTTTAAAATGAAATTAATGATTATGAAAGGAAAGTCCCCCCGAATTATGTTATCCCCTGTCAAATAGATATAGATCCCAACACTAATGAAATAAAAAATATTCATTTGAACTATCAATCTGTTTAATTGCACCGTCCTAGTTGATAAATTTAACCTTTGGAAAACTGCCTAATTTGAGGCCAGGGCTTCATAACATGGGCACTGACAGGGGAGTAAGAGGAAGCAGTTGCCCTCTCCCTGTAAAATTAAAATACTATACAAAGGCGCATTTAAATATTTAAACATATTATCTTGAAATTACACGAAATTTTGTTGTTTTGCTCCACTGGATTATTTTCTGCCGGCGCCCATGGCTCATACATATTTTTCAAATTTTTGTATGGAAAGGGTATCCAAATTTCATCGTATCGAAAAGTAAATGCAAGATTCGGTTTCCTCGTAGCAAAAAAACTTCAAAACAGATTGTTATAGCGATCGAGTAAAAAACACATTCATTTCACCTGTCACCACTGAATTTCTTGGCCTCGAATTACGTAAGAATCACCAGTTTCCCGATGGTTAGAAGAAAAATTCAAAAAACTAGGACAGCGTTGTAATAATTGTAATCAAGAAATACAAAAATACTTTTCATGATAAATCGCTTCCATAACATTTGTAGAATATATATGGTTAAAGGGATTTTAATATCAGATTCTGTAGTAGTCTATGTGGTTAAAGGGATTTTAATATCAGATTCTGTAGTAGTCTCGATTTTTATTCATGGAAAAAAGGGCATTGTTAAGGGGAGGTATGTATTTACCTGAGTAAGAGGCAAAAAATAAGTTTTTAAATTTATTTCCATTTCAAATTTAAATCAGAGTGCTCACTATATAGTAGGTATTAAAAATTTGGAAAAAATTACAAAAATCTTATCTTTTTAATTGAAGTAGGTAGGTATTGCATGCACTGTAAGCTTTTAAAAATTCAAAATTTATGTACGAGGTTCATATTCCATCACTGCCATCTAATCCACTTTAAGTATATGTGACGTTCTCCGAGAAAATGACCCTTAGGTCCAAAAATTTTACATGAGAGGCGATTGAACTTTGCGCAGCATATGCGTTTGTGCGAGGGGTAAACCACATTAAAATCTTAGAGACCAACGTTCAATGTTAGTGGACGTTGTGTTGAGATTTTTTTCCTTATCAGTCGTTATCAATAAGGAAAACTTGCTTAATCGGTGCTTAATCATTGCTTAGCGACGCGTTGTACATGACTACCCTTGTTATTGTTATCCTTAGCCGTTAATTCGTAAGCGATTTTTAACTTAAAAAAATCAGTGGTTTACCCCTCGCGTTTGTGTAGTAACGCTTGACTTTGGAAATTTGCAAAGTAAATAATAGTATATTATGTATCAAATTTGATAAACGCCATTTTATACACGAATTTAATTTAGGCACGAGCGAGCTTGCGAGCGAGTGCTTAACTTAATGAGTGTATAGAAAAGTTTATAAACGAGGTGCATACTATACTTTTTCTACGACAAATACTTATTATTCTCTAAAAATTATTTAAATCAAAATTTTGTATAGAGCGCCATCTATGAAACTACAGGGGAAACTGTCAAATGTAACATTTTTACATTTTATAAACAAAATTATAAAGGTTATAAATCGAAATATATCTTGAAAATTGACAGTTTTTCACAGTGAAAGTAAAGGAAATGTTTTATGAGGACTTTACAGTAGAGTCCGTGCCCGAATTTAAGTTATACATAGTTTACTGCCGGCGAAATTAAAAGGTCAGTACAATGTTCATATAAACTTTTCAAATATTGGCGTTGAGAAACTATTTAATATTTTTGTATTTTGTGTATTGAGATAATAAAATAATTTTCAAATTTAGTATTATTTTACAAGAAAGGCACTTTATTTCAACGATTGTATGACATTTGACAACTGTCAACTAACTTAAAACTAACTTCAGCCCGTGACTAAAAACCTGTTGCTAACTTCAGCCCGTGACTAAAGCGCCGTAAAGCCACAACTTGTCAATGTGTATTTAAAAGGTCACTTAGTGTCATGGAAACATGTACGATAAAGGGCGTTTTAAAGGTAGGAGTAGAAAAACATAATTAATTTTTTAAAATTTGTGTACAATGCACAGTGTGTTAAATTAATTATCTAGCTAGACAAAACCTAATTTAAAAACAACCTGAAATAAAGACAAATTTTATTAAATAGGCTTCTTCAGTTCTCCCTGTTATGATTTCCATTATTTAGAGCGTACTGCAACAGTGTATTTAGCACTATGCAGGCGCCACTTCCGGGCGTATCATTTTTTATAAACATACTTAGCCGTGTATGCGTTGCAAAAAGGTGGTTTAATTTAGATATTGTGTCAAGTTAAATCAAATTTTGAACTGTGCAGCTATGGATCTAGGTATATATTACTTATTTTTTATTATACGGGATTTATAATATAAATAATCAGCAACAGGCTATAGATATAGAAATTCACTTGGTGTTATTAAATATGGAGAATATGTATTAAGCAAGAAGTATTGTAATCGAGCAATATCGGGTGCACTATAAATATTTGTTTTGTTTTATAACGTCTACAGATTACTGATGTGCCTTTATTTATTGCCCCAATTTGCCTGTTCTACAGGGTGTAACCAAAAACCGACGCACTCCTTCTCCACTAGTAAATTTTTGAATAGAGTTGAAATTTGGGAGTAATAATAAAGAGTTAATTTATAATTATTTCAACCTTCAATGGATACCACCCGGTATCCGGTTCCCCGGAAATAATGCCAAATTTCGTTTTCTCAATGAAATACTCTGCATATTTTTGTATATTTCAAATCAGGAGAAAATTTTGAATTCAATACTTACACTATCGCGGGATTTTTAAAATGATCTTAATTTTTGTTGTAATTTAAGTTTTCCATAAGTGTAATTTTAGTGGAAAACACTAAACAACTTTTTATGACATTGGTGGGTTTTGATTGGGAAAAACATCTGGATTTTTAAAAACATTTGTATGGTATTTAAAAAAGTTGAGTTAATTAAAAAAAACAATTGATCAGCAACATTTACTATTTATGCATTTAATTGCAAATTTGGATGGTAAAACAAATTCATTCTCCAAATTGCAGCTTTCTGGATTTAAAAAATAAAACTGGACAAAAATTTAAGGTCAATTGCAAAATGGTAGCGAATGTGCATCTATCGGATTCAGAATTTTCTCCAGATTTCAAATATACAAAAATATACAGGGTGTTTCTTTGGAAAAACGAAAGTTGACCAATTTCCGACGAAACCGAAAGTTTATTTTTTATTGCAAGGGGCCGGCCATTTTGTAATGAACGAATTTAATTTCTGCATTTTGGATGTCAGATTTGGATTCAGTGAACCCAAATTTCCCGTTTACAGAGAAAATTTATAATTTTTTATGTCATTTAGGTTTTGTCTAGCTAGATAATTAATTTAACACACTGTGCAATGTAACCAAATTATATAAAACTTTTGTCTAGCAATAGCTAGAACATCAATTTGAATCAGAGTGCGTCTTGTAGGCGAAAAGCTCCAAATCGGTCCATTTAATCTTCCGCAACAACGTCCTGCTTATTTACAATTTTGCAATTTGTCCAATTGCCTCGCTCAAAATTTAATCAATTTATGCATGCACCCCATAACATGCCTGATACATACGTACTTGTTTCTTATTTCACAACAAAAGTGCATAAATTAATAAAAAGTGATTGATTTGTTTTCCTCATTTTAAAAGTGCTCCTTATAAAACTCGGTCATGCACAAGGACGATTAAACAAATTACAGAATTGCGTAATTTGAAAAAGGCATTTTATATACTGATAGCAATAAATCGTTGATGCGCGAAAGAGGCAAGCGTGGCAAAAATGCGAGTTTATAATCGACCATTCTCTAAGAGTGTACTTATTTTGCCAACAATTAAATAAATGCAAATATTATAGTTTTTGGGCAAACGTAATTGAGAAATTCCTTCGTAAATCATTATACCTACTTAAACTTAAACAAATTGCATTTTTAAGAAAAATACTGTGCGAAATTAGTGCAGAATTCATTAATATAGTTGAAAACTGTATTGGTGATATCAGCATATCTAATCTTACAAAAAATTTAAATGACTTTAAAACCAATCCTCTTACAATTTACTGACTTAAAGCAATATAACACTATTTTGAATTTTAATGGAGGTATGTTGAATTTGTGCATATCTGACACGATTTGTGCTATTTCCCGTGAAACCGTTTAAATGGTGTCAGAAAATAAATATCACCCTTCAATTTTTATTATCCTTAATGTTTCTTCAATCAATTATTTTAAATTTCCCTCAAGTAATAGGAAAAATAAGTTTAAACATTTCTTAAATGCTTATATAGACCCTAATATGGCTTGTGATGCCTTTTACTCAAAACTCTATTCCTTCACTGAAAGAAAAAGGCTGTTAATAGTTAACTCTTGATTAGTTTTGGGTAATTTACTGATATTTAGCTCACGATTTTTTGTTTACAAGCATAGGTATTAATATTCATAGATGCTAATTTCGGAGAAAATAATGAACAATTTTAAAATTAAATTACCCTATGTTTGAAGATTTTATTTTAATATAAACAAACTGCTCTCATTATTAAATTACTTTATTGTATTTTATCTAATCTGTAACATACTCATAATTGTTAGCGAAAGGTATTTTACCAGTCACCGGGGTGTTAGTTAATTAGGAAGCAATGGAAAGAATTATAACAAAATAATCATTTTCTAATAGTTAAATTCTATATTTAAGTGTTAAGTCGTGAGTTAATAATTAACTTTCGCAGTGTAAATACTTATTTATTGTTTATTATGGCGCGCGCATCCCCCCTCTTCCCAAACTAACTCCACTGTGCGTTTGCCTGTGATAGGTACCTGTACATGCTGATGGATGCATCGATAGTTTTTGGTTAAAAGTTACCTAATAAGTAAATATGTGATTTTAAAACGTGTACTTAAATAATACATATTATATTATTGTATTATATTATAAGCTTTATTTATAATGACCGAAGAAGAGGACTGCACAAAATTTCTGGAATGTTGTGGCTTAGGTCATCTTGCCGCCAAATTCGAAGGTACGTAATATTAATATATATTTTTCCCCCTTTACCACTGGTAACCAGGCAAATTAATAAATCTGTTGTAGTTTCTATAATAATAATAAAGCAATATCGGCTTTAACATTGCCTTCTTTAATAATTAGAGAAGGCAATGCCTTAACAGAGTATTAGCAGCCATTTCTTGTCTTCGTAAGTACGAATTGACTGTGATTTAATATTTAACGAATCGGGCAAACGAGTGTAAATTTAAATGACGTAAGTTAAATATAAACTAAACCCTTAATAGGGAGCAAGCCAGAAAAGTATATTTCTTCAGTTTTAAATTTACTCTTTTGTAACAAACATCTGTGTTTATGGAAAAGCATTAAAACTTTAATAAATTCTTTATCATAAACTAATTTATACTAAACAATTTGTCTTTTAGATGCAGAGGAAGCCATTTCAATGAAAGTGCACACGAACACCGGAGAATTTGAAGGAGCTAGTTTCAAAATTAGGAGAGAGATGTATCCTTATTAACCAAATATCCTATATGATCATACGTACACATTACCCGAACGAGTTCGTTCGCCTTTTAGAATATTATTTCGTTTTTATGAAGTTAAAGAATGTGCAATGTTTTTTTTATATTTTTATAAAATATTTAAATAAATCAATATTATTTATATTAACTGTTTTATTGCCAACATTTGATAAGTTAATATTAAAATTGCATTAGTTTATAATTAAGTCAACACCAGAACTACCATAGATTTAAGAATCTAATATTAATAGAAAGTAAGTAACGTAAAGATTTATAAGATTTCTATTACCAAGTTATTAGTTAACATTTAACTCATTAAAACTACACACTAATACATAAGTTGTTTAAAAATAATACATGATAAATTAGAATTTCTCCAACGAACTATATTTTAGAATCAAACTCACATTATGTGCGCCCTATTCTAAGTTGTAGCTCGTTAGAAATTAACCAGTTACTTTAACAGTTAACGACCATTTTTCTCAGTGTTATTTGTATATGTATACCACCTCGTAAAGCTAGTAATAATAATTACCCCCTGTGGTTTAATAAGGGTATTATAAGAAACATTAAACTCAAATCGAATTATCATAAAAAGCATAGAGAACTAAATTGCGAATACTATCTTAATCTAAAAGTACTCGTATGATTTTAAAAGCACAAATTGCTTCAGCTTATTGAAAATATATTAATAATATTTGTTCATAAAAAGCGAGGTCAAACGCGAATTCCAGCTAACGTCTTTGGTGGAAATACGAAATATGACACTCCTCAAGACGTTGTCAAAGGATTCGCCCAATATTTTAACAGCGTTTATACTAATACCACCCCTGACTTATCTAACTTACAAAGTAACTTCTAGAACAACTCCTCCTTACAGATTAATATTTTTTTTATTTAATTCAATCTCAAAACTTAAAAATAATTCTTCTTGTGGTGATGAGCAAGTACCTAACTTTTTTATAAAAGATTGTAATCATGTCCTGGTTTACCCTGCTTAAAATACCCCATAGAGACCTATACAAAATAATCTATCGGGCGCTACCGGATTCTATATGTGCATTTGTCCATGGGTTTTTCCGGATACAGCCCGATAGAAAATGTATAGGTAATTACCTATAGGCACACCATAACTTTTACATTTTCCCTATTGAGACCGATAGAAAATAACTTAATGAAGGATATATAGGGATATCCCTATAGAGCAACCATAAAACATTTGACAAAATTTTATTAAAACCTATAGGGTCCTATAGGGAAAAAACTAATTTCTACATTTATGTGTATTTTCCCCATTGAAACAGATAGCAAATAAATCAATGGTGGATATCCCTATAGAACAACCATAAATCTCAACTACGGGTCCTATACAAACCGATACACCCTATAGAAACACCATACATCCCGATACAAATATCTATCGGTTTGAACAGGGTCTCTATGGGGTATTTTAAGCAGGGTATCCCTTGCTTATTCTATTTAACCTTATCTTGTCTACGAGTATATTTTCGGAGGTTTGGAAACTAACCACAGTGTGTCTAATATTAAAATCAGGTGATCCCTATGATTTAACCAACTATAGACCAATAGCTCTATTGTCAAACTTTGCAAAGTTATTTGAATCTTCCGTCTACACAATTATTTACAATAATGTCAAAAATCTCTTCTCAACAACACGGTTTTATGACCAAGCATTGTACACAGACTTAACTTGCCGAATTCCCTCAGTTTACCTCCACATATATCGATTCTAAATGCAAAGTTGATGTAGTGTACACGGATTTTTCAAAGGCCTTTGATAAGGTAAACCACGTGATTTTAATAAAGAAACTGAGGAACTTTGGTTTTAGTCACTATTTAATACAGTTCATTGAATCTTATCTTTATAATAGAAAATTATTTGTTTGTTATAATGGATTCAATTCAAACTATTTTGTTGCTACTTCTGGAGTTCCTCAAGGATCCAACTTAGGACCTCTTTTGTTTAATATTTTTATTAATGATTTATCATTAGCTCTGTCACTTACTTTTTGTTGATGACTTAAAACTTTTTCATAATATATCCAGTACACAAGATAGTTTTTACCTTCAAGAGCAATTGGACACAGTAGCTAATTGGTGCAATTTAAATGATCTATCACTTAACATTAACAAGTGCAAAATATGTACTTTTACCCTTAAAGCTTTTCCTGTTGTCTTTGATTATTTTATCAATAACTCTATTCTTTCTCGCACTGATACAATCAGGGACCTAGGTGTCGTTTTTGACAGTAAACTTTTATTTAACGCTCATGTTCAAAGTATATCCTCTTCCACTCCTAAACTTAATCGTAAAACATCTACTTTTAAAAATATCGCAGCTCTAATTGCATTATATTGCCAACTTATTCGTTCTAGACTAGAGTACTGCTCTATTATTTGATACCAATCTCAAATAAATACACTTAAAAATATTCAAAGACGTTACCTCAAGCTGATTTCCTATTGTACAGATAGTACGGTAGATTTACTCACAATTTTTGATTGTAACGGACGCTACAAAAATTCCCGAGTAACGTGGAATGGCTAAGCTGCTAATATATTACATGTAGGTAATAGTTTTGGTACAATTTTTGGGCTCGTTGCTTGGGACAATTTTAATTTTCTCGTGCAATAAATACAAATTAAGCAGACACGACGAATAAAAAAGGCGTTTGGTAAACATAATCCAGACATTCATTTTTTATCAATTAAACAACAAGACTTTTGTGGAAAATATTGCTTTGAAGAAAAGTTAGTAGATGTTAATTAAATAAGCAAAAAGAGAGATTTTAAACTTTAGGTTTTTAACGTTCTGCAAACTTTTTATAAAAGATACCATATTTTTTATTTTTTAAAACTTAGTATTTAACAATTAATTATTAGATTTTTAAAATGGCGGACAAACGCCACACCATACGAGGGAAATAAGTATAAAAAAGTATATGTAAGTATAAAAAATCTGACCAGTAATTTTAAGTTATTTAGCAGTTTAGGTTAAAAACCTGGACACAGCTATATATTTATTAAACATTGTTTAATAAGGTAACGTGGATAATATTAATATAACAGTTGCAAAGACAACAATTTAAGGCAGCTAAGGTCATGGTCTTATATACAGCAACTAATTAAAAACTAATCATAAAAAATAATTTTTTGTTCGTAAAATAAAACCGGGATAACCTATATACTCAGTTCGACAGTATACTGTGCGGTATACCGCTTGTACCAGCCAGACGTATATTTCTATCGCTCCACAAATGATACAAAAATAACCTGTGCATTTTAAATCCAGAATACCTAAAAGGTAATTATTCTATAAGGTTCAATCAACAGTGTATAGTTCCGCGAATACCAAGGTGCATAGGTGACCAGGACTAAAGTGCAAGGTGTATAGTCTCACCCCAGCCACCTGAACAGGAGGTTCATTGTGGCGGGAAACTGATATCAATCATGAGGAAACAAGGGGCATCCGCAAAATTCAGATAAGTATTTTATTAATATTCGCACAACGCTATTCGCAATACTAAAATCTTAATTCCGTAATTCACCAAGCCTACAAAGCCTCCGGACTTCTATCTTCTCAAGTAGAAATATCCGTAGGAACAACAAAAATACATTTAAAAAATCAACATCAAAATAGGTGAACAGGGAATAATAAACCAACATCGTAATGAACCAAAAAATATTATATATTTTATATATGCCTATACAGCAAAGCAAATTCGACTTAAAAATTAAAACAAGCATATCCAACCAAAGAACATGACTTGAAAATTAATAAACCCATAAATCTTAAGTAGGTAACAATTTAAACCAATTTCTGATCGTCTAACATAAAAATAAACAAATAAACCACTCAAGGTCCCAAACAAACAAAGGTAATAGTCTTTTGCGAGCCTAAAATAGTATAATAGAATAATTGCATTTACCATGTCTTTAACTTAATAAATAAATGCAATACCTTATTGTTAAAAAAAAATAAAAAAAAAATACAATTTCTATCACTGAAGACTGAAGAAATGGGTTCGCACAGTGGGGCTGACAACTTTCAGCGGACACAGACACAGATGAACGGAAAGTACTACCAAGACCAGCAAGGATAGGTTCTAGCAGCGTACTACCTACCCCCATTCAAAAATCCCAATTAAATGGGGTTATTACTGAAGCCCTGGTTGTGGAGGATTTCGTATTGTACTTAGTTTTGGGTCAGTTCAATGTCCGCCAAAAATCAACATGTTTTCCCTCCTTGTCCCGCTCTCCACGAGCCTAAATTGAGCGTATGGTCGGTCCGGCGACAAAATTCCGGGAATGACCTTGGAAATTGACATTGTCATCCACGACCTCATAGGGGAGATCTACCAGCCGGCGTAGAAATTCTGATTCAACAAACACAGGTAGTGTAGTTGTGTAGTTGTGGGATACGTATGAGAACGGAAAGGGGGTAAAATAAACCTGGCAGATCAGTGTAAGGCGATGTCGATTGGGCCTGCCATACGTCTCGATACTGTACTGTTTTGAACAGAGCAAAAAGTATAACGTACATAGGTAGGTATTATGTTTTAAATTAAATTCTTCACTTTACTATGAGGAGCCATAAGTATGTAGAAAAAAATATATACCTATAAGTAAAATTAACCACAATTTTCCATATATATATTTTAAAATTTAAGTTTTATATAAGTTGATACGATTCGAAAAAATATATACAAGGTGTCCCTAAACTTATAAGTTTAGGGACACCTTGTATATATTTTTTCCATTATAGTGGCATAAATTTAGGAGCATATTAAGCAAGTCAAAATAAGACGAAAATCTAAATAAATATTTTTCCTAATTACGTATATGTAGATACAGGGTGATAAAGTGTTACTTTTCATATTAGTTTTTTAATATAACTTCTACTATTGTAGGCTTGAAAAGGTGATATTTTGCGAACACTTACTGCCAAAACACATATTCACACATAATTACAATTGTTCGAGTGAACACAGTGTCGGAGAAACAGGGGTTGTTTAAGCTTATTGTCCCATATAAACTTTGAGGTTAGTTTTTTATACCATTTGATGCAATTTTTCGATTACTCAGTTCTACCTCTCAAACTTCGATAAAATAAACCATTTCCGAGATATTCGAGATTACAATAATTGTTATAGGTACACCTTTTTAATGGTAGCCGAACTGTGTAATATAAAAATTGCATCAAATGTTATAAAAACCTAACCTCAAAGTTTGTATGGGACAATAAGCTTAAAGCAACCCCCGTTTCGAGATTACAATAATTGTTATAGGTACACCTTTTTAATGGTAGCCGAACTGTGTAATATAAAAATTGCATCAAATGTTATAAAAACCTAACCTCAAAGTTTGTATGGGACAATAAGCTTAAAGCAACCCCCGTTTCTACGACACTGTGTTCAAACAATTATAATTATGTATTATATCACCTTTCCGTTACTACCATAATAGAGGTTATATTAAAAAAACTGATATGATAAGTAACACTTTATCACCCTGTATCTTGAAAACATAAGTAATTAGGAAAAATATTTATTTGGGATTTCGTCTTATTTTGACTTGTTCAATCTTTTCCTAAATTTATGCCAATAAATTTAGGGACACCTTGTATATTGAATTTAGCACCGTGCAAAGTTCGATATAAATTTTTTTTAGTGCAGTGGCGCTACCTGTTCATCAATTTTGTTTGTGTATGTATAATTACTTTAAATACCTACCTATCATTAATAATCAACCGCTGTTATTTAAAAAATCCTTGTGCAAATGATGATTTTTTCAACTTATATAAAATTTATATTTTAATATACATATAAAGTGTATTTTCTTTATTTTTGTATGAATCGATTTAAATTTTTTTAGGCATCTATTCATGTCCTTAAGCGCAAAATACGGTATCAGCCTGGCCTACTACGATCAAAAACATGGGTACCATTGTCAATATTTTGCTTCGCGTTAGAGTTATAGCAATAAGAAAAGTTGTTTAGAATCAAAAGAATTCCCCAGATAAAAATTCGTATTTTAATTTTTTATCCATAAATTTGTCAAAGTCCCAAATTTCAATTTTAATTTGGTATCAAAGGGTGTCATGGAGAAACATTATTTTTAATATTGTTGCAAACGTTATTAGCTTTTCATAATGGCTGAATTACGTTTAAATGTTGCTGAGAAAGTAAAAATAATTAGACTTACTGGTAAAAATGCAAAATTCAATAGAGAAGTAGCTGAAATATTTAAGGCATCCAGGGCGTGCACCTATTAATCATGGAACTGTTTCAAAAATTAACCAACTTTTTAATTTAACTGGAAATGTTGTTAAGCCCAGACCAAGAAGAATATTTAGAGAACATCCCTTAAACGAAATTATTTTTGCGGCGTATCACGCTAATCCTCGTTGTAGTATAATAGGTATGGCATTAAATTTAAATATCACACCATCGAAAATTTGGCGCTGCTTACATCGCCACAAACTAAGTGCACTTAAACCAAAATTTTTACATACTTTAGGAGAGGGCTTAGAATACTGTTTTACTGGCGCAGGGAAATTTCCTGGAGGATAGAAATTTCCTAAAAAAAGTCATGTTTAGCGATGAAGCAACATTCACGACTAATGGTGTTGTTTCATCACAAAATTTCAGGTGGTGGGCAGGAGACAACCCACATTGGGTTATCAATTCCAAGAGGCAATACTCACAAAAAATTAATGTGTGGTGTGGCATTTTGAACGATCGTATCATTGGACCTTTTTTTTTCGTAATAACTTAAACCCTGAACGACTTTTTGATTTTCTGGAAACTGAATTATGGGGTGTAATTAAAGAACTACCACTTGATGTTAGGCGAACAATGATTTTTTAACTTGATGGCGCATCTATTCATAATGCCTTAATCGTTCGAGCATGGTTAAACGAGCACTTTCCACAGAAATGCAACAGGAGAAACAGTCCCATCATCGAGTGGTCCGCTAGGTCACCAGACCACTTGATTTTTAATTATGGGGAACTCTTAAGAATAAAGTTTTTAAAGTGAGACCCCAAAATCAATATGAAATATGAATATGAATATGAATTTTGTGACAAAATTAGGCAAGCTTGCAAATTAATAGACGAGAGTATCCAGATACAATAAAAAACGAATCGAGAAATGCATTCGATTGACGGCGAACTGGTAGAATAAAGGGTCTATATTTAAAACTGATTTTGAAGCTATTACCTAAATAATTTTGTGTTTGTAATATGTAAGTTAATTTTGTAAAATTAATTAAAAATATTTGTCCATTTTTATTCATGATACAATTTTATACCAAATTAAAAGTTGAAATTTGGGGATGACAAATTTTTGGATAAAAATTATTTTAAATTTTTAAATGAAAGTCGGTATCTGAGATATTCTTTTGATTATATACAACTTTTCTTAATAACTTTTTGCTATTATAACTCTAACGCGAAGCAAAATATTGACAATGTGACCCATGTTTTTGATCGTAGTAGGCCAGGCTGATCAAGTATTTTCCGCTTAAGGAAATGAATAGATGCTTCTTGGTGAGCTGCACAACTGGTAAAAAGTTTAAATCGATTCATACAAATATAAAGAAAATACAGGGGTGCTTCCATGTAAAGTGAAACACACTGTATGGAAAATTGTAGTAAATTTTACTTATATATTGTTTTTTTTTGCAAAATATTTTATATATCGAATGGAATAATTATAATTATTATATAGGGAACATATAACCTCATATACTTAAAATTTTTATATAAATAAGTAGTAACGATATCGACCTATCCTATCGGTTCTTCCGCGGGACCTACTGTTTACCGTTTAATCCGAACCACGGACCTCGATAAATCACCCCTGCAACCACTTTTTAACATTGTACAGTTGGACTCATCTACCGACTTTTAACACGCACAACACCCAAAGCTGTGACCGCGGATCGAACCCGGTACCGACGGACGCAGTTTGTCTCGTCTTAGTAGCTTAACCCACTGCGCTATAGACGGACCCTTTGTAATAATTTTAAATTCGTTAAATTAAGATAGAGATAAAATCAAGAGCTTAAATCTGCGCATGGCGTTAAAATGCAATCGAAAATAATAGGTAGGTTTGAAATATTCTATTTGTATTTCAAATCAAATTATCCCCGAGGGGTAAACCACTTTAAAATCAGCGAGACCAACGTTCAACGTTATAAGTATAACGAATATAAGGTCCACATATTATGTGGACGTTATTTTTCCTTATCAGTCGTTATCAATAAGGAAATATCCTTATTAATAAGAAATTTCTCGCGTTGCGAATGACTAGTAGCCAGTCCTTGGCCTTGTGATTGTTTTCCGATAATTAATATGCGATTTTTAATGGTTTACCCCTCGATTATCTCAATAGTGAATTTTTTTTAATAACTTAAACTATTTCTTTATTTTTTATCATATTTCAATAATTCGATTCGATGTGTCTTAAATATTTTGTAAATTCAAATTTTCGCAAGCCTCTACAAAATCAGTAGGTATATTATAGACGGTCTAGAGTAGACCTAGACGGTAAAGTGAAATTTTTTCAGGCTGAAAGAAGAAATGTGTTAAATTCAAATTTTGAAATTATTTTATTTTGACATAACGGGTGATTTTAAATTTTTTAAAATTCTAAATAAAAGGCATAAAATGGAATTGGATGGTGGAATCTTTATTAGGACCTGAAAGAACAATCTTTTTGTGTGTGCCGTCGCGGCCAGCATTTAAATGAAATTATTTTCAAACAATAAATGTCAAAGATTGTTCTTTCAGGTCATAATAAAGATTTCGCCATCCAATTCCATTTTATTCGTTTAATTTAGAATTAAAAAAAAAGGTCTAAATAAATCATTATACATACATATATATATATATATACAGGGTGTCCGCAAAAAGGAGTTCAATCCGTTAACCATATATTCCTTGAGTTAAAACAATAAGACTTTTATAATACCATTTTTCAATTTAGAGCTTCATGTTCGATATACAGGGCGACAAAGTTTGAAATTTAAAACTGATTTTTTTTAATAATTCGAGTAATTGATTAGATATTAAGTTCAAATTCGGTACACTTCTTAAACATAAATAGTTACATCTTTTGAGAACAACAAAGCAAAAAACAATTGTCAAATAAACAAAATAGGGGGGTCCAGTACTCACTGACTCCCCCTATTTTTAGTACGTGCGCCAATGACTTCCAAACTTTATTTTTTAAGTAATCATTTATTGGTGATTATTTTTTGTCTCTTAAAAAATTTTGATAAAATGATTCGATTTGAAGATAATTTGTAAAGTATTGGTCCTTGATTGATGCCTACGCGGCTTAAGGCAATCTCATAATTTTTAAATACTCTAAATCAAGTGAGCCGCTTTGGCATTATCATTTTATACAATTAAGTAAAATTTTGCAATAGGTAACAATACCAAAAACTAAGCAAAATAACCCAATTTTAGTGACGCACAGATAAAAATAATACTAAACAAGAAAAATTAAATTAATTTTATTGCCCTAGGAAGAACTTACAATAATTACTAATTTTCTTTACATAACAGTAAAATGCCACTAATATCGCTAGTTCATAAGTCAATAATTTACTATTACTTTTGAAGCATTATAACAAGATAACAATTATTTAAAACATTATTTTCTTAAAATATGTAACAAGTTATAACTTTGGTAACTATAGTAACCAAAACATAATATTTTTTTTCAATACACAGCCCTCTTTATTAAAGAAAATCTTAGCCTACGAAAAATATTTGGCTTCAACCTGAACTCCTCTCCTACTTGAAGGATTCTTTCTCTTAAATGATTTTTGCTCAAAATCTATCATACATCTCCATACCGAATAGTCCAAGGGAGTAAGGTCTGGGGAACAGGGTGGAAATTTAACAGGAGCATATTTACCCCGACCAATCCATTGATTAGGAAAGATTTGATGTAAATAGTTTCTAACATTTTTAGCAAAATGCGGAGGAGCACCGTCTAGTTGAAACTAAATATTTTGTCTTACCAGTAGAGGCAAATCATCAAGTAAATTGGGCTGTGTATTTTGAAGAAATATCAAAAATGAATGACCAGGATTTTAATTTTTTCACATTTTATCTTATTTTACAAAAATGTTGGTAAAAAAAGTTATTATTTTGTAATAGGTCAAAAGTTATAAATGTTTTTGTGACCGCGCTCCGACTTTTGGCGGTGGACAAGCACGTTCGGACGCGCGCTTGTTATAATGCTTCAAATTTATTTAAAAAGTGATAGTAAATTATTGACTTGAACTAGCGATATTAGTGGCATTTTACTGTTATGTAAAGAAAATTAGTAATTATTGTAAGTTCTTCCTAGGGCAATAAAATTAATTTAATTTTTCTGGTTTAGTATTAATTTTATCTGTGCGTCACTGAGATTGGGTTATTTTTGGCTAGTTTTTGGTATTATTACCTATTGCAAAATTTTACTTAATTGTATCAATGGTAATGCCACAGCGGCTCACTTGATTTAGAGTATTTGAAAATTATGAGATTGCCTTAAGCCGCGTAGGCATCAATCAAGGACCAATACTTTACAAATTATCTCTATAACAAATCATTTTATCAAAATTTTATAAGAGACAAAAAATAATCACCAATAAATGATTACTTGAAAAAATAAAGTTTGGAAGTCATTGGCGCACGTACTAAAAAATAGGGGAAGTCAGTGAGTACTGGACCCCCCCCCTATTTTGATTATTTGGCAATTGTTTTTTGTTTTGTTAATCTCAAAAAAAGTAACTATTTATGTTAAAGAAGTGTACCGAATTTGAACTTAATATCTTATCAATTACTCGAATTATTAAAAAAAAAACAGTTTTAAATTTTAAACATTGTCGCCCTGTATATCGAACATGAAGCTCTAAATTGAAAAATGGTATTATAAAAGTCTTATTGTTTTAACTCAAGGATTACATGGTTAACGGATTTACCTCCTTTTTCCGGACACCCTGTATATATATATATATATATATATATATATATATCTAAATCATCTACAATTTGCTGTATCAAATTTTGGCACGTCATTAACAATAGCAGCGGATGTAAAAGTCCGCAAATCTGCACATGGTCCAGAAGGTGTATCTGCGAAAACATTAAAAAGAGTTCATATGTATATTTTGAAACCATTAAAATATATTTTTAACTTTATTTTAGAGAAAAGTATTATCCAGAAAACTGAAGAATCTGTAGTTATTATTAAGAGTGGTCCAAAAAATCTGACTACAAACTATCATCCTATATCGGTAATTAGTAATTTAGTAAAAGTATACGAACAGAGCTTAAAAGCGTCTAATGAACATCCTGGAAAAAAACAAACTTTTAAGTAACAAACAATTCGGTTTTAGAAAAGGCATGAGTACGGAAAATGCCGTTCTTTGTCTTTATACGAGTAGAGATGTTATAAATAATCAGAACAGTAATAACAAATGTTTGTCAGTTTTTTTAATCATACTGTTGATCATAAAATACTTTTAAAAAGATTAAAAAAATTGGGAATCAGGGGGTTATCTTATCAGAGCGAACACAGCGTATTAAAATTAATGGAGTAATAAGTGTCCATATAACCATTACCAGGGTCGTTCCTCAGGGTACGGTTCTGGGTCCGATACTATTTTTGGTATACATAAATAGAATTTTCTATATTAATAATTTTTCAGGTAAAATCGATTCTTATGCAGATGATACTGCATTAGTATTTTCAGGATCATGGAACGACCTTTATATAAAAGCTGAGAGAGCTTTAAAGATCATAAAAACTTGGCTGAATGTAAATCTTCTTAGTCTTAATGTCGAGAAGTCTAAATTTTTAACTTTTACGGCAATAGTTGCTGGTCGATCGTTATAACGTATACCTGATTCTTCAAGGGTTCACAATACCCAGTTTTCTATTATTCAACGTGTAACATACGTTAAATATCTTGGTATCATGGTGAATCAGCCTCTTAAATGGAATGAACATGTTGAATATGTCGGCACTAGACAAAGATGTTTTATCAGCTTCGGGATATACTGCATTATAAATTAAAAATGATTGTTTATGACGCCCTAGTGAAATCAGTTTTGCGATACTGTATTAGCATTTGGGGAGGATGACTAGAAACTAGCTTTTATAGCTTACAGATAACACAAAAAACATTATTTAAAAAGCAAAAAAACATTATTTAAAAAGCAAAAAAGATTTTCGACAGATAGACTTTTTGATGAATTGGGAATAATGAATATAAGAAAATTTTATATGCATATAAAATATTATTATGTATTCACAAGAATTAAAATAACATGTCAAGATTAATGCATCCTTACGAAACCAGATCCCACAACCCGTTATTATACAACGAGGTGGTAAAACAGTTCATACACAAAGGTCAATTATCTACTTAGGACCCACAATGTATAATCAAATACCACATAACTATAAAAGTCAAAAATTTCAAACATTAAAAAAAACATTAAGTCATCCTGACCTACTTACCATCCTCTATATTTTCCCGCTTCCCCAGTATATCTCTGTTTTATACTCTATTATTATTATTATTATTATTATTATTATTTTGTTTCTAAATGTCAATATAATTAGTTTTAAGATTGGTTTTAGTTAAGGCTATGATTCGCACACAAGCGCGCGAGTTTAGGCAAATTACCTAATATTATTTTATAGAAATTTAAAAAATGTTAACAATAAAGATGATTTGATTTGATTTTGATTTGATTTGAGTAGTCATATTTTTATTGATTTTGTTTTAACAAATTTCAATTTTTTGTATTTTTAGTAGGTATTTTCACTCTAGAAATATTCTTCCTAAATACCGCTTTTGCTTAAAAATAAATAAACCAGATAATTTTCTTCATTCAAGCTTGTATTCTTCGAACTCGTGGAATTAAAACAACTGTGCTTTCATGAAAATTCTCGGTAATTTATACACTGAAAAAAATAAGCTGTTGAAACAACAAAAAAAATATTAATTCAACTCTTTATCATATACTTACCAGTAAGTATATGCTCTTTATGCACTTTAAATACAAGCAATGGTTTTTGCACGTTTACTTAACCATCTAAAAATGTCAAATTGTATTGTTTAATTGAACAACAAATAACAGTCAAATGAACAAAATAAGAATATTTGTTCTAATCTGCTAATTTGGTTAATTTAACATTCTTAGGGTGTTAAGGTAAATTTCTTGAAATGTCCAGGTCATAGACAAGGGATTGGTTGGGTGGGCAGGGGGTTAGTAACCAGGTAACCTTTTTAGCATATTCACTTAACACCAATAAAATGTTAAATTAACATTCTGAAAATGTAAAATTCTTTAAAGGTTGGTATCCAAAACAAAATTATGGAAATAATATATTATTATATATAAATAGAAAGAATTGAACCTTCACCTCGCCCAGAGTTTTTGTTTTGAGCGTGTTCCACCCATGATACATCTTTGTATCATGTGTTCCACCTACTTCAAATACCGACAGACTGTTTCGCCCTGTATTGAGGGTCTTAACAGTGTCGGGCAATATGGTGTAGTGAAAGTTCTACTGTGGAAGTTCCACAGTGGAACACACCTTAAACAAACAGATATCTCATCTTATATACACCTAATCGTAAGGTAACTAAGGCGAGATGTAAGAAAACGTCATTGTCTAATGACGTGGCGTGAGTGTTCGAAGCGCCATTCTCGGCAATTTTATGAATGCAAATTTTACATTTTAAATTTTAAAGTAACATTTTAAATTTGTTAAATGAACAAATTTAAAGTTTTGGATTAAAGAGCAACTAAACGTTAATTTAATAGTTTTTTTAGGTAATCCTAAAAATTTTAGTAATTGATTCAACAAATTCCAGCTATTAAATCAAAGTACGATAAACATTTTAATTCAAAATATTAGTTTATGTTAAATTAATATTTAAACTGTCAAATGAACAAATAAACTTTGACAAACTCTGACTTTTGCTTTAACACCAAAATATAGATTAATCCAATAGGTTTTTAAAAATGACATTTAGGCAAATGTTAACTCAACTACATTATTTTTTTCGGTGTAAGCACTTGTGGTATTACCCCCGGGGGTCTCGAATATACATGTTAGCCAAACCGTTTAACTTCTTAATTTGTCTTTCTTCATTGTTGAAGGTACGATTTTATTAGTTAAAGCGAATAAAAGCTGTGCTTCATACAACGAGTAGATACTGCTAATGTAGCGAGAATTTGTAAAAGAATTTATATATTTGAGAAAAACTCTTGTGTTTATTTATGCGCCTTTGCTGCTTTTTGTTTTTGCCCGGTCTCTTCAAAGCTCCTGCCAAGGAGTTATTTCTTCAGAAGTCCCTGGTGGGGTTTGAGCCCCCTAGCTCCATCTGGATCCGCTACTGTCGATTATGAACGAGCGGTGATCCACATTAAAAAGTAATATAAGAACGGTAATATTGCTTAATAGGACTAGAAAAATTCCTTATACCAGGAGTTGAAATAGCGAATAATAATCTTAAAAGTAAAATAGAGATCATATTTTAAGACGGAGATCAAACGGAGCAAAATTACTCCATGCGACATATTTGTAAAGTTTTAAAACCATATTATGTCATATAAATTTATTTTGTTTTTTAATACATTTTTAGAAATTTTTATCAGTTTATTTCTTACTAAAACTAAACTTTTTAAATTGAAAAGAAGTATCTATACTATAGACCAGGGATGGCGAACCTATGGCACGCGTGCCATGAGTGGCACGTTTTAAATTTTTCTTGGCACGTTTTGAAAATTTTTTTTTATAGTTTTTTGGCACGCACACTAAAAAAGGTTCGCCATCCCTGCTATGGACCATTAATTTTGACCAAAGCTGGGCGCAGTGTTTAGGTATTAACAGGTGCAGAATTCGGTGAGTAAAAAGCAGGCAGGAAAGTAGGTTACTGGCGCGTCGGTGTGTATTTTGCTTTCACCCTGTCCACTTTCGGCTTCTGCTTGCCTGTCTCTCCCTCCACGAGCTCACAACCATTTCCGGGCAACCTCATTCCGCCGTTTTGAAGGGTATGTAATTGGTTATCGAATGTGGGTCATGATCAACAAAGCACAACGATGCCGATGCTACTGCGGTGGCGGCTTTATTGGCGACACTTGAACCCATGTCGCACCATGATTTATTTCAAATATTTACTAATAGTATATATACTATAGCTTGAACTCTGACTAAATTTTTGTGTACTTCCATTGAGACCTAGGTCTCTACGCATATTAAAAAGATATTTTAACTTAATTTTGTATATTAAGTAGGTATTACTAAAAACGGTTAATAGTATAAAAATAATCAGAATTCCAATATTTCAATTAGTAGGTAACAGCATTGTTTACTAATGCAATAGTCATTTTCAATTTTAATTTAGTCATTTTTAATTATAATTTAAAAGTTTTAAATATATTATATACAAATAAACTATAGTTACTTTTCACAAGTTACATTTGTTTTTATACCAATAACCAATTTCTTTATTTTTTTTTAACTCTTGCGACCAACAACAACCTATTGTTATATATATTAGCGTTAAATGGCCCATAAAAACAAACAAAGATGCAACAGTTCAGCTAAAAACAACAACACAAAAAAAAATTCATGAAAACAGATATATATATATATATATATACAGGGTGTTTCACATACGTGGTCCATTAGAAGTTTCTGGAGAACGAAAAAAGATATCGATTTGAAATTTTAAAAGAGTTTATAATCCATAAAAAAAATTCTACTTCCGGATTATCCGAAAGTGACATCAACTTTGTTATTTTAAATAAAACACCCCATATATTTTTACATTTTTAAATTCCACATAAAATTCTTATTGTCGTTCTTCCTCTTGAGGCGAGTGATTGGGTTACGGTAGTATAGTACGGGCGCTCCTAAACAGTGTAAGCGATACAAACGCAAGTCCGAATAACGAATCTGAGAATCCGGCAATTTATCGGATGCAAGTGAATCAAAATCAGTAAAACGGAAAACAAAAAATAAAAATTAAATAAACAAGAAAAAATAAATAATAATAAGATCTAAAAGTGCGGGTGGCCCCCGGTTTAAGTCACAAAGTGCTATAACGTCGTAAAAGTTTGTAAGAGAGTGAGTGATTAAGGTTAGGTCACACCGATAAGGTACCACAATCGGCCCGTGCAGAAGCTAGTGGCTGAATTCACTCCATCAAAAGTTATTCAAGGTTAAATTTGAAGTCAAAACGAAATTTTAACCTAGAATAACTTTTGATTTAGTGAATTTAGCCAAAAAATGATAATGATTGTAGAGCATTTGATTTCTCATAAGAATATTTATCGTTTTTATCAGGGTACTGATTTTTACATGAATTACAAAATTCCAAAGTTAAAAGATCAAATTGTAAAACTATACAAATTTTTAAGACATGATTGTAAGAAAATGGTTCATCTGACGGGAAATTCCAATTAAACCTTTTTTGTAGATCATTCAATTTTTTTCAAAAAATGTTCTGAAGTCAATTTTGTTAAACTCAATGATTTGGGAGTTCTGAGACAAAAACTCGCTCAGGAAAAAAAATCTAAAATTGCGATGATAGACCTCTTAATATTAATATTATGGACTCAAACTTTCACCATAATTTTTTTTTGTCACCCCAAACAATATTTTCGATATACTTTCAAAAAAAAAAATAGTCGATTTTTTTGGCCCAATCTAATGTATATGCATTTAAATATAAGCATTAACTAAGAGACCAGCCCCATAAATTAAAGCTTAAAATAAACAAAAGTCTAAAAAGTAAACGAGCACGTAATTAACATAACATCACAGAAGATAAGAAGAGCGACCCTCTCTATTAAACAGCCAATGCCTGCCAATAAAGCCGTATTACAAATTATTACGTACACTACAGGGCCGGCTTTATTTCTTATTTTTTGTATATTAATATTTATAATATTAATTTATATTAAATTTGATAAAAAAGTTAGAATGCAATAATATAAATTAAATGGTAAACAGTATAATACACAATAAAATAAATAAAGAATATACAAAGTCGGTAGTCGGTACTCGGCATGAGGGTTGAATATCCACGAAGGCAGAGGGCACTTACTAAGACAGGATTCAGTACCTCACAGGGGGGCAAACAATTCTAAAGAGGTTGCCAGGAATCGGAAACCGACTCGGACAGAGACGTTCAGAAGTACACCAACAAGGACAGGTTCTAGCAGCGTACGGAAAAATAACCCTGGGAGATTAGCGTAAGGTGATGTCGATGGGGCCTGCCATACGTCCTCATACTCATTCTCATTTAAATTCTACACAAAATTATGATTATAATTACTATGCCATGTGATATGGCCCATGTCCTATACCTAGAGTGAATAGTTTTAGGGTTATTATTTTTTTTTATTAAAATTTGAAAAATGCGCTTCAATCAAAAATAGCCTATAACATTTTTTTATTAGGTTTACGAATATGAAGTTGAAATTTTTGGAATCTTCAAACATTGTTTAAAAGATTCCATGTCAATTCTTTAACATTTTTTAACAAATCACCTGAGAAAACCCTGGGCAAATTAGGCTAACTTGAAATATTTTTTTTAATTTTAAATCCAACAACAAGTATGTTTTTACCTAATCAAATAGTAAATTAAAAAGCTTTCCATTAAAGTTACTATTCCCTATACCTAAAGTTAATAGTTTTTGAGATATTTAACAATTTCTACAATTTTAAATATTATTTTGTATTAAGAAACCTGTGACGGGTGAGTTAACGGTATCTATGGTTACCACGTAATCTGTCATTGTTTAAAATTTAAAGTGAGCTCCGTTGCCGCTGATCGTTGTATACAGGTTGTGTCATTTAACTCAATTTTGTTCGATTTTTCTTCTGTATACGATTCTCCAATAATTTTGAATAAAATACTTGGTTTTATTTTTTAAATTTATTTATTTATTAATTTAAATTTTTCAAAATAATAATATTAAATATTTGCTTGACGAACTCTTTTTTTCGGTTGAACACTCCAGTTTGTAGTAAACTGCTTGACTGTACGGTGAAATGAAGTACGTGATCAATTTTTTTCCGGAAAACGCTGAGCGTAGATATAAGCATCATCAAGATTCCTGCCTGCTTCTCCATAAATCAAAATCATTTCTATTTTTTCTTCCACTGTTAAAAAATCCATTATGAATGCTTAACGAAAGGAGGTCTTTTTGTTTGAAAATTAATCTTCTAACTAAATTGATTAAATAATCCTAAACTATGTATAAATAGTTTCTTTATACCTAAATAATAATTATTATTTATAGGTAACTAAATACAATTTTGTATACCCCAATTAGGATTAAATTAAGTAATTGACAAAATAATGTTTGTTTTTTACCTTGAAGTATTTTTATTAAAAATACTACAATAATCCTTAAAATTATAGGATTTAATGCTGGCAGTAAAAAGTGACCATGATGCGCAATTGATAATTATAATTGTCACCTAATGAAATAATTTATAAAACTTTAACCAAAGGACACTTAAATATTAGTTAAAAAATCGTGGTTACTAAAAATCAGATTTAATTTAATAAGATAGGTAATTACTACCAAAAAAAAGTGATATTTTTATAGAAAAATTATTGCAGAATCGTATAAGAAGAAAAATCGAACAAAATTGATTTTATTTCATTACAGCGCCATCTATTACAAATATAAAGAAATGTTTTAGACAAAATCTACCTATTTTTAGTCGAATAATCTGAATCTGCAATAAAAAATAGGGTGTTCCATTGGAAAAATGTTAAAGTTACCCCTGTTCCCCCTATAAGGAGGAGAGTATGAGGACCAATTTTAGTAATGATTAATTTCCCCCCTCGAATCATTTAATTTTTATTTTAGAGATTTTTCAAAGTTTCAAGTTAAATTACTCACCCTGTATAAAAAACAGTATGTATAAACAATGTTTCATTTTGCATTATAATTCTTGGGGGTAGTTACCATTGATAAAAAACATAAGAAAGACGACTTGGCAATCAGGCCGGTATTCCAAACATTTTAGTACGTTTAATACTTCAGGACCGGCTTTTGACATTTTGTATTTATAAAAAATTATGAAAACTGTATATTTTTTGAGAAAAAAAATGTAGTAGTTAGTGCTGCTGATTACAAGCCAAGAGGTCGTGGGTTCGAATCCCACCAGGGGTATGGATGTTTATTTGTGTTTGTCCTATTGTATATTAGTCCTTCGGAGGGGACTTTAGGCACGCGGTCTGTTCCTACCCCTAACCCGCTCAAGCCATTCAGTTAGCTTCTGAGCACTTTTGCAAATAAACTTTTGTATATATTGGAGCATTCTGTGGTTTGATCTGGACAGTTTGTACAAAATTAATTTGCAATTAATATAGTGCTTGTTTTAAAAAAAAATATCCGAACATTTTGTAATTTTTATAAAAAGCTTTATGGGTTGCTGTTTCGAATGGTGAATAGATATTTTTGCGTTATGTAGTTTTTGCATATTTTTTTTGATACATTAAAAAATTATATATTACTGAGAACACATTTATTCTCAAACTCATAATTTTAGCTTGGATTAAAAGTGAAATTTTTTAAATTTCTCCTAAAATATATTGTACCACTTTGGATCTTGGAATGTCCTTGGTGACTCATCGCCGGTAAGGCAACAGTCGAGCGATCGAAGGCAGTGTGGAGCTCGCTGGAATATTCGGGAAGGCGCTTGCGTGAGGTTGGTCACGTACGCACTGAATATAGGCACAGCGAAGCGTCTAGTGGTCAGTCAAGCTTTGGTACTAGCGACGAAGTAAATTAAATATACGTGCAAATAAATAGACTTTTGTGTAATGGTGATATTTTATATGTAATAATAATAATAATAATAATAATAATACTTTATTGCCCAACAGATTTACATCCAATTAAAGGTAATTAAGTAAGTTAAAAAATAAATCGTTTAGTTCATTAATAAACCATAAACCACAGTACGAACCGATAAAAACGTTACAATTGGTGTCATAAGTGGGATTAGTGTGAAACTTTGCGAAAATGGTTCCGTTAATGGACTTAAAAGTAGTGGACCTTAAGCGGGAGCTGGAAGAAAGGGAATGTGAAACAAAAATAATGCGGATTCGAGAATAGGAGGGTAAAAATCCAGAAACGTATTTATTTGAAGGTCCGTGTGACATGCATTTAATGTTGCAAAATTTAAACGATTTAAAATAGAAAATTCTGGAAAATTCTAGCGATTTACAACAGAAAATGCTAGACAATTCTAACGCCAGACACATCTGGAACATGTGTACCATTCTCAACTAAAGAATCGCTGCCAAAAATCAAACGAGACTTTACAAGAATTCGAAGCTGATATTGCACCGGCTAGCATATTCCGCAACTCCAACGACCGTTATGGAACGATTAGCGGTTGAAGCCTTTTTTATGGACTTCGAGACAACGAAACAAGAAAGGCTTTCACATTGGCTCGTCCGAGCCAACTGGTTGATGCATTGGCTTGAGCTTTGGAATTCGAGGAGGCAAAGAAGAGCTGCAGGAACCAAGCTAGAATTAGGAGAGTCGAGGAGGAGAAAGAGGAGGAACCCAGTATGATTAAAGCAATCGGCGAGTTCTTAAAGAGAATCTACCAGATAAGAAGGTAATCCGGTGTTGGAGATCTGGAAAGCTAGGACATATACGAAGTCGTTGCAGAGAAAGCCAGGTGGCGCCGACTATGTCTCAGTCGGAAAACTAGTTGGTCGAGAAAAAGGGGCCACCGTCGACCTGTAAATACCATGCCCCAGAAGATATCGAACGTGTCACATCTCTTCTACACCAGTCTAGCAGTATTTTTGTGGATGGTTTTATTAATGGAAAATATCATGTGCTGCTGCTGGATACAGGTGCGACGAAGACAATTATTAGGCCAGATATTGTCGAAATGTCCAAGATCAAATTTACCAATCGGCGACAGGAGATACCGCTACTGTTCGTGTAGAAGTGGACATCACTGTTCGTGTAGAAGTGGACATCACGATGGTCATAGGAAACACTAAATTTAAACATCGAGCATTTGTAGCAGATATTGAAGATGAAGTTATTGTAGGCATGGATATTATGAATCCTATATGATTTGAACTGAACTTTCAACAAGGAATATAGAGGGTAAATGGAGAAGAAGTCGTGTTGCATCGATCGAAAGAGAAGAATATTCGTGTAATGCTAACATATGTATCTATATATAGATTCAAAGTTCCTGCCTTGGTCTGTAAGCATCTCCTTTGGGACACCAAAACGACAAATCCACTCCTTAATAAGGGCATCGGCTACTGTGGCAGCTTCCTGGTTTGGCAAGGCGTACGCTTCCGCCCACTTGCTGAAGTAGAACAATATATTGTTCCAGAATGTCTGTAAGATTCTTAACATTCGTAAGACGATGACGACCGCATTACATCCGCAGTCTGATGGAATGGTAGAACGAATGAATCGAACGATACCTCTTGAAGGTAGTTTTTGATCTTAAAAGGGACTGGGATCGCTTTGTTTATCTGTTCCTGTAGGCGTACCGTTCTTCCATCCACGATACAACTGGCCAGACGCCCGCCAGCATTGTTATGGGACGTGAACTTCGTCTACCTTGTGACTTGAGGATTGGCTGCCTGCCAGGGGAAGATATTGCTGAAGAAGATTATGTCAGCAATTTACGTAGGAAAATAAGCGACATTCACAGCCGAGTTCGTTTAAACATCGACAGTGCCCCTGGCGAAAATGAAATGTGCAAAAAGTGTGCAAAATTATTTGAGAACAATGTGCCAACAATGTGCAATCTTTAAAAAAAAATGATGTGCGGAGGGTGGGAAATGGAACATGAAACAATGTGCAAAACCAAAAATTTAAAAGTGTGAATAATCACTGGACAATGTTCTAAAGGAAACTCCTTTTGATTTTTCACATTGTTTGTACTGTAGCGAGTACCGCTCTGGATATCGGAGTGATGACTCATCGCCGGTTAGTCATCGCCGATGAGTCATCGCCGGTGACTCAGCGCTCGAACAATCGAGAGTGTGGAGCTCGCTGGAATGTTCCAGAAGACCTTGGCGCTGAATATATAAGAAACGGAGCAGCACACGGCAGGCAGTGAAGATTTGATACGCGCGAAGAAATAAATAAATATAAGTGCAAATAAATAGACTCTTGAACAATAGTGATATATAAATAATTAGTAGTTAAGTGTTTAGTTAGTTTTATAGTGTTTTAAGTGTAGTTAAGTTATTAAATAAATAGTTTAGTTCGTTAATTAACCAGTGCGTGTTTTTATTCACACTACGAACAGTTAAAAACGTTACAATTGGTGTCAGGAGTGCGGTTAGTGTGAAATTTCGCGAAAATGGTTTCGTTAATGGACTTAAAAGTGGCGGACCTTAAGCGGGAGCTGGAAGAAAGGGAATGTGAAACAACTGGAAAAAAGAATGTGTTGCAGCAGCGGCTTCGAGAAGCGTTGGAGCAGGAAGGTGAAAATCCAGATACGTATTTATTTGAAGGCCCGTGTGATATGCAGTTAATGTTGCAAAATTTAAACGAAAAAATGTTGGAGAATTCTAACGATTTAAAACAGAAAATGGTAGAAAATTCTAGCGACTTACAACAGAAAATGGTAGAAAATTCTAGCGACTTACAACAGAAAATGTTAGAAAATGTCAACGATTTAAAGGACGATTTGCAACAGAAAATGCTGGAAAATTCTAGCAATTTACAACAGAAAATGCTGGAAAATTCTAGCGAACTGCAGCAGAAAATTCTAGAAAATTCTAAAAACCTAAAAGAATATTTGGAAGGAAAGATTCTAGATAATGTCAATGAATTAGAAGAGAAAGTAGGACAGAAAGTTGACGATGTAAGGATGGAATTAAATAACGTAAGGATGGAATTGAATGAAGTAAGGATGGAATTGGATGATAAATTGGAAGTCAAAATTAAAGAAATAAATAGTAAACTGACAGCTGTAAATCTACCTATGATGCTGGCGGAACCAGGAACAATGCCAGAGGGAAGTCGAGTTCGAATGAAACCACCTCAGTTCGATGGAAAAACTTCTTGGACCAACTACATCCGTCAGTTTGAGGCAGCAGCAAAAGCAAATGGCTGGCTACCAGAAGAAAAAGCTACAGCATTGACTCTGGCTTTACGCGGAGATGCAACGGACATCTTGCAGACACTCTCTCCCAACGAACAAGAAGATTACGAAGCGTTGGTTAAACATCTGGAACTTCGATATGGCCAGACACATTTGGAACATGTCTACCATTCCCAACTGAAGAATCGCTGCCAGAAATCAAACGAGACGTTACAAGAATTCGAGGCTGATATTGCACGCTTGGTTCGGCTAGCATATCCAGCTACTCCAACGACCGTTATGGAACGATTAGCGGTTCAAGCCTTTTTGGATGGACTTCGAGACAATGAAACAAGGCAGGCTCTAACACTGGCTCGTCCGAGCCAACTGGTTGATGCATTAGCTCGAGCTTTGGAATTCGAGGCGGCAAAGCAGAGCTGTAGGAGCCAGCCTAGAATAAGGAGAGTCGAAGAAGAAAAGGAGGAGGAACCTAGTATAATTGAAGCAATCAGACGAGTCCTTAAAGAGAATCTACCAGAAAAGAAGGAAATCCGGTGTTGGAGATGTGGAAAGCTCGGACATATACGAAGTCATTGCAGAAAAAGCCAGGAGGTGCCGACTTCATCTCAGTCGGAAAACTAGATAGGGTCGAGGAAAAGGGGCAACCGTCGACCTGTAACCAACATGCCCCAGAGGATATCGAACGTGTCGCATCTCTTCTACATCAGTCCAGCAGTGTTTTTGTGGATGGCTTTATTAATGGAAAGTTACATGTGCTGCTGCTGGATACAGGTGCAACGAAGACAATTATTCGGCCAGATATTGTCGAAAAGTCGAAAATAAAATCTACCAATCGGCGACTACGTACTGCAACAGGAGATACTGCTACTGTTCATGGAGAAGTGGACATCACTATGGTCATAGGAAACACGAAATTTAAACATCGAGCATTAGTAGCAGATATTGAAGATGAAGTTATTGTAGGCATGGACATTATGAACTCTATAGGATTTGAACTAAACTTTCAACAAGGAATATTGAGAGTAAATGGAGAAGAAGTCGTGTTGCATCGATCAAAAGAAAAGAATATTCGTGTAATGCTAACAGAAGATGCTTTGATACCGGAACACAGCGAGATGATATTGAAGGCTTTCTTGGATTGTAAATCAGAAGATGGAAGTATAATGCTTCTGGAGCCGAAAATTGATGACAAAGAGGTCGGTCGAGGAGTTGTAGTAGGGAAGACTTTAATACGTGTCGGAAAAGAAGTGCCTGTAAGAGTATTGAATGTTAATGGTTACTCTGTGAACTTGAAAAAAGGAATCGTTTTGGGGAACTGTTCCTCAGTTTCCTCAATTATTAGAAGCATTCGTGAGTCTGGAGTTCCGGCCAAGAAAATTAGCAATGAATTGACGACTCTGCTTTCGACTTCTTCAAAGGACTTAAAACCAAATGAGAGAATAAAGCTGAGAGAGCTGATACACAACTATCAGGACGTCTTTGATGATGGACAAGAAAAGAAGGGTAGGACAAGAATTGTCCAGCATAAAATTAACACCGGTGATGCACAGCCCATTCGACAGTCGGCAAGAAGGCTACCACTTGCCAAGCGAGAGGAAGCTGATAAAATTGTGCAAGAAATGGAGAAGGAAGGGGTGATCGAACCATCCAACAGCCCATGGTCTTCCCCAGTGGTGTTAGTTAAGAAAAAGGATGGATCAACTCGATTTTGCGTCGATTTTCGTCAGCTGAACAACGTGACGAAGAAGGACAGCTACCCTCTACCTAGGATCGATGACACCCTGGATACATTGGCTGGATCCCAAATATTTTCGACTCTGGATTTGAAAAGCGGTTACTGGCAGGTTGAAATGGCACCAGAAGATAGAGAAAAGACGGCGTTTACCGTGGGTGCTGGACTGTGGCAGTTTACTGTCATGCCGTTTGGGCTATGTAATGCCCCTGCAACTTTTGTAAGGCTCATGGAAATGGTTTTAAAGGGACTATCCTGGAAGACATGCTTGGTGTACCTTGACGACATCATTGTGGTTGGGAAATCATTTGAGGACCATATGAAGAACCTGAAGGAAGTCTTTCAGCGCTTAAGAAGTTCCGGCCTGAAGCTAAGCCCGAAGAAATGTCACTTGTTCCAGAGGGAAGTGCAGTATTTGGGCCATGTTGTTTCGAGTCAAGGAGTGGCAGTGGACAAACAGAAGGTGAAGACGGTGCGGGAATGGCCAGTACCGAAAAACAAACATGACTTAAGAAGCTTTCTTGGATTATGCACCTACTACCGGCGGTACGTACCTGGATTCGCAAAGGTTGCTAAGCCTTTGACACGTTTAACAGAGGGAGAACGACGATTCCAATGGGACGACGAATGTCAAGAAGCCTTCAAGAACCTGAAAAACGCGTTGACCAGCTCACCAGTCCTGAGTTATCCTCTTCCGGATGGTGAATTTATTTTGGACACGGACGCCAGCAATGTAGGCCTGGGAGCTGTTTTGTCGCAGATTCAAGAAGGAAAAGAGAAAGTTATTGGATACTTCAGTAAAACTCTATCGAAGCCAGAGCGAAATTACTGTGTTACTCGACGCGAGCTGTTGGCAGTGGTAAAGGCAGTCGAACACTTTTACAAGTACCTGTATGGAAGAAAATTCTTGCTAAGAACGGATCATGCTGCCCTAAAATGGCTTTTGCAATTCAAGAATCCTGAAGGACAGGTAGCAAGATGGATTGAGAGACTACAGGAGTTCGACTTTGACACAGAACATCGGGCTGGGACCATCCATAGAAATGCTGACGCCTTGTCAAGAAGACCGTGCCCGGAAGACTGTAAACATTGTCTCAGGGCCGAAGAAAAGGATGTGTTTGTTCGCAGAACTACAATCGTGGATGATCATTGGCAATCCGCTGAGGTTCAACAAGACCAGGAAAGGGATCCGGATTTGAAGCTTATCATCGATTGGAAGAAGAACAACCGTAAACCAACGTGGCAGGAAGTCGCCCAATATTCGCCGAATGTGAAATCGTACTGGGCCCAATGGAATTCCATCATCTTAAGTGACGGGCTTCTAAAGCGCGTTCTGGAGTTGCCAGAAGGGGGGGAAGACCGGAAGCAGATAATAATCCCCAGAAATAGGATACCAGAAGTGCTGCAGGAAATCCATGATGGAACTACTGGAGGACATCTTGGGGTGACCAGGACGCTCGGAAGACTTAGGGAACGGTTTTATTGGGTCAACAGCCAACGAGATGTGAAGGAATGGTGCAAGAAGTGCGCCGTTTGCGCGGCAAGCAATGGACCCCAGAAGCGCCCAAAAGCCCCAATGCGACAGTACAATGTGGGCAGCCCATTTGAGAGAATTGCAATCGATGTGGCGGGTCCATTTCCGGAAACAGAATCTGGAAATAAATACATCATCGTTGTAATGGACTACTTCAGCAAGTGGGCGGAAGCGTACGCCTTGCCAAACCAGGAAGCTGCCACAGTGGCCGATGCCCTTATTAAGGAGTGGATTTGTCGTTTTGGTGTGCCAATGGAGATGCATTCAGACCAAGGCAGGAACTTTGAATCTATACTGTTCCAGAATGTCTGTAAAATTCTTAACATTCGGAAGACGAGGACGACTGCATTACATCCGCAGTCTGATGGAATGGTAGAACGAATGAATCGAACGATAAACCGGTACCTGTCCAAGGTAGTCTCTGATCACCAAAGAGACTGGGACCGCTTCCTTCATCTGTTCCTGTTGGCGTACCGTTCTTCTATCCACGATACCACCGGCCAGACACCCGCTAGCATTGTTATGGGGCGTGAACTTCGTCTACCTTGTGACCTGAGGTTTGGTTGCCTACCAGGGGATGATATTGCTGGAGAAGATTACGTCAACAATTTACGTAGGAAAATGAGCGACATTCACAGCCGAGTTCGTTTAAACATCCAGAGCGCCAGTGATAGAATGAAAGAGGCATACGACATCAAGGCGGAAAATGGAGGATTTCAACCTGGAGACCTAGTTTGGTTATACAACCCTCAGCGCCGTCGTGGTTATTCACCGAAGCTGCAGACTTCTTGGGAAGGACCATACGAAGTCATGGATCGCATAAATGACATCATCTACAGGATCAGGAAACAACCAAGAGGAAAGCCGAAAGTGATCCATTTCAACCGATTGGCCCCTTACGCTGGAAACAATGCTCAAATAGACGATGCTAGAGTAAGGAGAGTTAATCCGCCGGAAGACGACTTGCCTTTTGAAGACTTCATGTATTTATATTCGAGCGGTAAAAAAGCTCGGTATGGTGTCACTCGAGAAGAGCAAAAAGATCTGTTCACGGTTTCGGCCGATTACTCCCTGGCTCACTGTGTTGCGGAAGACCTTAGGATGTCCAGGGGAATAGCGGTTGTCTTTAAAAACAAGTTTGGACGGGTCGACGAGCTACGAAGGCAGAGTCCCAAAGTTGGAGAGGTGCTTGAAATGGTGGATAATGAGCAGATAGGTAACCGAAGTATCTTCTATCTGGTAACGAAGCAACTCTCCAATCAGAAGCCAAATTACCGTGACGTATGGAATGCCTTAAATAAATTGAGGGATATCCTTTTGTCCAAGGACATCATGAACCTGGCGATACCAAAGATTGCTTGTGGACTTGACGGTTTGGACTGGAGAATAATTAGAAGTATGGTGGAAGTTATCTTCAGATTTAGTGGCATACACATTCTTGTCTGTTGCCACAACCCTAAAAGAACAACCGGAAGGAAGACCGTAGACTGCTACTTCTACAGGACGTCACAATGCAAGTTTGGATCTCTATGCAAATATCGCCATGGAGCTGAGGACCATTTTCGGGACGAAAATGTTTTAAGACGGGGGCAATGTAGCGAGTACCGCTCTGGATATCGGAGTGATGACTCATCGCCGGTTAGTCATCGCCGATGAGTCATCGCCGGTGACTCAGCGCTCGAACAATCGAGAGTGTGGAGCTCGCTGGAATGTTCCAGAAGACCTTGGCGCTGAATATATAAGAAACGGAGCAGCACACGGCAGGCAGTGAAGATTTGATACGCGCGAAGAAATAAATAAATATAAGTGCAAATAAATAGACTCTTGAACAATAGTGATATATAAATAATTAGTAGTTAAGTGTTTAGTTAGTTTTATAGTGTTTTAAGTGTAGTTAAGTTATTAAATAAATAGTTTAGTTCGTTAATTAACCAGTGCGTGTTTTTATTCACACTACGAACAGTTAAAAACGTTACAGTACACTGTTTCTTGCCACCTGTGTGCCTATTACAAAAACAGATTCTTTTTGGTGACCTATAAAATATTTTAAATTTACACATAATTGAAATAATATAAATATCCTTATAATAATACTAATCAAATAAATATTTTTTTCAAAAAAAAATAAAAAAAAATTACCCACAATGTATACATACCTATAGGTCCTACATACTGTATTTTATTAAGAAAAATACCTGCACTGTCAACTCCACAAAGGGGATTGCTTTGATCTTAGCAATAGGTCGAGAAGCGATACATAAGAATCTTATGATAAGATGGAATCTACCTCACCTTTTAAATAAATGTTGTACCCCAACTCAAGCGAGATATATAAAAAATGTGCTTAAAATGTTGAGTGATCGCTAAAACTGTACAAAACTGTGCTATAAAAAGGTGTAATATAAGCGTCATAAATGAAAAATATTAAAGCGTGTATAAAATGTGACATGCGTAAGATAGACTGAAGCTTTGCAAAATGTCTTTAAACTATGTACTAACACTGTGCAAACAATGTGCTAAAATATAATTTAATATAAGCGTGACATATGACAAATAAAAAGCGTGATGTCAATGTACATAAAGAGTGAAAAGACTTAATTATTTTAAAAAGTGTGAAATTACCACAAAGTAGCGTGTATGCACATTGTTATAAAGACTTGCACTCCAAATATACACTTATTGCACACTTTTCATGCACGCTTTATTTTCGCCAGGGGCCAGCGATATAATGAAAGAGGCATACGACATCAAGGCGGAGAATGGAGGATTTCAACCTGGAGACCTAGTTTGGTTATACAACTCTCATCGCCGTCCTGGTTATTCGCCGACTTGCAGACTTCTTGGAAAGGACCATACGAATTCATGGATCGCATAAATGACATTATTTACAGAATCAGGAAATAACCAAGAGGGAAGCCGAAAGTAATCCATTTTAATCGATTGACTCCTTACGTTGAAAACAATGATGACCAAATGGACGATGTTAGAGTAAGAATAGTTAATCAGCCGGAAGGAGACTTTTGAAGACTTCATGTATTCGAGCGGTTATAAAGCTTGGTATGGTGTCACTCGAGAAGAACAACAAGATCTCTGTGGGTAAAAGGCATAAGGGGATAATTCAAAAAAAGCAATTTTTCAATAGAGCCTTTAACGTGTTCACATTAATTCAGGAAATATTTTTATGTTTAGCGGGTATACGCTTTTGTTAGCATATGACGTGCTAAAAAAATGGTATACCCGCTAACCATAAATATGTTTCCTGAATTAATGCGAATACGTTTAAGGCTCTACTGAAAAATTGCTTTTTTTGACTTATCCCCTTATGCCTTTTACCCACAGAGATCTTGTTGAGTATGAGTATGAGTATGGGAACGTATGGCAAGCCCCAGATATATTGTCATCCACTGATCTCCCGGGGTTATATTACCCCCTTTCCGTTCTCCTGCGTATCCCGCCAAATCACAGCATTACCTGTGTTTGTTGGATCCGAAGTTTTTACACCGGCTGGTAGATCCACCCTAGGAGTTCGTGGATGACAGTGTCAAAGGTTAAGGCAGCTCCCGGGATTTTTGTCAGCCGGGTCGGGCCATACGTCCAGTTTAGGAAGGGTTTTTGGAGGACATTGAACTGACCCAAAACTAAGTACAATCCGGAATCCTCCTCAACCTAGGCCTTAGTAGTACCCCCATTCAATTGGTATTCGTGAATGGGGGGTGGGTATGTTAGTTAGTTTCTTACTCCTATCTTTGTTGGTTTACTTCTGGTTCGTCAGTTTCTGTGTCCGTCTCCGGGTCGGATTCCGGAAGTTGATACAGTTTTTCCGTCTCCTCCCGCATACGGTTTTTGTGGGAGCTGATTTGTTCCCAGCTGGCAAGATCGGTTTGTGAGAATTGGATTGTCTGCGCCAGGGTGTCGTGGAATGTGTAGCAAGGTCTACCGACTTTTTTTTCGATGAGGTCTAAATTTAAGGTGGCTTGTAATATGTGGTTTCGGCGTCTACGCTTGGCATGTGCCCAGTATTTTAGTTGTGTGTTCGGGTTTCGTCTGTGTTGTTCCGACGCCTTTTTTGACTTGTCTAGTAATTTTTTGATGTTACTGGGGAGCGGTTCTGACGGTTTATTAAGAGTGAGGTTTGCCGCTACCTGTAGACTTTCTTTAATGATAGTCCATGTCTCTGATACGTTATTAAGGTCGGGATTGTGTGTTAGTAATATCTCTTTTACCGCGTTTTTGTAGTTAAGATTGTCAGTAGGGTCTTTTAAACGCTCAGTATACCATTTTGTCGGTTTTATTGTGGGGGACTGATAGTCTTTATCGTTTATGGCTGGCGTCTGTATCAGGTTGCAATAAAGTAATTTATGATCTCTTTATGTCGCGTGGCCAGGTAGCTTTGCAGGGTTTGTATAGAAACCCGGTAGTGCTGTTTCGAAGCATGTGGTCAATTTGCGATTCGGTTGCTTTGTTTCGCCATGTTGTTAGTATTGACTTGTGTTTTGAAAAGGTGTTGTGAATATTTAGCTTGAACAGCTGAGCCAGGTTAATAAGCTCTTGCCCGTTTTCATTGGTTTCGCTGTGTATTAATTGCCTGCCTACCGTGTGTTTATCTTTGTCTGTGAGTAATGCTTTCCCTAGATGTGCGTTAAAGTCCCCTATAACTACCATTGACCCTTTTTTGTTGTTTATGTCTATTTGTTTTGTTAACTCGCTGTATGTCTTCATGTTACGTTTGTCCGACGGAATGTGTGTGGATATTACGCAAAGTCTCTTTTTATTACAAGCCAGGACTATTGTTGCAATGCTGTCTGAGATGGGGTAGAATTTTGTCGTTTGGAGGGCCTTAGATCGTCTTAGGAGTATCGCTACTCCCCGTCGAGTCGAATTGTTTTCTCCTCCGCTTAAGTACCAGTCGTACGTGTTTGTTTTTGCGCGGCCGGTTGTCATGAATGTTTCTTGGAGTGCTATTATGTCTAGGTTTAGTTGGGATAGTGTGTCATCGATTATTTCTCTCTTTTCTACTTGCCTACAGCCCCTTACGTTTAGTGTCCCTATTTTTATCTTGAGTTGTTGTGTACTACTGTCTAAACTTGTCGCCCAGTTTCGGGTCGATTGTGTTTGCGTGTATTCCCCGTTGCCGCAGGCTCTTATGATGGTTATTTTTCCTACCTCTGTTAGGCAGGGCACCGAGGCCTGTGTCCATGTTGGCCAGATGTGTATTATACTATCGTAGTGGTTGTAAGTTCCTGACCTGCCTAGTCTGTAACAAATTGCGATTGACCGGTTGCTATTGTTATGTCTGAAGGATATCTTGTCAGTACGCCCCTGTTCGTGATGTATTTCGATTGCGACGTTAAATATGTCTGATGCTGCTATTATTGTTTCCAAACCCAGCCAGAAGCCGTTTTGTGCGTGGTCCTTTAAGTACGCCTCTGTTTTGCGTTCCCAGTCGTTAATATGCGCGTAGCGGTGGGGTTGGTCAAGGATCGCATCCTGTAAGTATGGGCTGTAAGTCTCAATGTGTGTTCGTAAGTGGTTATTTAGTCTTTGTCTGATCGGTCGTGTTTACTATTTCCATGTTTGTTTGGTTTGTGTTTATTATTATTTATGTTTTGGCGTTTATTTATGGTATTAGTCAAGTGTTTATTTGGGGGATGGAGTCTTATCTGCCTTTTCTGTTTTGTTTATGTAATGATTTGTGTGGTCTGTCTCAATAGGAATGTTTCATTTCTGGTGCCAGCTGGGGAACTTAAAATTCCTTTTCGAAATATGATACGTTTTACTAGATTTTTTGGAATAAAATGGTTTGTTAATAAGACATGCAGTTAGAAAAATTACTTAGCTTGGATATTCGGCTATAATCCTGATGCTCGGTCTTTCACGGTCTGTCCGATGTTTCTGGACCTCCCTGCAGGTTCTTAATAGGCTTTGGTTGTGACTATCCCTTCTGACCAGGTGGACCGGTTGGCCTTTATTACTTATTCAATTGCACTCTTTTACGGCTTTAATGGGAGATCTCCCACTCTTCACACTTGTTTCACTTTTGCACTCTTTTTGCACTTGTTGCCCTTACCACACTTTCCGCACTTGAATGTTTATTTATTTATTTATTTATTTATTTATTACCGATTACCGATATTTCCGAATACTTAGGTTCGTTTTTGGAACTTTATTATATTTCTCTCGTATACGCTGCTAGGAGAGGTCTCTTTAACTACTTGACGCGTCTATCCACTTCGGATGTCAAGACGCAACTGTTTTACCCACAGAGATCTTGTTGTTCTAAAAATAAAAAATATAAACATTATAATTTACAGGCAATAACAGATTTTATAAATAAATAAGATCAAAGAAAATTAAAAACAAATGACATAGAAAAAACAATAGATATTCCAAAAGGGCACAAAACGTTACTTTACGTGTGTTTATTAATTAATTCATTTATAAAACTCTCTGGTGTGTTAATGAGAAAGATTCTTAATTGTTTTTTAAATGACTTAAGGTGATTTATATTTGTAATATCGCTGTGACAGTAGTTAAAAAAATTTGGACCCATGGGTAGTAGGTAGTAGGTAGTAGGTAGCAGATCTCTGACCAATGACTTTATTCATCTTTGGAACTACGTACTTATTTTTACGGCGGGTGCTATATATAGCATCCTTATAAGGATGTTCCAACACCGGTTATGCTTTTTTAAAATTGGGTTTGACATAACTTATAGCAATACAATTTACGTATATTTAATACCAAGGATTATCTTTAGTATTCTTTTTTGGGTTGTTTGTAGAGGTTCAAGATGGACGTCAAAAACGCCCCCCCCCCAACCAATAATTTCGTGACAGATGGCTTTCCACGAGGGCATGGTAGAGGATTTTCAAATCAGGGTAGGTGAGTATCTGTTTGAGATATTTAAATTTGTATAATGTAAATTGAACTTTTATTAGGACATATTGAATGTGGGCATCTCATTTTAAGTGCTGATCGATTACAATTCCCAAATACTTAATAGAGTTTTTTTGTTTAATTTCTAAATCTGTTTCCTTAATTTTAATCGCATTAAATATTGGAAGATTGTAGTTATAAATGACAAGTAAATGGTATATAACAGGTCTTGTCAAAATTTAATGAAAGTAAAATATTATCAAACCAATTTTTTATGTTAACTAAGTCATTTTCCACCATTGTTTTTAGACTCTCCCAATTCCTAGCACTATAAAATAGTGCAGTGTCATCTGCAAAACTTACTACTTTTGCAGTACTAGGAACTGAGAAAAGTCCATCCATATATAGTGTGAATAAAATTGGACCCAGCACAGTCCCCTGAGGAACACCACATTTAATCTTCTTGAAGCTACTAAAGGAGTCCTTAATTTTAACACATTGTAATATGTTACTTAAGTAGCTTTTAAAAAGCATATATGGCGTTCCCCTTATACCTGTGTCGAATGATTTGTCTACGTCAAGAAATACACATAAGGATGAGCTTCCTTCATCTAAGCTATTATATATATATATATATATATATATATATAGGACGTCACAATGCAAGTTTGGATCTGTAAATATCGCCATGGAGCTGAGGTCCATGTCACGCTTCGAACCTTTCCGGTACGGAAATAAATAAAAAAAAATTTTAAGACGGGGGCAATGTAGCGAGTACCACTCTGGCTCTCGGAATACTCTTTAATTGTGATTAAGTTCAAAAATAAATCATTTACCTAGTTCGTTAATAAACCAGTGCGTGTTTTATTCAACTACAAACCGATAAAAACGTTACAATATTCATAATAATGACTTATTTTAGCACAACATAAATTAATAAATCATCATAAAACGGTAAACATATATGTTAGCCTACTAGTAGGTATACCTACTTATTTCTAAAGCAAATGCCTAATTTAAAGTGTTTATTAAGCTTATACCCAAATAATGTTAGAGCACTTTAACGCATATGAATATTTATATTTATGACAGGGCCGTGCGCAGGAATTTTTCATAGGGGTAGTTTTATCATTAAATTGTTAAATATATATAAAAATAATAACACTGTTAACACTAATAAAAAAAATATTGCAAAAGAGCTATTTTTTGGGGGCCAGAGCACCCAAAAGGTCAGCCGAAGATTTGTTTTCTAATAGCCAATTTTATGTTTTTTTGATAAATTAAAAAAAATCGCTTGATTTTGTTATCATTCAATCTGAATTATCAACCAATACACGAGATATGAACAATTCTTACTTTTTCTTGAAGAATAGAATATTGCGCAAATTTTTAGCTCTCTCCAAGGTTAAACACCTTAGCCATTTCGACCATAATTTTTGAATGAATGCGTTAAACATTCAAAAATTATGGTCGAAAAGGCTAAGAAGCAAATCTAACGAAAACCTCATTTTCGTCATCTATGTCTAACTTCAACTTCGAAAATCAATTCAACCGCACGAGGGGATAATGTTAAAGAAAATTTAATAACGAACATTTTGATATATTTAGACTTAAAAAATTGTTTAATCTTTACGTTTATTTTCGCATTTACAACAAAAATTGCAAAATTTTCAAAAATTAAATTTTTTAATTTTATTGACTTTTGTACATATCATAACTTAGTTTTAAGTTGTTCCAACATCTTCTTTATTCAGCATCTCAAAAATTTAATGTTTGATAATTTTGCAATTTACTTTGTAAATGCAACAATGAACGTAAAGATCAGTGGCGTAGCTAGCCTCGAGGGGGCCCCGTATCAAAAATCTGGTAGGGGCCCTTATACGGAAAAAGCTGCTGGCAAAAAAATTTATGGGTGTCACGCCCAAAGTCTATTTTGCGCAAAAAAAATTTTTTAGGGTATCATTTTTTTGCATTTAGCAATTTTTTATAATTTAATAAATAACATATGTATACATAGATTTTTATGTACAGACAAATTGGGTCTGTTTTTAGACATTTACCGTTCTTCAACATTTTTTAAAAGGTTTCTATTTTAAAATAAGGGAAAGTCATTTGAAACAATTGTAACGCTAATAATTATTTCTAATTTGCTATTAATATAACCTATGATAATAACACGCAAAGCAGACTCAGTATGCGGCGCAGAGCACAGAACAATATGCGCAGACTGCGCCGCAGACAACGCATACCGGAAAGGTGCAGGAGGGTATTCAGGAAAATTAATTTAATTTAATTAATTTAATAAATCGAAGTATAAACAATTAAATAATAATATTTTTTATTTATTTAATTTCATGCCTCAATTTTTTTTAACATTTGGGTAATATGTTTTAAATATGAACTATCTTGCTCAAAGTAATACAATCTTAAATTATAAGGGAAAAATGCTTGATCTTATATTGACTAACATGAATGTTGACAGTGTGACTGAGTGCGTCTATCCTCTTGTAGCCAAAGATCCGTATCATCCAGCATTGTGCATGTCATTAAAGTTAGATATCCGTAATTCTACTCAGTCTGTGTGTATACAAAATAGTCATACATTCGACTATGCAAATGGTGACTATGTTTTACTCTATCATCTTTTAAACTCTGCTAACTGGTCAGATTGTTATAGTAGTAGAAATGTGGATGAATGTTTAGATAAATTTTACAATATTCTGTTGCAATGTATTAGGCTGGCTGTACCTCAGAGGCAAGTTAAGGTGGGAAAAAAGGGTCAGTTTCCTAGTTATTTTTCCGTAGATCTTGTAAGAAAAATAAGGATGAAAAATAGACTGCATAAGCAAATACAGACTGGGAGAACCGACATGTTAACCATGGAGGAATTCAAGAGCCTAAGATACTCTATTAGGAAGCAGACTAAGCATGAGTATACTTTATATCAGCGCAATCTTGAAATTAATATAAATAGGGATCCAAAGAGTTTTTGGTCCTTTATAAAAACAAAAAGCAAGAATAAAGGCATTCCTACAGAAGTGTCTTATAACGATAAATCCTTTAATACCTCACAAGAGATTGCAAATGCCTTTGCCCAGTTCTTTTCATCTGTTTATGAAGAACCATCTGTAGCAAGTACAAATGACAAATTTGGTAATTTCTCTTTTTCTAGGATCACAGAGGAAACTGTTAGGTCAAGCATAAAAAAACTCAAGCCAATAAAAAGTGTTGGAACTGACAATGTGCCTTCCTTTATTTTCAAGGGCTGCATAGATGTATTTTTGAAACCTTTAAGTTATATCTTTAACCTTTCTATTAAAACTAATTCTTTTCCTACGCTATTAAAGGAATCCTTAATTACCCCTATTTTTAAATCTGGTTCCCACAGCAAAGTTGAGAACTATAGGCCCATAAGTATTTTAAATACTCTAGAAAAAATCTTTGAGAAGATTCTCTATAATGATATAATGCATAACTTTAGCAACTGTTTCTCTATCAGTCAACATGGTTTCCTGCCAGATAGGTCTACAGTATCAAATTTATGTACTCTTACTTCACATGCTATGGAAGCAATTTATAAAAGAAATCAATTGGATGTAATCATGACGGACTGTGCGAAGGCATTTGACAAACTCGATCATGGTATATTGCTTTGTAAACTAGGTGACTTTGGTTTTTCAGATAGTGCTTGTCTTTTTATGCAGTCTTACTTAAATAAATGGAAACAAAAAGTTAAAATAGGTAATTATTACTCAAGGTCGTACTTGGTAACATCAGGGGTGCCACAAGTTAGCAATCTGGGTCCCTTGCTTTTCGCCATTTTCATTAATGAATTGCCGAACTGTATTAGGTACTCTGAGAGCTTGGTATTTGCTGACGATTTCAAGGTCTTTAAGCCGATTACTGGAACTGGCGATTGCGAGAGATTGCAGGAGGACCTGGATTCTATCACTAGTTGGTTTCTCGACCATAAAATGCATCTCAATATTGACAAGTGTCAAACTATTACATATACTCGCAAAATAAATTTTATAAATAATACTTACACAATAAGCAATAAGCCATTACAACGAAAAACCAAATGCAAAGATCTTGGAGTCAACTTCCAAACTAATATGAAATTTAATGATCATTACCTTTACGTCATTAATAAGGCCTATCGAGCATTAGGTTTTATTATAAGAAATACAAAACATTTTAAAAATATTGATACAATAGTAAGATTATATAATTCCCTGGTCAGATCTCACCTTGAGTATGCGTCTGTAGTCTGGTCACCTGATACTAAAAGTAACATTGATCTCCTGGAAAGGGTTCAAAAGCGGTTTCTTAGATATCTCTATTATAAAAAGAACAATATTTATCCATACCTCGTATCTTATAAGGATATGCTTGCTTGTTTCAGTATTCAATCTTTGGAAACAAGGCGGAATATGCATTCAGTATTATTTGTATATTACGTAATTAACAATGTTAAATATAAATCATGCTTTTTTATTAACAATATACAGTTTTATGTTCCTAAAATGAATCTAAGAATTCACAATTCTAGTCTGTTTCACTGTGATACGTCAAATAGGACACCAATGACCGCAATGCAACATCAGAGCAATATAATAATTAATAAATATAATATTGATATGTTCAATGTAGATGTTAAGGAGCTAAAGTCCTATTTTATGCATGGGACCTGTTAGGTTAGGTAGTAGGTTTAGTGTTTAGTGATAGCTTTAGTTGTAGTGTTAGTTTTAGTCTCCCTCTTACTTGTAGTTATCAAAAAAAATTTTTGATGTTTGTAAGATGTACCATAAATAAATAAATAAATAAATAAATAAATGTTTTTTGCTTACGCATGTCGAAGTCAATCAAGGGCCCCCCTAGCCGGGGGGCCCGTATCATTGATACGGCTGATACCGCCGTAGCTACGAACCTGGTAAAGATTTAAAAAAATCAAGTCTAAATTTATCAAAATGTTCTTTATTAAATTTTCTAAATTGGCTATTAGCTATTAGCTAATAGCCAGTTTAGGAAATTTAGTAAAAGAAATAATAAAAATTTAAAATGGTATAAAACCTGTAATTCTTGAAGTTTTTTAATAAAATTTTAAATTTGTCCAACTTCAGTGAATTAAATATTGTACCACTTTAATTTGAATTATGTTAATTTGGAGGGGCAGGAGGCTGGGGGCACACTTAAAAACTAACTTTTTTTCGCAAACTTCAATTTAAATTCTGCTTGCGCAGAACTTGTCTATATAATGTCATTATAAACTCATATAAATTTGATGTGGGTCCCACGTCTAATAACTGAGATATGGGAGTGCCCAAAATCCACCAGCCGCCACTAATAGCTATTAGTTTTTGGGTGCACTAAACGCAAGAAAAATATCCCAGCTTTGTTGCAAAATCCTTGTAAGAGAGTGTACCTAATTGTTGCAGAAGAAACAAACTGTTTATATTAGGTACGTCAAAAAAATTGAATATAGAATTTTGTTACAAACATAAGTAAATTATGTTTGTAACAAAATTCTATATTCAATTTCAGTATAATAATAATACAGGGTGTCCGGGAAAAGGAGGTCAATCCGTTAACCATATATTCCTTGAGTTAAAACAATAAGACTTTCATAATACCATTTTTCAATTTAGAGCTTCATGTTCGATATACAGGGCGACAAAGTTTGAAATTTAAAACTGATTTTCTTTAATCATTCGAGTAATTGATAAGATATTAAGTTTAAATTCGGTACACTACTTTAACATAAATAGTTACATTTTTGAAGACCAACAAAACAAAAAACAATTGTCAAATAATCAAAATAGGGGGGGTCCAGTACCCACTGACTCCCCCTATTTTTTAGTACGAGCTCCAATGACTTCCAAACGGTATTTTTTCAGGTAATCATTTATTGTTAAAAAAATCTTGTCTCTTATAAAATTTTGATAAAATGATTTGTTTTAGGGATAATTTGTAAAGTATGGGTCAGTCCATATCAAATTTTCGAAATTTAATTTTTTTTTTGAAAAAATTTAGGTCATGTGATATATCATAAAAAAGGTCTCTAATAGGCCTTTAAAATAAGCCACCACTCACCTTTCCAATTTTAACAGTTTACGAGATATCGCTATTTTTGTAAGTACTTGCAAGACCCAAATTGATCGGAATTTTTTGATTTTCAAAAATCAATAAAACAAAAGCCACCTATCAAAAAAAACTCATAAATGGGATTTTTGAGTTTTTTAGTGAGGTAAACAAATTTACCAAAAATTATCAAAATCGGAGATGGTGGGGGAAGAACCTTTGGTTGATTTGATATGGACTGACCCATACTTTACAAATTATCTCTAAAACAAATCATTTTATCAAAATTTTATAAGAGACAAAAAATGTTCAACAATAAATGATTACCTGAAAAAATACCGTTTGGAAGTCATTGGCGCACGTACTAAAAAATAGGGGGAGTCAGTGAGTACTGGACCCCCCTATTTTGATTATTTGACAATTGTTTTTTGTTTTGTTGGTCTCCAAAAATGAAACTATTTATGTTGAAGTAGTGTACCGAATTTAAACTTAATATCTTATCAATTACTTGAATTATTAAAAAAAATCAGTTTTAAATTTCAAACTTTGTCGCCCTGTATATCGAACCTGAAGCTCTAAATTGAAAAATGGTATTATGAAAGTCTTATTGTTTTAACTCAAGGAATATATGGTTAACGGATTGACCTCCTTTTCCCGGACACCCTGTAGATGTCTCTGAAGTTCGCAGTACTTAAATAATTAATTGATGGTTGTTTACTTGTTTATTATTATAGTGCTTATTGGTTTTCTTTGGGGAAATTTTTAGTGGTAATTTTTTTTTATTTTGAGACTTTCAATGGGGGTGTATGACCCCCCAATTCGCACGGGCCTGATTTATGAGTAATGACTAGAATAATTCTAGCAACAATAATTTTATTATAAAAAATTACTATTTAACGTAATTTTCTTAAAAAAAAATATAAATCATACTGGATTGTTTGGAACGAACGATTCGAGAAAGTGATCCGACAGGTAGTTATTGATTTATGTCGCAGTGAGGCATCCAAGAGTCATCTGGTGGGTGTATTTGTATTGTAGTATATTGATTGCGTAGTTTTCCTTTCTAGAAAATGCTTTGTTTTGCCATGTTACCGAATAAATTAGAGATGGGAATACCGGTTTACTTTTTGTCGCGGTTCCTGTCGCGACGGATCCAGAAAAATATCGCGACAAAATACCTCGATTTAGTAACTGGCAATGATGGACAACTTCGCCGACTTTACGATCATGCTGTTTCGGCACGGAGAGACGGCCCACGGCGCGGCGACGCGATAATGGGCGAATTTTTGTTAGATGTACATTTTGTATATATATTTTGTTCAGGCAGGTCAATTTGATCGATTTTTTTTCCTTTAGATAGAACAGTGTAATAGACTGCAAAAAAAATCTAGAAGTTGTAGAATTCTAGAAATTTATAAATAGCAAAAATAAACATTAAAAAATAAAACTTATAAAAATGAAACATTGTCCTCTTCCTAACGCATCTTCCTGAAGGTTTTATGACACATTGCTTTTGACTTTTTCAAACGTTATTATATAATACTGTTAAATGTAAATATCTTTCGGCATTTGTTTGGCATTTCTACTATGCTATAAAACAAAAGGAAAATAAAAAAGGTAACTTCTAAAACAAGAGTTGTATGTAGCGTTTTGTAAAGACACCAAAAAGTGTACGCAAAAAAAATCTTACCTTTAAAATATTTACAAAAAAAAATCACACACTTTACACGTGCTCACTTGTTGTTGCCGAACTATCAAACTTGATGCCCTCTAGACTTAAAACGCTAGTATCTCTAATAGAGATTCTCTATCTCGTGTCTCTATTTCAAAGCAGTCGGCATAGAAGACGACGCATCGTTAGGAAAAAGACAAGATTTTTGAATGTCAACTTTAATATTTTTTTCTGTTTAAACTACTTTGTAGAAAACTATTTTAGTTTTATATACGAATAAAAAAACTTTCCAGTTGGGTCTTGACTCTTGAAGTGGTAGGACGCCCTACGAGATCCCTCCTAAGCAGCGTATACGATACAAACGTAGTAAAGTACCAAAAGAAGATTCGCTTTAGTATCCGGATATATCGGTAATCGGTAATAAATAAATAAATAAATAAATAAACAAACAAGTGCGAAAAGTGCAACAAGTACGAAAAGTGCGGGGGGACCACGGTTAACGCCGTAAGATAACAAAAAAAATCAAAATCAATATCGATTCTACACGTGATAACTGTCCCAAGTGCAAAAAAATGCAAATTGTGTGTGATACCTCCTCCTGGATTAAGTCCTCAAATGTTTGACCTGGTTAAAAGGTGTGAGAGAGACGATCATTCCAATGAAAATTTCCTGGACTACCACCCGTGCGGGCGGCATGCGATAAGGATTAATTTCAGCACACCTGCCTGGCAAATATCCCGAAGTCCAAGTCTGCATAAACTAGATAAGTAGCTACCAAAATTGCATGACCATATAATAATATTAATACTAGTTAATACGAAATACGCAACCTTTAACTAACAATAATTCTTCAGGTAAAATTAATTAGTCGCAAACAATTTCCAAGATTATCATGCAAATGAAACAAGTAAAAAAAAAACTATAAACACAAGGGCACATAAGAATCCATTAATCACTCAAGTTACGATAAACATTAGGCAAAAGAAACTATCCTAAAGAAATTTATTTATTTATGTTTACATCTATAGATTACTAAGACTTTAAGGGGGTCATAAATTAGGTAAAAACCGTTCTAAGCGTAAAATAGCCGCACTGCACAGTGAGGCGCAAAGATGGACCCAACCCCAAGTGAATCACGCACAGTGGGAAAAAATAAAAATTCGAGGGTCGACAATTTCAGTAGGTTAAACGAATTTCCACATAGTCAGAGGGCACTAATTACGGCGGGGTGCGGCCGGCAACACTGTTCTGAAGATAAGACTCAATATCGCACAGGGGGGGCAAACAATTCTAAAGCGGCTATCAGGAACCGAAATCCGACTCGGACAGCGACGAACAGGAAGCACACCATCAGCAGTATACTAAACCATTCAGGAATCCCAACTGAATGGGGTTATTAGTAATAACTTATTACTAAAGCCCTGGTTGAGGAGGATTACGGATTGTACTTAGTTTTGGGTCAGTTCAATGTCCTCCAAAAACCCTTCCTAAACTGAACGTATGGCCCGACCCCGCTGACAAAAATCCGTGGAGCGGCCTTAACCATAAACACTGTCATCCACGACCTTCTAGGGTGGATCTATCAGCCGGCGTAAAAACTTCGGATCCAACAAACACAGGTAATGCTGTGATTTGGCGGGATACGCAGGAGAACGGAAAGTGGGTAAAATAACCCTGGGAGATTAGTGGAGGATAATGTATTTGGGGCCTGCCATATACGTTCCCATACTCATACTCATATACAAATAAAAGAACTTTCCATTGTTCAATAATAATTTATTTTATCAGAAGAAAGCTGCAAAGAAGAAGAATATAATAATTTAAAAATCGCCTCTGGGAACAGTTAGGTTACAGGACATTTCACCTAGTTTTTCTGCCATATATAGAAACACAAAGTAATTAAAAAAAATTACGATGGGTCCTAACAGGAAGGGGGTATTTAAATATAATAAATACGAAACTTATCAACAAAAGTCAAAAATAAAAATAAAATTAGCTGGGGATAGTACATTTAACGAAAATTTGCCCTGTGTATCCCAGGCAAAGAAATTCGCTTGATGGCGGTTTCTCATGTCGCATTGTAAAAATTGCTGGACTGCTGGTTCACACTTCTTACAAAAATAAAACAAAATTAAATGAAAACGTATTTATTAAACTCTTCAAATAATAATAAAAAACGCTGCCTTTTTAAGCCAATATAATACTTACTTCTTTTCGTCCGCAACATATTTTGTTGAAACAAATTACTTAAAAACTTTTAAAACGATGCCGATACCGCGATTTGATAGAACCGCCATTTTGTTGTTCTCCTCCAGATGGCAGCCAGGCGCGAGGGGCGGACCGTTGACTTTGGGGGCCCTGAGCTAAAGCTCTTTGGGGGCCTATCAATAATTATATTTGTATTTATAACAAAATAACAAATTCTTCGTTAAAAATAAAAAACAAGAAAAAAACAACACTTATTCTTGATAAAATAAATGAATAACATAAATAAAATAAATAAAAGATTCTAGGATTTATACAAGGTGTCCCGGTACAATGCAAGGCCACATGCATATTTCTTAAAAATAATTCGACTTAATTAAGTCGGTTAACCGAACTTACCTAAATAAAAATTGCTTTGTTTAGCTGCTGGCGACCTTTAAAATATGTAAAAAGATTATTTTATACTGCAGAATATTATATTACTCTGATTTACAAATATCCACTATTTTTTTTTTCTATAAAATTGAATATATGAGCCTATAGCCTCATGAGCCTGTTAAAATATCACCCCTTAATATTATTGGTTGCGAATCGCGACTTTACATTTAAATTAAGTAGGTAGGTGAGATTTTTTTTTTTGAAATTATATAACTCCTTAACGGATTAAGGGACTAAAATGATTAGAACTTTATTTGTATGATAAATTTACTCGTTAAAAACTTATTTAATACTTAAGTCAAATTCATAGCAAATTTTAAGTTTTTCTTACTTTCCCGGTAAAACCATTAGACTTGTTACAAAATGTTGACAATGATCACACATATTATGTAGATAATTTTATTTTCTATAAAAATACAATACCAACTTCCTTATTATTTTGTTTGCATTTTTACAAAGTATATATAATAATAATAATAATAATAATAATAATAATAATAATAGTCTTTATTGCAATATCATAAATAGCTTACAAACACATTAATGTAAATATTTTTAGAAACATTGCAAAAGGCGAAGTTCGGTTGGACACACGAGGTGAACTCCCGTTCTTCCACTTAACCTTATAACTATATAAGTACCTAAATTATTATAATACTCCTAACAAAAAAGTATAATACTTCTAACAAAAAAATAAAAAATAAAAATATATTTATAAGTGAACAGAATAAGAATATCTAACTACACCTAATAGACAAGAATACAAAATAAAGATTTCATTACATTAATTTTATATAGGGATTAATTATTATAATCAAGAATAAAAATAATTAGTTAATTTATTTGATATGTAGGTATTAGAAATGTTGTAAAACTATATTTTTTACATGTTTTTTAAATATTGATGGTGATAAACTCATAAGTTGCTGTGGGACTAAATTTAATAAAGAATAGATAGAATACGAGAAAGATCTCTTAAAAAATGCTGTTTTATGTCTGGGAGGAGAAATGCGATTTTTATGTCTAGTATTCAATACATGTATGTCCGTACCAAAAGTAATTTTGCTGTACAGGTAGGGGGGACATTTCGAATTAATAATTCTATAGTAAAGCATTAGGCAATGGAGAGTTCTCCTTTGTTTCATATTTAGCCAACCCAATTGGGACATATTTGCTGAAATGCCCCTTTGTCTTTTTCTTATTCCGCATATGAGACGTAGGTATACATGAATTTTGTAAAAGCTGTATTCTGTCAGAATCTTGTTTAGAAAGGCAGGAATTAATTACTGTATCCCCATGATTAAAAGAAGACAGCACAAGAGAATCACATAACATTTTTTTAAGTTCCTTGCTCAATACGTCTTTATGTGAGAATATAAGCTTTAATTTAAAAAATGCTTTCTTAATACAGCTGCTAACATGATTTGAGAATCTAAGCTCGCAATCCAATTCCAGACCTAAATTTCTGGTAGTATTAACACAAGGTAAGCTTGTATTACCTATTTTAATATCTAAATATCTTGCGTAACGTTCTCGGGTTAACTTCTTACCAAAAAACATAAGTTTACTCTTATTAGGATTCAACTCAAGACAGTATTTTATCGATTCAAGCAAAAGAGCATTTAAATCGTCATTAATTTGAATATTGGCATCTTGAATAACTTCCGGGCAAAATGATTTATACACCTGCGTGTCATCTGCATATAAATGGTAATTTGAATTTCTTATGGATTTTACTAATTCACTTGTATAAATTGTAAACAATAATGGTCCCAAAATGGAACCCTGAGGAACACCGCAGATGATATCGCCTAGCGTAGAAATCTCATTACCAAGTTTGACCAACTGTTTACGATTTTTTAAATAACATTCTAATAGTCTTGTCGCTCCCATATCAAACCCTATATAATGTAGCATAGACAAAAGCAGACCATGATTAACTCTATCAAAAGCCTTAGAAAAATCCAATAATATTAAAGCTGTTAATTTGTTTTGATCAGTATTAAGTAGGATGTCATCCAAAACCTTTAAGAGAGCAGTTGAACAACCATAGAATCTTCTAAACCCTGACTGCAATTCAGGTAATATGTGATATCTATCCAAATGCTCCTTTATCTGTTTATAAATGATTTTTTCGAAAACTTTTGATAATGTTGGCAGTATACTTATGGGACGCAAATCCTTAAAATCTCTGGGCTCGGCAACCTTGGGTAAAGGCATTACAACTGAATACTTCCAGATATCCGGAAATACACTATTCTCAAAACAAAAATTATATAAATGAGTAATAATGGGAAGAATTTTAGGGCAACAAAATATAACAGCATCCAACCCAATTTCATCAAAACCAACAGCTCTGGATTTAATTTTCATTATTATGTTAGCGATTTCTTGTTCATTAGTTAGTCTAAATTTAAATTCTCCAACATTATCTTTTTTATTATTCCAAAAACTGTTGATTAAGTCTTCATCGGGGGATGGGTTATTTTTCATTATATTTAGATAATAATTATTTATATTTTCTACATTACTTAAATGTTTGGGAACAGTATTTTCGCTTTTGCTACTTATGTCCATTTTTCTTAGAATTTGCCAATTTTTCTTTGAATTATTTTTAGTAATGTTGCAACTTAAAAATGCCTTCTTCTCATTCTTGACAGCTTGATTAGTGAAATTTCTTAATTCTTTGTAGTTTTCCCAATCTACAGGCAACTTACTTTTTTTATATTTCTGTAACGCTTTGTCGCGCAACTTCATAAGAAAACGTATATTGTATATATATATACTTTGTAAATTTACTTTGTATATTTATATATTAACTAATTTTATCTATAATTTAAACTTTATTATTGCCAACCCTCACTACCAAAGTATTCGATTATCTCCTAGGGTGTAAAAATAATTTAGACCAATCAGGTGAAGTGTTTTACACCCTACTCTGTAAAAGACCCGTTATGACCAATAAAAAAATTCGATAACTACTGACAGCTCTGAGCTATCCAACTTCACTTCATACTTCTACTATTTGTTATTAATAATTATTATGTATCGTTTAACAAATAAAGCTGTGCCTTGGAAATAAAATGTAGTACGTCATTCGGCTGAGACGTGTCTTTTTATGCTTTGTTCAATTGTAAACTTTGCACACTTTGCAGCACAAAAAGACCCACTTCTAAGCCTTATGACATAAATAACTATTCTTCAAATGTAGACAGTTGCTAAAAGTTAAAAATAACCAAGAAAAAATATTATTTTTTATATCAGAGGGTGTCTTTTTTTATTATAAACTAAGCTACGAGTTAGTATTATAATAATTTTATAATCAAAAGTGGCCCACCAATGTATTTGAATTTGCCCGCCACGTGATTAATTTTAAAATTCATCAAGTCATAAAATCGAGTTGGTTTGTTTGTAACTAGCAATTTTTACTCACTCTGTTAATTTCTGAAAGAATGTTTCTTTTTAGAAGAAGAATGAAGTCAACATTTTAAAAAATATATATATTTTTTATTTAATTTTTAATTTAAATTAAAAGAGCTTTAGAATGTAGATTTTTTTAAATAAACCATATAAATGTTTCTAAGATTTTATTTAATATTCCAGCAATATTTTAGGTAATATTTTTTAACACCACAAAAAAAAATATTTTAATTTTAATAAGCCTGAAACATATCAAAAATATTTCAACACCATTTTGCAATAGCAATGAAATATTTCCAGGTAATATTTCTGAAACATAACAAATAAATGTTTCCAAGGTCGTACATTTTAAGTCTGAAACATATCAGATATTTCAGCAACATTTTGCAATACCACTGCAATATTTCTAATGTTGCAATATTATATCTAAGAAACATTTCTGACATATTTCTGTGCTGTGTGGGTAGCGAATTAAAAATATGTGTTTAGCAAAAAATACAAATATAAGAAGCAAATATTTTAAATTAACTAAATAAAAAATATAAATTTGGAATAAAAATTAAATCTAATTTAAAAATAACTGCTATATTATTAATTCGCAGAATAAAAAATCTTATGTGATATTTTTTATCTAATTGAAAATATCAGTGTTAACACATAAAAATAATTCCTGAATAAAAAAAAATGGCGCGCCGCGGCGCCACATATTAAAGCAAATAAATTTTAATGTTTCTTTAAAAAATACAAGGCAACACCATTTATTTTATATTAAGGCTCATAGGTAAAATTATGCCCTTAAGTAGAATCTGTTCTGGGGCAAACGATTTAAATTTAGATTTGTTCTATTGTTTTGACTGTCTTTCAAAAAAACATAAAAGTAAACTTATAAATAAGTAATTTATTGTAATTTGTAAATAGTTGATCTGTTAATAAAATTATTATTATCCAATTTACAGTATAAAAGGAGTTGGTAAAAATACATGGTCATGTTAACAAAATTATACTTTGGTTTCACAAACTTTTGGATTTTCGAACACAAGATTTAAGAAAAAACCTTAATTTAAATAAATAATAATAAAAAGACGATATGACTTAAATAGTATATTTATAAACTTGTTTACATAAATAAAATGCATGGTAATAATTAAAAATACTTATGTATCTACACATTTCGTCGATTTATGGTGCAACCTTTAAAAAATTCAAGATATTACTCCCTTTTGGTACAAAATCAATAAAAAAGCTACCACATAATTAAAAAATGTCAATACAAGTAAAGAATACAAAATAATTTATAATAGGCAGATTGGAGCCAGCCAATTAATCCGAGTTTTACAAGTTTTACACCTTAAACCAACGATTTTACATTTATATCAAAAAATAAGAATATATTGGGTTAACCCATCCAATTCTTACTATTTGTTTTATAGTGCACGCAACAGTAGTTCAATTATTTTAAAATAAAAAAGAGTACTTCAATACCCCAGTACAAAAAAATAATACTATTACACCATACTAATTATTATTTTCTGCTTTTTTGATATATTAATGATATTTTATGGTTGACTTAATCATGTTTGTTTGTAGGATCTTCAAAATGACATTCATTCTAAAAAGAAAAATTAAATCACAATTTAAATAAAAACTGTGTAGTAATAAGAACAAGAATAAATATATTTACTTAAACTGACTAAACTCAACAAAATGTGTTTTGGGCCGTCCATAAATCTCGTGACGAAATATGTATATATATATATATATGTATAGAGAACAAAAAAACAAAAACAAGTTTTAAAATTGGTCAAAATAAAGCTATTCGGTCGTGACTCACTTGTGAGTCAGGGGGAAGCAATTGCACCCATTTCCCCCTGTATCTGCGCCTGGTCACGTGACGTTTTTAAAAAACACCTTCTCCTTTCCAGCGTCGCAAGATTTATGGACGGCCCCTTTTTCTAAATACCAGGGTTGGAATAAGTTAATTTAGTAATTTAATTCGTAAATTAAATCATGTGACTTTTTTCAAAAAAGCCATAAATTAATTTAAATTTGTAAGACATTGACTTTGTGTTTAATATTTTATTAAATTAAAAAAAGTTAATTAACTAATAATTTAACAAAAAATCTGTTTTTCATACACTAAAACTAATTTGTTAGGGAGTAAAGCAATAATCAAATTAAATAAAAAATATATTTAGTAATTATGAATGAAATTAACCTACTTTCTTTGACTTTTGCAGGGGCGCCTAAATTTTGTTTTGTCACTGTTATAAACCATTCATTTTTATAATTTTTTAGAGTACAAAAATATCCTGCAAATCTTATTTATCAAATCACAAATTAATCTTATTGTCGGTAAAAAAGAACGTCCCAGCTGGGGCACATTTTCATTCATAAAGCAAAATTTTAATTTAAAGAAATACATCCCCCATACTATTTTGTAATTTTATTTCAATTCAAATTTTGGATTACAAAAAATTAACCTACCTTTAAAACAGAATACTATTCTATTTTATAAATTAGACACCCTTTAATAAAACACTTTTAAATTTTGGTTTTGATATCTTTTATAAAAAATAATACACATATTTTTTTGCGAAATTTTATTTAAAATCATACTTTTAAAAACTGTTTAAAGCTTTTATTAAGGAAATGCGTGTTGTATATATATATTAATATTTTTAACTTAACAAATAGGTACCTTACAGCTAATATGGATATCAGTCTCATTATAATTTATTATTCGATAAATATAAATCAATTTAATGAACTTTGCACATATATTGCAAACTATATTCAATGTCTTTTAAAACAAAAAATGTAATATAAAATGTGGTAGCAACATTTTCATCAAATAAATATATTTAATAAAGGGGGAGTTCAAGTATTACATAAGAAGGGTTTATTTCTTTTGTTGACAAATGGGATTATAATTCTAACGTAAAATAAAAAAAATACAAAATAATGAAAATGTTTTTAAAACAATATTTAAACCGATTTAACGAATTTAATTCTGGATTGTGAAGATGAGCTACAAATTGTTAATGATGTAGAAACTTGAAAACAGAGACTGTGGAAAATAAATTGTTGTTAAGTTTCTGATTTTATAAAAAAAGGATTTTTATCCTAAATATAATAAAGTGTTTTAAATTTAAATTTTGATATTTAATAAAAGGTAAAAAAAATTCTGGTCTAAAATCATGAAAGTTTGCTTACCTTATACTTAAACGCCCCCAAATCCACTTTTTGTATAATTTAATATTGTAATTAGGATTGTACTTTGGCACTTCAAGTATAGTCATTGACAAAAGCAAGAATCCAATTGTACTGTCAGTTAGATTAGTTAATAAGTTTCGGAATGGCGAAAAATGTGATAAACAATGATACAGTAACTTTTAAAACAGTTAGTGCGGCATACCAGAATCTGGGCGTTTGGCTCTCCGGACCGCAAGGCGTTATTAACGAACCCACGCGAACAAGTGCCGATCTAACTTTCTCTTTATTTACCTCACGGTTCAGCAGTTGACCGCTCAGGCGCTGGCTCATCACCCTGTATTTTAGGCGCATGCGTTCTCGGAACTTGCTGGGTATGACGAATATCGTGGTCGCGGTGTTGCCGACAAACAGGACGAAAAACATCAGACTCAAAACGGGCACCTGAAACAAAGCACGATTATATAAACACGTCTTGAACTATTTTTTATTTTTAACACTTACATGCCATGTAGTGGTTTCTTGGTGTTGGATATAGATGTTGTAGAGGTCATAGGAAATGTACAGTTGGAAAATGTAACCGGCAAAAAGAAATGGCAAAAGGAAACTCAAACCTCTCCACATCCAGGAGTGGAAACCTTCAATAGTGATGTCCATGTTATGTCTCTCGCCAAGGGCTTTTAATCTATACAAAACACCTCTTTGGTACCTAAATTGAAGATACTGAACGGTGCCTAAAAGAAAAAAATCAATTGATACCTTTTTTGTATGCCTTGTTATTATTTTCTTCTTTGACAGGGATGAGTGTAGATTAATGTTTACTTTATTAAATGATGTGATTCCCAAGTATTTTACATTAGATTTTGGCCCAACTAGGATATTGTACTATGCTTTACACCCACTTTAATATTGGAATACAAATTAATTAATAAATTAATTGAGTTTATCTATCTTTCAGTATAACGTTATTTCGTCTTATATTCTGAACATACAATATATCGCACATGGGCGACAACAGTGTCATAAGTCGAAAAAATTGAATTTTGGGGTTTTTAGTGCTATAAGAGTAAAATTACTCATAGTTTATGCTGAAACAGTGGCAAAAAGATATTTTTGAAATTAATCTCTAGATGGAGACTTGTGACTGTTTGCAATTTGTACAATCCCTATCATAATTTTCATCAACAGTGTCATAAGTAAGTTGGCTGTAAGTTGTGACAGTAATTTTGTTAGCGTGGGTTAGTAAAATTAAAGTTGTCAACAATAAAATAATAAATAAGTGACGCTCCTCACCTTAAGGCAAACGTCTCGTTTAACGCGTTTGTATATACCGCTGTCGTTGTTCAAATGCAATTAAAGAGTAAATAACATTCCAAAATAATCCCACAAAAACGTATAATTTTAAAAATTTTAAAAAATCACGATTTGGAGGAGTTTACTGCGCAGTATAATCTACCGATTTTAATTCGTAGCCGACATTCAATTGTTTGTTGCTCCAATCCACATGTTTTGGCTGACAGTGTCAGCCTGACACGCTCACCGATATCTCTATTTTCTCATCTAAATAGTAAGTTGGCGTGATTGAAAAAAATTGCAAATTTGTAATAAGTACAGGGTGATCCTCTATAATGTCGCCCCCTTTAACTTTTTTATTTTAAGTGTCCCAAAAAATTTAAAAGTGTGGTCATGTAGGTACTAAAAAATACTTTTTTTCTACCGTTAAAGAAAATTGGAAAATTGATCAGTATACAGGGAAAAACAGAAAGTTTATTTTTTCAATGGATCGATCGATTCCTTGTAAAATTCTAAGCATATTTCATATAACATAACATATACCTAAATTCAACCGTTTCTGAAATATTTAAATTATTTTTAAGATAATAAGTTGAAATAGTTTGTCTTTCTCTGTCTGAGTACGCCATTTTTACTTATTTAACAAGACATATTGACATAATGTCACTATAGTAATTTATTTTTAATAAAAATTTTGGTACCTACAGGGTGTTTCTTTTAACTTGAGACAACTCAATATCTCGAGAAATACGCATTTCACGAAAAAATGTTTTAAATAAAAGGTTAGGTCGTTATAAATTTAAGTTAAATTATTTGACGTTATAACAACATACAATTACTACAAAAAACACTTTTAACGTAAAAACAATTATAATTAGGATAACTGCAATGATAAAAAGGAATTATAAGCTTTTGATCAAATAAAATATTGTTTTAAAACTTGGTAGCAATCACAATCTACATTGTGGATTGTGGTAGCAATCACCACGAAACTGTTTAGAGCGGGAATAACGCCTTGATAGATCAAGGCGGGAGCACAATATTATCGTAAGCGACACAATGTTAAATCGCAAACGCCATGTCTCGGAGTTGCTTAGGATTATTTGTCACGAAAAAAAAGGCACTTACGTTATAAATCGGTAACAAATTAAAAAGAAGAGGCGTTTACAATAATAAAAATATTCAAACTGACCAATATTAGATTCCAAAATTGGAATAACTATTATGTTAACATGTGCAGCTTATCGTAACTGACACTTTGATAAAATAAAAAGTAATTCAACAAAATTGTCGCTTACGATGTTTTGTCAAATAACCATCGATATTATTTGAGTTTTAGTTTATTTAAATTTATTCATAAGATCTCAATGGTTAGACCTATTTTATAATATAATATAAAATTTATATACATATAAATGCAATCAAATCGTACGTAAAAATTTATCAAATATTTATTATCAAAAACATATTTTGTTTTTAATTTTAAATTAGGAATAAAAAACGCAATATTTTGCCAATACGCCGAATTTTTAGAAAATCATTGTTACATAAACATGTAATTTACATGATGTAAATATATGAAGTTCGGACATGATGACCTCTAGTGTGAGCACATTTATAGTTTTTCTCATGAACTTTATTCAATGTGTAAAACGACAGCGATCAACTGAGTTTTGCACGTGCCGTGAAGCAAAAGTATCACGTGAAATTAGTTTTGTAATTTATTTAATTCACGCCGGGTTATCGATAAATAAATTAATTAATATTGCGTTGGTCAGTAAAATATTGTAACATTTGGATTTGTTGCATGGGATTTTTAATAAGTTAAATTATTATTAAAAACAATATGCAAATGCAAATTTCGTATAAAAAAACGAATCTTGTATGCTTGTAGGAATTTTGATATACAAATTTAAAACTTGGTTTTAAAAAAAATAGAAAGATAAAAGACTTACATAATAATATTACGAGGGTGGTTCAAATATAAACCGGAATTTTTTAATAAACGCGCTAAAAATGTAGTATCGTAAAAGTGGCTGCACTGGATGTTAGACTGGTCTGTTACGAAGCGTAGAGAACAGCCGGGACTGCGTAACCTCGCTTTTCAGTGTAGTTATAGCCATGAGCGAGAAGGATGTACCAGTGTCTGTTGCGCAACGCATCATTATTCGTATTTTGGTCAAAGATAATGTAAAATCCGCGGAAATTTATCAAAAATTACTCGAGCAGTTCGGGGATGAGTGCCTCTCCAAGACTCAAGTGTATGAATTGTGTTCCGCTTTGCGAAAAGGCCGAGAAGTGGTGGCAAACTTGCCATATGCGCGGCGCCCCAAACAAGTGTTACAGATGAGAACCTCAGCGCTGTAGAAAAACTCATTTTGGAAGACCGGCGCAGTACTGTACGCAATATGCCTGAAGAATTGGGCATCAGCGTAGGTAGTATTGAGCAAATAATTCATAAACGGCTCGGTTACCGCAAAATTTCAGCCAGATGGGTGCCAAAACTTCTGAATTTTGATCAGAAATTTACACGCTGGGAAGTTTGATGAAAACATTGAACGAATTGGGTTGGGAAACACTGGAACACCCTTCTTATAGTCCCGATTTGTCGCCATGCGACTAGGATTTGTTCGGTCCATTGAAAGAGGCACTTGGCGGACTGCGATTCGAAAGCAATGCGGAGGTAGAATACTTCGTGCGCGAATGGTTACGTGACAAGCCGAGAGATTTTTACGAACAAGGCATCCGAAAGCTTCCGGAGAGGTGGCAAAAGTGTGTAGAGTGTGACGGAGACAATCTAGAAAAATTGTAAAAAATTTCAGCTCTGTAACTTAATAATAAAAAATTTTATAGCAAAATTCCGGTTTATATTTGAACCACCCTCGTATGTTAATATATACATTAACTTATTTGAATAAATATAATGATAACATTTATTTAGGTGTTTTAAAATAAAATCAATGAAACCTTGTAGATTTTTTCGTAAAACTTGTTTTACGAAAATATGCGGAAAATATATAACATGATATAATAAAAAACTACTTACTTATGTAAATGTTAAACAGCATGAACTTGTTCCTAAAGAGGTACCACGTCTCGGTATCCGGCCAAATAAGCAAGATTCCTGCAGCAGCCGTCGATATAAAATGATGTAAGCGCCACCATCCCTTAATTCTTGACCCGTTTACTTTTAAAATACTTTCTCGTATTGTCAGGGTACAATAATACCACACCAGTAAAAATATATAACTTAATTCTAGAGGCCTAAAAAATCAAATTTTAAACTATACAGGGTGTCGGTTTTTTTAAGGCTACACTTGCGGAAATTTTCTCTGCCGTTCTCTGGAATTTCTCTGCCATTGTTTTGTTGTTTACATTTACTCTTTCGTTTCAATGATATACCACTTATACAACTTTTTGGCAGGGAAACAGCAAAGAAACGGCAGAGAAAGATTCCGCAAGTATAAGCATCTTGCTTATAGAGATAAATGGTCAGTTAAATTAGGAAAAAGTTGCACATTTTCATGCTGATCAATGATCTAAACAAAATTAGACTAAATTATTGAGGCACATTTTCAAGGGAAATTTAAATCTTACAAAATCGTTTTGCTAGCTTTTAAAACTGCCGAGATACCCAAGAAGAAATGCGAAATACCTACCCATGTTTAGCCTCGAAAAACGGACATAGTATAGTATATACAAAAGTAAAATAATAAAAAATCTGTGTCTTCCTAATTATTTATAATTTAAAAACAATTGCCAAATCATAATAGAAATAAATTGTTAGCCTTCCATTGTTTTACTTCCTATTTTTGTAAAATTTATTTAAGAAATTTACTAACTATAATTTATATAATTACTATAATTTATATTTAAGAAAGTTAGTTACCTACTTTAAATTATATTTTTAATCATATACAGGGACTCCCTGTCAGGGAGGGTCAAAACTATGAACACTAAACAATTTCTTGTCAAATCAAGAATTTATTAAAAACATTGTTCAACGAGTGATTTGACTATTACAATATTAGTAGAAACACTAAAAATATCATCTAATTGATAATTAATAAGTACCAAGAATGGCGCATACCACGTAACAAATTTTGTTTGTTATTTAAATGTTTTAAAATATAAAAAGATAGTGTCGTTAAAGAATAAAAAGTTAATAGATAAGTCATGGTGATTTTTATGTTTTGATTTTTTGACTTACGCTTTTGGAAAATACATTATATTAACTTGGTTAAACCAAGTTATGCATTGTTTATTTATTTTCTCTACAAATGTTTTTAGATGTATAATATTTTAGCTTAGCCGAGTTTTTCTAACTTAAACGCTTAATAACAAAAAAACTGTAATTATGTTAGTATAAATACTTAAAAGGTATTCCGTTATCGGGTAAAATCGCGTTAGTGCGCCATTTTCGGAAAATCATATATTTTTTTAAATAGGTATTACTTATTAAGTAAGATTTTTAATAAATGTGATAACTATACATGGTCTATTAATATAATTAAAGAAAAATGTTTTTTGGCAACTAATATCTTTGGATTAAATACTGCAAATCAATCCCAAGAGATATTGTAATGTAAAAATAAAGACTTTCAACACAAAATAAAACATACAAAATAATTAAAGAAAAATTTAGTTCATAGTAAAAATGTAAAAAATATATAGGTACTACTTACCTAAATTTCACTGTGTAATTTATAACAGCCAGTAAAAAACAAATTATACTTAAAATTAACTTAAACTTTTCATATTCATCTTTGTACTTAAATCTAAAACAAAAGAAAAATACAGTTAAATGAAATACAGGGTGTATGACAATGGATTGTGGGGTGCACCAAGTATCCTTGTATGTATGGTATCTTTTTTACTTGAAGGTCGGTTTAATTAGAGAAAAGTTGCATAATTAAAAGTCTATTAAGATGGCATTTGAAAATTGGAAAAAAATCTGCACTTATCAAATATATTTGAACGAAGTAATATATAACTTCGTTATTCCTGAGAATTTTAAAAAAGGAATTTAGGTACATTTAAACACATTTATCTACATTTTTATCATTTTTTTTCAATTACTAGATTTTGAGTCAACAACCACCACCTTTTGTTTTTCTTATGGCCACCATATTGGAATTTTCAATGGTTAGATAAAAACATCAAGGAATACAACTTACTAACATAAATTTATGGCGACCATTATAAAAACAAAAGATGGTGATGGTAACTCAAAATATAGCAATTATGTAATTACGCAACTTTTCTCTGATATAACTGACATTGTAGATCTTCAAATGCCTGTAGGTATGACCTTAAATTTAATTTAAAAATTTTAATTATTTTAATTAGAAATAATCCTAAATAAATTATTATTTAATACACCTAAGTTTATACTTATTAAACTGTTGGTGAATTTTCAACTTTTAAAATATCACAGCTTAAAGCTCGGACACGTAAACATAATTTTTGGTCGTAGATTACTAATCCGTGCTTGGTTTAGCTGTACCATGGAAAAATTTAAAGATATTTAATTTTTAAGTTTTGAAGCATCTATTAAGAAACTCTGTATAAATTTAAAAAAAAATTAATTGGGCTTTACCCCACATTGATTCTAAATTTAAAAAAAAACCAATTCAAAAGGAACCCATGTTCCTGAGGGTCTTTTATTTTAGATAACTTATGAAATTAAAAGTTTTTAGCGTTTTTTTTAATAAGGTAAGTACTCAGGTAAGTATAGTTGAGGATAATAATATAAATTAAATGAAATAAAAAGCATAGAAATGCTGGCACAAGAGGTGGAATATATTATTTTACAATTTATAATATAGATACCGGTTATCATTAATAGTTATTCAAAATTTATTTAAAAAAAATTAAATCATAAATATAAATATACATAATAGAAATATAAAACTATACTTAAGATTTATTAGTAATGTAATGTTTAAATTTAGATTTTTTGATAATATTTAAACACATACATTTATGTTTAACCTTAAAGGATAATTTAATCATTTGCATATGTATGTATGCATTGTAAAAATGATGTAAACAGAGTAAGTTTTATTGTAAAGTATTATGTTAAAACTTTATGTTGTTGGAAATAAAAATCATAAAGTAAAATTAAATTTCACTAAATTACTCTTCTAAAAAGGACATGGCACGTGTTATAACCTTGGGTATATAAAAAAACTAAAACCAAAAGTTTATAAGTACCTACATTCTAAAATTATATGATTATACAGTAGTAAATTAAAATTGATTAAAAATTTAAATTAAAATAAAATTTGAGTAAATACCAAACAAATGTGTATAATAAAAAAACTTACTTGTCTTCCTTATTTAAAATGGAAACATTAACGTTTCCTAAAATAATTTTTAAATAAGTTCCATTTTGTTTGGGTAGAGCCTGTTCAATTTCAAAAAGCTGTGCTTTCCGTTTTAAGATATTGGTTTTTAATTCATTTATTTCTTCAGGTGACTCACTTTTTTTGGATAAACTAAAAACCACTCTTTAGTGATTACAAATAAAAATATTTAATACAAAGATACTCTTTTATGGTCTTGGATATAATTCCAATTCTGTATTTTTGGTGGGTGATGTGTTCTTGGCATTTTTTCTGTTGACCTGATAATTCATCTAACTTCTGAAGGTAGGTTTTATTTGCCACCTGAAAAAGTTTATTTCATTAAAAGTCTGTAAAATAGGATTTTCCTTGACCAATGAAAGCAAGAAAGAGGCTTTTACAGACATGTAATAAACTCTTTAAAATTAATCCAAATTGGACATTTTAAACTTTATGTTAGGCGTGCAATGTAAAACTTCTTTTAACAAATCTCAATATTAACACTTCACAGGACTTATCCATAATTCAATTTACAATATAGCCAAATATTTTTCAGATGTCACTAAATTGGTGGTTAAAATGCATAGACATAACACAGTCTCTCATAAGAGTAAGAAAACAGGACTTAAGTAAGTGAAAGTGGTCATATTTTTGAGTGGAGTAATGCCTGATCCTATACAGGGTGTCCCAGAAGTCGCGCACTACCTTTAAGATGGATGATCTACAGTCCCAGTGGGGGATTTAACGGGCGGCAAATGCGCTGTTGCCGCCTGGGCCTTTTTTCTTAAATCCGCCACTGTACAGACCCCAAGGAATCACAGAAAATTGTTTAAAAAAATCTACCTTTGTTATTTAAAAAGGTTTATTGGGGAAAGTAATTTAAAATGCTACTAACGCATACTTATAATACTTTGAAGTTTAATTCTTAATCATCATGACAAACATGGAGCATCCAAACCCAACAAATTATTATATTATAATCAGTGAGTAATACTCACTAAAATGGATTGACTTGACACAAAATAATCAAGGTAAACCTATTATTTTAAAAACTTAATGTTTTCACTTTTTATCTTTTTAAATAATAGAAGTAGGATTTTTGAACAATTTTCTAGGGTTCCTGGGGGTCTGTAGATCATTCAAGGTGTTGGCGACTTCTGGGACACACTTTATACATATATTCTATATATACTATACTTGAGGCGTCTACTTGCAATAGTGGCTACATCCATATTTTATCAAAATTAATCAGTACAGTAGAAAACTATATTATAAGATGTGCTTTATAAAGTGATAAACTCAAATTATTTTAAAAGCGGTTAGATCCCACTAAAAAGTTTAAATTTTGGAATATTTTGCAAAAGTGGCTACATGCATTGTTTCAATAGCGGCTACTTCCAAATTACAGGTTTTTAACATCTGCAAAGAATCGCAGTCACCATATTTACACAACAGTGACAGTTTCACATTGAGGTGTTTCAGCTAGAGGTGTGCGATAGTTAAAAATTCGACTATCGATATTTTCAATATGATAGTTTTGTGCTATTGATACTATTGATATTACTATAGACAGCACGGAAAAAGATATTTGAAGTTAAAATAAGTAAAAAATATATTTAAAACAGATTATAAAAAAATATTTAAAACAACAAATTGTTGGGTGAAGTTACACCTTAAACAATGGAAAAACCATTATGGAATAAATTTTCAAGAAATTTATTTCCTAGAATATTACAAAAAAATACTAACTGACAATAAATTGTTTTCTGCATTTTCTGAAGTTGCCGTTTGTGAAACGACAGAAGAAACAGAACAACCTAGTATTTAAATAAATCTTTGTCTTGTTTTATCCTCTTATTCTTTTTGGAGTAATGTTTTCAGAACGCATCATTGTTTTTTTCTAAACTGATTTAAATTTTATTATTAAAGAATGTTAGTTACTAACCACATTAACTTTGTTAAATTTTTACATTATTCTTTTCCAAAATCGTCCAGATCCATATTTTTACTGCAAAATCGGCCGCATCCATACTTCAAGTTTGTATAACATCTTTACTATCAGTATAGGATTTCTAGATTTTTGCTCAAAGTAATATCTCATTAAAGGTACTATATCAAATTATTAAAAAAGAAAAAATCCTTCTGTGTTAAGAGTGGCAATATTCTTATCGATTTTTGAAATTATTAATCTTAAAATGGATGCAGCTGGTATTGCAAATAGACGCCTCACTTGATGGGTTTATTAATAACTATTTACTCGACGGAGTTTAAAGTTGTAGAACTTTAAACTTCGTAAAGTAAACTGTTTTTATTACATGTATTAACAGATAAAGAATGAAAATTTTTATAGATATCTGGAGAAAAATAAATTTCTTTAAAAATTTCATTTACGAGGTACTTACCTACTGTGTTGAAGATGGATATTTTTTATGTTCAAATGCAAAATGCCAGATACAATATTTTTTAAATTATAATGACCAAAAAGAGTATTCCATATGAATTAAAATAAATAAAATAGGTACCTATTCAATATTAAGCCAATTTTCCATGAAAATTATTCTTTTTAGTGACAGATTATAAAGAAATAATCGAATTTCTTTTACCTTATTAGACATGCAAACATCAGTGAGGTAAAATGTAAATATTTAATTATTATTTCCTAAAAATTACTATATAGTTCAATAAATTTCTAACCTCCAATTCTTTGAAATCTGTGTTTAACTCGTTCCATTCTTCCAATAAAGCTTCAATCATTTTTTATCCTTGTGCGTAAACCACAAAACTATTCGAGAACAATTTAATTGAAGATTCTAATTAAAAATTGAACACCACTCCACACTCATCGTTATTTTTAACTGATTTGAAGTCAGGCGAAAACAGTTTTATACTCCCCGATCACGGTTGGTAAACCTGATTATTGACTATCTGTCAATTTATCAAAATATAAACACGTGCGGTTCACATTTCGTTCAAAATGGTTAAACTAAGGAAACAGAGAAGAAGGAAAGTTTACCGACACAATGTTAATAGAAAAAGGCTTCGTAACAAAATCAACAACCCTGGATCTATTGGCTGGTAAGTTAACAGTACAATTTTCATGTAAAAATTAAAATTTTAACATAAATACTTTACAGTAAAGACGTAAAAGATGCTTGGGATCACAGTAAGTCAATACCCACAAACATGAAGGCTATGGGCTTGTCCTATAATCCAAATGACACAATTAAAATTCCTAACAACAAAAACAATTATAAAGCATCAATTATGTCAAATGAAGAATTTGAATGGCAAGAAGAAGATCTAGAAGAGGATCAGTTACCAAACAAAGCATTTGTTGTAGAGGCTTTAGAAGCTGATGCTAAAGCTCCAAGAGTAAAAAAATTCAGGTTACCCAACAGTGCCCTTGAATGGGTAAAATATTTATTAAAAAAGTATGGACATGATTATAAAGCTATGGCAAAAGACAGGAAAAATTATAATCAAGATACGTGGAAGCAAATAAGGCAAAAAGTTAGGACATTTAAAAAAATCCCTGAGCAATCTAGTGAATTTTTAAAGGAAATTGGTATGGAGAGTGAAGAAAATGTAGATATGTCAGATGATGAATTGTAATAATTTTAATAAATGTTTTTTATACATTATATTTTATTACTAAAACATAATTTGTATTGTGGGCAAAAGTAAAAAGAATACAGATCTTAAAGGTAAAAAACCACCATTTTCAAATAACTTTTTGACTTTTGACAGAAATTTTAAGGTTAATTTTTAAAATTCTAACCCAACATTTCGTTTATTATCTCGTAGTATTTTTCTATGGTATTCTTTGAAAGGGTTAACAATGAACCCTGGTAATATTATTTCTTCATTTTTAATTGGAGACAATTTAGAAGAAGTTTTATTTAAGGTATTTTTTTATACTTTTAAATTTTGTGATTAAATAGATACTTTTCAGACAGCCATTTACTTTGCAGAGAGAGGTTTAAATATTTGGTTTATTTCTCCTGAAACTATAAATAATGTTCCAGAGAAAATAAATACTCCAGAAAAAGATGTTTTAAGACTTATCACATTCTTGTAAGTAGTTTATAAACCATAGATATTTATACAGGCCACATTGAGTTTATAAATGTACCTACTAATAAAACCCTTAATACATCTCATGTCCTCAACTTTTCCTTTTTAAAATACAGCTTGTTTAAATTGGTTGACTTTGGCTTTTTATCACGACAAGGAATAACTATTATTTAATTTTAATATATAAAATATTTTTCCAATTATAGATATCTAGAAAACTATGAGGCCCTTTTACAACACCTAAATGGAGTTCACCTGTGGCATAAAAAACCAAATATGATTATATTGAATGGCTTTGAAAAATATTGCCATCTAAATGAAAATAAATACAATTCACTTTTAACTGCTTCAATTTGTGCATCAATTATTGAAAATGCTTCAGCTTGTTATATAGAATCCAAAACATTTGTGCTAGTAGCACTTCAAACTAACCCTCAATTCCACAAGAGACTAAAAGTCCTTATTGATATGTATTTTAATAAAGTTATTCAAATGAGTAATAGTGTAGAAAGTGAAATTATTGAGTTTTTTAAAGTTGAATAAATTTGTTTAATTAAACACCCAGTAGTAAATAAGTTCAATTTATTAATTAAAATTAACAAAATAGTTAAGTATATACATTAGTCTAAAACACACAATATATTGTATACATAAATACTTAAAAGATTAATACATTTTGTAAATAATTTAATTTCTAGTGTTAAGGCAGCTTATTAAATGGACATTGAAATTTAGACAACTTTGTATTTTAAAAACAAGTTGTACAAAACTCTTAGGGTTGACTTCAGATCTTGGTTGACTATATCTAAAAAATACGGTAATATAAGAATAAAATTAATAATTTTATCATAGGTATATTTTTTTACCTTCTGGTCTAGCTTTAGGTCTCTTTAAACCAACTTCCTCCATAAGTTCAAAGGCAAACCCAACATTATGTACTTTTTGTTCAAATTCATGAGGGGTCAGGTTGAAACTGTAATGGGGCACAAAAAATCCTTCCAACAGTCCCATAAGCATAATCAAATAAACACCATCATGAAATTGGCTTTCAATTTCTGTTACTTCAAAGTTCATTTTGTTTAAGTGTTTGTTAACAAATGTAACCAAAGACTAAAAATAGTTTTTATATATATTTTTTTTTAAATAAAAATGTTTTACCTTTTTAACAACTTGTAGTTTATCAGGTGCATGATCTATTAAAGTATCGAATGCATCTCTTTCACATCTCATTCCTACATCATCATAGGAACTTGTGAGAACCTCCTTTACCACTCTGTGAGTCAATTGATTATTTTTCTTTTGTACAATAGTAACATTAATGGACACATTTTCAGTTAGGCGTACAGGAGGCCTGAAGTGTCTTGCTAGAGCAACTAGAAGATGGATTATGGCAACAATGTTTTTGGAATGTATAGCTTCAACATTCCATTTGTTGTGTCCCAAACGTTGAATGCCCAAAACCTAAGTTCATTAATTATAACCTTTGAACAGTTCACAAAGACTAGATACAAAATAAGTTGACACAGAAAAAATAAAACTGCAGTGAGCTCTGCATTGCCCACAAGGCCAATTACAGTGGCAGACACGGAATTTTGAACGTCATAATTTGGTTGTCCATGCATAATAGTTATTTACGATATAAGTGGGATAAGAGCTTTATTAACGTACGCATGCGAAATTTGCCCAACGAGTGCGTAGCACGAGTTGGGCAATCGCAAAAGTACGTTAATAAAGCGTTATCACACGTATATTGTACAAATTTTTATCTACGCCTCTAAATGAAAAAATAAACGGTAATTATTTTTGTCAAAAACTTAATTTAGGGTTATTTTGACATTTTGACTTTTTTATTTGATTGGTTAAAAGCAGAGAAAAACGCGTGCGTTAATGAACTTCTTATCTCACTCAAAATGAGTGGGATAAGAAGTTCTTATCTCACTGGCGTAGATAAAAATTTAAATAGCAAAGGTACAATATTGACCATTTTTGCTTTCCCTGTCAAAAGGACGAGACTAGTGATTACCAGAAGTAAGGTTAGTTATCCATAAGTTTAGAGTTTGATGTCAATGGGATGATAGTCATTCAAAATTCTGTGTCCGCCACTGTACAATCAATACTTAGTATGACTTTTGCTATGTTTATATTGGTTTGTACTCCTTTCTCTAGTCTTTGTGGTATAGTTTGTAGGTAAATGTGTGAAATGTGTTTTTTTAATTTAAGTTTAAAGTGATACATTTTGCAGGTACTTAGTGAGTACTACTCACCTTATTAAAATGAGCCAAAACTACAGCCAGTTTCTGTTTTTGCCCTTCTTCAGACTGTGTAACTTCAGGCACATCCAACTTGTCTGCTGTCAACTTTTCAAGCAGCTTTTGTAATACTTGCCCATCATACAAATCTTCGGCAAGGTTTTGCACAATAATTCTTTGTGACGCCAATTCGTCATTTACCCATTCAATTAAAACATTAATCAGATCAATAAATCTGCGATCCTCGTAACTTTTAGGGTCAATAATCATTCGTTCTTCATTTTCATCTAAAAATTGTTTATAATAGGTTAATTTGGTAAGTTAAATTATGTGGGCAGTATTGTGCAATTTACCCAGATTGTAATCCTCTGGCGATATTCCTGCAAAAGCAGGCAATCCAGGGGAATCTATGGCATATTTTCCTTCTGCTTGCACTTCGAGAACTGTAAATATTAAGAATTTCTATTAGTAAACATAACCATATAAGGTAAATAATTAATAAGCTTTCCGGGTGATTATTACATCAAACTATTTATTTACCTTCTTTGATTTTCTTTTTACGCCCTAAAGTGCCTAATTTGTCCCATATTGACTCGTCTTTTTCCACTTTTGGGACATTTGGGCGAGGTGATTTTGGTCTTGAGGTCGCCATTTCTTCGTCTTTTGAAGAACCGCCCATTTGATCTGCATCTTCTTCTAAAGGTGTTTTCTTTTTTAATAATAATGCTGCAACCCAGATAACAATTAGACGCAGTACCAAAATTTTCAATACACTGATCGCCACAAAAATCGTAAGCAAGTAATTTTTTGAAACTAATTAAATTTATTATAATTCCAATAAAAACAGATTTTTACAATTAATTATATTACCTAGTAGGTATGCAAAGTTTTTTAAATTATGGCAAGCCGTTTACTTTTTAATCGCATAAGAAATAGGTATTAAATTAATACTATTAATAGGTACTAATAATAAAAATAATAATTTCACTGTAAAATAATACCTTCAAAATAATACATACCTCCACAATCCACACATCACACCTCTTTAATTATACATGCCAAAGTTAAAATTATTTTTTTAATATGTTTATAAATATGATTTTTTTGTGTGCAATAATAATATTTCTTATACCTACGATTAAAAAGTAAAACGGCGCACTGTGTCGTATTTGACCTGTTTAGTAGGGTGGGCCGAAAAACGTAAAAAAAAAAATATTTGAGATATTTATTTTTGGGTAGCAATAAAAAGTTACCTTATGTTAAAAGTAATTTATTAGAAAAAAATGTAGCGTACTAGCCCATTATTTAAGGGTCCCCCGGGGGCCCAAAATATTTTTTTTGTATGTTTTGACTGGGGTGGGAACAAAAAGTTACCTTATGTTAACAGTAATTCTAGAAAAAAAAATGAGCGTACTAGCCCAATATTTAAGGGTGCCCCGGAGGCCCAAAATATTTATTTTTATCATATTTTAATTGGGGTAACCACAAAAGTTACCTTATATTAACAGTAATTCTAAAAAAAAGATGAGCGTATTAGCCCAAAATTTAAGGGTGCCCTGGAGGCCCAAAATATATTTTTTGTTCATATTTTAATTGGGGTAACCACAAAAAGTAACCTCATGTTAACAGTATGTTTAGAAAAAAATAGCCATTCTAGCCCAATATTTAAGGGTGCCCTGGGGGGCCTAAATTTGTTTATATATATTTTAATTGAGGTGGCAACAAAAAGTTACCCCACGTATTATTGCATAGACAAACCAAATGCCGGTATCAGTCTAAGTTTTTTTTATTATTTTATTAAGACGCCTTTTGATGAAAAAAATTAGCAACTCTTAGCTTGATTTTATTAAATTTAAAAAAGATTTTGCGTTACTCTAAATTAATTAACACAACCACTATCGAAATAAATAAAGTCTTAAAAGAAGTAAATGCTTGGTCAGTTAATCATAGACTTCAGTTAAATGCCAAAAAGAGTCTTGTAATAAATATTGGTACAGTATATATGATAAATAAAAAACAATATAATTTTAATACCGAACATATAAATAATATAGAAATACCTCAGCAAGAAACAGCAAGAAATCTGGGTGTTATTTTTTATACAAACGCCATGTTACAAGACAACTTAGTTTGTGTTATATGAAGCTGAAATTACTATATTAATTTAAGTATGTTCTAAATTCTAACACCAAGTGCAAAATTGTTTCAACATTAATATACACCCTATTATAGACTATTGCATGCCAGTCTATTACTCATATCATACTGAAACATTTAAAAATAAACTCATGTATTAGATTCATATATTTAGTCGGAAAATTTGACCCAATTACTTCAATCTATTTGGAAAACAAGCATTTAAAAATAATTGATCCTTACAAGCAAAATTTTGGAAAATTAGTGCAGAAAGTAAATACCTAATAATTGCCTGAATATCTATTCAACAACTTTATTCAAAGATCTAATAAACACAATCTTGATTTAAGACACAATCTTTTTCAAATACCTAGTCACAAAACTTCAAAATCTAAGGATTCGTTTATAGACCTAATATACCTATCTATAGAACTTTTGAACAATAAAACATTCTTTAACATAATATTTAAATATCCAAACACATTTAATTTAGAGTACAAAAATTTGTTATTAACTGGTGTGATATGAAATTATAGGATTTAGTTTAATTAATATGTAATATGCAGAATAAAATAGATTTAATTTCTTAGTAGGTGGTATGGAAGAACGTCCTTACGAAAGCAGCCTTTTGTGTAATTAATTTTGTGTTTTACGCATTAAAGCATTTTTATTATTATTATTATTATTATTATTATTATTAATTAATTGGATATTTGCTCCTCGAGTTAGACTTGTTGTCATATAGGCCGGCAGGGCCGGCTCCAGGGTACGTGCAGCCGGGGCGGCAAAAATTGAAGGGCGGTAAAAATGAAAGAGCTTCACAAATCGAATAGCGGCAAAATTCGAAGGGCGGCAAAAATCGAAAGGAGCCCAAAAACTTATTCAATACAACACGATATAGGTTCCAAATTAGATACTTCCAATTTAATTTCAACGTTTGCTGAACAAAAAGCCAGAAGGCATTCCTTTTCTTAAACTTTTGTTTGTAAACAGATTTTTCTTATTTTTATTACTATAGTAAACTGACTATAGTCAGTTTAATAATGTTAGATAAAATAATTATTATTAGAATATATTACTGTTTTTTAGAATGCGATGATATTTTATTTATTTGTTATTAAATAATACTTTTTTGTTAATTTTATCTTCCCATTAATGCTACAACTGAATAACTCGAAATTTTACGAATCCAGTTCTACTAAATACTTCTATACCAATTTTAGAATATTGCATTTATAAATGTGTTTTTCCAGATATCTAATTGTAGCATTAAGGGGACGATATTATTTAGGTAGTTTTTTTTTAGAAATGATACCTAATTAATGGTCACTAAAAAGTAGGTTAGAGGGGCGGCAAAAATATTTTTGCACGGGGTACCAAAATGTCTGGAGCCGGGCCTGTAGGCCGGTAGAGATGTCCGCGCATCTATATATAACCATTTCTTGCTACCTCACAGCAAATTTTTAATGCAGCTTCTGTTACAAGCTTCACAAACTTTTTCACCGCCTGCGTGTAAAAGGGAAACTTGCCGAACCTTATATAGAAGTCGTCTGCTCGACTTATAAATATTTTTAGTTCTTTTATTTAAAAAAAACATTTCCAAATTTATAAACATTTTTAACCCTAGAATTTGCTAAACCGCCAAATTTTTTACGTCAAACTCTAATATGGGACATTTTTTTGTAAAAATATTGTTAACTTAAGGTAACTTTTTGTGGCTACCCCAATTAATATATAAAAAAAAAATATTGGGCCCCCGGGGCACCCTTAAATTTTGGGCTAGTACGCTAATTTTTTTTCTACAATTCTTGTTAACATAATGTAACTTTTTGTTGCCACCCCAAACAAAATATAAAAAAATAATATTTTGGGCGCCCAGGGGGGGCCTTAAATATTGGGCTAGTACGCAAATTTTTTTTTTACAAACTACTTTTGGCCTAAGGTAAATTTTTTTTGCTACCCCTAAATTGAATTCAAAAAATAATTTTTTCGGCCCACCCTACTGTTTAGGTGACCAAAAGTCGATTTCTGAAGTTGCCCTTACAGCAAAAAAATATACATAAAATTGATCATTATGCTTTTCTTGACAATGTACTATCGCTCACAAAAAAAACTCATACAGCATAAAAATCTAGTGTTCCTGATTTTCTATCATTTCGTTGGAGCACGGTCTTATATACAGGTCCTGCAACTTTAAGCTTCGAGGTGGCTTCCTTAACGTGCCAAGCCGCTAGGTGGCGCTAAGATCGAAGGGGTAAAGTCAATTAAACTACTACTTAGTTAAATGTGGAACTACTGCATAACCATAACCTAACTTTTTAAATTCTTTTTCTATGTTTTGTTTACATTTTCAAAAATTTAATATTTTTGAGTTTGTTTCGGATAATTTACGTTAACAAAATAGGACAACAAAGTCTATACTCTATGCACAAAGTCCTCGGCCGTCACATGCCCAGACCAAACATGTACATAAGTAAAACATGTTAATGTATAAAATACATACGTATATCATATATATGTTACGGCTAATGTGTATAAACATGGATAGTTTATAAAGTAGCTGGGTAGTTTATAAACTAGCCAAACTGTCAGCTATTTTAATTGAAAACGTATTTTTAACTAAATTAGCGGCTAGTTTGTAAACCAACCAAGGGTCTTGGCTAATTTACTTGAAATTATTTAGGAATAGCTGGATAATTTGTAAACTATCCAATTCAATTTGGCTACCCTGTTGAAAAACCCGCATAAAAACTTATAAAAGTTCTATAATATTTAATAAGGATGTATGCGGTTTCTTAGTTTCTATAAGGTTTTGTCTAATTGCTCATAAGGGTTTTATCAGAATTCTATCAGTTTTTATAAGAAATAGTTTTATGAGCCGTGACTTATAAAACTTTTATTAGTTTTTATAAGACTTTACGAGGTACAAATTTCTATAAGAAATTCCAACTAAAATTTTGAAGTGAATTTATAAGATTTTATGTGCACAAGACTTTTATCAGTTTTAATGTGGTTCCTATTTGATAATTTTTTATGAGATTTTATGTGACTCTATGAGGGATGTAAGTTTATTGGTTTGTATAAGGCCTTAACTATTAAATGTCTATAAGAAGCTATAAGCATATATGAGAAATGAATTTTATCGGATTTTATTGTTTTTTTATATCTAACTTTTATAAGTTTTTATAAGACTTTATATGGTAGGTGCAAATGTCTATAAGGAATTCCAGCTAAAATGTTAAAGAGTACTTATAAGACTTTATGTGCACATGGCTTTTATCAGTTTCAGTATGGTCCCTATTTGATCATTGTTTATGAGTGTTTATGAGACTCTATGAGGGATGTAAGTTTATTGGTTTGTATAAGGCCTTACCTATTATATGTCTATAAAAAGGTATAAGTAATTATAAGAAAATAATTTTATCGGATTTTATTGTTTTTTTACATCTATATAAGTTTTTATAAGACTTTATGTGGTACAGTACTTATAAGATTTTATGTGCACATGGCTTTTATCAGTTTCAGTATGGTCCCGATTTGATCATTGTTTATGAGTGTTTATGAGACTATATAAGGGATGTAAGTTTATTGGTTTGTATAAGGCCTTACCTATTATATGTCTATAAGAAGCCACAAGTATTTATAAGAAATTAATTTTATCGGTTTTTATTGGTTTTTTACATCCAACTTTTATAAAACATAATATATACCCTTCATTCACTTATCCAATAAATAATAATACCCAGCTGTTACATGTAACACCTATAAAATATTGATAACATGATGCGTATACGCGTATAATGCGTATTTACGCATTATGTTATCAATATTCTATTGGAGTTACAGTGTAACACTCTTACACGTAACAGCTGTGTACGAGTATTTATCGGATAAGTGATTATAAAGTTTTATGATTATATAGTGTCTTATTAAAACTTTTTTAATTCTCATAAAATATTATATAACATGATCGGTAAATACCTACTGATAAAGTTTAATAAGTTTTCACTAGAGCTTAAAAGTAAGACACCATATATAGTGTCTCTTAAAAACGTATACATACTCATAAAATATGTATATTATATTTAATATTATAACTACTATTCTACTGACTAGAGTTAAAAAGTAATGTCTCTTAAAAACTCATAAATACTCATAAAATATTATATAACTTGATGCGTAAATACTGATAGTTTAATAAGTTTTGACCAGAGTTGAAAAGTAATTTCTCTTAAAAACTCATAAATACTCATAAAATATTATATACCTTGATGCGTAAATACTCATAAAGTTTAATTAGTATTGACCAGAGTTGAAAAGTAGTTTCTCTTAAAAACCTATAGAATTTGAAAAGTTTGTATCAGAAATTGCTGTTTCATAGGCCCTATAAAATCTCATAAACTTTTATAAGTTTTTATAAGTTTTTTTTTATAAGTTTTTATGCGGGATTTTCAGCAGGGTAATATGAAAACCAAAATTTCTAGTAACACAACATAGCCAAGCTTTAGATAGTTTACAAACTAACCAACCAATATTCTGGCTAATTTATTAATAACCTATTTTTTTATTGTCTTGGCGGGGATGGGTTGATTGTTTATTTAAAATAATATATATTTCACCAACACGATGTGCTTAATTATAAATTAATCATACAAAATGTGAAGGTTTCAATAGTATGTTTTTTATTGCACATTGCCATGTTTTTAACTGCTCCTTATTTGTTGGCACTTTAAACATGGACCGCTTAATTTTAATGCCGGAACGATGGCTTTGCTGGTTACATTTTGGTACAACACAGGACTTCATGTCTATTAAAAAGCACAAATACAAATGTATAACAAGAACAAATATAACAAGAACAAATATAACAAGAAAAAATAGAACAATATAATATAACAATAACGAATATCACAATAACAATAAGTAAAAACTCCCTGTAACAAAACACACAAGCTTGTTTATAAAAATGTAGGTTATGTTTCTTAACACAGCTGTGAACATAAGTAGGTAGTTCATTTGACTTTTATCCCATAGACTTTAAGGACTTAGAGCCAGTTTTACAATCGTTAGATTAAGTTAGCTTATTTGGCGGATAACTTTCATAGAAACCTTCTATCCAAGAAAATTATCCACCAGAGAGCTTATCTAACGATTGTAAAACCCAAAGATAAAGAAGGTAAAAACGACCTTTAAACATCTATGGTTTACCACCCAACTCGATGCGCCATCTGGTGGGTGTCTCATTAGAGAGGTCACTTTTCCTATTGAAATTGGGCGAAGTTGCAGGACCTGTATATAAGACCGTGCGTTGGAGTAATTATGGCTTTTAACATGATACGTCACATTTGAAAGGTCTAAAATTAATTACAAAGTTAGGTTGAAGTTTGAAAAAAAAATATTTCGTCATCCCTCTGTTTTTGTCAATTACTGCCCGCAAACGGCAAAGCATGGAAGTCGCTGTCTTGCTTTATCTCGTTCCAAATGGCTTCAATGGCTTGCCATAGTTCGTCTGCATTGTTTGGTTAAAAATTTTAAAATTAACAATTGTTAAAAAAGTCATAATGGATGTGACAAAGCTCGATGTCAGCTTGACATTGACGGAAAAGTTTTATTCACACAGCCACAATATATCTGTATGAGTTTTTTTTGTTAGTGATAGTACAACCATTTGTTTATTTATAAAATATTAATAAGGACCGTGACGTATAAAATTTTAAAACAATGCACAAACACATTTTTTTATATAAATAACTCGCGCTTGGTAAATATGCGATTAAAACTATTAATTATAATTAACAGGAGTTATATTTGGTAGATTGCTTTAAAATAAATGTCTTTTAAGGTATAACGTTAAAAATTAAAAAAAAAATTATTTTATATATAGTAATAGCCATTCAAATTTTGTTAATTTTTTAACGTGCATTCAAGCAAACTTTTTGCAAATAGTAATGGTGCCCCAGGTTGCCCCAATTTCTTTTGTGTGTGGAAGTGTTTGTTAATATATGAATAATGGTCGTTATTAAGGATTTTGACGGGAAATGTTGAGAAACTTGACTACACTTGATTTTATGTCAAAAAATGTGTATTAGAGCTCATTTTTTTTAACTTTTGTCTTTATTTTCCGAGTTTTTTTTAAATCTGGCGCCTTAAAATTAATTAAAAACATAAAAATAATAAATATATATTAATTTAAAACTTATTTTATAGCCAATTGGCTATAAAAATAACTTCTTAACTTTCTTGCTAACAACATCCATTTTAAATACCCAAATTTAGCAATCTAACGGATTTGAGAAAAATGAATGGCAGATGAGGTATCTAAACAGAAAACTTTAACAGGATAAGAGTACAAGTGCGGAATCCCTTTTAGCTCTGCAAAAGGCCATTAAAAATATAAAAAGTACGTAGAATAAAAAGTTGTAAAAATCGAAAATAATAAAATTGGTATCGTCCCAGAAAAAATTGAACACCCTGTATAAATTAAATTACAACATTAAAAAATATGTATTAATTCAAATATTTTTGTTCCCTACAAATTTTTCATGACTACAGTTGTTTCTGAGATAGGCATATGGGTTATCTTACGTGGTTCACCCTGTACTTAGCTTCTTTTAATCCTAACTAATGGTTAAATTTATTAAAAATTATCTTTTTGTATAACAAAAAAGCATTTTCAATATGTTTTTCAACAAAAATATTTTTGGTCACCTAATCACTCTGTTTACGACATAGTGCGGCGTGCCATAATTAATTTTTTCTACTTCCACCTTTAAAACGCCCTTTATCGTACATGTTTTCATGACACTAAGTGACCTTTTAAATACATATTGACAAGTTGTGGCTTTATGGCGCTTTAGTCACGGGCTGAAGTTAGCAACAGGTTTTTAGTCACGGGCTGAAGTTAGTTTTAAGTTAGTTGACAGTTGTCAAATGTCATAAAATCGTTAAAATAAAGTGTCTTTCTTGTAAAATAATACTAAATGTAAAAATTATTTTATTATTATTATTACAAAAATACAAAAATATTAAATAGTTTCTCAACGCCAATATTTGAAAAGTTTATATGAACTTTGTTCTGACCTTTTAATTTCGCCGGCAGTAAACTATAATTCGGGCACGGACTCTACTGTAAAGTCCTCATAAAACATTTCCTTTACTTTCCCTGTGAAAAACTGTCAATTTTCAAGATACATTTCGATTTATAACCTTTATATAATTGTGTTTATAAAATGTAAAAATGTGACATTTCACAGTTTCCCCTGTTGTTTCATAGATGGCGCTCTATACAAATTTTTGATTTAAATCATTTTAAGATAATAATAAGTATTTGTCGTTATTACATATTCAAATTTCCTGCCAGGAAAAGGGCAAGTAGGCAGAAGAGTTTTACAACTATGACAACATATTATTTATTTATGTTAGCAACACGATTGATTGACATTACCAATTTTGTTAACAAGTACATTTTACTTTTGTATTGCTCTTTTAAAAAAGTGAATTACAGTTGTAAGTTTACCAGGCGTTTTAATTACTTAATATATATTGTGTATACATACACAACATTTTGGCGACGAGGATGGGATCCAGTTGACGGCGTGGTTTTCCAAGTACATTCTACGTTCACGGTTGAACAATTTAATCATACAGTTACAAAATGGTCCAGATGGGTGAAAAGATTAGAAGGAGCATTTAAAATTTTCCAAATAACAGAAGCTAACATTAAAACAGCTTACTTATTACATTATATGGGGTCAGAAGCTTATGACACGCTTTGTGACAAAATTGCACCTCAATTACCGGAGGATAAGACTTACGCTGAAGTGGTTACAATCATGGATAATTTCTACAACCCCGCTCCATTGGAGATTGCTGAAATTTACAGGTTTCAATCAAAAAAGCAAGCTGATGGAGAAACAGTTCAAGAATTCCTGCTTTCTTTACAAAGAATGGCACTAAACTGCAATTTTGGAACATACCTGAAAAATGCTATACGAAACCAGTTCGTGTTTGGGTTGAAAGCAAAGAGGATCCAATCAAGGCTGTTGGAGACACGAAATCTAGACCTAGATCGAGCAGTGGAACTGGCTACAAGCATGGAAACGTCAGAAAAGGACAGTAATCAATTTAATTATAATACAACACAAACTGTACCTACACAGTTTAAAATACAAAAATATAACAAAATTTAATACACAAAAACCCAAGTCAAATAAAAACTTAAGTACACATACATATACACAACAACTACATAAACCCAATGAAAAAAAAATTACTTGTTTTCGTTGCGGAGATGCACATCTCGCAAATAAATGTACCAAAAAGAATTTAAAATGTAATACTTGCAACAAAATTGGGCATGTTTCAAAAGTTTGTTTGAGTAACAAAAATTTAAACTCTGTTGAAGAGATTTTACTTATAAATAATTCAACAAAAAGTGATAAGTTCATTTTAAATTTAAAAGTTAACAATAACTTAATAGAATTTGAAATTGATTCTGGTGCGGCAGTGACATTAATTAGTCACAAGACATACAAAAAGTATTTTTCAAACATTCAATTACAAAGCACTAAAATTAAACTAGCGACATATTGCAAAAATCTTCTCAATGTTTTAGGACAAATTTCAGTCTTAGTTGAGTACCAGGATATCAAGACTCAGTTGATACTATACGTGGTTGATGGTGAAGGAAACTCACTGGTGGGAAGAGAGTGGATACGGTCGCTGGGAATACAGTTACAGGATGTCAATGTACTTACTCAAGACAATTTTGAACTTACAAAACTACTTAATAAGTATACACACTTATTTGACAAAAACATAGGAGAAATTAAAGGTATGGAAGCTACAATAAAGTTAAAAGAAAATTCTAAACCAAAATTTTACAAAGCACGTACGGTTCCTTTTGCTTTAAGACCTAAAATTGAAGCAGAATTGGAGTCGTTATGCAAACAAGGCGTTTTGGAAAAAGTTGAATTCTCTGATTGGGCTACACCCATAGTACCAGTTGTCAAGAAAAACGGAGACGTTCGTATTTGTGGTGACTATAAAATAACTTTAAATCCATGCATTGAAATTGACGAACATCCTTTACCCACTACCGACGATTTACTTACACAAATGTCAGGGGGCGAAAAGTATTCAAAAATCGATCTTACAAAAGCCTACTTACATTTACCTGTTAAAAATGACTATAAACACTTACTTACACTAAATACACACAGGGGTTTATTTAGACCTAACAGATTAATGTTCGGTATTGCTTCTGCTCCTGCTAAATGGCAGAGATTGATGGAACAAATTTTACAGGGCATTGATGGTATATCTATTTTTCTAGATGACATTAAAATTACTGCACCTAATACAACATTACATTTACAAAGATTGGAACAAGTCTTAGAAAAATTATCTTATCATAACCTTAAAATAAATTTTGACAAAAGTGAATTTTTGAAAGATGAAATAGACTATTGCGGTTTTAAAATAAGTAAAAACGGTATTTCAGCTAGTAAAGACAAAGTAAATGCTATTCAAAATGCACCTGTACCACAAAATAAAACACAAGTACGTTCATTTGTTGGTTTAGTAAATTATTACAGGAGATTTATTAAAAATACAAGTACACTATTAAAACCTCTTAACAATCTTTTAAAAGAAAATCAAAAATTTATTTGGAATATACAATGTCAAAAAGCATTTGAGCAGGCAAAGCAGATTATCGTTTCAGGAAAAATTTTATGTCATTACGATCCAAAATTAAAGTTAGTTTTAGCTACAGACGCAAGTCCTTATGGAGTTGGCGCTGTGCTTTCACACATTTATCCTGACGGTTCGGAAAGACCCATACAGTTTGCATCTCTAACTTTAACGGAGACGCAACAAAAATACTCTCAAATTGACAAAGAGGCTTACAGCATAATTTTCGGCGTCAAGAAATTCTTTAATTACCTTTGTGGTAGAAAATTTACACTATATACAGATCACAAGCCTTTAGTTCAAATTTTTGCACCTGATAAAAGTCTGCCCATATTAAGCGCAACTCGCATGCAGCATTATGCATTATTTTTACAAAGTTTTACTTACGATATAGTTTACAGGAACACTAATAACCATTTTAACGCTGACGCATTATCTAGATTACCAATTAATACACAAAACAATTTTACTTGCGATGAACCCGATTTATTTGAGTTAAATTTAATTGATACATTACCAGTAAACATTAAAGATTTAGCTTACATTACAAAACAGGACGTTACACTACAGAAACTACTGCACGGTTTAGAAAACGGGTATGAAGTCGAAAAAGAATTTAGATTTAATGTAAATCAAAGCGAATTTACTCTTCAATCAGGCATCATTATACGGGGACAAAGAGTAGTTATTCCTACAAAACTCAGAAGAAAAATTTTACAAGAACTGCATACAGCTCATTTCGGTGTAGTTCGGATGAAATCCTTAGCTAGGAGCTATTGCTGGTGGCCTCGTATTGACAGCGATATTGAGGGAATTTGCAAAAATTGTTTTACTTGTAATAAACTAAAAAACAATCCAGTCATTGACGATACTCACATTTGGGAAAAGCCAAAACATTGCTTCGAAAGAGTACACGTGGATTACGCTGGCCCATTTAATGGCGGCTATTATTTTGTTTTAGTTGACTCTTTCAGTAAGTGGCCAGAAGTTTATTTTACCAAAGAAATTACAACGGCAGCCACAATAAAATTTTGCAGAAAAATTTTTAGTACTTTCGGGATTCCAAAAATATTTGTCTCAGACAATGGTACCCAATTTACTTCTTTTAAATTTAGAGAATTTATTAAAAACAATGGCATAATTCACAAATATTCCGCACCTTTCCATCCTGCAACAAACGGTCAAGGGGAAAGATTCATTCAAACCCTTAAGAAATCATTAAAATCAATGCGTTGTGAAGGTATGGATAAAGAAACGGAATTATGTAAACTTTTAATGCAATATAGGAGGACACCTCATTCAACTACAGGGGAAAGTCCTTCGAAACTATAATGTTTGGCAGAGAGCTAAGAACTCGTTTAGATTTAATAAAACCTATTAGTCCAGATACAGACCATTATACAAAAATTTCTCAAAGAACACTAAACGTGGGAGATAGAGTTTCAGCTCGCGATTATCTTCACACTAAGTGGCAATTTGGTAGAATTATTAAACGAATTGGTTTATTACACTATTTAATCCAGCTTGACGATAAGCGTACGTGGAAGAGGCACATAGATCAGTTGAGGAAAATTGGAGAGCATACACCTATCACACCTTACTTACCTGTTTGCGTTCCCAACAACATCACTGTTACTCCTAGTACCGTGCCTGCTCTCGACTCCTGTGAGGACATTCCAAAAACAGACGATTTGCACGAGTCGGATCGTTTGTTACCTCTGAATTCAGAGCCCGGAACTCAAGCTGAGACTGATACTCAAGTTTTACGCAGATCTACACGGATTCGAAAACCGGTGGTTAAATTAGATTTGTAGAAAACTACTTTTGTATTTTTTGTTTTTTTTAACAAGGGAAGGAAATATTACATATTCAAATTTCCTGCCAGGAAAAGGGCAAGTAGGCAGAAGAGTTTTACAACTATGACAACATATTATTTATTTATGTTAGCAACACGATTGATTGACATTACCAATTTTGTTAACAAGTACATTTTACTTTTGTATTGCTCTTTTAAAAAAGTGAATTACAGTTGTAAGTTTACCAGGCGTTTTAATTACTTAATATATATTGTGTATACATACACAACAGTCGTAGAAAAAGTATAGTATGCACCTCCTTTATAAACTTTTCTATACACTCATTAACTTAAGCACTCGCTTGCAAGCTCGCTCGTGCCAAAATTAAATTCGTGTATAAAATGGCGTTTATCAAACTTAATATACTATTATGCTCACACATAAAATTAATACACATAATTTTTATTTTACATTTAAAATTAAGACCATAATAAAAAATCTAGAATTAATTTTTTCCACTCCTATTACGGAATATGAAGTTCATATTATGAACGGCATAATGCATATGAGTCAAACCACGTCAAGTGGGACCAGAAAATTTCACGAAATCACCGATTTTGAAAATAATCACATTATTGTGTAGTATAGGCATGACTCATATGTCACAGTAAAAAAATTGTTTTAAAATTCGTTTTTTTGGTAATGTTATTAAGGTTGACAATTTTGTCAAACTTTAGAGCACGGTAAAATTGAAAAAATAGAATCTCTGGGACCACTCTGTATAATTGAATTAAATTTTACACACTATTGTAGAAATGTTTAGAGTATAAAATGATCATTTAATTAAGGTTAATTTGTTTAAATAAAAGAATTTTGCATACATTTATTATAAACAATTAAAATTTTGTATGTGTTCTTCACGCTGAAAAAAAAATTATTCTTGTGTCATAATATGCGGCAAACGTTTCCGTTTAATAAGATGTACTCAAAAATTTGCCTTTCATATGTCATTCCGAAGATATTAATTTTTTTGTCCGGCTGTGCGCTTGATCAGTACGCGGCGCGCTTCGCTGCTAGCTCGTCCCTTCGAACGGTTTAACGGTGTGCCTGAACGAAGTTTAAGTCACATAAAAATGCCGCCAAAAACTGATTGTAGTTTCTTGTTCGGGACCCTTTGGTGACTTAAAAATGATATTTACCAAAGTTCTAGCTGCTCCTCTTTTCGAAATTGTTCGAAAAGTCATGATTTTTTTTAAAATTTTTGTTTATCTCTTTGACAGAGTACACATTTGCACACAGATTTTTATAAAATTGGAGTATATTATTTAGGAGACTTAGAGAATATTTTTTAATACTGTTCACATCATTTGATATATACAGGGTTAGCCAAAAATCACTTATTTTTAATAATGCAAAAGCGTAAATTCATGATTTTAGCCAGCGCCGGATTTAGGGGGGGGTCTTTGGGGGTCTATAGACCCGGGGCGCAAGCTTACAGGGGGCGCAAAATTTTTGACTGGTAATTTTTGTTTTTTACTACAACCTAAAGGGTTTTCCCCCTTTTTTTATTTTTCGTGTATTAATCAGTTTTAATAAAAAAATTATTTAAATTATAACCGTGATTGTCGTCATAGTATTATTATCTATGCATAGTATACGAAATATGTCATGTCACGTATTACGTAGGGCGCCCGACAAGTTGTTGGGCGACAAGAACTTTAGTTTGCAGAAATTGATTATTTCCACCGATGCGATGCGTATGGGCGTAAAGGTTTTTTAATATAAGAATATTTTATTACACTACGAACAACTATTAATTTAAATTAGTTTAAAACTATAGTTATATACAGTACCAGTCATATATATATGTATGTATACATATATATACAGTATAGGTATTAGCCTATTGAAAGATGACGTCAATATTGCGATAAACAAATTTGCTTCTCTAAAAGCACGCAAAGTTGAGTTGGCCAAATGTTAATTTTCTTATTTGGGTATTTGTTTTTTTATATAGTTTTTGTTTATGTTTTTAGGGTGGCAATATTTTTTCGACATTTTTTTTATTTCGGAGCTCACATGAAACAATTTAAGTTTAAAGTATTCAAGTTTCAACTAAAAAAAAAATAAACGTCGCTCAAAAAAATCAACTAAATTGGAAAAATAGTAATGGTTACAAGATCAAAATTATTAAAAATATCAAGAAATGTATTTCAAAAATATTTACCTACCAATAATATTTTGACTTAAAAATGTATTATGTTCCTATACGACCTACAAAAAAAATAGTGAGAAGCCAAAGATTTTGAGAAAAAAGGTTGGTTTAAAAAAGTTTTGAGCGACGTCTAAATTTTTTTTATCTGTTGAAACTCAAATACTTTAGACTTATTTTTTTTATTTGATCTCCAAAATCAAAAAATTTCGAAAAAATACTACAACCCTAATGTTTATGGTTTAATAAAATCCTTTTGTTAAGAAGTGACATTTCTTTGAATTTATTATATAGGTAGGGGCGGAAAATTTTTATTAGACCCGGGGCGCAAATTTTTATAATCCGGCGCTGATTTTAGCATAACACGCGAAAAATATTTATTCCCAATTTTTTTTTTAGATATTTCTAGGTCTATCATGTTACAAAATGGCATTATTATGAACCTTTTACAAGAAAAATAGATTTGTAATAACATTTAATAAAATAACGCTTAGAGAGTATTTAAAATGTTGTTTAATTTAGGCTTTTTAGTAGTTTTCAATTTTGAACGAAAAATTGGTTGAAGTTAAAAAATATATTTACCAAAATTCTAACTGTTTTTTTTAATTTGTAAAAAATTCAATTTTTTTAAAATTATTTGTTTATAGCAAAGTCTACCTTTGCCAGAGTACACATTTGTACACCGATATTGTAAACGAGAGAAGCTGTTTTTATATATATGCTTAGATTTATACAGGGTTAGACAAAAATCACTTTTTTATATAGTAAAAAGCATAATGCAGAAAAAAGATTTTTCAAAAAATTTCGAAAAGAGGAGCAGCTAGGATTTTGGTAAATATCATTTTTAAGTCACCAAAGGGTCCCGAACAAGAAACTGCGGAATTTTTATGTGACTTAAACTTCGTTCAGGCACACCGTGTGCTGACGAGCTAGCAGCAAAGCGTGCCGCGTACTGATCAAGCGCACAGCGGGACAAAAAAATTAATATCTCCGGAATGACATATGAAAGGCAAATTTTTGAGTACATCTTATTAAACGGAAACGTTTGCCGCATATTATGACACAAGATTAATTTTTTTTCAGCGTGAAGAACACATACAAAATTTCAATTGTTTATAATAAATGTATGCAAAATTCTTTTATTTAAACAAATTAACCTTAATTAAATGATCATTATATACTCTAAACATTTCTACAATAGTGTGTAAAATTTAATTCAATTATACAGAGTGGTCCCAGAGATTCTATTTTTTCAATTTTACCGTGCTCTAAAGTTTGACAAAATTGTCAACCTTAATAACATTACCAAAAAAACGAATTTTAAAACAATTTTTTTACTGTGACATATGAGTCATGCCTACTACACAATAATGTGATTATTTTCAAAATCGGTGATTTCCTGAAATTTTCTGGTCCCACTTGACGTGGTTTGACTCATATGCTATATTTGAGGGAAATTTGTCGATTTGCGGTATCACTTTACCTTATAGTATAGTCAGTACAGTGGGTGATTTAAAATATAGGATACCATAGACATATTAATGATACGAATTGTCAACTAAATAATATTTATAAATATAGGTTATTTCAAATTTTTCTAAATCATTCGCTTACTTCGCCTATGTTAAGCTAGCTTACATACATTTCTGTAGTTTGGCTTTATGAAAAGCAAATTTGCTTTAAAGGTGGCAAAATATGCATATGCATAAACCCCTTAATGGGGTGCACAAAATTGTGCAGATCGCGGCCGTGGTGGCAACCAAGGGCGTCGATAGCTAGGGGGGGATGGGGACTTATAAGTCCCCATACAGACGTGCACCCATGCAAATTTGGCCGCGACTATACGAGCCCTAACCACATAATGTTCGGACACTTCATAATTTATACAGAAATTTTTTTCGTGAATACTATCTCAAAATTATTAGAAGTTATGAAAAATTCAGCTTATTTTGGCATATACCCCTCGAAGCGATTTTTATTTTTAAAAAGTTTACCTTTTATTTTTAGCTTTTAAAAAAAGGCTAACTTTTGAACTTTTTTTTGTATGAGTAAAAAAAGTTATAAATGGACCCATTAAAAAGAGCATAAAATATTATACAAACCCTGAAAATTTGGTAAAAAATAAATAAGTTATAAAAAAGTATAAGTAATTTAAAAATGCTATTTTTAAAGAGTTTTTGCAATTTTCTTAAGAAACGGGAGATTTTGCAGATATATATATCGCTATAACTTTCTTATTATTTATACAATTTTTACCAAATTTTCAGGGTTTGTATAATATTTTATGTTCTTTTTAATGGGCCCATTTATAACTTAAGTTAAAAAAATTTTTTTACTCATGCAAAAAAAAGTTAAAAAGTTAGCCTTTTTTTAAAAGCTAAAAATAAAAGGTAAACTTTTTAAAAATAAAAATCGCTTCGAGGGGTATATGCCAAAATAAGCTGAATTTTTCATAACTTCTAATAATTTTGAGATAGTATTCACGAAAAAAATTTCTGTATAAATTATGAAGTGTCCGAACATTATGTGGTTAGGGCTCGTATAACAATAATGTTATTGTAAATAACTATAGTTATTTACAATAACAATTATTAATAATAATTAATAATTAATTATTATTATTATTTTATAACACATACCTTTTATTTTCCCAACTTCATTGTTTTGATATTCCTTTGCCAATTTTTCCTCCAAATCCAGTTCTTTAAAATAAACATCTTTATTAATGGTTGTTTTATCCATATTATAGTCCTTAATATTGTCATAATCGCTGTTGGGTCTAGATATGCGCTGTTTGGTATCTTCTTTGCTTGGCTTGTATAAGAGATCAGCACTTGAGGTACATCCTTTCGGAACCTCCGCGTTTTGCAGATTAGTAGCAATACTACGTTCTGGTACAGGTGGCTTAGGCTTAAGCACCTTTTTAATGGGGCCCATCAGCATTTATACTGGTACACGATGGCTTGGATTTACTTGGATTTGATAGCTTGCCCTGTAACTCACTAAGAAAATTTGTATTTTTATTTACAGTAGCATATATTGGGCTAGGAGGCTTTTTTAGGCTATCCAAATCAGCATTAGTTGTTTCTTTACTTTTATCTCTTGGTCCAGTTTTAACTAATCCTTTGTGGAGGTTTAATTTCTTTTCAAGCTCCTCTGCAAACTGCTTATCTATAGCAGTTTCGTTACTGGGTCTTCTTGAAGGTGTAATTGTTTTCGGCATTAAATCCACCACTTTTGGGATATTTTTTTCATCTTCGGAATCGTCTGATACATTTGCAGGGGTTAATCTTGTTTCTATCGAACTCTGACGAAATAACTTTTGACATATGGGTTTTACAACTTCCTCGTTATACATTTTTAATTCGAATATAGCACTTTTTATTGCAGGAATAAAACCGAACTGCTTTGCCTATATTTTAATTCGTTTGGTCATGTTTTATTTCAGATATGCACATCCTGTTGGTTATTTACCGCATATGCGGTTCTGATAAGAAAAGTTTAAGAATTTCTATAGAAGTATATATTTATATATATTTATACATAATATAAAGGGAAACATTTGGTTTTACAACTATGTAAATTTCAAATAATATAAATATATATTTTGTATTCTAGGTATACCTCACAGACATACCTATAGGTATGCCTGGTATACCTAATCAAAAATATGTCCCATTTTAGTCACGAATTTATATTGGGCACAAGCGAGCTTGCGAGCAAATGTTTAATTAAATGATTGTCTAAAAAAGTTTATAAACGAGTTGACTTTTTCTACGATGTAAGTATACTTATTATTATCTAAAAATTATTTAAATTAAATATTTGTATAAAGCAAAATCAATAAAACAAAACATTAGCTTGAGTCTATCAGCCGAAGGCGAGTTTGACGGTTTCACCAGAGCGGAATATGCAATTCCAAATGTGTTTCAATAAACACCATAGATAAAATAATTTAATTGGAAGAAAGTGCACTTGCATGAGGTTGGATCGCTCTAAAAGTTTATGGCATTGCTGGATTAAGGAGGGGCTCCACATCATAGGGGCCTCCAAAACTAGTTATACTAATTCTAATTTACTGGACAATGTTCTAAAGATATTTCACATTGTTTGCACACTGTTTCTTGCCACCTTCTGTTGTTTTTGGTGACCTATAGGTCATATATATAATCATTGACAAGTGATGCAATTATGTATATATATTTAACAGTATATTGCCTTACCTAGTAATTCTAAAATTTAAAAATTTGAATAAAAAAAATTACGTTAAAGTACTTTTTTCCTATTCCTGCTGAATAAAAAGGGGGCGGCAAAAAACGTCGGGCCGGCCCTGGGTATGGTATTCTCACAGCAGATATAGTAAAACAGTGGAATACCATATATGGTATATGCTATAGCTATGGATCTATTTTAAACACGCTAAAAATACAAGAAAATTTAATAAAAAATATTTAAAAAAAGTTTATTTAAAAAAAATTGATATAAATAAACAAATTATTATTATTATATTAAATAAAAAAATAAAATAAACAAAACAAAAATTCTTTGGAAAAAATCACAATAAAAAAAATAATTTCTTTCTTCAGTATCGGTTTTTCTTATTTACTTTTTTTTCCTAAATTTAGCTTGGGCCAACCATTAATGTTCTTAACTCTGGTAAAATTTAGTTTTCTATCGCATTATTTGGTTTTAAAATTTTTGTTAATAAAAATTTTACTAATAGAATAATCGTCTTCAATAGGGAATCTATAAATGGCACTACGATTTTTGTATTGTTTATCTTTTACGGGAGGAAGGAAGGAAGGAAGGCAATTTATAAATCAGGCTTAACTTTATAAATTGACCTTAAACCATTGAAAATATACGCATGCATTTTAAAATATCGATTACAGTGAAATCATAAAAATTTAACGACAATGAAAAATAAATGGATGGTAAATCTCAGGCTGTGTAACAACTGTTTTTTTAATTTTGAAAAACAGGAAAACAATTTCAAACAATAAAAAATTAAGTGTGCATAATGCAACAACACAGAATACCTGTTTGCAGTGTTTACAACTTGAGGACCTCATGATGGGGTTCGTTCCAAACTAACGCCTAGGTACAGAAAAATTGCGAAGCTTCGAAACCAACCCAACCCAACCGACAGCTGGCAGTACTTTTAAATAACAAGTACTGCCAACTGTCGGTTGGGTTGGGTTGTTGGGTTTGGGTTGGTTTCAAAGCTTCGGAATTTTTCCGTACCTAGACGTTAGTTTGGGACAAACGGTTCTGTGACGAACCTCATCATGAGGTGTGAGTTTCATACAAGTTGGCCATGCGTTTAGTAGTTCAAATGATCCAAACTACAAAACATAACCTCAAATTACCACACTAATCGTTTTTGACGTCTACGTGGTGGCATTTTTCCTCTCACAGTTGCTATTTCTTCCTGCAATATGTCTGGACGGTTTGGCCACAAGAAGAACTTTAAAAGAAACAACAAGTGGCAAGGAAAACCACACAATGATAACAGAGGAGGAGGAAAAAAAGAATACCGTCATGTTGATCAATTAACTGAAAAAGAAGTCGGAATAACAGAATATTTGAGCGATTTGGATGGTTTTACTGGAATTTTAAAAGCAAGATTTTCGGATTTTCAAGTAAACGAAATAGATTTGGAAGGTAATGTGGCAAAATTGACCAATACAGATATTCCTAAAGATTTCCATCCAAAAGTTGAGAATGTGAATTATAAAGAAGTTGTGGAGAGTCCGCACGAAAAAATATCAAAAGAAACATGGGAAGAAATAAAGAATATCATGGATAACCCTGAGAAAACTTTGGTGAAAATTGGTGCAGATGAATTAACAAAAGAAGAAAGGAAAAGTATACATGCATGTATGAAAACACACTTTGGTCAGAAAATAATTGCTTCCACTCTAAACAAAGATGATAAAAAGTTTTTAGAATTTCGACGGTCAACCAACAATGATAGAAATCAAAGACAACAGTGGCCAGAAGATAAAGGTGAATATGTTCATTTTATACTTTATAAAGAATGTATGGACACTATGGATGCTTGCATTAAAATCAGTGACTGTGTGAGGATGGCTACACACACATTTAATTATGCTGGTGTTAAAGATAAAAGAGCCAAAACAACCCAGTGGTTTTCAGCTAAAAAAGTGGAACCCTGGAAGCTTATAATTAAAACTAAAAACTTAAGGAATGTTAAAATTGGTAATATTACTTTCAAGGATCATCCCTTAAGATTAGGTGATCTCAGTGGTAATACATTTAGGATAGCTCTGAGAAATGTCGAAGGTGAGGATGAATTAATTAACAAAAATATGCAGTTTGTTAAAGAAAATGGTTTTATAAATTATTATGGATTGCAGAGATTTGGAAATGATAAAGAAGTACCTACTTTTGATATTGGTATTAAGTTAATGCATGGTAAATGGGAGGAAGCTGTAAAGTTAATTTTAAAATCAAAAAAATATGATGACCCACATTTGGACATTTCAAAGGCTAAAAAAGTTTACAGTGAAACTGGGGATGCATTAAAAGCTTTTAAAGAGTTAAATGTCAGTGAAAATAATTGTATAGAAGCTAAATTATTGGAGGGACTATCAAAAGAAGCAGCTAATGATTATGTAAATGCTTTGGAAAAAATTCCAAGAAATATGAGACTTCTGTATATACATGCATTTCAAAGCTTAATTTGGAATAGAATAGTTTCAAAAAGAATTAAAGAATTTGGATTGAAGCCTATTGAAGGTGATTTAATAATTATTAATGAACAAAAGGAGAGTAAAGATAATAATGATGATGAAGAGATCAAGTGTAAGCAGGAAGTAAGAGCACTAAAATTTGACGAATTAGAAAGTTTTAATATTTTTGACATTGTATTACCATTGCCAGGATATGACGTAGTTTATCCAGAATATTTAAAAAACGCATACAAAGAAGCTTTAGAAGAATTTGAGTTATCCTTGGAAATGCCAAAACAGAAAGTTAAAACCTACACTTTAAGTGGGACTTATAGAAACATTCTTACTCAGCCCAAATACTTAACTTGGAAAATACTAAATTATAATGATCCCAATTATAATTTAATTTTATCAGATTTTGAGCAACTTAAAAAAGTTCCTGAACCTGTTAGTTTGGAAAATGGCAAGTTTAAGGCTTTAGTGATGGAATTTACATTACATTCTTCTTCATATGCTACAATGGTAATTAGGGAAATAATGAAGATTGACACTTCTACAAGCAGTCATGCAAAGTTAAACAACTATTTTGATAAAGGTGATAAAAAGATTGATATTGCAGAAGAAGCCCCAAAAAGTAATGCAGATTATAGTGAAATAATGAAGGAAAGTAGTTTATTAAAAGATAAAGAGAAGTATGAAGAATTTAAGAATAGTATTTTTAAAGCTATTTGCCCAACTGAAAAAGAAAGTGAGGAATTAGAAGAAGGTGAAACCCCAGCTAAGAAAGCCAAGGTTGAGGAAAAAGATTCTGGAATAAAAATGGAGGCTTCTTTAGTTTAATAAGGATTTAATATTTTTATAAAAAATATTTATTACATAATTTAATTATTCTGACACTTTGTTTTATATATAATAAAAAAACTAACTAAAAGAATTTTATTGGGTTTTAATCCTTAATCAGAAGGAAACCCCCAAACCTTAAGACTGCCAGCATCCCTTTTCCTATCGTAGGAATCCTTGTCATCACAAGCATATGCCAACAAATACAATGATGGGTGCCATGCTACTGTAAATGTGGCAGCTTCTACAGATATATCTGCAATTTTGTCACCTGTTTCAACAAAACCAATGTCAATAATTAAATCTTCTGAAGCTGATGCCAGTAATTGTCCATCATGGCTAAAGGATATGGTTCGAACTGGCCAGTCCATTCTTGTAAAGACTCTCACACAGGCCAGTTCATTAATATCCCATAAAGATACCAAAGCATCAGCACTACCCGTTGCAAAATATTTACCAGTAGGGTCAAATTCTATACATATACATGTTCCTGGATGAGCTTTGAGGATATGTTGCCTTTTTAATTCAGGATAACTTAAAATATGCACACAGCCTTGGCCATTGGTCAAAAAAAACAAATCACTGGTGTTATTCCAAGATATTTCATTTACTTCAAAGTGAAACTGTTCGGCTGCTTCAATTTTGTGTGTTCTAGCATCAATAAATGTTACAAGATCTTCCTTATTTCCTACTGCTATAGTGTTTCCATTTGGGGACCAGGTTATGTTTATATTTTCTCCTTTGGTATTAATAGTGGCCACACATTTTGAAACTCTTGTATCCCAAATTCTTACTGATTTGTCACCACTTGCTGTACTCAATAAATCGGGATGGGTTTGATGCCAACATAATTGGTCTACTGAACCCCCATGTCCTTTAAATACAACTTCTTTGTTCTATAAAAAGTATGACAAATTAATATTATATAAATACTATACATTAAAAAAAAACGCACAAGCCTGTCTCTATCCAAAGTATAAATACAAACAGATTTATCAAAAGAACCAGAAGCAAGTCTTTTTCCATCACAGCTCCATCCCACTGAATGTACTTTGGAAGAATGCCCTAGATACTCTTTGGATTTGTTATGAGATTTAAAATAATTTTGAAATTCTTCTATTTTATCTTGAAACATCGTTATTGAAAAATAGACGAATGGCAAATAAACAATGGTTTTTAACCTCACTTTTTTAAAGCCGGCATTACTAGCACCATCTATAAATTATAAGTGAAAGTTTTTAACACAGGACAGTGTTGCCAAGTCTTGAAAACGGATTTATCGTACCAACCTCATAAAATTATCGTATTTTCAAATAAATTATCGTACAAAAAAAATTTGTACAAATTATAAAAGCATGTTGTATAATAATAATGAAACCAAAATTATCTTAAAAACACAATATATTATTTAAAAAATTGGGTTAATGCATTAAGCCTGATTTATAGATTGCCTTCCTTCCTTCCTCCCGTAAAAGATATAAGTACTATGCTCCACACTTCAAAGTCCCACCACGTGACCAAGTACGGAACGCAGTCTTTTGATAAATTGTCATTTAAGGCTTTTCAGGTTATGTATCTGTCAAAGTATAGTCAATGCAAGAAATAATATTTATACTGTTACCATTTATGTTTAAGCGTTAAAAGTTAATAAATCTTTATAGTAGCACAGTAACAATGGTTGGTTTAAGAGTTTAGGAGTATAAATACTGCATTTAATGAAATTCTAAAGTGTATAGTGCCAAATAAGTAAAATTTTTGTGCATTTGGTCTACATATATCTGGTTTTATCCATTAAATAGTTTTAACTAAACGGCATTTATTAAAAAAATTTAGCTTGTTTATTATGGAATAAGAATATCTGTATCAAAGGTAGGTTAATATATTATAACAAAAAATATCATCTAATTTTGAAATTTTAAGGTTAGAAAAATCTATTTTGATCAAAATAAATAAGTATTTTGGATTATTTGGAAGAGTGTGTTAATATGGTCATATAAATATAGATATACTAAATAATTGTTGAATATGGTTCAAATTAAATTAAAGCTTTTATACTCCTAACAACAAAACTTGTGCATACCTCGGGATCCCTACTTTAAGTTAGATTATAAGGAAACTAACAACTTTTAGAGATACATGCAATGTAAAAATATTTAATACTCCCATAACATGTGATTTTTGAAATTTTTAAAAGTTATAATGATTTTTCGATGAAGATAAAATTCAGTTGAACCTTTATAAGTAATTGTATTGACAAAACTTTATGTAGGTATACTTTAAGCTGGATAAGAAAAAATACTACAAGTAAAATATTAGATAGAGTATACTGTGGTTTTATTTAAATTTTAGAATTTATAAGGTTATTTATACCTAATGATTGTTCGATGTAGATAAAATTTTGTCGAAGCTTTTATAGGTACTTGTATTGACACTATGGGTAAATTAGCTGACAGTGTAAGGAACTTTAAGAAGGTTAGCTATTGAATTTTTAAAAAGAATTTACAGTTTTTTAAAATTAAGTATCTAATGGTTTTATATTTGAAATGTTTAATATTGCTTATTTCCAAGAGCCAGTTGTTCAATTATGATGTCTATTTTGTTTTACTCCGGCATAAATATTTTCAATTTGAATTTTGACTAGGTAAATAAAATAGTTGTTTGAAACCAATGAACAAAAATAAATCTAACAATAATAAATAAAAAAGTAGAATTACTAAAATGGGTAAAATTTACGTTAAAATCACCTGTTACAACAATTTTTGTAGACACACCTAAATCATTAAAAACTTTTTCCAAGACATCCAAAAATAGTTTAAAATTACTATTTGGGGGTCTATATATATTTATAATTACTAAATTAATACAAGTAACCTTAATGACACACATCCTTTTGTATTGATAAAGATATTACTTATAAGTATAGGTATACCTTATTTAGTTCAATATAACACTCATCAGGATCAGTGAGCCTGATTAGGTAATATCGTCGGTCTTATGACATAAGGCCCTATCTCGATTTTAACTTTTCAGGAAAGCAATTTAAAGAAAACTGATATCTGTAAGTCAACACAACATAAAACTTTAACGTTTTGCAATCTTTTTTTTTGAAATTATGAACAACAAATCATATAAGTTTTTTGTTAGATACCAAATTTCAACATAATAATTAACATATTGTTGTAATAACGGTTTTAACGGTTTTTGTGAGATAGGGCCTTATGTCATGAGACCGACGATATAGTACCTACATAATAAATTATATTGTATATATGTATATGTGTGTATGTAAAATATTATTAGTTTTATTTTGTAATTATATAATTAAGAATTATACATGGTGTTCATAAATAATGTGACAATTTAATTTTAAATATAATTTTAAGAAAATACATATAAACGTCTTTGATTAATTAAATAAACAAAAAATAATATATTTTAAATAAAAATTTAAAGAATCTAAAATCGATAAAAGTTCAAAAACTCACATATAGAAAAAAAATAAGTTTGGAAATTTGTAAAATAATAAAAAACATTATTTAAAATTATTTAATAATTTGCAAATTTTAATAATTTTAAGGTGTTGTTTTTAGATTCCTTCTTTAAAATTAACCCCTTTATATATTTAATTAATTTTAAAAATCTTAAAATAGTTAAGTTTTACAGTTGAAAATATTTATGCCGGAGTAAAACAAAATAGACATCATAATTGAACAACTGGCTCTTGGAAATAAGCAATATTAAACATTTCAAATATAAAACCATTAGATACTTAATTTTAAAAAACTGTAAATTCTTTTTAAAAATTAAATAGCTAACCTTCTTAAAGTTCCTTACACTGTCAGCTAATTTACCCATAGTGTCAATACAAGTACCTATAAAAGCTTCGACAAAATTTTATCTACATCGAACAATCATTAGGTATAAATAACCTTATAAATTCTAAAATTTAAATAAAACCACAGTATACTCCATCTAATATTTTACTTGTAGTATTTTTTCTTATCCAGCTTAAAGTATACCTACATAAAGTTTTGTCAATACAATTACTTATAAAGCTTCAACTGAATTTTATCTTCATCAAAAAATCATTATAACTTTTAAAAATTTCAAAAATCACATGTTATGGGAGTATTAAATATTTTTACATTGCATGTATCTCTAAAAGTTGTTAGTTTCCTTATAATCTAACTTAAAGTAGGGATCCCGAGGTATGCACAAGTTTTGTTGTTAGGAGTATAAAAGCTTTAATTTAATTTGAACCATATTCAACAATTATTTAGTATATCTATATTTATATGATCATATTAACACACTCTTCCAAATAATCCAAAATACTTATTTATTTTGATCAAAATAGATTTTTCTAACCTTAAAATTTCAAAATTAGATGATATTTTTTGTTATAATATATTAACCTACCTTTGATACAGATATTCTTATTCCATAATAAACAAGCTAAATTTTTTTAATAAATGCCGTTTAGTTAAAACTATTTAATGGATAAAACCAGATATATGTAGACCAAATGCACAAAAGTTTTACTTATTTGGCACTATACACTTTAGAATTTCATTAAATGCAGTATTTATACTCCTAAACTCTTAAACCAACCATTGTTACTGTGCTACTATAAAGATTTATTAACTTTTAACGCTTAAACATAAATGGTAACAGTATAAATATTATTTCTTGCATTGACTATACTTTGACAGATACATAACCTGAAAAGCCTTAAATGACAATTTATCAAAAGACTGCGTTCCGTACGTGGTCACGTGGTGGGACTTTGAAGTGTGGAGCATAGTACAATACAAAAACCGCAGTCCCGTACGGGAATCTATAAACAGCACAACGGTTTTCGTATTGTTCATCTTTTACGGGAGGAAGGTAGAAGGCAATCTATAAATCAAGCTCAAATTTACAAAAAAATTTGGGGACCACAATCCACACAACAAGGTCTGTTCTATCTCGTACTAAAAATACAAAAAATCACTGCAACACTGCACAGTTTAACGGCGGCCATTTTTGTTGTTTATAATTTTTATGCTTTGGGTTTGTGCTCTGTTTATTAGGCTGGGCCGAAAAAGGCAAAAAAAAATTATTTTTTGAAATCTTACTTGGCATAGTAAAAAAAAGTTGTAAGGGGGGTAGACAGTTTAGTTGATTTTTTTTCAAAATTTAAAAAAATGTTTTAGCCTCGCCCCCGGGGGGCTAAAAATTTTTTTTTTCCAAATTTAAATTTTGGATTTGGCATAGCAAAAAACTGATAGGTATCGGCTCACTTGCGACACAAAAAAAATCTGGTTAATATATTTTAATTTTTAGCCGCGCCCCTTGGCATTTTAAGTTCCAATATGCAGCTCTTTGCTTGAAAAAATGATGATATATCATATATGATTAAATCGCGCACCAAAATTATTTTATTTTATATCAATCATCATTTAGTCAACCCACAACTCACCACGGGGAGGTGGCTGCATGTCGAGTTGCACCCTCCCTTCCATCCCTTAGTATAATAATATACTTGTTTTTACTTTTCAACATTGTAGTATTGTTTTTTATTATCGAACATGGGTAAATTTTTTCTTGCCTCTATTTTAACCCTTATAAAACCGTCTCTTGAAGAGTGACCACAAACTTTACTGGATGCTTCGGTTATAATCTTTACGCATCTCTCCACAGCTTGAGTGTGACTTGGTAATTTGCTAAAATTAATAAAAGATTTATTTTCAATTGCTGCTAACAAATCTTCGCTTTTGATATCAATTGTTAGTGGGGGCTCTGTAATACAACATTCACTCCAATCTATCATTTCGGTATAGTCTTTGGCATTCCAATTTAAAGGTGGTATTTTAAATATTCGTAATTTTTTTGCTGCTGGTTGTTTTCTAGTCTTTAATATGCGTCGTATACCAAGTTCCCTAATATGACTTCTCTCGTCAGCAATCATAGCTATCAGAATATTCTCGGGATGGGCGAAATACGCGTTAGTTGAAATTACTTTATCAATAATTGTTTTGACTCCTTTAGGAAGGCCCCTTGACTCACTAATGGTTTTCCATAAATGTACCGAACCATATTTAATTGAAGATTGCGTTTTTATATTGAACCACATAGGTGCGTACACTTTCATAATAAACTGCACTAAAAGAAGTAAGTTCTCAGAAGGACTGCAAGTGGCCACATACAAGCGCAGTATTCGATTAGCTGTAGTCAACCATCGCGCATGGCTCATTTTTCCAGGATCTCTTTTAGATAAAGCTTCAGAACAGCAACCATCTCGAATAGCACAACAGATCTGATATAAATATCGCTGATCAGTACTTAAATCCTTGTCATCAACTTCAGGTAATAGAGTATAAATAGACTGAAACTTTTGTACAGGTTTGGTATCGCATGATGCGAGCAATAAACCAATGGGCCCAGAAAACAAATTTGGTCCTTTTGTTTGTCCATCTAAGCGTTGAATAAGGTGACGTAGGGGTAATTCGTTACCATGTAGCATACAAATTAGCCATTGAAGTGGTTTTCCAATTTGAACTTCGATTAATCTTATTACACCGCCTTTCCAGCCAGTATTTACGTTAGTGCCATCACAGCCAATTGCTTTGAGCTTCTTTGGGTTGACGGAATTTTCTTTTATAAAAGATAGGATATTGTTAGCAATTTTTTCAGCATTAGCAGGTGGATTTATTGATAAGTGACCAAAATATTTGTTTCCTGGCTCCTCTATTAAGGCTATATGTTCCTCTTGTTTAACAATACGGCGACCATCAATTTGCATTAATGTTTGATCTTTTCTGCCATCAAAATATATAGCTTCAATATCTTTTATTTCCTCAGTAGCTTTTTTTTGTACGTGCTTTCGTTTTCTTTTTAATTCTCGACGGATCTTATTCTTGTCCACTACGTTAAGTGGGTTATCTGATGAAACGAGTCCAAAATCTTCCAAGGTAGCTGTTACAATTTTGGCTACTGTTTGGTTTGATACACCAGTCATATCAGCAATTTTGGCGATATTTGTCAATGGAACTCTCATTTGACTGGATTTTTCTTCTGGTTTTTGTTTTTTCTGTTCGTTTTGTAAAGGATAGGACCACTTAAAGTCTTGATCTTTAGCAAAGTCTTCGTCGTTGGATGAACTATCTGTAATATTTTTAATAGTTGGGCTCGAATCAGACTTCTGACTACTAGTTGAAGGGATGGACATTTGAGAAGGACCGAGCCTTTCTTCCCTTTTTCTATTTTTTTCACTAGTTTTTTTATCCACACCTCCTATTTGCATTTTTCTTAGATTCCTTTGATCTGTTAAAAAATCTTGTTCTAACAACGGCACTTTGCAAATTTTTTCGCACTTGCAAGAATCGAAATCACGACATTTGCAGGAAGAAATGTCAAAAAGTTTTTTTGATTCCAATTTAAAATTTTCAACCTTTCTAAGAATAAATGATGATTTACGGGCTTTTAGGGGTTTTATTAAATTACGATATTTTTTATGATATGCTAATATCATTGCAATTACGCGTTTGGAGCCAACAGTTGGTAGTGAAGCACGTTTCCATATATTATCTATTTTATTGGCAACCGTTTTTGCAACTTCCCATTCGGGCGGTTGCTTGCTAGAATTTCCCTTAATCTGCTGTCTTGTAAATAAATAACAACGGAACATATCTTCATAAGTTGGTAAGCAGCTTTCAGAAGCTATGTCGCAGGCAGTACCAAATATTGGAAAAGTGTCTGCTTTCCTAGTTTTAACTTTATCCATATTGTTTTTAAAATAGATAAACCAAAAAACAAAACACCACTTAGTCTTATTGCACTTATTATATAACTAAATTACACCTATTATATAGCTAAATTGTACTTATTATATAACTATAACTTAACTAAACTATAATTAAAGGAAAGTAATTATCTGTGCCCAAAGTACACTTATTTCACAACGCGTTAAAGTTACACTGTATCATTCATTTATATTACTTGTTTCAGTGGAAGGCGCCACGCAATTGCCACATGGCAGCAATAAAAGGGTGGTATTTATTTAGGTAACCTCTTTTGTTTACAATAGCGGGCTCGGTTATACGATGTTTAGTAAATATTAAGATTTTTATTCATTTCTTTTTCGGCTATAAGTGAGTAGGAAATGATCTAATTTCTTATGACAAGACAAAAATATAATATTTTAAAATATACCTGTTTTAAGGTCCCAGTGGCAAGGTTAAATATTAAAATGTTTTAATCATTTTGTTTTTATGTCGTAATTGAGTTGACCCTACCAATTTTTTGGTATGCCAAACTGTGGTATTAAAAAATTATTTTTCATCCCCAGTTAAACGTCATGGGGCGCGGCTAGAAATTAAAATATATTAACCAATTTTTGTGTGTGTCATAAGTAAGCTTATATCTATCAGTTTTATGCTATGCCAAATCCAAAATTTAAATTTGAAAAAAAAAAATTTTTAGCCCCCCGGGGGCGAGGCTAAAACATGTTTTTAAATTTTGAAAAAAAATCAGCTAGGTTGTCTACCCATGTTACAACTTTTTTTTACTATGCCAAGTAAGATTTCTAAAAATAATTTTTTCGGCCCAGCCTACTGTTTATACAAATTAATAATAGTTTTAAACGTTGTGTTTCTCATAGTAAGCCTTAAAAGAGGCCTTAAAGTGCTAAGAACAACCATTTTACTCCTCTATCGTAAAAAATAAACTTTATAAAGTATATAAATATATTCTATCAGGGCTGTCATAAAACTCCCACAAATTAACCTTAAAATTGTCATTTGACAGCCCTGATAGAATTCTATCAGGGCTGTCAAATGACAATACTTTATTATTAAGGTATATTTATTATAAAAGAGGAGTAAAATGGTTGTCCTTAGCACTTAAAGCCCTTATTTGAGGCTTACAAGTGCCTCTGTAAGAAACCCAACGTTTAAAACAATTATTAAACAGCACAAACCCAAAGCACAAGAATTGTAAACAACAAAAATGGCCGCCGTTAAACTCTGTGCAGTAATTTTTAGTATTTTTAGCATGAGATAGAACAGACCTTGTTGTGTGGATATTTGCTTAATGGCTAGGGATGCACCGGATTTGATTTTGGCCGGATTACCGGATGCAGTAATCCGGCGTCTTCGGCCGGATTAACTCCGGCCGGATTTTGGCGGATTTCGCCGGAGTCGGCCAGATCTTACAGTGTTTTTTCACAGGCAGGTGCAGTTTCTGTTTCAGTATTATGCAAATCTTGCAATTAGTTACTAATTACGTGTTGATGTGGTATGTGGGGATCCTGTTCCCGAACAGGCAACCAACAATACAAGTAAATTAACATTTGTCTTTTAAAACAAGGAGAAAAATTGACAGACCTTGCATGCAAGCAGCAAAGAATGACACATTTTGGGCAATGTGTCGACACAGCGTCGAAACATGATTTTGGACACGACACATTTTAAAGACACAAAGTCCACTTTAAGACCACTAAGTGTGGAAAATGAGACCAAAGTGGTGATGAAAATTGTACCAAAAAGTGTCCATAGTTTGCCCACAAAATGTGCCCGATTTTTTCTTAAAATTTGCCCACAATGTGCCCGGTAGTGTGACCGATTTATGCCCAAAGAGTTTCTAATTTGTATGTTACCAAATGGTCACCATTTATTCCGAATTGTTGCCAAAGTACTGTATTGTGTCCTAAAATAAACCCAAATGGACACTAACTATTTTTAATTGGAAACGAATTGGAAACAAACTAGATACAAAGAGGCAAAGTAAGGCGTGATGTCTTATTAATAATTATGTATATAATATAATATTATGAAATACATTATAACTTAAATCTAACATTTTTGGTAGGTATATGTTACCTTCATTTTTATTGCGAACAAAATTTTAATGGTGATTATAAGCAAAATACTTTTAAAAATTGATAGGGCCTCACAAATAATAAGTATTTATAATTTTTTTTTATTAAAAATATTTTTTTTCCTATAAAATTTTTTATCAAAACTAGACGTATGTGCCTTCTATGTAACTTAAAACATTGCATTTTTTAAATTTTAAGTTTAAATTTCACCAGAAAGTTAAATTATGTAAAAAAATTAAAGCGTCAAATCTGTTTGAACAAAAAAATATGGCGAATTACACAATGTGTCCCTTTGGAACCTAATGCGCCCGCCCCACACATTTTTGAAACAAATCAGACACCATGAATCTAAAATGCAGCTAAATGGAAACTTTTGCGTCCACTTGACTCAATTTTGTAATAAAATGGAAACATATTGATAAGGTACAATATGGAAACATTGAGTCGACTAAGTGTCGACCCTAATGAGTCTAAATTGTGTTACTGTTTCCAAGAGGGCACAAAAGCGACGCAACTTGGGCACATATTTCTGAAATAATGCTACTTAGACCCATACTTTTTTTGGACACAATTGGTTTAAAAGGTGTCGACCTAAAGCAACCACAAATTTAAAGAATGGACACAGTTTCCATTTAGACATAAGTTTTCCGATTTGTGTCGAAACAATTTGGAAACAAAAAGTGTCGTGCCCAAGTTCGGGCACAAATTGCTGCTTGGGCATTTAACGCATGCATTCTAGTCGTATTACAATTAAATACAAGTGTTTATATTTTAGGTACCTGCCCACCTTATAAGTAATCATTATTAGGTGGCGCATTGTCTTGTGTAATTTTACACCAGGTTTTTGTCATGTACCTACTTGTTATTTTGGCGTGTTAAAACTGATATAATATGTATATATATATATATATATATATATATATATATATATATATATATATATATATACATACATATTATATTAGTTAAAAAGTAATAAAATTATAGATATATATTTACTCTCTAAAAATGAAACAGTGGATTTTCACTGATTGACAGTTCATATTAACTATTTGCCGCAGTGATAAGTATGTATACCACTAGCAATTAGTGGAAATTACACTGTACAAATTAGTGAAATAGGTTTAGTTCAAAAAAGTTAATATTTCACTATTTTATGTCGAGAGTTCCGGAAAAGTAGTGATAATAAAAAACACTAATTTTACAGTGAATAATAACTCACTGACGGAAATAGTGAAAATTTCACTGTTTCACTTTTAGAGAGTACGTATTATATACGTATACGTATTATTATAGCTATTTTTGTAACATCGGCTGTTCTGGTTTTGGCTTCGCCTCGACCGCAAACAGCTACGATTCGTCCTAAAAAACATGATTTTTAGGTACATGTTGCAAACAACATTTTTTTGTTCTAGGTCCATATATTCAAATTTTTAAATAGAGTAAATGCCTATTTCTCGAAATTAAGGTTATTGACAGTGACAGTGAGTCACTGTCAGTGACAGTTATCGAATTTTATTTTTAATTGTTGTATTGCAATGGTTCAAGAACCATTTTGCAAAAGTTTCCATAGCAACTTTTTCGTACTAGTACAAAAAAAGAATTATTTTACGGACTCAAATGAGTTCGTTAAATAGCTGTTTTAGGGGAAAAAACAAAAACATAAATATTTATCAATAAATAAAAGTTTTTAAAACCAATATTATATTAAAAAGTATATCTTTATAAAACGTTTAAAAAAATAATAAATAGGTAACATAAAAATAAATTTTATTTATTAATATACCTAATCTAAAAGTTATAACAATTAAAAACATAGGTACAATAATTAAAATTACCTATTAGGTATAATACAACCATCTGAAAACCACTGCGCATACGTACGGCGTCTGTTAGTTAGTGCGCATAGATACGATCACCTGTTAACTGCGCATAGCCGATTTCTTCCCGAGAAAGGTGAACAACTCGAATTTTTGAACTATAACTTAAGGACTTCGTTATCTTATGTTCACTTAAATCATGTAGTTTAAACTAATTAATTAATTAATCCTTAATCTATTTTTAAATTATTTCTAAAAAAATTGTTTGTTGTATATATATTTTTTATAATAAACATTTGAAAAAATATTTTATTTTTAATTTAAAAAATCCGGCCACAATCCGGCCGTTGTTGCCGGATCAGTTTAAAAATTTGGCCGGAGCCGGATATGCTGCCGCATAGGCCGGATCGGCCGAAGGCAGTAGGTGCACAGCAAACGAAAAATTATAGAGGTGTATAGGATGACGCCACGTTTGAATATCGTTTTCTAAATCTCCCTACGGTATAGAGTTGTATTCGTCAGTCGAGCGTTTCAATACTCTCCACAGTATAGAGGTCGTAATTTCACTTTTGAACTATAGTTTTTATATTAATACTATAGTATTAATATAAAAATTATTTTATGCTTAAAAAAAACTATATACGACATGATTGTGATTTTTTTCATTTTATTAATTAATTAAGCTGTGTTGAATATTTGCCAATGGGCCATTAATTCATTTGTTCGTAGATGCTACAATAACCTGCACTGGTGTGTACTTTTTATCAACCAGATTTAAATATTACAAAACTAACATATACCAGTGGAGATAGTGCAGGGTCTACCAACAGACCTAATTACTAAATTATTAAAGTTTAATAGCATATCGATCATTATTTCAACATAACCTCTGAAATTTTTAATACAAATATAGGTACTTTATATAATACATAAATATACTTAACATCATATCATCTGTGCTTTACATATCTGAGTTGTTACGGTAACTAAAAATCAGACAAAGGAACCAAAGAAAGGAACTATTTTCAACAAAATCATATGCAGAAAGGAGAAAATTCAAACTACTTGCATCCATCAAAAGATCAAAATTCTTGCAATATTAGTAATATTATAATATTATATTACACCCTCTTTTTATACTCTCAGAAATATTGACTAGAACAGTATTAGAGAGACTCCAATTTCTATAACTTGGTAGAGTAAAGAGAAGTCGAAACCGTTGTGATATTGCATTGCGCTGTTTTTGTATAATTCTCGGGGACATTAACGAAAATCATTGCCAGTAAAATTCGAAAAGCTTGAGTTTCTATGTCTCTGAGGAGAATAGGAATCCGAAGTTGCTGCACCATTGGACTGAACCCTTTTTTAATAATTTCTAGAGACATAAATGACTGCACCATTCGACAGGGTCGAATTTCTACTCCTCTGTGGAATATAGAAAATCAAAATAATGTATCTTGTAAGACACCATTGAGTTTGACTTTAAATATAGTCGTGCATAGGTATAGAGCCGAAAAATATAAAAACAAAGCACGATTCAATACAGTTATGATAAAACTTTAAGATTTGATATTAAAACGCGGAGTCATCCTATACACTTCTATAATTTTCCGTTTGCTGTGTGGGCAGTAACTCCGGTGCATCCCTATTAATGGCAGAGCATGCTCTGCCATTAATAGGGATGCACCGAAATTGCAATTTCGTTTATAATTGTTTGTAGGAATTCTACACGGAGAAAAAAGTTTATTGCTCCCAAATAAAAAAAATATTTAAATATGGGACAAGGGTACAGTTTATTTATCCTAAATATATTTTTATTCCCGACATATAAAGTTTTACTAAAGTAAATATACTTTAGTAAAACTTCGTTATTATTTCGACTATTTAGAGGTAATAAACAATATATTCACTACAAATAAAAGTATTAGGTAAACAGTTTAATTGTCCCATTTTTTTCTCAGTGTAATGATGCTCCATATACATCCCTAGCTTTTTTGGTTTTTATTTTTATTTGGTTTAATTTTTTGCTGCTCTGATGACCTCTGAGGGGTCCGTTTCATATAAGACCATTGAACTTGCTGATTGGTGTTTTATATTTCTTAATAGAGTATTTGCTTTTCCCTTGATGTTTGGATTGTCAGGGATTCTGCTATATTTGCAAAATATTTGTTTAATTGTTCGCCTTCTAAAGTGGTTTTTGTATCCTTATTTTGCGTTTTTATTTTAGAATTAATTATTTCCCATATTACTTTACTCATTACTGCATTGTTTATTTGTTGAAGGTCATTGGATTTTTGTTCTATGTGCACTTTGTAATTATTTTTTTAGTTCATATAGTTTTCATCTTTTTTTACAATTGAGATTGTATATGCAGGTTGAACTTGATTTTTTAATTTTCTTGTTTCTTTATGGATTTAATTTTTTGTCTAGTTGTTTTAATGTTCACTTCACATTCACATAAAACTGTTATGGAAGTAATTATAACTTTCTTCATTCCAGGAGGTGTTTTTAATATGCTCAATAAAGAGGTGAATATTTGTAACTGAAGTATTTTGAATATATTTATATACTATTTTCAGTTACCTACTTTTTCCAATTTAATATTTAAAATTTGGGTAAGATGGTCAGAGAGGTGAGCATTTTCTGTTTTATTGTGGTAAGTATAAGTATATATAGAGTACGTATAAAATTAAATAATGTGGGAATAAAAAAAAATAAAATTATTTGTTTTTTATTTAATACAAACGTACTTTAAGTAAAAATTAGTATAAAAATAAAACCTAGTCTACTTCCATTGGCTCAGCTCGAAAAGATTCTTCTAAAATTCTGTCAGAAAGTTCACTTTCACTTTCAGTTGATTGTATATTTGTACTTTCAGAAGTGGTGGGGCCAATAATGTCTTCCGACGAAGATTTTTCAGCAACTTGAGAGGCTTGGGAGGGTAGGGGTGCATCCACTTTGGGTTCTTGTTGGGTGTCAGGGACAACTTGGTCTTGGTTCTTTTGGTTGTTATCGTAAATTCTCGGGTCTATAGTTATTGTTTTTGTACAGTTGTAGGTTTTGTAAATGCCTATTAAATTATCGCACAGTTCGAACATGTTCGATCTCAGCGAAATTATTATAAATTGGGCGTTTTTCGTACGTTCCTAAAATTGGGGACATATTATAGTTAAATTTTTATATTTCTTAGTTAAAACATAATTTTTAACAAATTATTGAACCTTTAACGTTTTAAAAGTTTCAAATTCTGTTACAATTAATGCCTTAACAAAATATGTCATGAAACTTGAGTTATTTATTAAATTTTTAATACTATTTACCTTGATGTAATGTCCTACAATAGAAACGTTTTTAAAGTCTAAAGCAGCGTCAATTTCATCCATAACGTAAAGTGGAGAGGGTTTATAATAATGCAACGCAAAAACTAAAGCAAGTGATGATAAAGTTTTCTCTCCTCCTGACAAATTGGAGATTTTCTTCCAAGATTTTTTAGGAGGCCTGACACTAAAATATAATAATAGTAAAATATATCATTTTTAAATAAACAAATATTTCTTACTTAAATTGTATTCCTTCTGTAAAAGGATCAAATGTGTCCACCATTTCAAAATCAGCATCTCCTCCCAATGTTATCATTTGATACATTTCTTTTAACTTTAATTTTATAATGTTGTACCCAACCAAAAATTCGTCTTTCCTTTGTACTCTTATATCATCATAAAGTTTTCTCATTTGATTTTTCTTTTCCGTTACTTGTTCCAAATCTTTTGAACGTTCGACGAAAACTGATTGTTTTTTACGATATTCCTTTAATAAAAAATATGTTTGTTTATGCTAACCTACACCGGCACACTTTTTGACCAATCAGATTTAACTATTGCTGCACTAGTAGAAAAACATTTGATTAAAAATAACCGTTTTTTTATGGGCCCTAGCTGTTTTTTTTGTGAAGCAAATACTAAATTTGTGTAATATGTATTATAAACAAATAATCGTTTATACGAGTATACAGTTTAGTTTAATATTGGTCAAATTTCAGTTACTTACTTGTATGGCATTTAAGTTGGGTTTTGCAGTTTTTAAGAAATGATCAGCTGCATCCAATTCTTTTTGTACATCTTCAACGCTTCTTTCTTCCAATTCTTCTGACGTAAATTTTTTTAAACTTTCCATAGTTTCATTTGGGATATCTTGAAGTTTTAGATGAGTTAGTTTAACTTCCCACTGGTGTATGGTAGCTTTGTAATCATTCAATTTTGTATTGGCAGCTTTAACCTTTTGATCAATATCAACTTTATCTGATTTAATTGCATTTTCTTTTTTAGTTAATTCAGCTACTGTATTCTTTACATCTAAAACAAATATTAAACATATAACATAATATGTTAAAAAACCATTAAGTGGTAATTTTTTGCCCCCCCCCCGGATTATGTTCTGCCGGCGCCCATGTATTATGGTGTTTTCTGTAACTAATGAAAAAAGTTTTTTTCTTACTACCTCGACTCAAAATACGTTGTTTCGTCCCCGATTTCACGGCAGAAAGTTTACGTTTCTTGCATTGGTCAAGCTATACGCGCACACTCTAATAGCGGGAGTAAAAATTTTTTAGTCGTGTGCTTAACATTCAAATTTCGTACTGCCAACATGAGAAACACAAAAATATGACAGTTTTAAACCATAATTTTGCAATTATAACAACAAATAAACAATTTATGTTTTTACTTTTTTAATTTTTATGTTGTTTTAAGTGTTTATAAACATTTTAAGTGTTTATAAACATAACAATTAAAATCTGACGTTTAATTTAATTCTGACGTTTACATTCAAAATCAATCAAACTGTAGCGTTGTCATGGTAATTCAGCGGTGCCAATACAGTAAAAATAAAAGGTTGTATTTTAATTAACAAATTACTACTTTATAACAAATAAAAGTACCATTACCAACGTCAGAATTAAATTAAACGTCAGATTTTAATTTTGACACAAGTTTTTTTTATATACATTTAATTTTTTCCCGTATTTTCTGCGGGGTAGCAAGAAAAATAGTATACACTACACGGGCAGAAAGTGTGAGAGCCCTGAACTGCGCGCCATGATGCCCTCGGCTTCGCCTCGGGCATCATGGCGCGCAGTGCAGGAATCTCACACTTTCTGCCCTTGTAGTGTAATATACTATTTCTTACTACCTCGACTCAAAATACGTTGTTTCGTCCCCGATTTCACGGCAGAAAGTTTACGTTTCTTGCATTGGTCAAGCTATACGCGCACACTCTAATAGCGGGAGTAAAAATTTTTTAGTCGTGTGCTTAACATTCAAATTTCGTACTGCCAACATGAGAAACACAAAAATATGACAGTTTTAAACCATAATTTTGCAATTATAACAACAAATAAACAATTTATGTTTTTACTTTTTTACTTTTTATGTTGTTTTAAGTGTTTAATGGTACTTTTATTTGTTATAAAGTAGTAATTTGTTAATTAAAATTACAACCTGAATTGGCACCGCTGAATTACCATGACAACGCTACAGTTTGATTGATTTTGAATGTAAACGTCAGAATCACGGTCTTATATACAGGTCTTGCAACTTCGCCCAATTTCAATAGGAAAAGTGACCTCTCTAATGAGACACCCACCAGATGGCGCATCGAGTTGAGGGTGAACCATAGATGTTTAAAGGTCGTTTTTACCTTCTTTATCTTTGGGTTTTACAATCGTTAGATAAGCTCTCTGGTGGATAATTTTCTTAGATAGAAGGTTTCTATGAAAGTTATCCGCCAAATAAGCTAACTTAATCTAACGATTGTAAAACCGGCTCTAAGTCCTTAAAGTCTATGGGATAAAGGTCAAATGAACTACCTACTTATGTTCTGTCACAGAACTTCTGTGAAGAAACATAACCTACATTTTTATAAACAAGCTTGTGTATTTTGTTACAGGGAATTTTTACTTATTGTTATTGTGATATTCGTTATTGTTATATTATATTGTTCTATTTTTTCTTGTTATATTTGTTCTTGTTATATTTGTTCTTGTTATACATTTGTATTTGTACTTTTTAATAGACATGAAGTCCTGTGTTGTGCCAAAATGTAACCAGCAAAGCTATCGTTCCGGCATTAAAATTAAGCGGTCCATGTTTAAAGTGCTAACAAATAAGGAGCGGTTAAAAACCTGGCAATGTGCAATAAAAAACATATTATTGACACCTTCACATTTTGTATGATTATTACATAATTAAGCACATCGTGTTGGTGAAATATATATTATTTTAAATAAACAATCAACCCATCCCCGCCAAGACAATAAAAAAATCGGTTATTAATAAATTAGCCAGAATATTGGTTGGTTAGTTTGTTGTGTTACTAGAAATTTTGGTTTTCATATTAGCCAAATTGAATTGGATAGTTTACAAATTATCCAGCTATTCCTAAATAATTTCAAGTAAATTAGCCAAGACCCTTGGTTGGTTTACAAACTAGCCGCTAATTTAGTTAAAAATACGTTTTCAATTAAAATAGCTGACAGTTTGGCTAGTTTATAAACTACCCAGCTACTTAATAAACTATCCATGTTTACACATTAGCCGTAACATATACAGGGTGTCCGGGAAAAGGAAGTCAATCCGTTAACCATATATTCCTTGAGTTAAAACAATAACTTTCATAATACCATTTTTCAATTTAGAGCTTTATGTTCGATATACAGGGCGACAAAGTTTGAAATGATTTTTTTTAATAATTCGAGTAATTGATAAGATATTAAGTTCAAATTCGGTACACTACTTCAACATAAATAGTTACATTTTTTGAGACCAACAAAACAAAAAACAATTGTCAAATAATCAAAATTGGGGGGGTCCAGTACTCACTGACTCCCCCTATTTTTTAGTACGTGCGCCAATGACTTCCAAACGGTATTTTTTCAGGTAATCATTTATTGTTAAAAAAAAATTGTCTCCTATAAAATTTTGATAAAATGATTTGTTTTAGAGATAATTTGTAAAGTATGGGTCAGTCCATATCAAATCAACCAAATGTTCTTCCCCCACCATCTCCGATTTTGATAATTTTTGGTAAATTTGTTTACCTCACTAAAAAACTCAAAAACCCCATATATGAATTTTTTTCGATAGGTGGTTTTTGTTTTATTGATTTTTGAAAATGAAAAAATTCCGATAAATTTGGGTCTTGCAAGTACTTACAAAAATAGCGATATCTCGTAAACTATTAAAAGTAGAAAGGTGAGTATGGCTTATTTTAAAGGCCTATTAGAGACATTTTTTATGATATATCACATGACCTAAATTTTTCCTAAAAAAAAAATAAATTTCGAAAATTTGATATGGGCTGACCCATACTTTACAAATTATCTCTAAAACAAATCATTTTATCAAAATTTTATAAGAGACAAAAAATTTTCAACAATAAATGATTACCTGAAAAAATACCGTTTGAAAGTCATTGGCGCACGTACTAAAAAATAGGGGGAGTCAGTGAGTACTGGACCCCCTATTTTGATTATTTGACAATTGTTTTTTGTTTTGTTGGTCTCAAAAAATTTAACTATTTATGTTGAAGTAGTGTACCGAATTTAAACTTAATATCTTATCACTTACTCGAATTATTAAAAAAAATCAGTTTTAAATTTCAAACTTTGTCGCCCTGTATATCGAACATGAAGCTCTAAATTGAAAAATGGTATTATGAAAGTCTTATTGTTTTAACTCAAGGAATATATGGTTAACGGATTGACCTCCTTTTCCCGGACACCCTGTATATGATATACGTATGTATTTTATACATTAACATGTTTGGTCTGGGCCTTACGGAAAAACACTGTTAACACTGCACAACATTATGCAACACTACTTTTGAATAATGTTTTCGTTAAAAGTGTTACATAGTGTGACCAGTGTTGTTTAGTGTGACTATTGTTGTATAGTGTGATTAGTGTTGCAGTGTTAATAGACCTAGCCCATAAATCGGATTTTTTGGATAGCGCGTGCGTGAAAAAACGCGGCAGTCTTTTTTATTAGAATTCTAATGAAGAAAGAGACTGTCGCCCTTTTTAACGCACCCCCTATCCAAAAAATCCAATTCATGGGATAGGTCTAAAGCTATTTATCACTGCGGAATGAAATATTTCAGTCGACCGACCGATCAAACGACGCTAGGCGGAGTTTGGTCAGCAGTCCAGTGCGGAAAAGACACTTTCCGCATACCCAATTGCTTACAATATTTTTCTAAGAGCATGCGGAAATCAATATAATATAATTTTTCAATTATTTTTCTTATTTCATTTTTTAAATTAATTTAACTCATGAATTTTTTTATTGTAATTACAACTTAAGTTCTCACAAATTTTAAAGTTTTAACAAATTACTGTCAGTAATTTAAATAATTATAAAATAAATTATTAAGATAATTAATTAAAAAATTATATAGGAAAACTAATTTGAAAATTATAATTTAATTTAAGTTTACATTGAAAATTAATTACGAAAAGTTCGCACAATTATGTTTTATCTGGTAAATTTAAGTTCCAATTGTAAATTAAAATTTACAATAAATTTTTATCTAATTATTAAATTAATTTTTTTTAATATTAATTAAAAAAAAAGTTTAAACAGTAGAATTCTGCATTTTTTGGTGCTTTTTTAGCATTTTTTTTAATTGATAAGGTTCAAAAATATTTTTTAATTTAGTTATTTAATTAAAATTAATTGGAAATTCTAATTTTCAGTTGAAACTTAAATTTATCAGATAAACACTTATATTTATATGAACACTACACAAAACTTCTTATTACAGCAACATTAATCACTTTAACACTATGGGCAAGTCGTTAACACTGTTGGAACACCATGAACACTATGCAACACTCTTTATCACTGTGCAACATTACAACAACAATAGTGCAACACTATGGAACAACTCGTTAACACTGTTGGCACATTATTAAAATCGTCAGTAGTGTTGTACAGTGTTTAATAGTGTTTAATACTGTTGAACAGTGTTTAATACTGTTGAACAGTGTTTTTCCGTGACGGCCGAGGACTTTGTGCATAAAGTATAGACTTTGTTGTCCTATTTTGTTAACGTAAATTATCCGAAACAAACTCACAAATATTAAATTTTTGAAAATGTAAACAAAACATAGAAAAAGAATTTAAAAAGTTAGGTTATGGTTATGCAGTAGTTCCACATTTAACTAAGTAGTAGTTTAATTGACTTTACCCCTTCGATCTTAGCGCCACCTAGCGGCTTGGCACGTTAAGGAAGCCACCTCGAAGCTTAAAGTTGCAAGACCTGTATATAAGACCGTGGTCAGAATTAAATTAAACGTCAGATTTTAATTTTGACACAAGTTTTTTTATATACATTTAATTTTTTCCCGTATTTTCTGCGGGGTAGCAAGAAAAATAGTATACACTACACGGGCAGAAAGTGTGAGAGCCCTGAACTGCGCGCCATGATGCCCGAGGCGAAGCCTCGGGCATCATGGCGCGCAGTGCAGGGATCTCACACTTTCTGCCCTTGTAGTGTAATATACTATTTTGCATTGGGCCTGCATATCCATTTAAAGATTTTACTGCCATTGCAAGTACATGTATATTATACAAGACGGATCGATGCTTTGTCGAGAGATAATTCGACCTGGATACTATAGTATAGTATACTATATATGAGTACATTAGATGCAAAACTCGGTTTTTGCAAATTTTTTAATAATATATATTTTATCCTATTTATGTACATTACTGAGATTCACACATAATTAGAGATGTAAAATAATGGTTTTTTTTCAAGTGTGAAAAAAAAACTAGAAAAAAACGGGTTTTTTAAAATTTTTTTTTCAAATCCGCTGCAATAAAGCATATTCTGTCAATAAATAACATCAATCTTAAAAAATTGAGTAATTTGTATGTATAATAAAGTGAAATGTAGAATATAATATATATATTACACCGTACAACACAAAATTGCCCGCATCGATGAAACTTGAAAAATCGGATAGAAGACGATAAAAAAAAAGACCCGTGTATCGGCGATTTTTTTGTACACGTCAAAAAAATTTTTTTTTTTCACTTTAAAGTTTTTAATTACGAGCATTTAATATGTTTTGTTTTTAAACAAAATATACCAATTTTGCTGTAAACCATATTATTGAAAAGGTATTAAAAATTAGGAAAAATGTTATATAATGTACAGGGAATATGTAAAATTGGTAATTCAAAAGATTAAAGGAAAAATTAAAAAATAAATCTTAAAAATTCGTATGATAACTATTATTTTGAGCATTTATGTATTCTTGGTTAAAAACAACGTTTAAACGTAAAAACAATTTTGTTTTTTTGTATATACACTGTGGGTTTGTTAATCTAAAATTTAGATTCTAAATGATACGCATATAAAAGTACGATTTTTATTAAACTGCACCTTTTATAGTTTTGTTCGTTGAGAATTAAAATGGAGTGTCCTAATCGCAATAAATTTTGTTATGTTTGTGGTTTATATGTAACTGTGAAACATGTTCGTAATATAACCAAAACCTTAGTTCTTTCGTTTCAGCGACAGTTTAAAACCATTTACGTTCCGTACTTATGGTACGCTCTCGAAGTGGTATGCACGTACTGCTATAGGTCATTATGTAAAAATAATGACAAACAACCCGGTAGTAAATACCAAATACCTACTATTTGGTTACCCCGTACAGAGCATTCTCCGGAATTGTGTTACTTTTGTCTGAACGAAACAAGAAGCTTTGGTTATAAATATGAACACCGCGAAAAAATCGCCTACGTTGAAGTTGAATCTGTAATCCCATTGAAGTTGAATCTGTAAACCCAGTTGAAAAAGAAGCTTGGGTTAATGTCTTTGAAAACTTTCTTGGTAACAATCGAGCTGAAAATTATATAGAAATTGTGCAAAAAATAATCTCTGCTTATGGCAATATGGGAGTATTAATGTCATTAAAAATTCATTTTTTGCATAATCTAGATTTTTTCAAAAATAATATGGGTGATTACAGTGATGAACATGGAGAAAGATTCCACCAAGACATAGCTTTAATCGAAACTATAGATTTAAAGGTAAAAATTTGGTGCACATGCTCGGTGAATACTGTTGGTCACTTTGTCGTGAAACGGCAACAAATTTACTAAAAAAAAAAATAAAAGGCCAAAATTTGAAAAAAAATTGAGTTGTATCAAATATTTTTATTAAACTAAATAATATCAGACATTTTGTTTAATTGTATTCAGCGTTAAAACAATTTATAAGGTAGTATTGTTTTTTTTTTACTTTTGAGTATTAAAATTTTATGGACGTAATAATACAGTAGTTACAGCCTTATGATTATGTAAGAGTTCTTTAAAATGCCCTTTAAGAACATTTGTAAGCTTGAATAAAAAAAAATAACATTAATATTTAGTATGGAAACTTTCTACGAATTATCTTTAAATTTTGTGTTTCAAAACCAAATAAAAAAAAAATTTGACGTGTACAAAAAAATCGCCGATACACGAGTCTTTTTTTTTATCGTCTTCTATCCGATTTTTCAAGTTTCATCGATGCGGGCAATTTTGTGTTGTACGGTGTTATATATTACATTTTTCATTAATGAAAATTTTGACTGAGACTAAAAAATCTCATTTCTTATAATTTGGTAGTTTCCACATAAGAAACCAATAGCAATGTAAAACTTCTACACTAATATAAAAAATTAAAGGATAAAAAAAATTCCAAATTTTTTGAGATTTTTCGGATAGCTGTAAAATGGTCATATTGGAGACGTAAAAAAAGCAATTTGAAGCTTTAAGTTTCTAGTTTTGTGATTTTTAGATGAAAAACATGCAACGCTCAATCCTAAAGAATACCGTAATAAAAAAATTCGAAATTTTTTTTGGTTTTCTTTTTTGGTCCACGCAATGTTCTGACTTAACCCCCAATGAATAAATGTTCTACAAGAATTTGCTATTGTTTTTTTTGAAAAATTTCCATCCTCTACATGAATTCGAAAAATCATGCAAAAAAGTGCTTTTGGTAGCTTTTTGAAAAATCAAGCGCTGAATCAAAAATATTATAAGTAGTTACTTTTTTTCAATTCAGTGGTGGTGGCGCGTGAAAAGCGCGAGACTGTATTTACATTTACTAAATGACATTTAGTGTCTAATTTTAGTCCACGAACTGGATTGGAAACATAAAAAATTAGGCAAATGGAACTAATCTTGAAAAAAACCTAAAATATGAAAAAAACCATTTGAAAAAAAAAATAATGAAAAAAACCCTGAAAAAAAAAACAAAAAAAAACGGACCGTTTTTTTTCAAGCCGCATCTCTACACATAATCCATACTAGATATACCACATAAATTTAATAATTAAATTGAATTACAAACATTGAATAACTAATTTGGCCGGATCCGAACGGATTGAAATTGGTGCCGGATTGCAATTGTTACATGACATTTAACATTTCTGCAATCACCCATTCGTTTATTTTCTGCAGAATATATATATTTATATTTTATTTTTATTCACCCTAAATAACAGATATTTTGTTAGATGAAATGATTGAAATTTATCAAGATTTAGTATTAATTAATTCAATTTTGTAAAAATTGACAAATTATAATTTATTTATATTTTAAAATAAAACAAAACATTGGTTTAGCATTTTTTCTACTTACCACTGTATGCTTCTTCTGCATCTTCAAGTTTTTGAGTGATTTCCTCGACGCATTGAAGCAACTTTGCGGCATCACTTTCAATTTCTAAACGTTCATCTCGCATTGCTCTTAACTTATTTTCCATGTCTGTAATATCTTGTTCCATAGTGGCAATTTTTTCTTTGGATTTTTCCGCATTTCTTTCTGCAGTTTTGGATGCAACTCTTAGCCTGGTTATTTCGGCCTTGCATTTATCAATACCTGTTTTTGCCTCCTTAATGTTTTTTTCAATGGCGCTCATTTTTCCTGTCGTCTTGGCTTTAATTTCCTTTGTAAGCTTGTCAACCTCCACCTGAAGCTCATTGGCAGCTTCACTTGCCTGATCAAAGGCGGCTTTTTTGTTTTCCACCACTAATGTCAGTTTTTTAACTTGAACAGGATCTGCTTTCGTTTGTTTTGCTTTAACTTCCTGTTCTTTAAGCTGTTTTGCAATGGAGGGTTGCTGTTGTTCCAAAGCCTAAATATGGAGTAGATAAAAGTTTGTTGGAATACACATTTTCTGCACTTACTTTAAGTTCCATCGAGAACTTCTCATAGTCAATCTTCATTTTTCTTAGCTCTGGTTCCAAAACGTTGACCTGCGATTCCAGTTGCGATTGTCGTTCTCTTAATTGCCGGACTTTTTGTTCCATTTCGGAAAGTTCGGCTTCTAAATTTTCCAATTCCTTTGGATCTACGTTGGTTACGGCTACAGATTGACCCATTCTACCTCTGCTAACTTGCTTGCCTCCACCGCTCATTGTACCTAAAGAAATATGTTGAATGTTTCATAAGAGTTGTAATTATTCGCACTCTAAAATGCATTCTTGGCACTTTGAATTAAATACCTCTGCACTTTAAAATGACAAAAATGCATAATAAAATGCCATTAACTCCCAACAATGCAAATGCGATGAGCTGTGAAAATGCTTTTAAAATATATTTTTAACAACCCAACCTTTACCTATGCATTTTCTAATAAAAATATATCAAATTTAAAGTGTCCTATCATTTTATGGAGCACTTCTCTCATTTTAAAGTGCACTTTAATGTAAATGTTGCAATTTAAAGTGTGTTAATCCAAATCATATTTGTATGTATGTTGTATTTTATACAACATTTAATAAACACTCTGGGTATCGGAAATGTGGCCACTCAGGCTACGATATATGGGCATTATTGCCTAAATTTAAATTAATTAAAAGGTATTTACCAGTGGTTTCGATAAGGTCACCTCCTAAAGTAACAACTCTAAACCTTTGAGCTCCATACGCTATTCTAGAAGCTTGATCAAGATCATTCGCAACCAAAGTATCTCTTAAAGCATAGTAAAATGCAGTTCGTACACGATCATCTTGTATCTTAATCAAATCAAATAGTCTTGGAACATTTTCAGGGCTAAAAAATTATTTTTATAAAAATAAATAAAGAAATTATACTTGGTTCATTTACGTTCGGATTTGTGAGTTAGCATGTTGAGCCAAGTGTTCCTGTTTTTCTAATGCAATAAAAGTAGCCCTGCCAATATCATGCCTTTTTAGGAATTCAATGCACCATTGCGCTGTAGATACCGTATCTACTACAATGTTGTCAAGAGGACCGCAAGCGGTAGAAATTGCAACGTCAAATTTTTGGTCTATTGCACCCAAGTCACCCTAAAAATAAAAAGAAACGCTATTAATCACTATAGTCAAAGAGGCGCACTATGGAAAATCGAGGTGTGTCTTGTATCAAAAATACATAACTTTTTTATTTCTAAAAATAAGCCACTAAAATTTTGAACATATACAGGGTGTATCACAGTCGATGGTAGGTTAGACGTTTATGGAGAACGGCAAAAGATTTCGAATTGAAATTTTTATAGCAATTATAATATCATTTAAACTATTTTTCTAAATTATTTTGAACAAAATTCCTCTTCCGGTTTTAACGGAAGTGATATCAACTTTGTTATTTTAAATGGATCATCATATTTTTTTTACATTTTTACATAAATTCCTACTATCATTCCTTATAAAATGGCTATACCATGTCCTATACCTAAACTTAATAGTTTTTGAGTTATTAATTTTTTTTGTAAAATTCGGTCAGTTTCACCCTCAACAAAAAGAGCTTATAACTTTTTTATTATTAGGTTTGCTGATATCCGGTTGGATTTATTGGAATCCTAAATCATTCTTTTAAAGATTCCATGTAATTTATTTTAATATTTATAAAAAGATACTTGATAAAAAACAATGTGAATGTAACTTAAAACAGCAATAACTTTTTTATTTTCAATGGAACGCCCTGTATATTTTTAAATAATTAAATATGAAATTAATAATAACAAAGATATTTTACAATTCCTATTATTTATTATGTATTTCAAATTTTTAAATATTAATATTAATTTAAATTAATAAACAATACTAGTGTAATCTACGAATGAGTTTTAAAAATCATATGACAAGAAAATAATATTAATAATAAGAATATTTTTTTTCGGTGTTTGTAAATAAAAGCACTCTCTAAAAATTAATTAGTCAAAAATGACTAATTTAATAGTTAGTGGCTGCTTTTTCACTTGTATCATGGAATACCATGGTATACCAAAATTTAACAGTCAATTCTTATGTAAAATTGTCCCCTGAATCCGAAAATATCAAAAGTTAAGAAAGTAAAACAGATTTTAAGATATAGTCAATTTTCCATTTAATATGCAATTGACTATATCTCAAAAACTGCTTCACTTTAATAATTTTTGGTATACCATGATATTTCATGGTTAACCATGGTACAAGTTTAAAAGCAGCTTCTAATAATTATTAATTTAGTCATTTTTGACTAATTTATTTTTAGAGAGCACTGAAACAAAAAGTAAATAAGTCGTTTTGTAGGTATGTGTATAAACGGTCTGATTGAACGCCCGGTACCTTCATTAAAATGTATATTATTATTTACTAATAAGGTTAGAAATACATTAATTAAATAAAAATAATGTTTTAAATTAACAAAAATTGTTAATAAAATAGTTAAAAATCACTATTCAAATGAAGTTTTGATGAACTTGTTTATTCTTCATTGACAATATAACAAACTTACCTATTGCTAGAAAATGCAGAAACTTTTTGTATGTTGTACCTTTAATTTGGTTACCTGTCCATTAAGCATAAATATTTTCAACTTCTTTTGAGTAATAATAAATATCGGGAAGGTTTTGTTATTCATACCAAATTAATACACATAAGCAACATTTTATCAGTTTTTCTTCATATTATTAGGTTAATTGTAAAATATCTTTCTTAATATTAACTTTAGGTATAGGGAATGGTTATATCAATGAAAAGGTATTATAATTTCATATTTAATTATTTTATTATTAAAATATATAGGGCGTTCCATTGAGAATAAAAAAGTTATTGCTTTTTTAAGTTACCTACATTCACATTATTTTTTTACAAGTATCTTTTTAGAAATATTATAATAATTTACATGGAACCTTTAAAACAGTGCTTTAGGATTTAAATAAATCCAACCGAATATCAACAAACCTTATATTAAAAAAGTTATACGCTTTTTTTGTTCAGGGTGAAACTGACCAAATTTTACAAAAAAGATTAATAACTCAAAAACTATTAAGTTGTAGCGAGTACGGCTCTGGATCTCGGAATGATGACTCATCGCCGATGAGTCATCGCCGGTGAGTCATCGCCGGTGACTCAGCGCTCGAATAATCGAGAGTGTGGAGCTCGCTGGAATGTTCCAGAAGACATAGGCGCTGAATATATAAAGAACGACGCATCACAGAGCAGTTCAGTTGAGCTTTGGTACGCGCGAAGAAATAAATAAATATAAGTGCAAATAAATAAACTAGTAGTGATATAAATAATTAGTAGTTAAGTGTTTAGTTAGTTTTATAGTGTTTTAAGTGTAGTTAAGTTATTAAATAAATAGTTTAGTTCGTTAATTAACCAGTGCGTGTTTTTATTCACACTACGAACAGTTATAAAAACGTTACAAAGTTTAGGTATAGGACATGGTATAGCCATTTTATAAGGAATGATAGTAGGAATTTAAAAATGTAAAAAAAATTATGATGATCCATTTAAAATAACAAAGTTGATATCACTTCCGTTAAAACCGGAAGAGGAATTTTGTTCAAAATAATTTAGAAAAATAGTTTAAATGATATTATAATTGCTATAAAAATTTCAATTCGATATATTTTGCCGTTCTCCATAAACGTCTAACCTACCATCGACCGTGATACACCCTGTATAGAGTAGATTATGCAAGGCTTTTAATGCATGGTTTTTTATTTGAATTTATTTTGATACATTAAAAAATAATTAAAAATCAATTTTGTATTTTTTTAATTTTTAAACCCCATTTTTTAATCCAAAAATAATAATATTTTAAATTTGACTTAATGACGTGAAAGAGCAATAAATTTGCTACAAAAAACATTTTCAATTTTTTTATTTTTTTATATACTTTATGTATATTTAACATACGTTATGCGCGCTTATTAACTAAAGTTCATAGCGGGGCCCTTGGATTTCCAAAAAATTTGGTGTATGCTTAGGCTCTTTACAGGTACAACATATATAAATTTAAACCAAATTGGACTTTGAACTTTTTTTTTGTTCCCGCTAAAAGTTATCCGGGACTTTTGACGGTTACCGACGTTTACCTATGTTTTAAATTTAATGTTGATTTGTTGCTTAGCTATTCATCAGAAACATTTATAAAAATTAGCTGCTACTTTTTGCTAATTCCAAAGCTATTTGAAAATGGAATGAAAAATAAGGTTTAAAAATTACAATATTACAAAATGGATTTTTATTATTTTAATGTAATGTTCCAAAATAAGTCCAAATAAAAAACAATGCATTAAAGGCCTTGCAATCTAATCTATATATGTACAAAATTTTAGAAGTCTATCTTTAAAAATAAATATGTTATGTATTTTTGATACAAGATACACTCCGATTTTCCATAGTGGGGCGTCGCCAAATTTTAAAGGTTTTTTAAAAGGGTTCCGGATAAAATAACACGCCGTAATATCATATATTTTGTTAGGGAATAAATCAAGGAAGTCGTAGGCCACGCTCTTTGGTCCTGTGGAAAAGTGTCCTAAAGGGGTTTGAAAAAGTAGAGCATTTAAAAATTAAAATTTGATCCACCCTAACCCAAACACTAACACAACCACCGTACTGTGCCTCCGCTCGAAATTTAAAAGGCGCGTGCAGTTATAAACGAGCGTTTCATTTTATAAAATTACAAAATTTAAATTTGTAAATCTGTAAATCGCAAAATTCTGCTGTTTGATCGTATTTAACAGTCGCATCGGCAAAGGGGTGGAGTTTACACTTTAAACTATTGCTACAGCAGCACGTGGAACTAAGTGGCGTTTAACGGGTTTCATAAAAAAAATAAACAAAACAGGTAGGTATATACCGGAAAAAATTTGGTAGCTGACTTCAAGATTCGACGGCTCATTCCAAGTTCTGACTTTAAAGAAGATTCAGCCGTATTCAGCCAGTCGTTGTTTACTAAGCTGTGAAGTTAGAAAGCAGATAATCGCAAGTTATTTACCCCACTGTGGGAAACCATTACTTGTCTTCAGTACCGAAGTATTGCCGTCCACGTCGGGTTCTTAATAGTTATTTACGATATAAGTGGGATAAGAGCTTTATTAACGTACGCATGCGAAATTTGCCCAACGAGTGCGTAGCACGAGTTGGGCAATCGCAAAAGTACGTTAATAAAGCGTTATCACACGTATATTGTACAAATTTTTATCTACGCCTCTAAATGAAAAAATAAACGGTAATTATTTTTGTCTAAGACTTAATTTAGGGTTATTTTGACATTTTGACATTTTGACTTTTTTATTTGATTGGTTAAAAACAGAGAAAAACGCGTGCGTTAATGATTTTCTTATCTCACTCAAAAGGAGTGGGATAAGAAGTTTATATCTCACTGGCGTAGATAAAAATTATTTTACCTCATTGTGCGAAGTTTGTTAATTTGTCAATGCATACTTTTGCCTGCCTCGCTGCGTTTTTTGTTGTTACCAATTCAATAGAATTTACATACTTTGTTTTGATTGCATCCCCCTCCAGCACCGACTTGTATTTTATGCCGCTTAGCCCCCCTAAAAGGTTGTTAAACAATGCAAGACCACTTATCAGTAAAGATTGCGAATTAAATCTTGCGGTTTTAAGCTTTTGTACTTATATGGGTATTTAGGTCCTTCAAAAGCTAGCGCGATGTGGCACAGCACTCTATCCTTTAATATTTTTAAATTTTAATACCCACTTTTGTTTTTGAACTGTAAGCCTTTAAGTCTTTAATTATTTTTTTAAATGATTTATGGCAGCGCTCTTGTAAACGTCTCCTTTCTTCTAAAGTTCGGTTCACACTGGCCAATTACAACGTAGTTTAAATAAGTAATATTACAAAATAGACTTCAATGATGCAACTGGCGAATTTTTGTCAAAAATTTAAAAAAAAAATTCACTTATTTTTTTGTAGCCTTGACAACACAAATCTGAATTCTTGTTGGTTAATATAAAAAATCTCATTTTTGACTGATTTTTTCATGGTTTAGACAACACGACACCATAAACACAGATGTCAAATCTGGAATTCTAGGATTTTAATCATGTCTAAGTCGACTTATATAATACAGTTTGGCTCTGGGGTACAGATATAGTTATCTAAATATTTGGTTTATTAAATAAATTTTTAAATATCGATTTTAAAATAAAAAATGATTTATAAAGTTAAATTATTTTATAAATCGATGTATTAAATAATCATAATTTGTAGTCTAATACGATAGTTATGTTAATATAGCACCGAATATTCACTTTTTGTATTGATATCTGTGTACGGATAATACAAAAGAAATTCAAAAGTAAATTTTTCTAAACATTTACCAATTTCTTCGCTATTTCGTTTTTTTCGCTGGCTCAATATTCCTGGAAATTTTAAAACTCTTCTGGAACTGCCGATATGAAAAGTCCGTATCCGAGAAAGTTAATTTTTTATAGCCAGACAAAAGTAGACCATAATGGTTAATTTTTAATTTTTAGCTTACCAATCGTCCAAACAGTCCTTTACACTTCCCCTCTCTTTTCTGTTGCATCAAAGAGTCCAAAACGCGCCCGCGCGATCTTGAAGCATTCATTGAACTCTTTTTCTCCTCCAGAAAGTGCCTCTTTGATCTGACTTCATTAATAATCATAGACTCTTGCAGCTTAACTTTGTTTAACTCATCATTTGTTTCCTTTAATGACTTTTCAGTCGCAGGTATTTTCGTTTTGAGTAATTTTACAGCTTCTGTTCTTTCTTCCACAGTTTCATTGTTGGTTACAAAAAGTTTTGTCAATTCTTCAAATTTTGTTCTTTCATTTACTTCATTGCTGACGTAAATTTTCAACTCTGACTCTGCCAAGGAAAACTAAAAAAAGAATTAATTATTAATATTTATCTATTATGCCCCCAAAATATATTACTTACTGCTGATCTTGTCTCATCCACCGCTTTTTTTAGTTCAACCAAATCAGTTTGGATTTCTTCTTTCTTTTCTTGCAAAACTTTGGTTTCAGTCTGTAAACTGGCCAACAATTTGGTTTTATCATCCTCATACCTTTCTTTCTTTTCTGTAAGTTCTGCTTCTTTAATTTCACATTCCTCAATATCTTTAATGTTTTTTTCTGGCTGTTTAAGAAGTTTTTGAAGATTTTTATGTTCCCCAGCTAATAACTCTTTTGTTTTTTTACGATTGTTGTTCATTTGAGTCATAGATTCTTGTAGTTGGATGTCTTTCTTGTTGGCTTTATCATAGGCTTCTTTAATACCCTCTTTTCTTTTTTGCATTGATTCATATTTGCTAAAAAAACAATTTTTTTAATTGTATGAATTTAATTTCAAATAAATTAATAAATTGGGACCCAAAAGGTAAGTAAATATTTATTATATTCATTATAGTCACGGCCAAATCTCCATGTTTTTTTTTTCATAATTTTGTAAAAAAATGTTTAAAAACCTTGATTCTTTTTTAAGCACTTCATCATTTTCTTGCTTCTTTTTTGTAATTTCCGTCAACTTATCTTCCAATTTTGTCTGTGCTTCCTTAATCTCATCATACTCTTCTTTAGAAGAGACCACTTTACTTTCTAAATCTTTTCTAAAAATAAAATATTCAATAAAAGTTTAAACATGTCTTAGTTTTAAAAACTTACATATTTTTTTGATAAATAAAATTTTTGCAGTTCGAAATTGTGTTTTCAGTTTTTAGAAAACCAACAGCTTCTTCCATAGGACCTCTCAATTCTTCAACCTCTTTTTCCACTATCCTTAATCTGTTTAATTTTTCCGTTCTTTGTTCATTTAATAATTCAACTCTTTCATGGAGCTGTACCAATGGTTTCTAGAAAAAAAAATAATATAAAATTTATATTATAAATACACATTCATATAAACATAATGTTTATATAGTATATAATATTATTATATATACCGTACCTTCATTTGCAAGTTATACATAGGGAAAATACATTGTCGGTGGAACAGACAAGTCGAAGTCGCCGGTCAGCGCGAAACGAAAATGTTCCCAGAAATTATTTTGACGAGTGGATGAGTAGACTAACATGCGACGTAACAGGTGACTTTGTTTACTGGCGATTAAAATTTTATTACGTCCAAATAATTTCTGAGAACTTTTTCGCTTTGCGCTGACTTCAACTTGTCTGGTTCACCTACAATGTATTTTCCCTATGTATAGCTTGCAAATGAAGGTACGGTATATAGGATATATTATGGGATTTTATTTTTTTTATATATCTTAAAGTACCTTTTAAAACTTTGGTGTGTATTATTAGGATATAAAACTATATATTTTAGTAAGAAGAGTTCTTCAATTTTATTAGGAAGTTTTTTAATTAATCCACTAGTGGCGGAACCACTTAAAATTAAAATTAAGAGCTAGGGTTTTAACCTAATTGAAATTTAATCCAACGAATTTTCATGTCGGAATAATGGAAAAATATCAGTGGCTATTGTACAAAATATCAAGTTTCTATCGTGTATATTTTACATACTAAAGGACTTAGAAAATGAACTTTTAATGTTCTACAAAATTGTTTCTTACAAATTTGAAATTTGTGAAATAATAGTTAAAAAATGTTATAGTAGGTAAAGTATTGATTATAGGTCAAAAAGTTATAAAGCTATTTTATTGTACACACACAAAAGGTGGGAACCTTGACATTTAAATACACATAATTGATTCAGTTTAACGCTAATTTCGTCTTATTTTCTGAAATTATTACAATATACAGTGTGACCCATTTGTTGGGACTCACCCCTGTAAAATCTTTATTTATTGTGCGATTTTAACCGGATTAGTGTAGATCTTGATAAACTATTTTTGGAGGAAAAAAACATATTTTTACAAAATACATGGCCTACTAAAGTTTTCGAGAGTAAATTTTGAAGAATCCATATTAGCGATTTAAAAAAAATCTATGCACGGCACTGGATTAACCACCCCTCAAAACAACGCTATACTAAATTTTTAAGTGGAAACGATTTTGTAGCCAAATTAAAAATGCACAATAATTACTATTTATTCTGTCAAGTTATCCATGAAAAAACATTAAAATTAAACTAATACAAAAAAAAACAGTATAAATATTCTTATGCTTAGTTTTGAAAAAACAACAATGAAACAAAAAATAGTGAATTTCAAAAATTCTCTACAATTAGATTTTCGTCAACTCTACTAATCCACCATTTATTTCAACACACTTAATAATTCCTTTACGTACGTTAGTAGTTACCTTTCGTATTTGTTCTGTAGTAATGGCTGCGCAGGCTTGTATTACCCTAGCCTGTAGTTCCTGTGCAGTTTGTGGCCTCTATTTGCTTCAGTAAACCCCAAAGAAAAAAACAAGTGGCTTAAAATCTGGAGATCTCGGCGGTCACTCAATCAAAGGACTGTCTTAAAGTTAGATTTTCCTTTTTATTATTACAGTAGAAAATCTAATAACTTTCCGACATCTTAACGTTTTAATTTTAACATTTAACTGTTTCATGTATAAAAACGCCATTTAAAAATGTTCATTTTTAAGAATTATTAGGTGTATTGAAATAAATGGTGGATTACTAGAGGTGACGAAAATTTAATTGTAGAGAATTTTTGGAATTCTCTATTTTGTGTTTCATTGTTGTTTTAAGTTTATATTGCGTTTTTATTTTTTAAAACTAAGCATACGAATATTTATACCCTGTTACTATTAGTTTAATTTTATTTCAATGTTTTTTCCTGGATAACTTGACAGAATAAATTTTTGTAAATGGTAATTATTGTGCATTTTTAATTTGACTACAAAATCGTTCCTACTTACAATTTTTCAATAAAATTTAGTATAGGGTCGTTTTGAGGGGTGGTGAATCCAGTGCCGTGCATAGATTTTTTTAAATCGCTAATATGAATTCATAAAAATTTACACTCAAAAACTGACATAGTAAGTGTTGTGTTTTTTAATTAGTTAATTATGTTTTTCATTGCTACAAAAATACAGTTTATCAAGATCTACATTTTAAAACAAATCCTGTTAAAATCGCACAATAAATAAAGATTTTACAGGGGTGAGTCACAAACAAATGGGTCACACTGTATGTATTTTTTGTCAATAATAATAATAAAAATAATAAAATTTCTTTATTTCAATTCATGTTTCTATACAATAAAGTACAAAGAACAAAAGATGAAATGACGTCACAAAAGAAAAAAAACAACATTTACATGTATATGTCTATCCTTAGATCAACAATAATCCTATTTAAAATGTATAACTTAAATACTCTTCTATGTTGTAAGGTTCTATGTTTACAATGGTTTTTTTTATATTGCGTTTAAACTGCTTAATGCCACCTAGTTCTTTGATTGAAGCAGGTAATTTATTAAACAGTTTCGTGCACATATAGTAGGGACTTTTTTCTGTTAAAGTGAGGCGATGTCTTGGATATAACACAATTTGATGTCTAGTATTGTAATTATGGTAGGTATCGAATTGAAAATGACTTTTATTTCTAAAGATATACATCAAACATTCGTAAATATACAATCCATATATGGTCATAATATTTAGTGTTCTAAAAACCCCTCTACAGCTTTCATCAAATTTCATTTTCCTAATCGTTCGAATTGTCCGCTTTTGTAGAACAAAAACTTGTTGAGTCTCTGAATTGCTTCCCCAAAAAATTATACCGTATCTTGCTATGGATTCAAAGTTCGCGTGGTAAATAATTTTTACTGTCTCAATATTCATATACCTAGCAACAGTGCGAATACCATAGCTAATTCCGCCTAGTTTTGAACAAACCTGCTTAATTTGGTGGCCCCAATTTAGAAACTCATCAAGATAAATACCCAATACTTTAAGTGTTCCTGTTACTTCCAATTCAGTGTCGGCAATTTTTATATTATTAGGAATGCTTATGCGATTTTGCTTTGTTCGAAATAGTATAATATTGGTTTTTGTTGTATTTAAAATTAATTTGTTTTTAGTAAACCAGTCTTGTATTTTATTAAATGCCTCATCGCCATTACGCACTAGTTCTTGCAGTGTGGAGCCCTTTACTAGTAAATTAGTGTCGTCAGCGTAGTTTGTTATCGTGAATTCTCTTTCTATTAGCCCTATATCGTTTATAAATAGGATAAATAAAATAAGGCCCAAAATACTACCCTGCGGAATGCCAATGTTACATGTTTGGATTTCAGACTTAAACATTTTGCTATCATTTTTAATTTGAACTTGTTGTTTCCTATTTGAAAGATATGATTTAACCCATATGTAAGCGTTACCTCGGACCCCGTATTTTTCTAATTTGTACATCAGGAGGTCATGATCTAGACAATCATATGCCTTAGATAGGTCTAGAAAGATTCCCAATGCATTTTTCTTTTTTTCAAGTAGCTCTATCACTAATTTCGTGTACTGGAAAATAGCTGTAGTGGTTGATCTGCCTTTTAAATAGCCATGTTGTCCTGTGGAAAACAAATTGCATGTTTCTATAAAGTTCACTAGTTGAGAACACATAACTGCCTCAAATAGTTTTGAGAAAGCAGGGAGTAAGCTTATTGGCCTATAATTGTTTAAGTCTGACTGTTCTCCTTTTTTGTAGATTGGCTTGATGACAGCTAGTTTTAGTCGTTCCGGGAAGATTCCAAATTTTAACGAGTTGTTGATAATATGACATAGAACACTATCTATCTCCGTGATGCTAACTTTGATTATACTTGTAGGTATTCCGTCTTCTCCACTACTATGTTTATTTTTTAATTTTTGGCATATTTTAAGAAGTTCTGTGCTTGTAATTGGTTTTAGTAACATTGACTTGTCGCTATCACTGATGTTGCATGTAAATGGTACTTTGGGTAACTTAGTTAATAAGTCTGGAATAATTGTAAGGAGATGTTTATTAAAATTATTTGCGACTAAGGTAGGATCACCCTCGATATCGCATTTATCTATATCTGGGGTCTTTCCCTGAATCTCATTAAATATTGACCACATACTTTTTGATTTATTATCTGATTTTTTTATTTGTGTATCATATTTTTTTGCACGTTCTTTAACTAGAAGTTGATTGTATTTTTTTGTAATTTCTATGTATTCATTTCGATACCTCTCATTGTGTTTTAATAGAACATGTAGTATGTCTAGGTTTTGTTTACATTTCAGAATTTCAGGACTATACTTTACTTTATTTTTATTATACTTATTTGTAATTTTAAGTGGAAAACAATGGTTAAAATTATTAGAAAATGTTTTGATAAAATTATTCCATTGACTATTTACATCATTTATGTTAACCTCATATACATAAAGGTGTTAATTTAGAAGGAACTTGACTCAATACAATTTTTGTAGAAAATGTAATGCTCTTTAAGAATCAACAGGCATTTATATAAAAAAGTGCCTACATAGAATGCAGAGAGAAAAAAATGAAAAAAAAGATTTGGTGTTATTTCCAAGGAAAATTTTAATACTCTGATGCACCTCTTAAAATTGAAATTAAGGGTTTGGATTTAGACAGAATTTTTATTTCGAGGGTTTCTGTGGAATTTTTATGTGAGATCAAAAACGATGTCGCCTTTTTGGCACACCCTAATATACATTATGTAGTTTTATATACACACCATAATATAATAAATAAGTAACTATCATCCACGCTTAGGGGTTGAAGTTAAGGGGTTGAAATTATAAAAATAAATTGTCACCCAAAACCAAAAGTCGACATGTGCGAGCGATTTTGGTTTTTTACGTAACACCTGAGATAAACAGGGTGGAAACTTTCCATTGGCTCACTCTGTATATAGTTTGGTGTTAGTTTTTATTATACACTGTGAATACAATGGAATAAATAACCCTGAAGATAAGGATAGCAAATCAAAAAAAAGGAAGTAAAGCGAAACGTCGCCTATAGTTGAAGCTTCTAAAAGTTATTTTGTCCACAGATCATAAAGGTTTTGTCATTAGACAAAGGGCCAGTATCTTTACGCTGCCTGACGCCCACATTTAGCTACATAAAATTAGTCCCGTCGGCAAATTTTTTAATGTGTTTTTTTTTATTTTATATAATAAATTAGTTATAAAAGTAAAATCAAACTCTTCAATACATTTTAAAGTCATAATATCAAAAATATGACCGAAATACACAAAACCCACTTTCAAACTATGTTGGAGAATTCTATTCCTAGAAACGTTGTAGCAACGTTCCAAAACCCACATTTAGTCCCGTCGACAATTTTTTTAATGTGGATTTTTTAAAATTTTTATCCTTTGTAATACATTAGTTATAAAAGTAAAATCAAACTCTGAAATACATTTTTGAAAGTCATAGTTTCAAAAATAAGGCCGAAATACACAAAACCTACTTTTAGCTACATAAAATCCACATTAAAAAAGTCCCGCCGACAATTTTTTTAATGTGGATTTTTTATTATTTTATCCTTTATAATACATTATTTATAAAAGTAAAATCAAACTCCTCAATACATTTTTAAAGTCATAATATAAAAATATGACCGAAATACACAAAACCCACTTTCAACCCGGACAACAATCGATTTCCTGGTGAAGTCATGATGATATCACAACGTGATTTCTTTTATCACGCTGTGATATCCTGAGTGCACACACATGCTTCATCACAGTGATATCATGTAGAACTCACGCTGTGATATTTGCAATTTGCGCATGCGTATGAGCCCTGCGAACTGCGAATTTAAAACCTACCCGATTTTTTAGGCCATCGGTCAATCGCAAACAGCGATGGCATAAAAAATCACGACGTGATTTTCATTTCTCTCGCAGTGACATCCGTATGATGTCCGTATGAATAAAATTTGTGAAAATCACGACGTGACGATCGTATGATTTTTATTTATCACGCGGTGACTTCCGTATGATATCAGTATGAATAAAATTTGTGAAAATTACGACATGATGTTCGTATGAATATCACGAATGTTGTCCAGGAAACTACGTTGTATTGCTAGAAACGTTGTAACAACGTTCCAAAACCCAAATTTAGCTACATAAAATTATTCAAGCCGACAATTTTTTTAATTTGGAATTTGTTTGTGCAACAATTATTTTTTACTAATTTCTTAAAAATGTCCGAACTTAAATATAAATTATATTAGGTAAAGTTATCATTAGTTAATTCTGCACCAACAAATATACCTACCGAATTGGATTCTTTGGCAAAACATGAAAATGCAACGATTTATTTCTTGAATTTTATTTACAATTAAAAACACAATAATTCATCATAATCACTTAGATAAAATACACACACTAACGTAACTATATAAGCATATAAGCGTTGAGTTTCTTAATCAATGATATAAGGAATATTTAATCGAAATCGAGTACTAAACCAAAGTTTTGGAGTTTTTACATCTAACGCAAAACACAAAAAACGTGCGCGATTTAGCTGTGCAATTGAACAAAATTTTGTTGAATAAGACTTCTGCCTTCCTCTCTTTTGTGAAAAAACTACTTATTTATTTAAATTAATGTGCAGTTCGTATGCTTTAAATGTATTGTTGACAATTCGATGGTATTTTTGGAAAAGGGCGAATATGCCATTTTCCTGTTTTGAGAAAAACAACAAAAAGTATTTCTGCATGACCTAGAAAAGAAAAATGAACAAACTGGAATTTAAAAACTTATTATATACATTCGTCCTTTTGCCAGAATGATCTCACAAAATGTACGTATTGTTTGGTGCATAAAGCTCAAAATTGTAAATTTGGCTTATTCGCTCTCTTAACTTCCCACAATGCTATCGATCTCCACCAGATGGCGCGCGCGTTGCGAATACCCGATGCTTTAGCGTATAAGGTTGTTTCCCCAATTTTTTTTGGAAGTGTTTTTTCATGGAAGTGCTTTTTCAATGGATTTTTTGGGTTATATGGAACTAAAATATAAACATGTTCCTGGAACGGTGTAACAAAGAAATTATTGCTACCCGCTTTGATGTTCCCAAAACCACTTTATACAACAAATATAGTGGGAAGTATTCTAATGTATTTGGGAGGCCAAGTGTAATGATTACAGCTGCGGATAATGGATAATCTTTTGTAAAACAAGATACAAAAGATTGCATTCATATCTAAACCACAAAGGAGTAATAATTAGTTGTTTTAAAGAAAACCTTCCTGACCGGTAAAAATGGTGTTAACTCAAAGGAATGCTGAAAATAGAAAAAGTTCCAAAGCAGAAGTTCATGATGATTTAATAAACCAATATTTTTTCAAAAATAAAGGAAATAATGGATGCTTTGCGAGGACCCAGGAAAACAAAAAGTTTTTGTGAAAAAAGAAAACAAACACTATGAATATTAGACAATTCTTTAACTTCCATAATGTTTGCTACCACTGGAGAAGAACTTTTACCATTGTATAATGCCTACCAGGCAAATCTTTTAGATTTTTTTCTAGCAACCCTCAAAGGTTTTTAATAATTTTTATATTAATAAATTAAAACCATGTACATCAATTTGGAGCACATTTAGGGTACAAGTTTTGCATTTAATAAATAAATTTTAAAACTTTCAAGTGTAGAAAGAAATATGAGTATGAGTATGAGTATAAAAACGTATGGCAGGCCCCATCGGCCACGCCTTACACTGATCTTCCAGGGTTATTTTACCCCCTTTCGGTTCTATACGTATCCCGCCACTGCACAGCTTTACCTGTGTTTGGTGGATCCGAATTTTCGCCCCGGCATCTTCCCTAGGAGATCGTGGATGACAGTGTCGATGGTTAAGGTAATTTCCGGAATTTTGTCGCCGGGCCGACCATACGCCCGATTTAGGCTAGTGGAGTGTAGGACTACGGGGGGCAAAAGTTGGTTTTTGGGGGCCTTGAACTGACCCAAAACTAAGTACAATCTGGACTCACCCTCAACCAGGGTACTAGTAATGACAGTATAAACAGCACAACGGTTTTTGTATTATTCATATTTTAAGTGAGGAAGGGAGGAAGGAAGGCAAACTATAAATCAGGCTTTAAGGGTTTTCGGTGATTTTTTGGTATTTAATAAAAATTATATTGAAACAAACTATAATGCATCGAATAGGATGTGTTTTGAAGTATTTGTAAAAAAAATTGTATACGAAAATATGGAAAGCTGTGGAAAATACGGCCCTTCTCCCGAAACGCCTTTTTTTCAAGCGTTTGCGGTGAGCATGAAATATCGAAAAGCGCATAACAGATCTTAATGAAAAAAACCATATTAGTACATAGTATACTATATATATCAACCCGTTCGTGGACAAATGGATTTGCAAAAAAAAATGTTTACGCAATGGCAGTGATTTTCGGCAACGGCACTTTTAAAAAAATACGATTCCGAGATAAACGCGTTTAAAGTTTTAAGTTCATTCAATTTGCCTTTAAATGTTCGTGAGGTAGCGCGCTATAAATTTCTATAACATAAGTTCTAGTGCTCCGATCTTGATGAAGTTTTAAGTACATGTTCTTAAAAGTATATTTTGTAAGAATATTCAATAAAAAATCGATTTTTTACCCAGCACAAATGTATGTAAGTAACATGATTAAAATAAACTTAAGGGGTTAATATAAAAGATCTAGCAATGATTAAAATAAACATAAGGGGTTACATTATGTGATTACATATTGTAACCCCTTAAGTTTATTTTAATCATTGCTAGCTCTTGTATATTAAAATGATTTATAAATGTTTGCACTCTATATTTAACAGAAAATATTACCTTCTTAAATCAATAGTAATACATAAAATAGTAGGAAGGTCAGGCACGCAATACCAAAGAAACAAATTAAACAATTAAATTTTTTTTAAATTTTGATGTACCAATTGAGGGGCTCCATGCAAGAACCGGGTTTCTCCATATTTTTGCTAAATTGAAGATATGAAGATACACACTTCAGTAGTCCGCATCGTTCGTTGCACAAACCGTGTAGATCCACATTAGCGTTAACTAAATATATCAGATACAGGAGATACCGCAGAAATTATACTGTGCAAAATAATTTTTAACAAGGTTTTTCTTTTCTCCTGAACATTTTCAGAATAAGGAGATACCTGGTTCTTGCACTGAGCCCCTCAATTATTAAAGTACTAATTTTTACCTTATATCTGGAAGTTCCTATAATATCTTCCAAATATTCCAGCATTCCAGACTCATGTTCATTTTCGGCCTTACACTTCATCATAGCAATTTGTTCCACTTCACCCTTAAGAAATATAATAATGAAATAAGTTTTAACTACAATTTAATGGTATTGTATTTTTAATTTTTTAATACCACTGTTAAGGATATCCAGATATTTTTTAAATTGAAAGGTTATTTAGTTTTAGGATATGTAGGATTAAGTTTAGATTATAGGAACTCTTGCATGTAATAACAATATTATTTTGTGTTTGTAGGAGAATAAATAATAATAAAAAAAAACAAACCTGTAGAATTAAAAACCTGTTATGGTCCAGATCTATGCCATGTTTTTTAAGTAAAACACCAACTTCTTTAAATTGTACTTTTTTCCTGTTTAATGTGTAAAAGGATGAATTGTCTTTATTTGCTGTACGAGACACAACAAACTCACTGCCAGGTACAATATCATAGTTATCCCCATCCTACAACACTTTTAATAAAAAGTATACTTTCGATATACCTAAATTATGGAAGTGGCTATTTATACGTCCAATGTAAACAAAATTCAGTATGTCTTGTGCTTTCATTGGCACTTGGCTAGCTTGTCAACAATGCAATAACTATTACTAGTACAGTTGGCATCCCCGAAATGTGAAAGGCAAAATTTAATCGTGTAATATGGGCTTTGCATCAGTGTCGTCGGTAGTTGTCAAATTTGATAATAGTTGTCAATTGCAATATTAAAAATGCCACCCCACTTAACCAAGGCTCAGAGGTCCAGGGCAATAGCCAAATTAGAAGAAAATTGGTCTTTAAGTGAAGTAGCTGCAGATTTAAATGTCAGTAAAAGCCGCATATTTTATATCAAAAAACATTGGCAAGAACAACAAAGATTAAGAAGACCTATCAGGCAAGGTGTAGGAAAAATCTCCAACGAAAATGAAGACAATGCCCTTGTCGCACATATTAGGCAAAATCCTTTCAATAGAGCAGTTAAGGCCCAAGAAGATACACAATTTCCAGGATCTCTTCGAACAGCTCAAAAAAGATTGAAACAAGCTGGTTTCAAAAAACTGTGCTGCTGCTCATAAGGTTTTTTTAACTGACGAAAATAAGCGCAGGAGAGTCCAGTTCGCCAATGACTATTTAAATTATGGAGACGATTTTTGGAATAATGTTATTTTTCGGATGAAAAAACGTTCCAATCTTGCAATAATGGAAGGCTGCGTGTATATCGTTCCAAGAAACGCAAGATTTGAGGAGAACTATACATTAAGAACCTCAAATAGTGGACGCTTTTCCATAAATGTTTGGGCGTGGATAAGCATCCATGGTCCGGGAGTATGTTGGGAAATTGATGGTAGATTAACGGCTGAGCACTATACGATGATTTTGGACAACGTTATGCTACCTTCAGTTAGACATGTGTTTCCAGAAAACTTTATATTCCAACATGTAAAACTGTAAAGTATTCAAAAACGATTCTAATAAATATTATATTACAGGACAATGCACCAGTTCACACAGCTCGCGTGGTTACAGAGTGGGTAAACAACAACTACATAACTGTTTTGCCATGGCCAGCTAGAAGCCCTGACTTAAACCCCATTGAAAACGTGTAGGGTTTTATAGTTAAAAATATATATCGACGGGACTTTAGGCCAGCAAACCGAGATGAACTATGGAGTGCTGTTGAAAATTCTTAGGATGAGCTTCCTGAGTCATATGACATGCGTGAGCTAATAATGTCCATGCCAAGAAGGTTGCAAAGGGTTGTGGCAGCTAATGGCTCTGAAATTAAGTATTAAAATAGCTTAGCAGCATAGTTTTTCTTGAGCTGTTCGAAGAGATCCTGGAAATTGTGTATCTTCTCGGGCCTTAAATGCGCTATTGAAAGGATTTTGCCTAATAAGTGCGACAAGAGCATTGTCTTTATTTTCGTGGGAGATTTTACCTACACCTTGCCTGATAGGTCTTCTCAATCTTTGTTGTTCTTGCCAACGTTTTTTGATATAAAATATGCAGCTTTTACTGACATTTAAATCTGCAGCTATTTCACTTAAAAACCAATTTTCTTGAGCAATATGTTAATTTAGTTATGTTATTTTTATTCTGTATTTACCTACTTGTTAATTTATATTGTTGTATAAAACCAAATTAAAGTTAATTTATTTGTTATATTGTTTATATTATTGTTTGTTAAAATATTATTAAAAAAATAGAACGATTTTTTTTTAATGAAGGAATAAATTTTATGAAAAAAATCCATAACAAAAAATCGTTCACATTTCGGAGACGCCAATTGTACATAAAATATATGTAAATAAATTAAAACTAACCAACCCAACCTGAACAGACCAACCAAGTCCTAGCCAATAACCAAGGTAGTGGAAGAGTTTCTTTGGACTTATCCGCAAAGCAGTTATATCATATAAGGAGTGATTTTTCAAAAGGCCTTATTTTCATTTTTACTTTAATGTAATTTTTTGAGAAAATCCCAAAGGTATGGTTAAAAGTCATATATTAACGGCGAAATATGACAGCAGGTCTGAAGTATTATTAAATATTTATCAGAATTTTTTTTAAATAATCTAGGTATATTGCCCTAACCTATACAGGTTATAGTCATTTTTTTGAAAAATTGTTGCAAATGGAATACAACCTTTTGAAAAATCACTCCTCATATATTACAAAGGACATAATATTAACAGCAATAAATGGTTAATTTACTAACCTGTAGTGTTCAATTTCCCTTCTATGCAAATGGATAATTAATATAACAAGTATTATACCTGGTAATCTACACAAATACACTAGGTAACAACAAACTAAAAAGCTTGGATCATAGAACAATCACATTGTTGACAAGCCACCCAAGTGCTTCATAATGGTCACATAAATTAACTATCAAGACATATACTGAATTTTGTATATGTCAGCTTTAATAGCCACTTTGATAAATTATTTACTAACCCTATCAATGATTTCAGCAAAATGAACGGCCACAGTTCCACTTTGTACATTTCTGTGATTTTCAGAATTATGGAGCAATACTGAAACCTTTTTACACCTTATTTTATTTGCTCGATAACCAAATACAAACAACATGGAATCAATAACATTACTTTTACCACTTCCATTGGGACCCACAATGGCATTAAAACACTAAAATTTAAATAATGATAATAGTAATGCACTTTTAAATAAAGCTCTAGATTAATAGGCAATACTTTATGAAATGGTCCAAGCACTTGTTCCTCAGCATAACTCTTGAAGTAGTTATTAACAATTTTGGTTATAATTAATCTGGGGCCTGTAGGGTCGAACGAAAGGGTCGGTTTTGTTGGGGGTGGAATATAAATGCCGTCAACTCTGGTTCCTTCCTCGTCAGAAAAACAATCGTCCTCGTTCTCATCGTTTTCTACTTCGTCCGAAAGTTTACGTTTTCTAGACGACATTGTTCACAAAAATTATATTTTCACTTTACTAATGATAAAACTGTGTACATTTAAATAATTATAACTATATTTACATTTTATCAACGGACAAAATGTCAACGATTTTAAAATTGTTTGTTTTAAAAAGTACCAACCTTAAGCTTTACGCGGGAATTTTAATTTGAGAAAATGAACCGCAACTTAATAGTTATTTATTCTTATAAAAATTAAAATTATATTTATTGTTTTAAAACAAAGTTCAATTCAAACAAAGCATTTAAATATATTAATTTAAAAGTTTTAACTGTCCTCTCTTTCTAGTTTGTAGGCTTTTCTGTTCTGTGGCAAACTTCATATTGGTCTGTCATTTGTCAAAATAACTTATTTTAGTCGCCTTTTTGGGAAGTCACCTGCGAGAAAAAGTTTAAAATACTGAAAAATGAGTGAAGATATTCAAAGAAAATTACAGACCGAATTAGACGGCTTTAAAAATAACCAAAAAGGTATAAGTCATGTCATTATTCTAAATATTTTTGGTGAATAAAGTTAACCCATCTTTTTTAGAGCTGCAAAAAGCGATTGCCACAAGACAACAATTGGATGGACAACTAAATGAAAATGAAATAGTCAAAAAAGAATTAGACCTTCTCCCAGCAGATGGTAAAGTGTATAAATCTGTAGGACCAGTATTAATCAAAACTGATCTAGTTGAGGCGAAACAAAATGTTGGTAAAAGGATGGATTTTATTAACAAGGAAGTAAAACGTGTAGATGAACAGATTATATCATTGGAAAAGAGGCAAGACAGTCACAGGGAAACTTTACAGAAATTGCAACACCAATTTGAACAGGCACAAGTCAAAGCTGCCATACATGCTTAATATTGATACCATATTGTTAATTTATATTAAAATATACTAATTTTCACTTTATTGATGCTTGTTTAGTAAGACCTTATTACAAGAGCCCTGTTCAGCACAACAGTTAAGTAAAATTTTAAGGTTTTTTCACTGTATTAAGTAGGTACCTACATTTAAAAAGTTTTTTCCGAGGTTTTTTCAAAACATTTCAACCTGTTCTTTGAGTTTATAATATACTTACCCCTTTGGGACAAATTAAAACTTTTAAGGTTTTGAGCTATTTTTGCTCTTTAAATACCATTTTTGGCTATTTTAACGATTTTTTCTATTTTAACTGATTTTGATAAATTAAAAAGTTTAAATTAGAGTGATATTAATATCTTATGGCGGTTGACCTTGAGAGACGCTATATTATAACAAATATAATAAAATTTCTAGCCCAGAAATTCTTCAAAATATGTCAATTTATATCAGCATTGTTTACCCTTTGTAGTATGTTTTTAGGTCGGCGAGTAATAGGCTATTACTAATAGCGCGATTTGACGGATTTGAGACTTTTGCGCACCCAAGGTTATCCGCCATGAGTGTTGCCCACAAAACTAGACTTCTAGTTTTGTGGTGTTGCCATCACAGAACATTTTACACACTATTTTTCCACTTTTCTCAACGTTTCCTGCTTCCGACTCTGACGCTATCTTACATTTTATAAAAACAGATTATAAATTTAACCTTAAGGTTATAAATCGAAATGTATTTCTTGAAAATTGAGAGTTTTTCACAGTGAAAGTAAAGAAAATGTTTTATGAGCACTATACAGTGGAGTCCGTGCCCGAATTTAAGTTATAGTTTACTGCCGGCGAAATTAAAAGGTCAGTACAATGTTCATATAAACTTTTGAAATATTTGCAGATAATTCAGACGCGTCTGATTACGTCTGTTTTTATCCGCGATTACCTTCATTTTTTTCGTCTATTTTTGTCGGGTTTTATCTGCAAACGTCTGGTTTTATCCGCGAGCATATGCTTTTACCCGCGAACATCTGCAATCATCCGCGAACATCTGCTTTCATCCGCGAACATCTGATTTTATCCGCCAACATCTGCTTTTATCCGCGAACATCTGCTTTCATCCGCGAACATTTGCAGTCATCCGCAAACAACTGCTTTTATCCGCGAACATCTGCAATCACCCGCGAACATCTGCAATCACCCGCGAACATCTGCTTTCATCCGCAAACGTCTGGTTTTATCCGCAAACATCTGCTTTCATACGGTTTCACCCGCAAACATGCTTTTATCTGCGAACGCCTGATTTCATCCGGTTAGTGCACCCCCGCAAACATCTGCTTTTATCCGCGAACATCTGCAATCACCCGCGAACATCTGCTTTCATCCGCGAACATCGCATTTTATCCGCGAACATCTGCAATCATCCGCGAACATCTGCTTTTATCCGCAAACATCTCATTTTATCCGCGAACATCTGCTTTTATCCGCAAACATCTGCTTTCATCCGCGAACATCTGCAGTCACTCGCGAACAACTGCTTTTATCCGCGAACATCTGCAATCTCCCGCGAACATCTGCAATCACCCGCAAACATCTACTTTTATCCGCAAACATCTGCTTTCATCCGCGAACATCTGCTTTTATCCGCGAACATCTAATTTTATCCGCGAACATCTGCAATCATCTGCGAACATCTGGGTTTATCCGCAAACATCTGCGAACATCTGGGTTTATCCGCAAACATCTCATTTTATCCGCGAACATCTGCTTTCATAAGGTTTCACCCATAAACATGCTTTTATCTGCGAACGCCTGATTTCATCCGGTTAGTGCACCCCCGCAAACATCTGCTTTTATTCGCGAACATCTGCAATCACCCGCGAACATCTGCAATCACCCGCGAACATCTGCTTTCATCCGCGAACATCTCATTTTATCCGCGAACATCTGCTTTTATCCGCAAACATCTGCTTTCATCCGCGAACATCTGCTTTCATCCGCGAACATCTCATTTTATCCGCGAACATCTGCTTTTATCCGCAAACATCTGCTTTCATCCCCAAACATTTGCTTTTATCCGCGAGCATCTGCTTTCATACGGTTTCACCCGTAAACATGCTTTTATCTGCGAACGCCTTATTTCATCCGGTTAGTGCACCCCCGCAAACATCTGCCTTTATCCGCAAACATCTGATTTTATCTGCAAACATCTGCTTTTATCCGCAAACATCTGATTTTATCCACAAACAACTGATTTTATTCGCAAACATCTGAATTTATCCGCAAACATCTGCTTTTATCCGCAAACATCTGATTTTATCCGCAAACATCTATTTTAATCTGCAAACATCTGATTTTATCCGCAAACATCTGATTTTATCCGCAAACATCTGCTTTTATCGGCAAACATCTCCAAACATCTGCTTTTAATTTCAAATCTCTGCTTTCATCCGCGTTCGGTTTGCCTGCATTTCCTTTGTCCATTTCGGTCCTGTTTCGTACGCAAACGTCTGGTTTCATTCGCGCTTTTTGTTTTCCTTTTTCTCGTGTATACTTTAGTTTAGTTTATATGCTTGGTCAAATTTTACTGACTCAGTATTACTGGGCCAGTAAGCACAGCGTTGATTTCAATATTTGACCAATCTCATTGATTCAATAGAAGTGGTCAATCATTGGGCAATAATTGTATGGTCCATTATTTAGTTAACTGAAATTGTATGTGAAGTCCCAATCGTTGATCAATCATTGCTCAATTTTTAGCCCATTCGAATTGTTAATAATTGATCAATTAACCGGACGTGAAACCGGGCAATTATTGAACACTCCAATACGAACACGGTACTCTGGTTGATTGGCCAATGACTGGGCAATTATTAAATATTAACTACATTTATAGCAAACATTACATATTACAGAAATATCTTTAATATTAAAGATATATATCACCCAAAGAATTATCCCTAGGGGAGGATGAATCATGATTCTTTGGGTTATTTTAAGGATATTTTTGTAGTAGGTACTATACATTTATTTTAATTTAGTAGATATTTAATAATTGCCCAGTCATTGTACAATCAACCGGAGTACCGTATTCGTATTGAAATACCCCGCAATTACCCGGTTTCACGTTTCAGCTGATTTTTTTCAAAAGTAATAATTATTATAAGTGAACTATAAAGACGCATTGTAAAAATAAGACTTATTTCTACCATAACTAGACGTATAATGCCCAGTGTTTCGCTTGGCCGCATCATAAATTGAAAGTCGAAAATTAAGGTTTGTTTTGGTTTATAAGGCCGAAAATCGCGTTGTGTTTTAGTATATAAGGTCGAAAATCACGGTTTGTTTATAGACAACAATAATCCTGTGGATGTTGAAGACAGTTTTTGCAACAAGTTATAGGTCCTATAGACCTATATAGTTGTTCCCTGTCTATTGTTTCTTGTCTATGAATCCATTTCGCATGCGCAAGTAAATTGTACACGTGTGTGGCTCATATTCGTCGGTTATTTGTTAAAAGAAACGTGCGTTTGTCCTGTGTGTGTCTGTTAACAGAAAATTTTCATAGAGAATACAAAATTGGTAAGTATTATTCTAATATTATTAGAAACCAGCCGCAATGCTGCCAAAAAGTTATTTATAATGGAAACAAAGAAGGGGCAGTAAGACTTGAAAAACACAACCTTTGAAGATGCAATTTATGGTAAATGTACATACAGTGCTTGCAAATCCAAGTCCGACCGCCTTGGGAAGGGACGGTTGTTCAATACCCCGCGTGAAAAGAATAAGGATAGAATGCCAAACAGAATTTGATTGGTCAGAGCGTCAGGCGTGCGTATTGTAAGCGCCTTCTGTTTGGCGTTCTATCCTTGTTATTTTCACGCGTTCCTTCCCAAACCGGTCGGACTTGTGTTTGCAAGCACTGTATATGTATACCTACATAATTTTTTAATCGAGTTCTAAATATTTCTATGTTATAGCTTCTCTTGGTGGACGAAAAAGGTTTGACCTTCCAGAAGGAGACGAATTTAAAGATGTCGTCACAAAAGCCCTAACAAAGAATTAGGAATTCAAAACATAGATCTCGAGTTTGATTGGGATCACTTCTTGCCGGGCCGCCATTTAAAAAAAAGTTTGTTGTTTTTTTTTCATGTACATGCCCATGCAATAATTGTAATTAATTTATTAGAGAATAAAAGTATTGAGTCAAGTCATGTCAACTGTGACACAAATATTTATGAAAATTTGTAATGTTTAAAATATTGAGATAGGTACCCTCATAGAAAAAACCCTGTTTACAAAAAAATCTAAACATTTAAACAGTGAATAATATTATACAGGGTGGTCCAGAACTCGTGCCCCACCAGAAAAATGGCTAATGGTAACGACAATAGAGATGCCAAAACTGGTAAATAAAGAGGTTTAATATTGACCAATCCCAGTGGTAGTCAAATATACAAAATGAAGTGAACGAGTCTTAACATTTTACCAAGTTTGCATATGTCAATAAAACTGAAAAGCTTCGTCAAACGAAAAGTTGTAAAACTTCTATTCGTTTTTGACAAAGCTTGTGAGTACTAGTGAACTAATAAATAAATACACTGTCAAAATGTTAAGGCTTGGTCATATATATCATTTTTGTATATTTGACACCACCCAGCTGGGATTGGTCAATTTCAAACCTCTTTATTTATCAAACAAAGCAGTTTTGCCATCTCCATTGTCATTACGAGTTCTGGACAACCCTATATCCATAGTTTAAATGTTTTGATTTTTTTGTATAGTTTTTTTTAACATTACAAATAGGTATTCAGGATTAGTTAGTATCACAGTTGATATGGATTGACTTTTTTGTAAAATATCCTTTTTTTATTTTAAATATACCTTTCAATTAAAAAAACCAGCCCAAGTTGGCCAATTATTGCCCAATGATGTATCACAAATTGAATTTAACAGAAATGGGCAATTATTGGCCATTCATTGATTTCTATATGATTGGTCAATAATTGCCCGTAAATGCGGACGTATCTGTGTCCAATAATTGCCCATTTTGAAATGGACAATTTTTGGGCAATTATTGGGAAGTTTGTGCTTATTGGGGAGGTTTAACTAACTGGTTGTTCACGGCACACAACTTTATAACTCTAAAAGGAATTATTTGAATAAAAACAACCTGTAAAGGAAAGAAATTTATTCAACACATTTTCCCAATGGAAAAATAATTTAATTATATTCACCAGATTTAAATTTAAAAATCAGGTATACTATAGTGAAGAGTACCACATAAATAATATATCTATTAATTCTTACATATATATTAAAAATATTGGTTATGCTAAAATTAAAAAATTTATAAAGTTAGATAAAAAATTCTACGCCGAAATAAGTGTTTTTCAAACAAATTCCATACAAATTGAAGATGTTATAATTCCAAATGTATTTGAAATTAAACATATACAGTGTGTCGCACTTAAGATGAAGACACCCCCATATTTTCGCTATTTGAAGGAATAAAGGTTTGAATTTTTTCACATTCATACATGTTGATGGGTCACATTTTTTAAGCTACTCAACTGAAATCTGAACTTTAAACTTGGCCTACTACAAATTCACAAACAGGACCAGTTCTCGATATTTTGCTTCGCGTTAGAGATATCGAAAAAAGTTATTGGAAAAAGTTGTTCAGAATATTATTCTAACCCCATATACCAATTTTTATAACAAAATTCGCATTTTTAATTTTTTTATTTTGGTCCACACAAAATTATTATAAGTTCATTTTTTGATTTGATAATAAGGGAGCCATGGAAAGTAATAATTTGATACTAACTAGTGCTTATGACCGTTAAATAAATAATTAAAACAATTTTTGGAAATTACAAATCAATTATAATTTATTAAATTAAGGAAATGGTATAAAACAATAATAAAACTAATAAAAATAAATAAATTAGAAATGTGAATTTTGCTATGAAAATCGGTATAGGGGGTTAGAATAATATTCTGAACAACTTTTTCTAATAATTTTTTTCGATATTTCTAACGCGAAGCAAAATATCGACAACTGGCCCCGTTTGTGAATTCGTAGTAGGCCAAGTTTGAAGTTCAGATTTCAGTTGAGTATCTTAAAAAATGTGACCCACCAACATGTATGAATGTGAAAAAATTCAAATCTCTATTCCTTGAAATAGCGAAAATATGGGGGTGTCTTCATCTTAAATGCGACACACTGTATGTTTTCTAACAATTTATTTAAATGTAAGCTTAATGATTAAAAAAATGTCTATTTATGTCTTTTAACAAAGACCTTATTTGTATTTTACCAAATAATATTGAAGTTCAATAAACTTATTTCCTTTACAGGTTGTTTTTATTCAAATAATTCCTTAGAGTTATAAAGTTGTGTGCCGTGAACGGCTAACAACCAGTTAGTTAAAGCTCAGTAAAATTTGACAAAGCAGGTAAACTAAAGTAACTATACAGGAGAGGAAAACAAAAAGCGCGAATGAAACCAGACGTTTGCGTACGAAACAGGACCGAAATGGACAAAGGAAATGCAGGCAAACCGAACGCGGATGAAAGCATAGGTTTGCAGTTAAAAGCAGATGTTTGCAAATGTTCGCGGATAAAAGCAGATATTTGCGGATAAATGCAGATGTTTGCGGATAAAATCAGATGTTCGCGGATAAAAGCAGATGTTTGCGGATAAAAGCAGATGTTTGCGTATAAAATCAGATGTTTGCGTATAAAATCAGATGTTTGCGGATAAAAGCAGATGTTTGCGAAAAAAATCAGATGTTCGCGGATAAAAGCAGATGTTTACGGATAAATTCAGATGTTGGCGGATAACATGTTGATGCATCAGATGTTTGCGGATAAAAGCAGATGTTTGCGGATAAAATCAGATGTTTGCGGATAAAATCAGGTTTGCGGATAAAAGCAGATGTTTGCGGATAAAATCAGATGTTCGCGGATAAAACCAGATGTTTACGGATAAATCCAGATGTTTGCGGATAACATCAGATGTTTGCGGATAACATCAGATGTTTGCATGCAGATAAAATCAGATGTTTGCGGATAAAAGCAGATATTTGCAGATTAAAATAGATGTTTGCGGATAAAAGCAGATGTTTGGAGATTAAAACAGATGTTTGCGGATAAAAGCAGATGTTTGCAGGTAAAATCTTATGAATCAGATGTTTGCGGATTAAAACAGATTTTTGTGGATTAAAATAGATGTTCGCGGATGAAAGTAGATCTTCACGTATAAAAGCAGATGTTTGCAGGTGAAATCGGATAAAGCAGACGTTTGCGGATTAACCCAGCAAACACAACCGTAAAGGTTCTGTAATGGCCCTTTAAACGCGTGCCTTTAATAAACTAAAGGCCCTATAAAGGCTGACTTTAATGGACCTCTACATATTATGTCGCGTTCACCTTTTATGGGCATGTAACGGCAGTCGATAAAGACACTTACAAGAACCGCTAAAGGTTCCGATATGGCAGGTTAAAGGTACAAATGTGGCAAGCTAAAGGTTCTTATATGGGGTGTTAAAGATTCTATAGTGGTTAGTTAAATATTCTTTAATGGATAAGTAAAGTACCTATTATGTCGGATTAAATGTGATACCTATATATTTACTAGGTACGGATATTCCATGATAATTGAAATGTTTTATCCCGACCGATTTTTGACGGTAGGGATAAAAATTCCCGATTATCGTGTAATATCCGACCTAATAAATATATACCTACCAAATTTAATCCACCATAATAGATAGGTATACCTTACTATATACTTTACTATATAGATAACAGTCGGGACAAAAATTTCGTTATCATGGAATGTCGCTAAAACTTTCAAAAAATTAAAAAATACAGTGTTTAATGTGTTATAAAATACATGTAATTCAAACATAATTATAACATAACATATTTAATTAAAAAAAAACTTAACAAATACCTATTATAAAATAAAATCAAATTTCTTTCAGTAAATAAAAAAAATTAACATAAGAAAAATTAATAATTTCATTGATTTTTTTCTCTCGATTTTTACGACCACCATCCCTGCCGAATGCTCCCCTTAACCATGCTTTTATAGTATTTTAAATATCTTTTGTAGTGGCTAATTCAAATCTTAGCCTAACCGTTTCTAAAAATTAATTAATTTTTACTTAAAAGTATCATTAGTAAAATAATACATACCAATTATTAAATACTTAGTTGAAAAAGGTACCACCTAGTTGTTTAGTTCATTAATAAAATACACCTACCTATTAGATAATTAATTAATATAGGTATCTCAAAACCTATATTATTTTTCTATATGCATATGCATTAGGGTGGGCCGAAAATCCGCTTTTTTAGAATTTCGTTTAGTAATAGCAAAAATTTTGTTCATTATGTTGTAAAAAAATTTTGTGTAAAAGATTAAAATTTTCGATCAACATCCTAGGCTCGCCCAACGCAATTAAAGATCAAAATGTTCAAAACAAATTTTTCTTAATTTATTTCGATCGGAAATTTTATGCTCTACACAAAATTATTTCAGATGGATAGTTTCAGAAATTTGTTCATTATGTTGTAAAAAAAATTTGTGTAAAAGATTAAAATTTTCGATCCTCATCCTAGGCTCGCCCAGCGCAATTAAAGATCAAAATGTTCAAAAAAAAATTTTCCTAACTTAATTCGATCGGAAATTTTATGCTCTACAAAAAAGGTCCTTACACTAAATTACTTCAGATGGATAGTTTTAGAAATAAACCCGATTTTAGTATCAAAATTTTTTTGAACATTTTGATCTTTAATTGCGTTGGGCGAGCCTAGGATGTTGATCGAAAATTTTAATCTTTTACACAAATTTTTTTTACAACATAATGAACAAAATTTTTGCTATTACTAAACGAAATTCTAAAAAAGCGGATTTTCGGCCCACCCTAATATGCATAATACCACTAACATGAGGCAATTCATTAGTAAATATGGTGTAAAGCAAAGGAAAACATTTGGCACTGTAATGGTGTGTTACAGTTCCATTAACTTAATACTTATAATTGCCATATGTGGGCCTTTAATGTTAAATTATACATATCATTGCCTGAAAAGGGCCATTGCAAGACCTTACCACGACAGCCTTTGGTCTAAATTGACATTTATTAACGAAAAATTCCTGTAGAGGCCCAGTACAAAAACAGCTTGGGTTAAAAATGCCATCATTTAACCATTAAACGTTGTAATGGGCCATTACATTACCAGACTTATGTGTTTGCTGGGAAAGTAGATGTTTGCGGATAAAATCAGATAAAACCGGGTGAATGCAGATATAAACTTAAATACAGGTATTTGCGGATAAAAACAGATAAAAGCAGACATAGATCTAAATAGATAAAACCCGACGTTCGCGGATAATATTTATACCCGCAATTGCAGATAAAAAACGACATGCCGGGTAAAATCAGATATGTCGGATAAAAACAGATATAAATGGACATAAAACTAGCTTGGTTTTTTATCCGCAATCATCCGATATTACCCGTCTTTTTCAGCAGGGTTATCATTTTTTTTTTGCATTTATCAATTTTTAAAATTTAATAAATAATATATGTGGGTGAATCTCACGAAATGTCCCCCGATGGTGTTACCCCGTGATATTTAATAAATCTAAATGAGTTTGAGCTACACTTTTATTGTGTTTTGATCTTTCACAATTAAGTATACTTATATATTATATATTATTATATACTACCCAGATAGCACAAGAGGTACCCAGGACGTCCATTTCGGGTCCCACATAGGTCCGAACGTCCTAGACCTATATCGGAAGTTTTGGGTACGTCCAGTCTCTTACTTATTTGGGAAAATTATAGCGGATATACTGGGTACGTCCCAAGGACGTACTATCGCTAACAAAAAAACTCATACAGCTTATAAGCTGTATGAGTTTTTTTACTCCAACGAAATGATGAAAATCAGGAACACTAGATTTTTATAAAAATCTAGTGTTCCTGATTTTCATCATTTCGTTGGAGTAATTATGGCTTTTAACATGATACGTCACATTTGAAAGGTCTAAAATTAAATACAAAGTTAGGTTGAAGTTTGAAAAAAAAATTAATATTTCGTCATCCCTCTGTTCTTGTCAATTACTGCCCGCAAACGGCAAAGCATGGAAGTCGCCGTCTTGCTTTATCTCGTTCCAAATGGCTTCAATGGCTTGCCAGAGTTCTTATGCATTGTTTGGTTAAAAATGTTAAAAAAGTCATAATGGATGTGACAAAGCTCGATGTCAGCTTGACATTGACGGAAAAGTTTTATTCACACAGCCACAATATAGCTGTATGAGTTTTTTTGTACATATTATTAACTTTTTAAGACGTCATCATGGAGACGTCACATTTATGACATTTTAATGCGATTCTTTCTTCTCACCGCTGTAACTGCTTGTGTTTGATATAAGAAGGGGCGAAGTAGAATTCTAATTAATTTAGAACGTGCTTCATACCAAACCATATGGTTTTTCTATGTACCAAACGGTCTTGGACCTAGGTAAACGGCTACCCGATACTGACGAGCTCCAAAAGAGGGTAACAGGCCGTCTATCGGTGCCGGTGAAGAGCACGCTTTAAATTTAAACAAAAGTGAGACGAAGTAATCGCAATTCCTAAAATAAGCGAATACGAACAAATTATTAAAATGATTTTAATAAAATCCATTTAAAATAAGTCTTAATTAAGACGTCATATTGCTGTCTGGGCCTTTGGGAATACCACTCTTCAATTCTGTAAAGCTTGTCCATTAGTCCCCAATAAAGCATTTCAGGATGGCCAGAGGATGTCTTTCTTAGGACGTTCTGGGGACCGACGATTTGGTAACATCGGATGTCCCTGGAACGTCCTGGGGAAGGTTCAGGACCTGATTCGGACGTACTCGGAACTTACTAATGTCTGATACAAGATATACTCAGGACGTTTTTAGTACTTCTTTGTGCTATCTGGGTATCTATAGATATTACAGCTCAGTTTCCAGATTTTTAACCGCAATTAATTATTTTTTACAATGTTTTAAAAATCTAAAACCTATCCTCCGTGACTGTTACTCTTTCTGGGTTAACCTATATGTTTTCAAATATCTGAGGTAGTAAAAGCATACTAAAAATATCAGTTCTCTAAGTAAATTAAACACATCCAAAGCAATTGAATCAAATATAAAATATTATTAAAAATTAAAAGAAATAATTTTTATAGCCATTTTTGTATGTGTAACAAAAATTGATTCTATCCTCTGTGAATCTGTTTTTGCTTTAAATTTTATGCAACGGATGGCGCTTTAATCATTTTAAATAAGCAAAAACCTCTGCGTAAACATGTTTACGACATTATAGAATCTAGATCTAGATGCATGTGATTCCTGAAGGTCAGTTATAATTTATATACAGATGAGAGTGTTGCTGTTTTATAATTCAAAAGTTTAAGTTCATTAATTTGCTATTTAAAAACCTATCCACCGTGAAGTGTAATATCTCAATAAGTAGATTTTTTATAAATTTTTATGTATGTACAATTGTATTTTTAAAAAATATTAAGGTGTCAAAAGATACAATAACTTATTTCAAATATACAAAGGTTTAAAAAAATACATAGGAAATCCTAACCTCCGTGAAGCTGTAATATTCAAAATGTATGATTTCTTAAAATTCTTGCATTAGTGCAGAACCACTTATGTTATGTTATTACTAGACCTGGTGGCTTCCCAAAAACCCCATTCTAGACTAACAGTGAAACAATTGTGTGCAGGTGTGTACCTAAGCTAATTAGCTTAGGTACACACCTGCTGTTGAATGACTTTGTTGTTGTTGCACTTGTTTTTGTCCTTGCCCTTGCCCATGCCTTTGTTGCTTTTGAATAAAAAATTTATGTTAATTTTGGCTTAAACTAACTCCTTCCTGGTAACGATAATAAGCAGAGATCTAAAACTAAACATAGCAATTTCAGACTTGATGCAAGTTAAAACAAATTATAATTTACTTATAAGTAAAGGTGCTTAGCTTCTAAGACGTAAAAATAAACGTCAAAATAAAACGTAAAAATTACGTATATTTCTTGCCATTATCTGACCACTTATTTCATACCAAAATTAGACGAATATAAGACGTCATCAAAATGTTTCAAAATTCGCCAATGTGTTGGAAACCCATGCATACCTCTCGCCTCTGTAGTACAATAGATAGTTCTATAAAGGTGGAATGCCTTAAGCTGCAGCTAAGTAAGAATTTCTTACCAAGGCAAAATTACTGACCATACCGCTTCTGCTTGTAAGTTTTGAAGGGCCACATGTGGCCCACTCTGCGAAAAGTAAGCAGTGGGCCCCAATATAAAATTTAAAATTTAATGTTAAACAGCACTATTTTTGAGAAATTATTCAACAACGAAAACACGTCAATTTTGTACCTTAAAGACGTCTAAAATGGACGTAAAGACGTATTAAAGATGTCTTTAGGAATCGTCTTATCCACGTTAAGGGGGACGTTTTTACGTTTTTACTAACACGTTTTAATTACGTCCACAAAATACGTCTTAAAAATGTGACATTCCAACGTTGATAACTCGTATTATACCTATACGTAAAAAACACGTCTTTTGGTTGAAATATTACCAAAATTTCACGTTTTTTTTCACGCTTTTCTGTTTGCTGGCGCCATTTTATACCCGAATTTAATTTAGGCACGAGCGAGCTTGCGAGCGAGTGCTTAAATTAATGAGTGTATAGAAAAGTTTATAAACGATATGCATACTATACTTTTTCTACGACAAATACTTATAAGTTATTATTATCTTAAAATGATTTCAATCAAAAATTCACATACTTCCACACGTGGAAGTATGTGCAAAAATCACATACTTCCAAAAATTTGTATAGAGCGCCATCTATGAAACAATAGGCGAATCTGTGTGTCACCGCCAAATGTCAAATTTTTTATTTTATAAACACAATTGAAGGGGTTAGAATAGAAAGAGTATAAGTGCAATTTCTTTAATTTAGGAGATAACCCAATAAGCAAACTTCCCAATAATTGCCCAAAAATTGTCCATTTCAAAATGGGCAATTATTGGACACAGATACGTCCGCATTTACGGGCAATTATTGACCAATCATATAGAAATCAATGAATGGCCAATAATTGCCCATTTCTGTTAAATTCAATTTGTGATACATCATTGGGCAATAATTGGCCAACTTGGGCTGGTTTTTTTAATTGAAAGGTATATTTAAAATAAAAAAAGGATATTTTACAAAAAAGTCAATCCATATCAACTGTGATACTAACTAATCCTGAATACCTATTTGTAATGTTAAAAAAAACTATACAAAAAAATCAAAACATTTAAACTATGGATATAGGGTTGTCCAGAACTCGTAATGACAATGGAGATGGCAAAACTGCTTTGTTTGATAAATAAAGAGGTTTGAAATTGACCAATCCCAGGGTGGTGTCAAATATACAAAAATGATATATATGACCAAGCCTTAACATTTTGACAGTGTATTTATTTATTAGTTCACTAGTACTCACAAGCTTTGTCAAAAACGAATAGAAGTTTTACAACTTTTCGTTTGACGAAGCTTTTCAGTTTTATTGACATATGCAAACTTGGTAAAATGTTAAGACTCGTTCACATCATTTTGTATATTTGACTACCACTGGGATTGGTCAATATTAAACCTCTTTATTTACCAGTTTTGGCATCTCTATTGTCGTTACCATTAGCCATTTTCTGGTGGGGCACGAGTTCTGGACCACCCTGTATAATATTATTCACTGTTTAAATGTTTAGATTTTTTTGTAAACAGGGTTTTTCTATGAGGGTACCTATCTCAATATTTTAACATTACAAATTTTCATAAATATTTGTGTCACAGTTGACATGACTTGACTCAATACTTTTATTCTCTAATAAATTAATTACAATTATTGCATGGGCATGTACATGAAAAAAAAACAACAAACTTTTTTAAATGGCGGCCCGGCAAGAAGTGATCCCAATCAAACTCGAGATCTATGTTTTGAATTCCTAATTCTTTGTTAGGGCTTTTGTGACGACATCTTTAAATTCGTCTCCTTCTGGAAGGTCAAACCTTTTTCGTCCACCAAGAGAAGCTATAACATAGAAATATTTAGAACTCGATTAAAAAATTATGTAGGTATACATATACATATGTACATTTACCATAAATTGCATCTTCAAAGGTTGTGTTTTCAAGTCTTACTGCCCCTTCTTTGTTTCCATTATAAATAATTTTTTGGCAGCATTGCGGCTGGTTTCTAATAATATTAGAATAATACTTACCAATTTTGTATTCTCTATGAAAATTTTCTGTTAACAGACACACACAGGACAAACGCACGTTTCTTTTAACAAATAACCGACGAATATGAGCCACACACGTGTACAATTTACTTGCGCATGCGAAATGGATTCATAGACAAGAAACAATAGACAGGGAACAACTATATAGGTCTATAGACCTATCCCATACAGCAATAAGTTGACTAAAAGATGTCTAATAGTTGACATAATTAATTGAATGTCATCTTTCATCCTTAGCGTAAAGTTGCCTAAAAGATGACTTACAGACGTCTTATGTCCCGAAGTAAGTCGTCTTTAAGCTATGTCTTAAAGATGTCTTTTCGGCATACCTAAAAGATATCTTTACGACATGTCTAAGAGACGACTTTTCGCCACCTAAAAGATATCTTTACGACATGTCCGAATGATGAGTGTTCGTCACCTAAAAGACGTCTTTACGACATGTCCAAAAGATGTCTTTTCGGTATTCCTAAAAGTCGACTTTTCGTCATCTTTAAAATACGTATTTTAAGTTCTAGTTTGTTTATTTGGCGAATGATTTTCTTAGATACAAGGAAATTATCCACCAAATAAACTAACTAGAATCATTGTTTTTAGACTAAAAACAATGCTAGAACTTAACTAAATCGAAAAATCGGCCCTTAATGAGACAAATAAAAGTCATATTTATTATTATCTTTTATTTAACATAGTTTAAAAATAATCAAAATATATAAATAAAACATAAATTTATAATGTATAATGACTATTAGTCCTCGGGCTCATGCCTAACAAAATTTTTTTGATTACCTAAATAATTAGCAAACAAAACATGTGTATTAATATTAATGCTATAGCATATGTATATACATAATGGTGGATTTGTGCAGCAAATTAACATTATCACTAAGAAATTAAATTAACATGGGTATTTTATGCAGCAAAATTATTGGCAAATTACGGGGGCGCCTTAAGTTTAACAAATTTGACATGAAATTTTTTGTTTGTTCATGGGTGAAATAAATGAAAATAGAAAAACAATAGTAAAAACACAATCATTAAACAAAAAATTAAAGATACAGCAGCACGTTTCATTTTGTTTCCGGGTACGTATGTTGCCATTAACATCATGATAATGATAATTAATTTAGAAGATAAAAGTTGGCCATCGATCTCTACAATGGATTGTGGTCATTCTTAAAGTTAATCTTAATGTGTTGCATAAATTTATGCAACACATTAAGATGATTGTATTGCGTTCATTTAACTTCTTAATAATAATTATTATTAATGTTAATTTGTACCTACTCCATTAATAAGGGCCATAGCTTACCTTATTTTTATTCCAATCACAAAATTAGGTATAAAAAGAATACACCAACGCGTCCACAGTACACGTCTATGATATATACCTATACAAGTTTTTGTGTGCTAAAGTAGAAAAAAATATACATAATAATAACACAAAACTATAGTTCTATAGAAGCCAAAGAACACCTTTGCTAGAAGCATAATTTTGTCACCCGGTGTTCTTTGGGCGTTGCCAGCTTGTGCACAGATTATAGTCATCTGTATTCTAATAAAATAATTTTTATAAATTATATTCGAAAAAATCTTAGACGTTTATGGAAAAATGCTTAAATGATAATTTTATTTATTATAAAATATTTTTTTTAATACTATTTATACGATTTTATTAAAAATATATTTATTTCCCCAAAACGAGCTCCTTCCAAAAACTATGGGTATATGGCGGCAACGAGGTAACAGTCAGCTGCTTATGTTGCTACCGGCCTATAACGAGTATTCCCGCCATACCGTATGGTTTAGACAATATTAATAGAGATGGCGCCAATGTTGATTATATACACCTTTGACAAGGAAAGAGAGGGACACGTAATACGCTATATCCCCTTCGCTTGAAAATGTTCCCGATCCGCCATTTTAATGGTGGCAAACAAAGCATTAGTCATCGTGCTTTAAAAAAGTATATATAAATATATAATTAATGAGTTTGCAAATGGTGCCAAATTGAACAGCTACTCGCCGACTATTACGTCCCTCTCTTTCCTTGCCTGAGATATATGTGATTATATGCCTCAGACTATAAAATATAAACATATATTAACATTATTAGTATGAGTCGCATAGGTACCATAGAAAAAGAATACTTCTCATACTGTATGCTTGCATGACACAACCAACAATCGTGGTATAGTAATGGAAGTATGTGATTATATTAAGGCTGGGAATCGATTACGAATAATTCGAATATTCGAATATTCGAGTATTCGAATAGGGGTGGAAATCGATTATAAATTATTCGAATATTCGAATACTCGAATATTCAAACATTCGAATACTCGAATATTTGAATACTCGAATATTCGAATACTCGAATATTTGAATACTCGCATATTTGAATACTCGAATATTAAAACACTTTAAATTAGTATATATAAGGGTGGTGCAAAAAAAACTTTTTTCGAATATGTTAATTTGTCATTTTTATTAAAAAAAATTAACAGCTCTCTTCAAAAATTAGTCGGCTTTTGAATTTTGAAAATTCCAAAAATAATCAAATTCGAAAAAAGCGATATATGTAGTCGCTTCGTTTTGGACAGTAGCAAAAAGTAATCAGTAATTACTATATGTTTAATTGGTAAATTCTCATATAACTTGTTTAGATGCTGTATCCACTTATTTTTGTGAAAACTAATTCTCGCTCAAGGTTTTTTTTAGTGTAATGAGCATGTAGCATTTTAAGGTAATGGGAACTTAAATTATGACAACCCTAATCTATTAATTTTTTCCTAAAATGCAGGCTTTATGTTGCAAATGTCACGTAAGTTACCGGTCTTCAACTGCAATATCCTAACATTGATGAATATTTTAACAAAATGGCTGTTGAAACAACTAATGTTAGTGCTTGATTAACTAAAAATAGACTTAAGATTGACGAAAAATTATTTTATCCGGAATCGGCAGTAAAGTAGAACTTTACTGCCGATTTATTTTAATTTACGATTGTTGATTAATTGAAATATTTTAATATTCGAGTATTTAAAAATTCGATTATTTGAATATTTAAAAATGTACTCTATATTCGAATTATTCGAATGTACGAGGACATGAATCACAGATTATAAAGACATGAATATTCGAATTATTCGAATTTACGAGAACACGAATATTCGAATAATTCGAATACTCGAATATTCGAATAATTCGAATACACGAATATTCGAATAATTCGAATACTCGAATATTCGAATAATTCGAATATTCGAATAATTCGAGTATTTCAAATAATTTTTAAACGAGTATTCGAATTCCAAAAACTAACAAATTCCCAGCCTTAGATTATATACCACGTCTTAAAGATGTCATTTATATCATATGGAATTTAGCAAGTCTATTGTACAGTCATCTTATAGACGACTTTTCATATGACATGTAAATATGCCTTATAACAGACATCTTTAAGACATCTTTTCGTCATGACTAAAAGATTACTTAAATAAGTCATCTTTTAGACGAATTTTCGACGTCTTTTCGTCATGACTAAAAGATGACTTAAATAAGTAATCTTTTAGACGACTTTTCGACATCTTTTCGTCATGACTAAAAGATGACTTAAATAAGTAATCTTTTAGACGACTTTTCGCTTTAGGTGCTGTATGGGATAACTTGTTGCAAAAACTGTCTTCAACATCCACAGGATTATTGTTGTCTATAAACAAACCGTGATTTTCGACCTTATATACTAAAACACAACGCGATTTTCGGCCTTATAAACCAAAACAAACCTTAATTTTCGACTTTCAATTTATGATGCGGCCAAGCGAAACACTGGGCATTATACGTCTAGTTATGGTAGAAATAAGTCTTATTTTTACAATGCGTCTTTATAGTTCACTTATAATAATTATTACTTTTGAAAAAAATCAGCTGAAACGTGAAACCGGGTAATTGCGGGGTATTTCAATACGAATACGGTACTCCGGTTGATTGTACAATGACTGGGCAATTATTAAATATCTACTAAATTAAAATAAATGTATAGTACCTACTACAAAAATATCCTTAAAATAACCCAAAGAATCATCCTCCCCTAGGGATAATTCTTTGGGTGATATATATCTTTAATATTAAAGATATTTCTGTAATATGTAATGTTTGCTATAAATGTAGTTAATATTTAATAATTGCCCAGTCATTGGCCAATCAACCAGAGTACCGTGTTCGTATTGGAGTGTTCAATAATTGCCCGGTTTCACGTCCGGTTAATTGATCAATTATTAACAATTCGAATGGGCTAAAAATTGAGCAATGATTGATCAACGATTGGGACTTCACATACAATTTCAGTTAACTAAATAATGGACCATACAATTATTGCCCAATGATTGACCACTTCTATTGAATCAATGAGATTGGTCAAATATTGAAATCAACGCTGTGCTTACTGGGAAGTTAATTTTGTGAAAGTTGAGATTTCGATGTATCGGAATAAAAAGGATTTAAGTAATTTTCAATACTCTTGGCGACATTTATTATTAAATTTTAAAACATTACTAAAAAAAATTCTTGAATTTTTTATTCTAACATAACTTTAACTTCAAATATCTCCAAACAATGAAAATGTTACTTATACCCTTTTTATTCTAACCCCTTCAATTATAAAGGTTATAAATCGGCCCCAGCAAACACATAAGTCTGGTAATGTAATGGCCCATTACAGCGTTTAATGGTTAAATGATGGCATTTTTAACCCAAGCTGTTCTTGTACTGGGCCTCTACAGGAATTTTTCGTTAATAAATGTCAATTTAGACCAAAGGCTGTCGTGGTAAGGTCTTGCAATGGCCCTTTTCAGGCAATGATATGTATAATTTAACATTAAAGGCCCACATATGGCAATTATAAGTATCAAGTTAATGGAACTGTAACACACCATTACAGTGCCAAATGTTTTCCTTTGCTTTACACCATATTTACTAATGAATTGCCTCATGTTAGTGGTATTATGCATATGCATATAGAAAAATAATATAGGTTTTGAGATATATTAATTAATTATCTAATAGGTGTATTTTATAATTAATTATTAATGAACTAAACAACCAGTACCTTTTTCAAGTAAGTATTTTTACTGTACAATTTTTACATTAATGTCGTACTATTTACCCAATAAACCAACGTTGCCGAGAAATCCGGAAGAAATATTTGCTAGATATAATTTCTTTCACATTTCCTTCAAATCGCTACAAATTTGCACTCGCAATACTTGCTGGACACTTAAAACGGCAATTTGAGCGCAATACCGCGGAAATCATTGCCGAACATATTTCTAGATGATTGACAGACAGGCCCGTTCCTGGCGAGCGTGCAGTGCGTGCACGCACGCAGGCGCAACATTTCGGGGGCGCAAAATCAAAGAGTCAATCAGTACTTTGTAACGATAAACTTTCTTGCATATGATACTTCTGCCTTTTTTGCGTCGGCCGCTCTTTTTTTCGGTCGCTATAAAGCGCCTTTTGCCGCTTTGATATTGGCTGCTTATTTTGTTTTGATATGAGGATCAAAATAAAAGGAGAGAAATAGTCATATTATCTTTAGTATTTGTTTGATAGTTGCAGTTGACGGTAGCAAAGTTTAACAGTAGTAACTCTCTAAAATAGAATTAGTCAAAAATTACTAATTCAATTAGTCTAATTGCAATAGCGAAAAAGCAGCGACTAATAATTATTGTCAATAGTAATTTGTACCTCGGATATTTAGCAGTCAACTCCTATGTAAAATTGTCCGCTGAATCCGAAAATGTCGTCAAAAGTTATAAAAGTAGAACGTTTTTGAGATTTAGTAAATTTTCCATATAATATGGTATTGACTATATCTTAAAAACTGCTTTACTTTTATAATTTTTGACGGTATTTTCGGATTCAGGGGACAATTTTTCATAATAATAAGCTGTTAAATGCCCGGGATACAAATAGCTGTGGACTAAAGTTATTAGTGACTGCTTTTTTACTTTGAAAACTAGTCATTTTTAGAGAGTATGTCACTAAAAACCAGTTGTAGTTATTATATTGTTTAGAATGTTTTTTTTTTCTTTAGAGTATTTTTATCACTGACTATTTCCCTCGTCTTAATTTCCACCAATCACAAACGCGCAATTTTAAATTACAAATGGTTTCTAAGTGAAAAAACTGTGTGACAGCACCTGTCAGCAGTTTATTCGAGTTTACCCGCGGCAAAACTTGACAGCTGTTGTCACCAAAAATTGCAATTTATATTTTAATCGTTAACTGTTACTCATGAAATAGTCTTGTCAAATACCATTCGGGCATCTAATTTTTCCTGTGAAAAAAATCGAAAAAACACAATGCTAAGTAATATTTTTTAACAAAATGCATTCGTGCAGGTGCAAAAATCCTCCTCTTCGACTCGGATTTTTGTTGCCACCAGCACTCATGCTTTTTGTTAAAATATTACTTAGCAACGTGTTTTTTCGATTCTTTTCGAAAAAATTAAATGCCCTTATGATATTACTTACGACTATTTCCCTCGTCTTAATTTCCACCAATCACAAACGCGCAATTTTGAACTACAAATGGTTTCTAGGTGGAAAAACTGTATGACAGCACCTGTCAGCAGTTTTTTCTAGTTTACCCGCGGCAAAACTGCCGTCCTAAGCGCAGAAGCGGTAACTGCACATTTAAAGGAAATTGACATTTTTCCGTAATATGAACCTAGGGTTAAAAATCTCTACTTTAATAAGGTATTAAATCGGTATTTTGTCAGTAAATGATTGAAATATCAAGTTATTTTTAGCGGTGTCTGTTACCAAACTGAGTTGGCAGAGCTATTAACATAAAAGTACCAATATCTCATGACAGCCATTATGTTAATTACCGCTTCTGCGCTTAGTACGGCAGAAAACATGACAGCTGTTGTCACCAAAAATTGCAATTTATACTTTAATTGTTAACTGTTACTCATGAAATAGTCTTGTCAAATACCATTCGGACATCTAACTTTTCCTATGAAAAAAATCGTTAAAACACAATGCTAAGTAATATTTTTTAACAAAATGCATTCGTGCAGGTGCAAAAATCCTCGTCTTCGACTCGGATTTTTGTTGCCACCAGCACTCATGCTTCTTGTTAAAATATTACTTAGTGTTTTTTCGATTTTTTTCGAAAAAATAGATGCTTACTTGTTTGTTTGGTAATTTAAAAAATATTTTTTATACTTAATTTAAGCGGTTTTTTTACATTTTCAATTACATATTGCCAGTTTGTCGCAAAATATATATTTTTTAAATTTTACGGCTTAAAATTCAAATATTTACTTAATGTATTATATTTAAATATAAAAGGGGCGCAACAACGAATTCTGCACGCAGGCGCCAGACACCCCAGGAACGGGCCTGTTGACAGATACGGTTGCAGAACTAATTTTCGGCAATTTTATAGTTATATGTTGTAAATAAATTTGTACAATTGTTTGACAGCAAGCGGAGCGCAATACGGCGAAAATTTTTGCCGCATATATTTTTAAACGGTGAGAAGAAAATATTGCAGCAAGAATTGTTGTCATTTATTTTATACATATTTTTTTGAAATAAATAATTTCTGGGATGTTTGACAGAAACTGTTGCAGCAATTGCAGTCCATATACAGGGCGTCCCAAAATTGTGGCCCAAAGGGTAAACGTAAATTTCTATTAAAATCACAAGACAAATTTGCAAATTGTGTCCACCTTTCGAAAAAATGGAAAGACATCTCGAAATTAATTAATTGTTGTAAAATATACAGGGTGTCCCATTTAAAACAATGTTATTTTGTGAATATTTCTGAAACCCGACGGTTAATTGTTTTTCTGTTTTTAAAATTTTAATCAGAAAAATTGTGATCACGATTTCGTCATGTGACGTCACAAGACCATTTTGACTGCTGTCATTTTGAAGGCTGTCATTTTGACGGCTATAATTTTGACGAATGTCATTTTTCTTTTTGACAGCTTGCATTTTAACACCTGTCATTTTGATAAAGTGTAGACGTTGATTAAAATGGCAACTGGTCAAATAAAAGGTCTCAAAAGACAGGTGTCAAAATGGCAGCTGTCAAAATGTCAGGTGTCAAAATGACAGGTGCGGAAATACCAGCAGTAAAATGACTGATAATCAAATTACTGATGCCCAATTGACAGGTGTCAAAACGAAATCTGTCAAAATAACAGCTGTAAAAATAACTGGTGATAAAATGACAGGGGCCCAAATAACAGCATTTCATTATTCAACTGAATATTAGCACTTCTTTATCACTTCAACATAATTTCACAATAAATAAACACGGACCGTTTTTGGCGGTCCACACTGTCAATGTTATACAAAGGTCCGATCCAGTCTAACCTTTTTTTGCTGGACCGCGGTCCAACACAAACGTTTCACAAACGGTCCGTTTACATGGACCGTTTTTAAAACTGAATCGCTGGAGAACCGGTCCATGGACCGAAATTTTGTTACGGTTCACAACCCTGTAAGTTACAGGCTGTAACACATCGGAAAAGTAAATTAAAAAAAATACGTCTTTTAATAAAAAAATAATTATATATTTATAATTTTTGTCGCCAATTTCTGCTATAGCAGTTCTAAAATAGTTTATTTGCCAATAAATCGCCCAACCTGGCAACACTGCTAATTGATAGAGGAAACCAAGGGTAACAAAACTTCAAAATTTGTTTATATTTTGAAGGTTCTAATTACTTTCTTTATAATCTTACTGGTTACTTTAAAATACGTATGAAAATAATTATTTTCATATTAATTTATGTGCTGTTTATATAAATATATGTGCTGTTTGTGCATGGCCTAAATATCCCGAGTTAAGTAAGTATACTGTTTTTTATGGTCAAGTGTTAATTATTGATAATTTAAAAACAACGCCTTTCGCCAACAATAGTGGGACAAGTAAAAATTAATTTTTCTTACTACCTCGACTGAAAATACGTTGTTTCGTCCCCGATTCCACGGCAGAAAGTTTACGTTTTATGCATTGGACGAAACAACGTATTTTCGAGTTTATTACACTACAAGGGCTACGAAGGCTTCGCTCGTGTCGCAAATGTCGGGGCAGGCATCAATATGTTTCGATATACACATTTAATTTTTTCCCGTATTTTCGGCCGAGGTAGTAAGAAAAATAGTATACACTACACGGGCAGAAAGTGTGAGAGCCCTGAATGGCGCGCAGTGCAGGAATCTCACACTTTCTGCCCTTGTAGTGTAATATACTATTGACAATTTTAACAGTTGGGAAAATTGTCAATATGAATTGTTATCCACACGTTCGAGCTCCGAGGTCTACAACCCTTGAGAATCGGGTGTTTTTGTTGGGGTTGGTCGTAAATCGTAAACTGCGAGGTACCTATAAGTATATTTTTCAAAACAATCCGGGCAACATTTTTGTTTAAAGGGGCGATTTTTTTTTAAACAGTTTAATTAAATTTTGACTTAATACAAATTTTAGTTTTGCAATTTATAATTTACCAAATTTAAATTTCAAAATTTATTTAAAAAATTTAAATATAAAATGGATTTTTTAAATAAATTTAGACATTTGTCAATAAACTATGGTAAATTTTAAATTGCACCACTAAAATTTGTATTATCTTTATTAGGGGGGCCAGGCTGCAGGGGAGCTGTAGCAAAAACTATCTTTTTAACATACATTTAAGTGGGACAGATGCAGGCAAGTTCAAGGTTTTATACTATTTAAATTTTATGGATTTCTTTGCGAATTTCCAAAAAAAATAATGATTTAGTAAACGCATGTAAAAGCAAAAATTAATATATAACAGAGTTATATCAAGATCTACACTGAACCACTCGTTGTTGTTGATGCTCTTAAACTCTCCAGTACTCAAGCAGCTTGAGTCAAGCTTTATTATCGAAAAAAAACTTTTGCCGAATTTTGCCTATCCAGGAAAAAATAAAGCTCTATTTGGGTATTAGTTGAAAGGTTAGGCCTAGATTGTAAAAGACTTGAATATGTGATCTGTCATTTTGAAGGTTTTGACGTTTTTTTCGAAATATCATATTTAAGACAATTTTAGTGGTTTTAATGGATTTTTAAAATTTTTTTGTTTAATTGTTTGAACTGTGGTGCCTATAAATTGGGAGGGTAATTTTAAAATACCCTTATTAGAACAAGAAACATTTATTATTAAAAATCAAAATAGTTGAGTTTTTGTTTAATAAAAAAAAAAAATATATATATATACAGTGTGACCCCTTTGTTTGCGACTCACCCCTGTAAAATCTTTATTTATTGTGCGATTTTAACCGGATTTGTTTTAAAGTGTAGATCTTGATAAACTGTATTTTTGGGGCAAAAAACGCCATATTTGTACAAAATACAAGGCCTTCCATGTCAGTTTTTAAGATTACATTTTTAAGAATTCATATTAGCGATTTTTTAAAACAAAATCTAAGCACGGCACTGGATTCACCACCCCTCAAAATGACCCTTTAGAGCGAACTATTAGATATAAATTAAAAATAAAAATATATTTATTAATTTTGCCTAGAGGCACTGAAATTATTGCAGTAAGCTGGTGACGAAAGAAATCACATGGTTTGGAGGAAACGGCAAAAACAGTTTTTATAATGCTGCCCTTTGTTCGGCCATCTATAGTAAGTTAGCACGCATGTTATACATTACACACAAAAAAATCTTTCTGTAAATTTATGAAACATTAATATGTTGAATACCTATAGGCTATAGCCTTAAAGGCGTATTCATGCTCACTTAAAATAAGAAATAAGAATAAGGAATAAGAAATAAGATCGCGATTGTTCGTTCATGCTGATAACATATAAGAATATAAGAAATAAAAAATGTTGTCACACAATTATATTTTATTATAGTGGATTATATAGTCACGGCCAAATCTGTATGGGTGCACGTCATCAACGGCATATGACGTCAGCGTTAAGGTCTATTCATACGTGCCCAGACACAATCTAACGCTCGTGTATTGTTGACTGTTTATAGCGGTGGGGTCTGTTATTAAGATGGAATTATAACGTCCTTGTTATAATCTTCTGCACTAACTAATTAGGAGTTTGTTACAGGCAAATTTTTATTAAATGTGTTTAAAGAGAAAACAAACGGAGTTTATTACATTTTTATTACATATGCACATAACAAAAATTCTAAATTATCAGAAACACAAAATATATAAATTACCAGTCGTCCTTGTCATCAGAGCAAACCAGGTCAGAATTGAAGTCTGATTATTTTCCCAAATTTATTATTAAGGGCGCAATGTCTTCGAAATCTAATAACGGCTAGTTGCCAACAAGCCTTATATCATTGTTTGCACAATCCAGGGATAGAATCTTATAAACATAATGTATAATATTATTTATAATAATTTGCAACAAACGATGCTTCAGGACGAAATGTCACAATTACAAAAATACGTCAAATATAAAATGACAGCGACCCATCAATAATATTGAACGGTGCGCGCCAGCCTTAAGCTATTACCAACTGGCACACACAAAAATTACTAAGTGAATGGTTTTATTTTGATAATTTCGTGAAAAAACGTTTTAAAACAAGGAAATTGTTACAGTTCTTGGTAAACAATACGCAAATGAATGATTTCTTTTTAATAAGACATCAGAATTACGCCTTAAAAAAGCAAATTTAACGGCAGTAACTTTACAATTCAAAGTTGGTAATGCTGACGTCATTATATCTCATTGATGACGTGCACCCATATAGATTTGGCCGTGACTATATTGGCTATAAACAACCGACAGCGACACTCAACGCGATTTCCAACACCATGGCTCCATGGCCAGCACATAAAACCCATCAAAATAATTCACAGACCCATTTTGGTCCTTTGCGCAGTTTTATACGCAAAAAGTTATTTCTTATTTTTATGAACATGAACGCACCATTACTTTACACAGTTTTAACTTTTTATCTTATTTCTTATTTTAAGCAGCATGAATGCGCCTTAAAGGCGATAATCGCATATTCGTTTCTTTTTAGAAGCTCTTGCTGTCAGCAGAAATTACCAAAAACCAACGCGTCACGAGTTTTCAGGCAACCATTGTATCGGCATTGAAAAACGCCAAGCAAAAATTAATTAACCAGAGGCGCCGGGACAGGGAGGCTCCAGCTGCGGGGATAGGCAACCGTCGACGATACGAAAATGAGGCGAACGATTCCCAAACAACACAGTACGTTTTAAAAATGTACATTTTTGGTTATATTTACGTACTTACGTCTTAAGACCAAAAAAATATGTATTAAGTACGTACTATATATTATGTACATAAAATGTAAGGTTCAGTCGTCCTCAGTACGTACATAGTATGTACAAAGAAGGTATGTACAAAATACTTCTAAAGTATTCCTGGTTGCATAGTGTGTACCGATCGCAGCAAAGGCGGTGTGGATCACGTGATGTTCTTAAATCTCGCCTCTGTTGACTTACATGAAGAGTATATAGGCTCAGATGGTCCTTTACTTTGGCGTGACAATACAAGTTGTTTGATACTAAAGAGACCTTAAATAGGTGGAAACAACTGTCAATTCTTGAAGAATTTCAAGTAGGTGAACGCACTAAAAACATTTCCTCTAGAGAGCTGAAGGTTCAATAATCTGGAATAATACCACTGGTAGTGTACTAGTAATGCGTCAAGGAATTTCAAGTTTCTTGAAAAATATAAAAAAATGGTTTAAAAAAATGTTTTTTTTAATTTAGTCAAATCAGCCAAATGTATTTAGTTAAATCAAACAAATTATAGTTGGGCTAACTAAAGCTTTTTTCTGTGTACGGAATAAAAGTACGATTTATTTATGTACAAACTACGTTCTTAATACTTGGTAAATGTACATACATAAAACGTATTATCGAGTGGAATTTGGACGTACTTAGTACGTACTTAGGATGTACATAAGATATCGCAGTACGTACGTAAAATGTAAGGTACGTCGAAGGTCGACGTACTATGTACGTACATAAAATGTAAACTGGTTGTTTGGGTTAGTTTAATTAAATAAATGTATAATTATAATTATATTTATTATTATTATTATTATTATTATTATATACATCTGTGTTCCCCTACGTACTTACGTTAGTTTCAAATAAACATATTTATTCATTTATACCGTTTAATAATTATTGAAATATTTTAAAATAAAATTTATGACAATTGTATATTAATATACGGCCAACAACGGAGATATTATTGACTGCAATCATTTCTGTCAAATTGCGTTCCAAATGCTTTCAATATCAACGAAATTATTTCCGTGGGATTGCGTTCAGGTTGCGATCTACACTTGCGGCATGAATTTCTGTCAATACCAGTGTCGAATGCGGAAGTATAAATATTAGTTATTGCTGGAAATTTTTGAGTCCGATTTCCGGCAATTAGAAGGACATTTTCCGGAATTTGGTTTATTGGGTAATAACCTAGGTTAATATATTCTTTTACTAATGATACTTTTAAGTAAAAATTAATTAATTTTTAGAAACGGTTAGGCTAAAATTTGAATTAGCCACTACAAAAGATATTGAAAATACTATAAAAGCATGCATGGTTAAGGGGAGCAATCGACAGGGATGGTGGTCGTAAAAATCGAGAGGAAAAAAATCAATGAAATTATTAATTTTTCTTATTTTAATTTATTTTTATTTACTGAAAGAAATTTGATTTTATTTTATAATATTTGTTAAGTTTTTTTTTAATTAAATATTAAGTTTTTTTTTTATTAAATATATATATATACCATATGGTATGTTATAATTATGTTTGAATTACATGTATTTTATAACATATTAAACACTTTGTATTTTTTAATTTTTTGAAAGTTTTAGGGTCATTCCATGATAACGAAATTTTTGTCCCGACTGTTATTTATATAGTAAAGTACCTATCTATTATGGTGGATTAAATTTGGTAATTATATATTTATTAGGTCGGATATTACACGATATTTGGGAATTTTTTATCCCTACCGTCAAAAATCGGTCGGGATAAAATATTTCAATTATCATGGAATATCTGTACCTAGTAAATATATAGGTAGGTACCACATTTAATCCGACATAATAGGTACTTTACTTATCCATTAAAGAATATTTAACTAACCACTATAGAATCTTTAATACCCCATATAAGAACCTTTAGCTTGCCACATTTGTACCTTTAACCTGCCATATCGGAACCTTTAGCGGTTTTTGTAAGTGTCTTTATCGACTGCCCTTACATGCCCATAAAAGGTGAACGCGACATAATATGTAGAGGTCCATTAAAGTCAGCCTTTATAGGGCCTTTAGTTTATTAAAGGCACGCGTTTAAAGGGCCATTACAGAACCTTTACGGTTGTGTTTGCGCATGTCTTTCTTAAAAATTGACAGTTTTTCAGAGAGCCATATCAGGTTAAAACATGGCCAAGAATTGCCCATTACCTTTGGAAAAGTTTTGCCAATAAATGTACTATGTAGGACTGTATATTCCTATGGTATTTGTGCAATCGCGATGGCCAACAATAAATGACCAAATTGTGCCCAATAATATGCCAAAGCAGTTTGGATAAATTAGGTAGGTTACCGTTGGTTTAATTTTGGGAATGTTTGGGCATGGAAAAACGATGACAAATTTTTGATGTTTATTTGAGCAATTAGGCTTTTGAAAAATTGACCAAATATTGGTAAATATTTGGACAAATCCAAAGTATTAACAAATATTATTATTATATTTGAAAATTGGGTAAATAAAAAAATTTGTATTTATATTTTTTAATAATAAAAAAATAAAACAGTATGTTTCAATACTGGAACATAGGTCAAAAATAAAATTAAAAAAAAAACAAATGTATAAATAAAAAATATTTAAAATAATCAAAATTGGAAAAAAATATTGTTTTTTTATGTTGAATCCCAAGCAGTGATTTAATTGTTTTTTTGCAATAAGGCTTTTTTTTATTTCGGACCCGTTGCTTCGCGTTGTTTAAGGCCACGTCAAAGGACCTCTGGAATTCTAAAGCCCCTGGAGGAGGAAATTTATCATGTTCATGTAAACTCTCTAAAAAATACTTTAAGTAACAAAATTGTCTAGGAAATAATATTAAAATATAAAACATACGGTGAATGGCTTGTACGATTTTTGTTTTGGACACTCCAACACCAGCACGTCCAGTGCGCGTTATTTTGGAAGAAACTTCATCTGAGAAGGCTTCTTTGACAATTAAATTCACGCTGCCTACGACGTCATCGTCAGCGACAAATTTAAAGTAGCTAACCTATAACATAACAATATAAAAACACAAGTCTTAAAACGTATTTTGGAAGTGAAAACCATTTTTTGATACATGTTTACAAAAAAGTGTTATTTTTCTATGAAGAATGCACTGTTTAAGTTTGGCCCCCTAATTTCAGGACACCCTGTATACCTATCTATAGATTTCTTTAAGTGCAGATGTATATACAAGAATATTCTTGGTTGAGTTTTTCTTGTTTGACGGGTCAACACAAATTGTGTTACACAATTTTTTAAATTAAATTACCTATGTTACGTTTCATTACATTACTTTAAATGCTGGCTAAATCCACCTTTATACTTGTTATAATATTATGATACAAATAGAATTACGATCAGGCTATCAAGAATTATGCTTTATTAAACATTAAGAACTTATTGTAAAATAGTTTGTGATTGGTAACTTTATGCTATGAAGAACTTTAAAAATAAAAAAGAAATAAATTTTTAAATTCAATAAAAAAATTGCAATTACCTTGCTCACTTCTAGCACGATAGATCTTAAAACCCAATAAATCCTCTTTTTCCTTCGTGACATATAGGTAGAAAATTTATTTTTAAATTGTCCTGCTTGTAGTAAAAGCCTAGTACCCATAAACACTATTTACCTAGAAAAAGGCAGTTATTTTTCTTCACTGCAACTTCAAGATGAAAATCTGTAACAATTAACAAAAAATAAGTACATAATATAGAACTAGCAATGTAAATTTATATTACCTACTTCAAAATTAATAAGGGAATAAAATCTTCGAGAAATAAGAAATTGTATAATAATTGAATGTTTTATTAAAAACTTTGAAAACATACCTAACCTTAATTACTTACTCAAAATTTAAAGCCGTTTAAAACTTAACACGTTTAGTTAGTGCACAGATGATTATATTTTTTTGTAATAACTATCACACAAGCACTTTTTGACGCCTTTTTGTAGAGAAGGTCTTGAAATATTAACGACATATAACTCTCCATTGCGATTCTTTTTCCATGCTGATCAATAATTTGCCAAGTTTCGATCAATCTGAATTACAAACGCTTTGCCAATTTTCGACCAAACTTCATTACAAACGACGTTGGCCAATAATAACTCGATCTAGGACTGTATATTTGTGTAGTTGTTGTGCTATCGCATTGGAAAATAATTTGGCATAAAACATGTCAATTTTTGGTCAAACTTTATGAAAATACAATTAATATGTCCAAACAGGGCCGGCCCGAGGTACGGGCGAACCGGGCAACCGCCCGGAGCGGCACAATGGGGGGGGGGCGGCATTTTTACGATGTGTTAATGATAATAAATTTCAATGAACATAATACAAAAATTTCGATTGGCTATTTGTTCCAGTATTAAGCTCGAGAAATATCTTTGTTACAAATGATTTAATAGAGGCGCTCTCGGAAGACGACGCTGGGGCCCTCTTTTATTTGTTTCTTCAATCATATCCTGTAGTTTTCTTTACTGTGTTTGACAATTGACAATTAATTGAAAAATATTTCACGATCGTGCATTGTAAAATCAGTGAATTACTAAGGTAGTTTGATAATTATCTAATTATAATTAGAAGTTTAAAATGTCTGAAAAACGCAAAAAAGATTCAGGAGCTTTTTATAGACACCAAAAAAGGGCGCGTGAGGCGGAAAATCGAGTTCTAGCAGCAACATTTTCCAAATTCTTGCAAAAAAAAAACATCGTGTGAAGGTATAATAAATATACTATAATTTAATAATATTGCATACCGTAAACACAGGTGGCTTTGAACCCCGCGGGTGACTAACCTTTTTTAAAACATATTTTCGCGTTCGATAAAATTAACATTAATAATTTGTTGGTCAAAACCTGTCAAATAAGCGATTCTATTTAGTTTATATTACAGAAAAATCAGTGTTTTAAAGAAATAAATGGGATTTATTACAAATTTATCGCACATTTCGTTATTTAAATAATATTTAAATTTCTATATTAAAATCATAGTTTTTTTTCTTTTTTGCGACGTAAGCCATTATATTGCCTTACCTATTGGTGATTCTAAAGCATAAAAAACTAAAAAATAATTACGTTAAACTACTTTTGCCACTATTTCTGCCGAATAACAAGGGGGCGGCAAAAATATCTTCGCCCGGGGCGGCAAAAAACGTCGGGCCGGCCCTGTGTCCAAATAAACCCCAATAAATGTAAAATATCGTAGTCCAAACTTAGTTGGGAAAAAGTTGACTAATTTCTTTCCCAAAGCATGGCTCTCTGGGGAAAGTAAAGAAAATATTTTATGAGCACTTTACAGTGGAGTCCTTGCCCGAATTTAAGTTATAGTTTACTGCCGGCGAAATTAAAGGTCAGTACAATGTTCATATAAACTTTTCAAATATTGGCGTTGAGAAACTATTTAATACTTTTGTATTTTTGTATTGAGATAATAAAATAATTTTCACATTTAGTATTATTTTACAAGAAAGGCACTTTATACTAACGATTGTATGACATTTGACAACTGTCAACTAACTTCAGCCCGTGACTAAAAACCTATTGCTAACTTTAGCCCGTGACTAAAGCGCCATAAAGCCACAACTTCTCAATGTGTATTTAAAAGGTCACTTAGTGTCATGGAAACATGTACAATAAAGGGCGTTTTAAAGGTGGAAGTGGAAAAATATAATTAAAAGATGAATGTATCTAAAGTTATTAAATAATTGTTTTCAGCGCTTAAAATTGGCTGGCGGTCTGGATCCGGACCGCGATCTGCCATTTGAGGACCCCTACACTAGTGTCAATAAAAAATATTATAATACAGGGTTCCCCATAATAGGCTACCCATTTTAAAATTTGAATTAAAAATTTTTTAGTTAACAAAACAAACTTTTTATTATACTAAATTACAGCTAACTCTTTGGGATTTATGATAACTTATAAATATTTGGCTAATTTAATTAGAACTTTTAAAAATCACGTCTTCTAAATTACCTCCACCAACTTCAACACATTTTTTAATATTAGATAAAAAGTGGTAAAGTCGTAAACGCAATTCTTCAATATTTTCTGGTGTACGAGCCAGGCTTTTTCAAATTTTGTACAGAACCATTTTCACGCCAATGACGAACCCATAACTTAACAGTTTTACGTTTTGGCGCGTGACCCCTATTGTTGTTATTAAACTGACGCCGGAATGCACGCCTAACTTAAGTTAAAATTCTTCTATCAAATTGCTTCTTATGTAAGTTTCTACACAAAACACACGTTGTTGGACTGAGTAATCCATGAAAGTTCAAACGGATGTTGAAATAATGTCTCAAAGCAAAAAAATTAAATAACATCAATAATGTTTGATGAAAACTAACAAACTTCTCGTAGAAAAAATGACGTTCCAGGAAATTATTAATTTAAAACTTATTTGTGACAGGCGCCTACTTGATTAATATCCCAAAGACTATAGAAGATATTCCCATAGAGAACAACTTATTTAGTTATCTCGTAGGGAATTTATTAATAAAATAAAATGGGTAGTCTATTATGGGAAACCCTGTATTTAAGATTGCTTATTCTAAATTTTGCAAATGTATGGTTTTTAATAACAATAAATTTTTTTAGAGGTTTCAGAAAATTTTGCCCAAAGCAATAGTTATTAAGGGGGCGGTTTTTTCACATTCCCACAGCAAATTCAAAAGACCCAGGTTTTAAAAAAATAAAAGACAGGATTGTGTGAGTTTATATTTAATAACTTATATAGCATTTTTTTCTTGTATACATTAAACAAATTTGATGTAGTGTCATCATTCATTATATAATTCGCTGAAGATAAATAATAAAACTAAAATTATACACAGTACAAGATAACACTTCTATTTATATAAATGCTGTTTTAACAAAAATGCACATTTGTAAAGCAGTTATACAAAAGCCTATTTACTAACCATTCTGAACAACAAATGGTGTCCCAAAAGGCACTTTAACATTATCAGAATTCTATAACAAAAACAGAACTGGCATTTTTCACAAGTCGAGGTTTTATTAGACTAACCAGTAATAAGCAGTTTATTAATTGTAAGATACACCAAATCAAAAATAAATACTATGAGCAGGTAGAAAAATAAACTAACACCTTTACATTGCCCCACAAAACTAAAACAACAAACACATTTCAGACATTTCACACAAAATCATGCAACAAAACTTTTTTATTATTACTATTTTTTTATAAAATTGATATGATCTTATGTAAAATGTCTAATTTATAAAATAGAAAAAAATAATTGTGTGGTTCATTGAAAAGGTCTTACATCTTATTATAAAATACATTTACTTTATAATTTTTACATAAACCAATAAATGTAGATATTAAAATATATGAATATAAATATACAAAAATATGCCCGTGAAGTTTTCACAAAACCTGTAAATTATTTATATTAAAAGCTTAAAACTAACTTAATAAACAATAGTAATAAACTATTACTAACAAAAGCAAAAATGGATGATGAAAAATATAAAGTGAATTAATTAAATTTAAAATAAGTGCTTAATTATCATTATCACAATATATTAACAAAGCAAGTCAATAAATAAAACTTGAATTAATAATACTTAGACATTCATGTAAAAACCATAAAGTATGTATAAAACAATATATAAGTAATTATTTTTATAAATATTAAAAAGAAACTGGAAATTACAATAATATGTACTTAACCTAAATATATTATGTACAAAGGTAAATACACCAAAGTTATTATCCGAGAATTCTCATTTGTGTTCCAAGGCTCACAAAAGCGAGTTATAATAATGAATAACGGCAACACAAGCATTTCTTATTGCACCGACAATATAATCCTTTAATTTTATACTGGTGTCATTTTATGCAACAAAATTTTGCATGTAAAAATCACAATTTCACGTGGTTCTTTATAAAAAATAATATTAATACCAAATATATATATATATAAATATGGGTGTCATTGCGACGCCTTAGGCTGATGCTATTATTATAATTTACACTGTAGCAGCAGCAAAATTACACATTCAAATCAAAATGAAATTATATAAACGTTCTTTATACAAAACATCTTACGCGATTTCGCACGATTAATCAGTTATTGTAACTAATTTTGATTAAGACCAATTAATTCCTTTATTTGCATTGCTTATTCCCCCACTGCTTCACATTCTTCAGCTTTCTGACTATCCTGGAACAAAAAAAACAAACAAATTAATGTCAAAAACAATGGGGCAGGTTTTTACTAATTACCTGCGCGTTTTCCAAGTCATCGCCGTTAGGGTTTTCATCAGTGGCATCTTCTACGGGTCCGTGTAGATTTGATTGTTCATGAAGACACTCTCTAAGCTTGACATTATCCTTCCTCAGTCTATCGCGTTCGTCTTCCATTTGTTTTACATCAGCCTATAATTGAAAATTACGATATTTTAAAAACAAGAACAAGTTTACGTTATCAACATGATTATGACGACAAGGTCTGTTCTATCTCGTTTCGCGCATACTATACAGTGCTTGCAAATCCAAGTCCGACCGCACTGGAAAGGACGGCTGTTCAATACCCGCGTGAAAAGAACAAGGATAGAACGCCAAATAGAATTTGATTGGCCAGAGCCCCGGATGCGTGCGAATTGTAAGCGAGGTCAACTCTCAGTCTGGCTGCATTTAGACTAAATGATTTAGTGCCAAGCAAACTGCGTTAGAGTGTAGATGCACATTTTAATTTTCTTTTTAAATATTTTATACCCGAATCTTAAAAATAAAATTGTTTGATTTTTTTCCTTGAGAACTAGGGCAACAACAAAAATAGTATTCTTAATAAAAAAGATTTCTCAAATAAAAAATAATTCTGAATAAAAATAACTATAAATAAAAATAAAACTCTAAATAAAAATAAAACTCTAAAAATAAATAATAAAAATAAATAAACTCAAAAATTAAATTAAATGTTCGAACAAGCCCCCATAGGCAGCCAAACAATAGCATAACCTATTATAAAAATTCCCGTCGGAACTGCATCGGAACTACAGAACCGTGCGTGAGAAAATTATTAACGGTTCGTCGAATTGTTTCTCTGTTTGGTCTGGCCTCGAACATTCCCGCAAATAATCTTTGAATTTCTCGTTCAGAATTACCAGCAAAGTGCCAGATTAAAATCTGAACTTTTTGTTCCAACGTGTACATTTTTTAATTAAATAATCTTTTTTACTAAAATTTGCTGGCACCACTGCAGTTCTCGTTCTGATATCCTCGTGTCAAGCACGCTGCGAGGTGCGCGATGGGTATGCGTTGTCGTAGCCTGCCGGCTCTGGCCAATCAAATTCTATTTGGCGTTCTATCCTTGTTCTTTTCACGCGGGTATTGAACAGCCGTCCTTTCCAGTGCGGTCGGACTTGGATTTGCAAGCACTATATATATATATATATATATATATCACTGCAACACTGCACATAATGTAACGGCGGCCATTTTTATGTTGTTTACAATTCTTTAAGGGTTAAGTGGAAGAGCAGCAAATACATGCTTTGTATAAGCTGAACTTCGCCCATTGATTGTATCTCTTATAATCAATAAAGACATTTATTATTATTATTATTATAGATTAATAAAAATCGTTTTAAATGTTGTGTTTTTTACAGAGGCACTTGTAAGCCTCAATTGAGGCCTTAAAGTGCTAAGAACAATCATTTTACCCTCTTTTGTAAAAAACCTGGGGCTGTCAACAAACTGTCAAATTTAAATTTGGGGGTTATGGAAAATTATCCTTAAAATTGAAATTTGACAGTTTGATAACATACCTGATAGAATAAGGTTTATTTTTACCAAAAGAGGAGTAAAATGGTTGTTCTTAGCACTTTAAGGCCTCATTTGGGGCTTACAAGTGCGTCGGTAAGAAACACAACGTTTAAACGATTATTAATCTGTATAAACAGCACAAACCCAAAGCACAAGAATGGTAAACATAAAAATGGCCGCCGTTAGATTCTGTGCAGTGTTGCAGTGATTTTTAGTTTGCCCAAAACGAGATAAAACAGACCTTGTGTGGATTTTGGTGCTATTCTCGAGCGCTCTATCTAGTTTCGCGCATACCTTCGGTTATCTATGCTTATAATCAAGAAATAAGACAACCCACTGCACAGATTTTAACGGCGGCCATTATTATATTGTTTACAATTTTTGTGCTTTAGGTTTGTGCTGTTTATATAGATTAAAAATCGTTTTAAACGTTGTTTCTTACAGAACCTACTTAAAACTTTATAAAGTGCTAAGGACAACCATTTAGCTCCTCTTTTGTAAAAAATAAACCTTATTTTATCAGGGCTGTCATCAAACTGTCAAATGTCAATTTTAAGATTAATTTACCATAACCTTATAATTGAAAAAAACTTATGGACCCATTTGACATGGTTCGACTCAACATAATAGAAGTTTTTTGGCTAATCTTTTAACCATCACTTTTTTAATTTCATTTTGTTCTTAATGTGTTTTATTGTTCTAAAAGGCACTTTTGTGGTTCTAAACTCATTTTTGTGAGAATATATGAGGCCATAATTTGCAAAAGTCTCTAATCGACAAAATAATCAAAATTCACTTTTTTCGCTAATTTCATCAGATTTTTGATAAAACGTAAAATAACTGCTTTTTTGCTGTATAAAATCGGTTTAAGAGTTGTCGGTTATTTGCAAAACTCTTTCTTTACATACATTTTTTTAATTATTAAATTGACTACAAATCAACTTGTAATAGCTGTTAATGTAGAGTAATTTATACAATAAAGATAGAATAGATTTTTAAATTGAATAACAGAATAATAATTATAAATTGTCCTTGATGTACTTTTTTAATGTTTTTATAATTTTTTTTATATTTTTCTACGGATTTAATCGAGTTTGGTAGATCGTTAAAGATGTATTGTTGTTCCAGAAGCCTTTTTGGTCATAACTCTGTCTGTTCTGATGTTTTGTGCTTCTCTAGTTTCAAAGTTGTGAAAATCCGAGCCAGTTGAAGTGCCGAAAGCAAGAAACTTAATGGGGATAAAACTTCCATTATTGGTTTAGTGGTTAAACATTATGGCAAAGATTGGATAAAACTACCAGAATTATCTTTTTACAAAATTATTCAAGATCAAGCTGCTAAAAGTGAAGATGACGTAACGTAACGTAAACGACACCAAAATAATTTAAGATTTTTTCGTTTGCATACTAATTTTTGTTTGTTTTGCAAAAATCTTTTTAATGTTACAAGTTGATTAATAAATTAACGTTTAACTTCACTTTTCAAAACTATTTGCAAAAAACATTTTTTTCTTCTGAATAACTATGGGAGTTTCATATTATATTGTATATTGTATATTGTGTTGGAAAAAAAATCGAACCGAAAGAATAATTTGCCTTCAAGCTAAAAGGTTTTTTGTTGCTCCTGAAAAAAAGAGTTTTGCAAATAATGGCTATTTTATAAATTAACAAAATTAAAGAAAATTCGTAAATGAGTCTAATAAATTGGTCAGGGACTGTAAAAGTGTTAAAAAACTTGGCAATAAGCAACTCATTTATAATAATTTTGAGATTTATCCAGTTTAACATTTTTAAATAATACTAACAGTAACATACCAGTAAGGCATCGAGCTGCCGGCTCAGCGTGTACGCAATCGTCTGCACGGCGTTGGCATCGATGGCCGGCTTGCCAGACGTCGTCGGCGCGTCCTGCCCTTCTGGTTGCTGCTGACTGGCGCAGGCGGCGGTGCTTTTAGCGCCCCTCGCCCTCACAGCGTCGGCTTCCGTCACGTTTAGCGACTCGTTGACGAGCTGCTGCAGCAAATTCGACTGGTAGATGGCGGCAATGATGCGCTCGGTGGGTTCGCGCGGCCCGGCGCTGTCGGCGCTCGCCATGTCGGCGATGTGCGCGAAATCTTCGCGAGGTATGTTTAGCAGGTCGGCCACCAGGTGCTCCTTCGCCTCTAACGCGCGACGCACCTCTATATCTTTGCGGCGTATTTGCTCTAATAACAATAAATAAACCAAAACTGTTTTAAATACATATTTCTTTAAATTTAACTGAGCATTTTATTAAAATGTGCAACAGAGAAAAAGTTTACCAAAAACTAAAAATTTTTACGGCAAAATGTTATAATAATTTTAAATATGATACATTCGTAATGAATTCGCTAGCCGAGTGGCACTTTGGCTCGCAAGCTTAGCAAATGTATTAACAGTGTGATCGTTTACAATGAAATTCGGCGTTAAATTGGAAGTTGAAGTGGGCAAAAATTTCTTGCAAGCTTAATTTGTGCGATTTAGAGGGCAAGTTTTGTCAATTTCCTCTATTATGTTTGGGCTCCATGGTACCGGCTATGGAACTTGCGCATTGCTTTTGTTATGATGGTTTGACATTTGTAATGATTTCTATGATTTTTAATGGCATTGAGTTGTGATTGTGATTAAATACCTTTTTCTTGCTTTTTTAAATAAACCAAAGTGGTTATTAAAAACAAAATAAATGAAGATGACATAACATTGATTTGTAGTTTGAAACACATTGTAATAAAAATGAATGTAATAAATGAGCTATTTGATTATTTCTTGTCCATTTTTGTATTTAAAAATTACCACTAAACAAAAACAAAATTTTCCAAATTCGAACCTCACAAAGAACGTAATAGTTCGTCGGGGCGAATGTTTCAAATTGCGTCATCAATGTCGAATGTCAAAAACCGATTTCTCGACATACGGTTAAACTAGCGGTTCCTTGGATTATATACGTAAAATAAAACAACAATAGTGTAAATTCGACTCTGAAGTTATGTGAATGGTAAATTTCGTTAGCGTAGCGAGTGGAATCTCCTCTTTTGACCAATAGCCGCACACAATATTTTATTCAACAACCACAAAGAATTTAAAGCCGATTTTATTTAATAATTTACTGACATCTGTCAATTAGTTTAAACCTCACTTTAGCTTGTGGGCTAATTGATATTTTGCAAAACATTTTATCAGAATTTTGTAGCTAATTGTTTGTAATTTGTCATAAATCTTCATTTTTGTGTGCTGCTTTGGTTTCAATGAGTAAATATGATTAATTATTATTAATAATAATAATTTATTAATCATACCACAAGTTATATTTAGTGAGAAAATATAATGAATTTTAGGATTTAACGAATTGTCAGTGTGACATTTAAGATTAAAATATAAAAAGACTTCATTAAACCTTATTTATTCAAACTTGCATCAATTTCATTACCGTTTACACCAACCCATCAATCTTTTAGAGTTTATAATTTATTAATTTAATCATAATATGATATATTACAACAAATGTCAAATCAAGAAGTGTCAAAATCCTTAGTATTATGTAAACAAGGTGATAAAAAATATTGTCTCTGTGATAAAATGCGTAACTATGGAATACTGGAATTTTATTGGTTCTAATATTAATGAATTTTATTGTATTGGTCTATGATTGTCTTTAAATTAAAAAAAAAACAAAAAAAAATATTTTGATATTTTCATTTAAAATGACTTTTTGATGCATCCTTTATAACAATTATTGTATAGCTGTTGCTACATAAATTTAAAAAATACATTTTCTTTTAAACCTTAATTCTAAAACTACCATTTATTATTTTAATATATTTTAATAACCTTTAAAAATAATACACCCTGGATATTATAAAATAAATCAACAGCAAAAAATATTTAAATCAAAAATTAATTATAATAATTTCGGATTCTTCGGTAATCCGGTCAAGCATTTTGATTCTATTTTGAACTGATATTACTCGTTATTCCGGATCCGTGTTTAAAATTAAATTGTAGAAGTATAATTCAAATAAATTAACCAAATTCGCCAGTGAGGGATTCCCCTAATTTCCTACTATGCGAAATTTAACCGGAACTGATCAGTGCGTGTCTATACTTTAAAAAACTAAAATTGACAGAGTTGTGTGCTTAGTAAGCACTGCTTACTATACAATGCTTGGGGAAAAGTCTTTATCAAAGTCTTACTTTTGCTGATATTAAATAAAGAAGCTAAATATGAAGCTGAAGACCTGATTCCTTTAAATGAATTAAGGCGCAACATGCACATGTTTCAGATATGCTCAATGTACTCACAGAGCAAAATCAAAATGTTACAAACGTGAAAATACGTAACTGGCTTGAAAATGATGAATTGAAGACTTTATAATGGTTAAATTTACCACAAAAACATATTCACATTTTTTTAACAATGCTCACTTAAATCCTACTTGTGATACGTGTATTGCAAAAAGCGCTGTGCTTGATTAAATATTAGACAAAGTAATAGGAGATGCGAGTGTATTACCTAGCGGAGTGAGCATAGACTCTGCAGTGTGCACAGGGGGCACTTCAACCTGGACCTGCGAGGGCTGGATTAAAGGCCATTCCTCAGCGCTGACCTTTGGTATCCTTTGGACACCACCACCACCAGATACTGTTTCTATAAAACCACAACCTCATCTTAATATTTTGTTACAAGATTAAAAAATACTTAATATTATTAAAACAGCATGATTTCTCTTCTCCTTGACTCAAATAAATGCTATTAATAAACAATAACTTTTATTATAGCTATAAAATTGAAATTAAAAGAAAAATCCTGCATACTAATAACAAAGAAAATGTAACCACTGAAAATTAATTTTTGTCAAACAAAATTGTATTGCATTATTTTTTTTGGTTTATCATTTATCATTACATAAATAATACAAAGTCACAATTTCCAGAGATTACATTTAAATCTATATATATATATATATATATATATATACAGGGTGTATAATTAGCGTGCAATAGTTTAACAGCAGATTCAACACACAAAAATAGGAAAAAAGTTCCTTTAAACATAGGTTGAGAAATGCTTCCTAAGGGAGCTACAGCCCCAAAAGAGGAGCCCCTTTATGAAGGTTTTTAATTAATCTTCAAAACCGTTCAAGATTAAAAAATGAAATTGATCTAACTCCCTGTTACATTGCAAAAAATGTCATCTATCTTAAATAACTTTTCCTAAACATGGCAGCAGTGTTCCATGGCCCAAGCTGAATCTTTTTCTCCAGTTTTGATTTCATTATGAATTTTTATGCCATGTAAGGTAGTGTTCAAATCGATTTTAAGCGAAAATGGTAATTATCGAAGTTCAACAAGATGACCTTTTTTGTGTGTAAACCTCCAAAATAAAATAATCTGACATCAAACCCTGGGACAAGACGCGTACAAAAAAGTTAGGGTGGTTTTACCCTTACTCCCTATCTATCTGACCCACCCCTCATGGACAATTTTAAATTGTTACATCTTATTGGTCATAAAAAGTTACGGTCTTGGAGATATTAAATAAAAAACATCTTCAGGGGCTATTTTTCTTATTATTTTTGTATGTAGAATATACTGTTAAAGTATTGCACGTTAAATATGGGACACCCTGTATATCTACAGTGTGTCTACTTAAGTTGGCAACATATGGAAAACTTTTACGAAAAAAAATTATTCTTTATAAAAATTTCGGCATGTTCTAAAATCTAAAATAAAATCATTAAATATCAAATATCATATACAAGGTTTTACAAAAAATATTAATTTGGTACAAGAGTAAAGTACCTTTATTTGTGACAATATCGAAAACTGTAATTATGAAAAATTGTTTGGAATGAAAAACTATGTTTTAATATGCAATTACATCCTTCTACTTAAGTTTTTTTTTACAAAATACCGATACCGATAATTTATCTTTTTATTTATTACAAAGACGATAACCTTTTCGTTCCATTCAGAAAGTAATAAGCAAATTCTGATGTTTTGACATTCAATGTCAAACATTTCTTGCTATGAACAAATCATTTGTTTGTCAGTGCATCCTAGATTACATATAACTACAGTTACATTTGCATTGAATTTTTTTTATATCTGATGATTGTATTTTAGATTTTAGAACAAGCAGAATTTTTATAAAAATAATATTTATATAAATTTAATTAATATTGTTTTATGGTCATTTATGAATAACACTACATTGTGACGGATATTAAAATCAATTATTATTCATCGCGTAATTTATAAAAGCAATTAATACCAAAATCCATTGTTGCTGAAATTTTGATAAAAACTATTATTGCATTGTTACATATTAGTCAGCATTACCGGTATCGAAAATTAAAATGGTTTCTGAGATAAAAACTGTGAGGATTTGTGTTAAAATTAAATTGTTTGCTTTTAATTTAACTTGTTTTCTTTTCGAGAAACAAAACTCCGCTAATAAGTGGAAAATGCAGATTGTTTATAATTTGGCCACGTTGCTCCTGAATCACGGTTTAATTAGGGATTTTAGAGCGTGTGAAAATGTTTACAAACCTGGAGATTCCAATCTGTCATCTTCCGTATCTTCGTCACCCCTTTCTACCGAATCGCCAGCTTCGTCTTTTTTGGTGTCGACCTGTTCGTCCGCGTCGCTCTCTTCGCCGTCGCCCAGTTCGGCGCCCACCTTTTCCGCCCTTTCGGCGCGGGCGTCTCCCTGCGGAAGGTCCTGCACGCTCTCGGCGCCATCGCCCAGATCGGCGGCGGGCGGCTGCTTCAGCTTGCCGTCCCTTTTTATTGTAGGTTTCGACCGCTTCGCTGAAATGCCTAAACCACCTGAAAACAAGAACGTATTTTTGTAAAGCATTTTTTCAAACAGTCCAACTGTTTATACCATCGCTTAAATCAAAACAAACAGGCAATTACTACTAATTGGGTGTAATGAAAACGTAATTGTTTACGTTTTCAAATTTTTAATTATAACACATGGAAGTTATTGACATAAATTATTTAAACGAAAATTACAATTTACCTATACAATATGCTATATTCTTCTGGTTTTAAATTGTCAGACATTTTAAATTCACTGTTGTTTACTAACAAATGAACCATTTTCAACAAGCCACATACTTAGATATTAATATTTTTATACAAATTAATGACGAAATTTAATTAATACGCAAATATTAAGTCATAAAATGATAAGGTCCAACTTGTAAACATTTAAGATGCATTATAATTTAAACGGATTTTAATTTGACTACCAATATCCTTATAATATAAGGATAATAATATTAGGTACTTAAAACAAAACGAATAAAAATTTGTATGAATATTTAGATGCAATTGTTTTTACATTGAAATAAATTTTTAACAAGAATAAAAAAAATCACATTTAGTATCAGTATCTAGCAATGGGAACATTAATTTTAAATATTTCATTGAAGTATAGATAACTGTAAACAAACAATCAAAAACAATAAAACGATGATCATTTAATTTAATACCTGGAAATTAAACTCCCCCTTCGTTTTTCAGCAACATTCAGGGGTAAAGTTGTAGAAAGGGATAAACTACCCCTTCGCTGTTCGGCCTCACAAATTCGCATGTTTTCGGTCATACTAACAACACCAACTGATTTTCTGCGCCAGCCCCGTTTTTCTTCGCAAAACATTTTACGCAAAACTAAATTAAGTCATGATTGCAAATCCCAATAAATGAATTCTTTTTAGTTGTTTAGGTTTCAAACTCCACCAAATAACTGACGCGATCTCTATCATTCGCAAGGTTCGCGCTAAGCGGCACCACTCATTCTAATAATTACTTGTTTTACCTTAGATAAAAACAAATATGGGAGTATTCTCGGATTTAAATGCGCAACTAGTTCTTGATACATATCACACAAATCGTATAGGTCTCAAACCACATTTTATTTAAAATTAAAAACAATATTAACGTATTGTGCGTGTTATATATGACGCAGTGTGCTCTATGACGTAAAATAAAATAATTGCCATTATATCGATGAGGTATGAATATAAGTACCACAGATTTCAAGAAAATTTTCAATAATTTTCCATATGTAAACAATTGAAAACACGCGCGCATACGCGATAAATGCGGAATAATTTATAAAGCGTTGCTCAAAAACATTTCAGTCAAGGTCCTGCTTTGATTTCTGCAGTTTGTTTTTTCAGTCGATTTCATGAAATAAAAACGTTGCGCCACATTTAGTTCCTCCTTGGATGTTGTATTATTTTACGGTTAAAATGTTGAAGTTGATTTTTTAACTTTTAACATGTGCCGTCAAAAATAATAAAATTTAATTAAACGGCTAATAATAGTTCCAACAGTACGTTAATGCATACAAAGTGTTAATAATAAGAACGCTTGAGTTATTGATGTCTAAAATTTGATTTAATAGCTACTTGAAGTGTTTTGATTATTATTATTTAGTCTCTAAGCTTTGTTTTGCAAGACGCAGTAAATAACATAATACATGTCAAATTTTTGTACAAACATGTTTATTATGATTTTATGCCATATTAGATTGATATTGATCCATTCTTTAAGACCATTTAAAATAAGGAAATACAGACCAAAAACGTATTAATTCCAACTTAATGGACAATGTAAGACCTCTATTAATTACAAATATAGTGTTACCAAGGCTGACTGTTACAATTCGAAATGTAATGTAATGTTTTCTCGTATTTTTTTCGATCGGTATTATTTCATTTTGTTTTGATTTATGCAAACATGTTTAGGTCTATATTTATGTGAGAAATTAAAGTCAAGTGTGGTTCCTTATTTGGCGTACTACAATTTAATAAAATCATGCAAATAACTATTAGTAGCGGCGAACATTTAAATTTTTCTATAGAGAAATGTACGCCTATTAGGCGGCAAGTCAAGATTAATTCGAGGGGTCAACCACCCAAAGGGAAAACGTCCAGGGATTCCCATGTATTCCCATTATATTTTATTGTATTCCTATGTATTTCCATTGTATTCCTATGGTATTCCCCCTTTAAAATGTCCAGGGATTCCCAGGTGTGGGTGACCCCTCGGATTAATTTAATAACTTACGGAAAACTATTTTTAATCAAATTTATTGGAAAGCTATATATGATGATAATTTATCAAACCATTTAATCACCCACTTTTAAAAATAGAAATGAAATTCGGTTTATATAATTTAATATAAATAACTTCCTTGTAATGAATTTCGACATTTATTATTTTAAGGGAATAAACGTTTGAATGGTTGATTGCAAATAAATTTTGCTTTAATATCTAATGATGCAACGATTTTATTTGCATCTTCAAGTTTATTATGTCAAGGACAAGGTTCTATTTGATGGGAGATTTTTTTTTTAAATAAATAATGACCGATTGTTTAAAATAAAAAAGAGAAAAAATTAATATTATAATTAATTTACTTACATATCTCGTTGGGCATCTTCTTCGGTAATCAGGTCGTATATTTGACTACTGTTTGTATTTGTGTTTACCAAATATAAACCATTTTTACCTGAAATAAGTAAAATTCTTGGTTTTACTAATAATATTTGTGATAATTTTAAGTCAAAAAGCTATTATACCAAAGGTTATGTTTGGATTTTACCATGCGCATGCTTAAGGTATCTTGTGGCCAACATCTTTTATTAAATATATTGATTTTTGTCAATGTTTAAATTTATTAGTTCTATTCAAATTATGTTTGCCCAATTTCAACTTTTTTTATTGCGGACGACGTAAATCCCCACGGCCAGAATGCTCCCAAAATTTAAGCAGAATGGGAAGGAAATTCAATTAAAAATTTATTTTTTTTAAATTGTATGTAATATTCCACTATATAAGGGTTTTAGGCCTCAATTCCCCCTTTCAAATTTATATTCAATAATGAATAATAAAATAATAAAATTATTATAAAAAATACCAATAATTATTATTGAACGTATTAAATTTTATTTGTAATATTTTTAGCTATTAATTTCTTAAAACTATGTTTTTAAGAACTAACTAGATGTTGCTGCAAAGCAAGATCTTTCATACAGGAGAACGCGGTAATAATAATGTAAATATTATTAAATGTTTAATGCTTTTTGTTAGTTGGCAAATTTGTTTTAGAATAGCATGGGATTGCTTTATATAATAACATTCAGTGTATAAGTATATCGCGAGGCGAGAATTATATTGTTCTATCTGCACTTTTTTCCAAATCTGGGATTTTAGCTTGGTTAAAATATTTTAATGAATATGATTAGATCTACACTGACTTAAACCAATTTTTATTACTCTTTAGGCTACAAAATGCATTTGAAAATTGTTCTATATTTTATTTTCAGGAATTCCGAATCATTATAATGTTCTACCTGCTCCGCCAATGGAATTTTCGGAATTTTGCAGATAGAACATTATAATTCTATAAATTTCAGTTTAAGACTGTGATTTCTGCGATACAAGAGACCTCTTTTGCGTCCTAATTTCATGCTAATAGCAAAAAAAGTAAGAATATATGGTGAAACATGTTCTGAATAAGTAAAAAGCCACACATGATTTTTTAAGTTGTCCGATGTGAGACCGTGTCTGGTGTTAAAAACATGTTTAGGTACTCGCCGAAGATAAGGTTTATTTATACCAATTATTTAAATTAATTCCAAAAGCTGTTTATTATTCTTTTATAAAAAGTATAAATGAGAAAAAACTTCACATATAAATAAATAATATAAAACAACCTAGAAAAGTCAATAAATTATATTTTGACCAAATAAAGCCAACTAAAATTGATTTTTATATGGTCAATTTTTTAAACGCTCTTCCTGACAATTTATTGTTTATGTAGATAGAATATTATAATTTTCGCCTCGCGATATATCAAATATCCAACTTATGTGACAGAGAGTTATTAAAATGCCTACCTGCAGGTTAATTTACACATGTGTAAATTTAACTACAATTATATGCGTCTTGATTGGTCAAAAATAACTCCTATCAACGTTCTTAAATGGAATTAACTACATATACGTTTATTTTAACATTTCTTTTAAGACAAGTTTTAATATATAATCGTAAAAAATAATTTTAATCTTGATAATATTACGGTTTAATTATAATTAATTAATTATAATTTAATATTTTGGAATGGATTTTAGTATAAAAAAATAAAATTAGACTCAAAACCATTTTACAGCCATTCCACGTTACTCGGGAATTTTTGTAGCGTCCGTTACATTCAAAAATTGTGAGTAAAAGCTAACGTAATTAAATTAAATACTATTACAATATTTACTATTGCAAACATGTTTATTATGCTTGTAATAATTGGGCTTAAGCTTATAAGCATCATAATTACGGTAGTTTTACTCACAATTTTTGATTGTAACGGACGCTACAAAAATTCCCGAGTAACGTGGAATGGCTGTTTAACATAAATATTTCTTTTTAAAATTTATATTTTAAAATTCTGAAAACAGGCAAGTAACCAAAATATTATTTTTCTTTCTATTAAACTATTCATAGTAGCCATATAAATTTGAATCCATGTTATATATGATAAAAATATAGATGATAGATGCTCGAGCGCTTTGCAAAGCGCTCATAAGTGCTCATTAGCGCTCATTAATGCTCATAAGCGCTCATAAATGCTCGAGCATTTATAAAAGATGAAATATAAATTATATAAAAAAAATTATTGAAAAAAAAATCCAACAAAATAGAGGTAAGTAAACCATTTTGGAGTTGGATAAACCTGCACCACTTTTGTTACCTGCACACGAGGGGTAAACCATTTTAAAATCTTAGAGACCAACGTTCAATGTTAGTAGACGTTGTGTTGTGATTTTTTCCCTTATCAGTCGTTATCAATAGGGAAAACTTGCTTAATCAGTGCTTATCAATAAGAAATTTCTCTTAGCGACGCGTTGCGCATGACTTCCCTTGTTAGTGTTATCCTTAGCCATTAATTCGTAAGCAATTTTTTTTTTAAATCAGTTGTTTACCCCTCGCCTGCACATGTTTTGATGTAAACAGTAGTTATTTGTTGGTTAATTTATAACCCCGCTTTTTAGTTTTGGCGACAAATTCAAATATAGAGCACTTTGGTAAATGCTCGAGCATTTATGGGCACTTATGAGCGCTTTTGAAAGTGCTAATTATTCTCTAGATAAAAATAATAAAAACTCGTTTTTGAGGTTTTTTTAAGCAAATGGGAATTAATTTAGTAAATTATTTAACACGACTTAAAATGAAAGCTTGGCAAATGATTTTTTAACATATATTTACGATTTTTTTAGCAAAATTAATCAATAGTAATCAAAACATCAGTTATAAAAACAATTACCAAAATTTAAAAATTCCAAATCTTGAAAAATGATTTAAGATACTTACAAACTGCATTTAGCCTGACTAGTAGTTGACTTGTCTTAAGGTAGGGTGACAGGGGCAGCATGTTGGAGCTGGACCCAGACTGGTAGAATTTGAGTACGTAGCGGTCGGCGTCCCGCTGCAAAATGTACACCACGTCCTCCATCAGCAAGACGTGAACGGGAACCAGTGGCTTGTTGGGCCTCCGGAGCGACATGCTGCCCTCCCGGATCAGCTTGTGCCTGGTCAGGTCCTGCATCGCGGCTAGACTGACGTCTTTCAGCAACGGATGATCAATCTTTGAGAAAAAAAGATTTTAACCATATTTTAATAGAACGATTGCATCGCGTTTTAAATGTTTTCTGACAATTTTGTTTTGGTTTCTTAAAATTTTATAAAAAAATGAAAGTTTTTGGAGATTTTTAAAATGTATTATTATAATTTTGACCTCATTTTTACTTATAATTTTATATTTAAATTTGCAGCAAGAATATTTTTTAATGTGTAAACATGTATGCCAGTGGGGGGCCCGGCCAGCTGGCGGGCACATTGACGGATGGCCGAACCCCATTAAATATCGACGAAATTATAAATAATATTGAAAAAAAACTCTTGACATTTTATATAATACCTTAGTTTTTTTTCATTAGGAATTTGACGTCAAAAATGTAGGGACCCTAAACTTATGTATAATTGGAAACAAAATATTTTAGTGGATTTATGTGGCATAAATTAATTATTTAATGAAAATACTGTTTAGTTTTTAAAATTTATTTTTGTTTAGAATCTTTGGCATTGTTTATTATAATTGTTTGGGCACGATATTAGTGGCTATGAGAAAATGTTGAAAACATGTAAGGTTGTAATTGAGTCTACTTAAAAGACATTTACAAAGTTTTAGAAAGATTGACAGTCTCATTTCCAAGTAAAAAATTATTAAAGTTACTAAGACTACACGGGATGTTATAATTTATTATTACTAAACTGTGTTGTAATTGTTGGCAAACAACAAAAAATTAATGATTTTTTTCTTTTATACACTTATGCCCGTAGAAGTAGAAGTCATATACGCCCGATTTAGGCTAGTGGAGTGCGGGAAAATGCGAAAATTTTTTTTTTGTAAGTACAATGGAACTTAACTGTTTTTTTATTGGTGGGTAACTTATATATATTATTATTTTAATAAAAAATAAAATACTAAAATATAATATCCATTTTATAAAAATGATCACTGATGTTTTTATTGCTTTACCTTTAAAGATGAGACTTCAAGATGTTTTTGGATTTCCTCGAGCCTGTGCCGATTCGAGGCCAATTTGACGGCCTCGTCGACAAAATTGGCGACCGATTTCGACAGTTGATGGGCCTTCTTCAGGTTAGACAGTTCGTCAACGCACGAAGAATCTGTATTGTTGATCAAACGTTCCAACAGCATGGGATACTTTGAAAGTCTCTGCATTTCCGTTGGTAAAATGCCTTGTAACGGTAATCGCCTGCAATAAACATTAATTACAATTTTTTTGATAGTAGTAAATGTGTTTTTAAGGATCACAATAATGGATCACGATTGAAAGGAATATTACTTGTATATGAAGAAATGAACGTTACGTTTTCTGTTTCTGTTCCAAAATGTACCATCAAAAAAATGTTCACTTTGTTAATCTTTTTTAAATTGTAGTATTAGTTATTAACTATTAATTGTGTAAAGGATTTTGCTTCATAACCTCAGGCTATCAAACTACAGAGGTGCAAAATTTACTTTTTTTGTTTCAAACAAAAAATATTCCATACATAAAATTTAAAAAAATATATTTTTTACCTCTTTTTTCATTCATTTTAATGAACTAAATTAATTTTTTGAATTAATAAAATATCTAATATTTTTAAATTATTTATTAATTTTATCAAAAAATATATTATTAAAAAAATCAAAATTAAGCACCTTTTGCTTTAAAACCATATAAGTTTAATAATGGGGATGACACCGATCAAAGTATTGCTTGATGACAGATGACATTTGATACACTTCTATGCTTTAGCGCATTAAACAGTTGAACATTTCTAAAACCATTTCTTTGCCATTATTAAACTTATATGATTTTAAAGTCAAAGAATTAATAAGCTTTATTTTATTTTAAAAAAATTATTAGATTTTTTAAAAATAATGAAAAATGAAAAAAATTTTAAAAATGTTTTATTTAAACTATTTGTTTTATGTTCATTAAAGAAAAACTATAAACTTTGCCCCCCCCCCTGTAATTTTATAACCAGAGGTAATGAAGCAAAATCCTTTACAGGATTAATGGTTAATACCTAGTATTATTATTTAATAATTAAGTAATATTTTTTTTGGTGGTTGACTTGGGAAATTTTAATTAATTTTTCAGTATTGTTGTCTTTGTGCAATGGTTTAAGATAATTAACAATTTTAGAAAATAATAATTTAAACCCTAAGTTTTCTTTTCATAATAAAATGTGTATTTATTACTAATAATAAATAAAAATATTTTTAACATGACATTTTATAATCAATAAATCAATATCCACAAACATTTCAAAGTTAAAATTAATTTAAAAAAAAATAACTTGAGAAATAATTAATTTCCATTACCAATGAAGGTGACAACTTAATTAATCAATTTGGTCAACTATATTCCCAAATTTAAAAAGATTAATAAAAATCCTTTACACTTTAGTTCAAAGAAAAAATCCTTTCTATAAAAACCACAGAAAATCCAACGCCAGATAAAATGATTTAACAAAAACATGAATACAAGAATATGGAAAAAGTAATATAGACGATTATTTCCCTCAATATAATATGAACCAATCAAAAGCCTTGAATTTTCGAATAAATTTCGTTTATGCACGATGACATTATAATATGACAATTATAACAAAAATTCTTTGACGTAAACGTCTTTTTATAGCCCGCGGGCGTTATTATGACCCAGCGGGCTATAATGAAACGTCAAAAATTAAAAACAACAATGTTACACCATTTGATATATTCGAAGTAAGTTTTTTCGTATAAAGATTTTGATTTTTCCGGCAGCAGGCCGCAATTTTTCGCCTTTTCAGCTGCTTCCTCAATTTCATTCATCTTTAAACTTTAAAACTGACTGATGTCAGTTGACATTATAATATGACAATAATAACAAAAATTCTTTGACGCAAACGTCTTTAAAAACAATAATATATTAAAAATTATAATATATTAATCGTGCATAAAGTTTTGTATGCATTGCTGGCATAACTGGTTTTTATGGTCCTACGACGCTTTTCTAGCCCTCGCGCTAACGCGCTCGGGCTCGAAATAGCGCCTCGGACCATAAAAACCTTATTATGCCCTTAATACATAAATAACTATTATGCACGATGACATTATAATATGACAATTATAACAAAAATTCTTTGACGTAAACGTCTTTTTATAGCCCGCGGGCGTTATTATGACCCAGCGGGCTATAATGAAACGTCAAAAATTAAAAACAACAATGTTACACCATTTGATATATTCGAAGTAAGTTTTTTCGTATAAAGATTTTGATTTTTCCGGCAGCAGGCCGCAATTTTTCGCCTTTTCAGCTGCTTCCTCAATTTCATTCATCTTTAAACTTTAAAACTGACTGATGTCAGTTGACATTATAATATGACAATTATAACAAAAATTCTTTGAAGTAAACGTCTTTAAAAACAATAATATATTAAAAATATTAAAATATAAAACGTGCATAAAGTTTTGTATGCATTGCTGGCATAACTGGTTTTTATGGTCCTACGACGCTTTTCTAGCCCTCGCGCTAACGCGCTCGGGCTCGAAATAGCGCCTCGGACCATAAAAACCTTATTATGCCCTTAATACATAAATAACTATTAAATAAGCAATTAAATCACTAGACCTTTTTAACAGCGATTAAATTTTAGCCTCCATATTGGATTTTTGTTTACGATTTTATGGTGTTATTTACAAGTTTTAACAAACATTTTTAAAAAAACAATAAAAAATAAGTTATCTAGTTTACGAAATATCAATTATTACTTATTACATACCTTAAATTAATGGAATTTTCTTTAAAAAAATATTTATAAACTTTGACACATACGTCAGATTTTATGAATGGTCAAATAGTTTCCTTTAATTCGAGAAATGGACGCCTTTCTGCAGAAAGGAACCAACCCACAAAACCAAAAAAATCGAGATATTTAGCCTATGAACTAATTAAGTATGTATAATTTATCTGCAAAATAGATCATAGACAAAATGCAAGTGTAGTGAAATCTATTAATCATTGAACCAACCAACATTCGATAATAGTGTGGATTACTAATCCAGAATTAGAATCTGTAGAATATCTGCAAGTGGGTTGGATCTTTTTTGTAAAAAAGCAGGCTGGTAGACCCACTACCAAAGTCTTTAAAGATTTCCTGCTTCTGCAAAATATAAAGTCTTGATGCATTTTTTTGGTAGCTTACAAGATGAGGTGGGGTTGGAAGATGATGTGGACGAATTTCAAATAGAATCAAAATTAATTCATATTACCATTATAATATTAATATCAGTTGTATTTTGTTTGGAAATAAATAATTTTCGCTTTTCTTTAAATACATACATACATCAGATAGTAGTTTTCATAAATTGCAGAAAGGAACCAACCAACAAAAGCCCATTTTTTTCGTCACCCTTACACATAACATCACAAAATCCACCTGATGAAATTATTAAATTATATCCCTTAAACCTCCGTAAGTCCAAAATCGGCATAAAATTAACAGGTAATTTTAAAATTATTAAAATCTTTGATAGCTTTTTTCTCAGTTTCATCATGGTGTGGGTTGGTCCCATTCTGCAGAAAGCCGTCCAAATAATCTAGACGTATATCACTCAACCTATAAATTTAATCTGTTAAACTATGCTCAGTAAGTTTTTTATTTGATTTTTCTTTTTGGAAAATAGTTGAACTAAGTTTCATGCAAAATAATAAAAATAAAACCCCTCGACCGCTACGCGGTCTCGTGATTTTATTAAATTATTTTGCATTCAACATTTTCCAACAAAAACCAAACAAAAAACTACTGAGCCTAGTTTACCCGATTAAATTCATAGTTCTCGTGATATAATATGATTAATTTTCACTTATGCTAGTGACGTACCTGCAATGCCGTTTCTTTTCGCAATCCGTAAGCAGATTATCGAATTTAGTGTCCTTCTTCCTCTTCTCAGTGATAAACTCCAGGACATGGTGCTGCTTCTCGCAAAACTTGGCCGCCGACGTTTTCAGTCTTTCTCCGTCCGCACCGTCGAACATTCTCAGCAGCAGATCGCCAACCTCTTTCACAAGCGGTTTGGTCTCTTCGCGGCACTCCTTCATCTTCTTGTTGTACTCGTAGTGCACGTCGTGCAACTCCTTAATGTTGGGAAAGATCATGTGAAGCTCTTCGGTTTTGAGGATTTGGCTGCTCCGCAGTTTCTCGTAGAAGATCTTGTGTAGGACACGAAGACTACGCACGTGCGAGTGTTCCGTCGAAAATATTTCTGAAAAAAGTTTTTATTTATTTAAAAAACTTAAAATAGTTTCAGATATACTAAAAAGTACTGTAAATACAAAGGAACCAAAAAAATGTGGTTAAAAATACAATTTTACCACAAACAAAAACAGATAAACCCAAAATGTTTTATCATATCTATACAAGGTGTCCCTAAACTTATTGGCATAAATTTAGGAAAAGATTGAGCAAGTCAAAATAAGACGAAAACCAAAATAAATTTTTTTCCTAACTACTTATATTTCCAAGATACAGGGTGATAAAGTGTTACTTATCATATTAGTTTTTTCAATATAACCTCTACTATGGTAGTGATATTTTGCAAACAGTCACTTACTACGAAAACACAAATTCACACATAATTATAATTGTTTAAGTGAACACAGTGTCGTAGAAACGGGGGTTGCTCTAAGCTTATTGTCCCATACAAACTTTGAGGTTAGGTTTTTATAACATTTGATGCAATTTTTAGATTACACAGTTCGGCTACCATTAAAAAGGTGTACCTGTCAAACTTCGATAAAATAAACCTTTTCCGAGATATTCGAGATTTCAATAATTGTTGTATCGCATTATTTAAAAGTATAAAAGGTATATGATAACAAATTTTATTTTTTAATTGAAAAAACTAAAAAGACCATTCAATGAGCCTCGGGACTTTTTGCCCTGACCGTCACATTAAAAAAATTGTAGTTTTTTCAATTAAAAAATTTGTTATCATATACCTTCTAGTCCTTTAATGCGATATAACAATTATTGTAGTCTCGAATATCTCGGAAACGGTTTATTTTATCGATGTTTGAGAGGTACACCTTTTTAATAGTAGCCGAAGTGAGAAATCGAAAAATTGCATCAAATGGTATAAAAACCTAACCTCAAAGTTTGTATGGGACAATAAGCTTAAGCAAGCCCTGTTTCTACGACACTGTGTTCACTCGAACAATTGTAATTATATGTGAATATGTGTTTTGGTAGTAAGTGACTGTTCGCAAAATATCACCTTTCCAAGTCTACCACAGCAGAAGTTATATTAAAAAAAACTGATATTGTAAGTAACACTTATCACCCTGTATCTTTTAAACATACGTAATTAGGAAAAATATTTATTTAGATTTTCGTCTTATTTTGACTTGCTTAATCTGCTTCTGAATTTATGCCACTAAGTTTAGGGACACCTTGTATATATATATATATATATATATATATATATATTTATTTTTTATTATTCGTTTAAATTTATGTAGCCCCCATATAAATATATGCAGGTCTTTAATAGATATGCTACTCCACACCAAAAAGTGGATCGCAAAAAATGTTTACACATATTCATATTTTGACAGCGGATCATTTAACTATTTATAAATATATTACAGTATGTATAACAACATAATGTTACTTATGATAACATTTACATTACATTATATGTGACTAGATCCGAGAAAAGGGACCTACAATCCAAAATCAAGTTTTACAGGAAAACGGCATAGGCGGTTGTGTAGTAACGCTGGACTTAAAAAATTAATAGCAATGTCATTTTTTTAGGTCAACAAATTTCTTTCTGGACTTTTCGAAATATCGTTTACCACTCTACAAAAGATTAAATATACTAAGAAAAGTATATTTAATCTTTGCCTATACACCAAAAAATTAATGCCATTTTTTTAGATCAACATATTCTGTCTGGACCTTTCTAAATATCGTTTACCACTCTACTTAAATATCACTACTCGAATATCACTTTTTGGACACTAGGTCACTTTCGCGTCAAATATTAGGCGTTTGTGTAGTAACGCTCGACTTCAAAAATTAATGGCCATGTTATTTTTTTACATCAACAAATTCTCTCTGGACCTTTAGAAATATCGTTTACCACTCTACTATAATGATAATCCCGAAAATAACCTTTTGGACCCTAGGTCCCTTTTCTCGGATCGCGTAAGATAGGTATTATACCTACATATAGACATTAAAATTATAAGAAGTATTCGATTTACCTAATTATAACCTAGAAAACTTTTTAATTGTGAACTGAATACAAATCCTTGTAAGTGTTTAATTTTTTTTAGGAAGTGTGTTATAAGTATTAACTCCCCTATTGGGTTTTTGCCATCCTGAGTCCTATACGAAAATTTTATTATGCATGTGAATTTTATAAAGTAGTAACTTACAGTACTGTAAATTAAGATTTCAGTGCCTTTTATTAGTTATAATTTAACGAATATATGAACATCTGAAATATATATAAAATAAAATATTGTTACATTATTTAATTTTATTAAAAAATTTAAAAAAAGTTGTATTTAATAGATTTTACTTTGGTGTTTACCAATGTTGTCTAAAATAATGTAAAAAATAACAATAATATGATTCTGGACTCATATATGGATAACATTTATCGAAAAGGAACCAAGCGCCAAAAACTTTTTCTGTGGTAAACATAATTATTTGCAAAATAACTCATTTTTAATGGTGCTCAAAAAATTAATATTGATTTGGAAACCCTCTCAAATTTTCTCTCGAAATTTTTGGCGCTTGGTTCCTTTTCAATAAGCGTTATCCATATATAATTAGTAGAAACGAATGAGCACTTTTATTAAAAATGCTCATAAATGCTTATAAATGCTCAATATTTGAATTTTCCGCCAAAACTAAAAACGGGATTATAAAATAAAGCTAGTTATTTTAAAAATGCTCGAAAAGTGCTTAAAAGCACTTGAACGATTTAAAAAAATACTGGATGATTGCTGCCATAACTCAAAAGCGAGATTATAATTTATAATATAACCAACAAATTACAGTAGTTAATCTTCTGTTTACAAGCGTTTAAAAATGCTAGAGCATTTATGGACACTTTTAAAAGTGCTTGAGCATCTGTCATCCCTAACAATTGATATTATTCACATCAATGAGGCAAAAACTAGTGTAATGTAAGTATATTTACCATTTATGATCTCCTGTCTCTTTTGCTCCTGCGGATTGAGGCCTTTTCTATCTTTCTCCGAAATTAAATTATGCCACATTGGAATATCCGATTCGAATCCGGTGTCGCTGTCCGCGTCGGTCTTGTTATGACCGGTTTGGACAGCATCCACGCTGGTGCTGGGGCTTTCTGATAACCTGCCACTAAAAAAAATGATTTATTACTATTTTTGAAACGCTTTTTAAAATTTAAAACTTACTTTGACAAGCTGGAAGTAGAAGAACTATTGGAGTCTGGGTTGGAGTGGCCTGGGTGGGTTGGGGTATCCAAATCGATTTCCCCGCTAAAAAAATTGGCTTTACGTTAGCATACGTAAAATATTTAAAATTCTAAATTTAAACTATGCACAACTGTTGTTACAGTCCACCGTAGGTGTCTTTTTATTTATAATTATCGTTTGTTTTTCTTTTCGTATAAATAAATATCCTGGTAAATTTGGAATATGAGCTGTATACATGCGTGTATATCTGATTTAGAAAGTAAATAATTAGACTAGTTTAGTCCATGTTTATTTGTATAACATTGAGGTTGAGATCTAATATTTAGGTTTTTTTATTTAAAAAAAAAAATATTGAATTTATGGGTACATTGCATACAATGAATCAACGTTCTCACCTTTCCGATTGATCCGAGTTTTCAAATTCGGCAAATTTAGTCATTGTTAAATTATTTGATGGTTTCACAAATTTATCGACTTTATTTATTAAATTTGGATAAACCGATCACAATTTTTACAGGCACAGATTATTAAAAACACAAATCGTAAAAAGCAGTGTATTGTTTAGAAGAGGCGTGAGCAAGAGCCGCCCCCAAGAGAATGCACATTTCTCTAACCTTGGCCGAGGAGGATGCGACCTGCGCGCCCTATCCACCCCCAGACACTGTTGCCACCACATGCATTTACATTCAAATTTTAAATCAACAAAAAACATAACAACGTACTTCTTCAGTATGATGATGTACAAATTTTAAAGAAATTAGTATGTTATGTAATTTTAATATTAAACGTCGTTTATGTTTTAATTTAAATCATGTTTACTTTACATAAGAAACCTTTTGTGCAGTTAGGCAACGCGGCCACCCCCCGATCCATAGGGAAAAAGCATCATATAGACATGCGCTCAGGGTGCCGCCGCCGCCGTTAAATCCATTCATGGATGAGACGGCCAGATAAAAGGGGACGGCGAACCAGCACCTTAAGGGCGCACAATGGGCTGGATAAGTTAAAAAAAGTTGATATTGATATTAAAAATTTAAATAAAATGAAATGAATATTTTAAATCTCTATTAAAAAATGCTGTTAATTATTACAAAAATTAACAAAAACTGAGCTTAATATAGTTTTTTAAGATATAGAAGGGATATTGGTTTATTACAATATAATTTATTAATATATTATCTTAAAAAAACCCTTGTAAATATGTATTTACATTATGTAATGCAAATAGTCAAAATATCTTTATTTTATCATAAAAATCATATATTAGAAAATTACGTGACGACATAAATCGATGGCTACACGCCAAAATAATGTATTTGAATACATAATATCTTATATCATGAATTAAATGCTATAAAAGTAAACTATTTCAATATAAATTTATAAGGTAGTCATTAAACTTAAAAATTCAAAATGTACTTATTTTGTCAATAAATATAATTTATCATGAATTAAATGCTATAAAAGTAAACTATTTGAATATAAATTTATAAGGTAGTCATTAAACTTAAAAATTCCTAATGTACTTATTTTGTCAATAAATATAATTTACTAAAAAATTGGATGACGACATTAAACGATAACGTAGCCACTAGGGTATCCAGTCCTGGGACCAAGGTCCAGGGATTTTATTGTATTTTACTGGTCCCAGGTCCTGCAAAAGTCCCGAAATGATTTTTTAACGAGGAATAAAACTTTTAAGCGAATATTATAAAAGGAGGAATAATAGGTAGAGATGTAAAAAACCGCTTTTTTTTTCTGATTTGAAAAAAAAACATGAAAAAAAAACCGGTTTTTTTTTCAAATCTGCTACATTAAAGCATAATCTGTCAATAAATATCATCAATCTTAAAAAATTAAGTATTTTTTCAATATGAAATTTTGAGCAAAATGTATAAATATTAATAAAGTGAAATTTAAAATATATTACATTTTCCATTATTGAAAATTTTGACTGAGACTAAAAAATTTGATTTCTTATTATTTGGTAGTTTCCACATAAGAAACCAATAACAATGTAAAACTTGTTAGTTAGTCTGTTATAGGTAGTTTTATTTTTTTTAAGACCAAATCAAAACAAACTTGCTAGTTTTCTGGTCAAAACCATGTTGTGACCTTAATAATTGACCTAAAGACTTGTTTTTTTCATTTTATTCAGAAATAAATAGGCTTTGTATTGGTATCGACAACATAATTTATGTTTCTTATATTTTATTTTATAAAGCGTTAAACTTTAAAAAAATTACATTTTTTTATTACACTTTGTAGAAAAATAATCATTATGCTATTATTTATAAACGTAAAGCCTTGTTTTTTTATTTGTTTTATTAATAAATAAATAGGCTTTCCTGTGAAAAAGACAAAAATAGTTTATGTCTATTTTTATATGGAGCGAAACTTTTAGTCTATGAACAGGACGAAACATAAAAAATTAGGCAAACAAAAATAATCTTGAAAAAAATACTTGAAAAAAAAAAACAAAAAACAGGATTTTTTTTCAAGTCACATCAAGTACGAGAGGCAGGGTAGATACTGCAAATGAACAATATAAAGGGACATCCATTAATTACGTAAGCTATTTTTCTGATAACAAAATTTACACTGGCAAAACTTTACTCTAAATGTTCTTATTGTTTTTAATATTTTTTGATTTGATTTGTCCATTTAATGGTATGGAATAAATTTTCCTCTATGTTTAGAGCGTATTTTGACATTGTTTACAATGTCCGTTTTCCGAGGCTAAGCATGGGTATCTCGCCTATCTTAAGAGAACATAGTTGGTTAAATTACGAAAAAGTTGCACATTTTCATGCAGATCAATGATCTAAAAAGAAATCAATTTTAGTTTGTCAGATATCGTAAAAAAAATTTTTATTTTATACACGTTTATTTATTTTATACACGTTTGAAGGTACCCTTTTATAATTTACACATTATTACAATTTCGGGACCATTTTTGGAAGACTCTCAGGTCCCGAGATCTGGACACCAGTAGCTACACCCTGAATAAAATGTATATAAATTCTTAAAACGTAAGCAATTTAAATTTTTTTACCATAAAATTAATTCACTAAAAAATTTCAAATAATAAATAAAGTAATTAAATGCCGACATAAAACAATAACGTAGTTAAATCTAAATGCAAAACGGTATGAATTGGCCAGGGGACTTACGAATCACCCCGTGTATTATAATCAAATTTAAAATATTTTTTTTATAGAAGAACGGACACAAAACTTTTTTCAGAATTGTATATATTTTTTTGTGTTTATTGGGGACATTGAGCAAAACCTAATTTTGTCTAGCCCACTGTGAGGCGGCGAAATGGCCATTAATCAGTGAACTTTACGAACTACGTGCGAAAACTTTTTTCGTATTAAGAGGATCGGTTGGTTATTTTTAGACCCCATTGATAAAAGAAAATTTAACTCAAAGATTATTGTACTTGTGGCAGAATGAAAAATGAAGAAGTGCACTCAAATATTAGCTGAAAATTAGTAATACATTTATACCAATGTTTAGAACCTTTTAAAAATCTACAATTAAACAATGTAAACATTTTTAATAACGTTTTAAATTTAAATATTGATATAATTATTGTAAAATACCTATTTTAATGCTCTCTAATAGTAATTGAAGCATAAAGTGATTGTTTTTAGAAACACAAATATTTGTAAATAGATATGAGTTTTAGTTAATTTTATAACCAACTATAAACTAAACTTTTAAATACATCGTATTTGTTCTTGTAAAAACCCTTTCTGTTACTTTGTATAATTTATGTATTGGCGAAAATATATCACTACTATTACACAGTACAACACGATTTCCCTCCCATGAAAAATTTTAGCAGATTTTGAAAATAGAGGTAAAAAAAACGTACCCGTGTCTCACAGTTTCACGAGATCACGTCATAAAAAAATTTTAAGCCGTCATTCCTATTATTTATGCTTATACAGATTGTACATGTTTTACTCGGTTAAAAATATATTTTTTTGTAAATATTGTATGTTTTTACACAATACAAAAAACAAATATAAAAAAAGTTTATATTTTGATTTTTTTTAAATATTTTTTTTTTAATGAAACACATTTTTGTATTTATCTTATATTCAATACATGTTGGAATAAAATCTTGGTCGTTTAGTTTGACGATTATACAGCTCGTTCCGAATATATCTATATATATTCATATATATATATATATATATATATATATATATATATATATATATATATGGGGCGTGGCCTCGCCTCCCTCCAACGCGCGACACAGTAGCTAAGCAAATAGACTGCATCGCTAATGAGATTTTTTGCATTATTATCTTTTAATTTTTTAAGTCCTTACCTGCTCGACCTTTCGTCATGTCGTTTATCACACAAGCAACTGTGACGCGCCTTGGAGGGAGGCGAGGCCTCGCCCCATATATATATATAGATATATTCGGTTTTATTCTGAACAGGCTGTATGTTGCTTCAGAATCTCGAACAATTGACCAGCAATATTCACCCAGCAAATGCCTGACGTCTTTTCCCTTGAAGCGTTTTTCAATTGTTAAAATGTCTTGGTGAAAACGTTTGCCATGTTCGTCACTAAAATCGCCAAAATTTGGTGGAAAATAGTCCAAATGAGCATGGAGAAAATGTATTTTCAGTGACATATGTACTTTCATGTCCTGTGTTATAAAATGTACTTTATAACCCGAACTACAGGGAATAAATTCAGATTCCATCTCGGAAAAAATGGTTTTACTGGGTGTTAAAGGCCTTTTACTTTTATCCTCACATATGTTTTCTGAAGGAGCAGTTGGATAATCTTCAGATCGCACTCTTGCGAGAATGACGGATTCTACATCGGCGTAATCAATTTTCTCTCTAGAATTGTACCGAAATCCAAAACTTTTTAATTTTGACATGCAGAAATAACACTGGTCAGATGCGTGTTCGGTACGTCGCGACGGGTCTAAGCCAAATTGTTGGTGCAACATATTTCATACTGTGTGTTTTATCTTTCAATCCATGCAAACAACGGTAACAATAATCGCATAAAACCTCTGGTACATACCATAAGTTTGGTATATACGTCACCAAAAAATAGTCTTCAAAAGCTGTTACTACACTTTTTGTAATATTTCGCATATGGCTTGGAGGTGCAAATAAACCACATACATAACAAAAATTATTTCGATTCGGACACTGCATTTTTACTTTGATTTCAACTCAACAATCAAAATTAATATGAAAAATTTATCGATTTATCGCTGCAATAATGTTTTTATTTAACATTTAAAAAAAAAGTATTACCCTCGTATAAAGATTGTTTTGAAAACAATGCTTTTTATGTAGGTATAAATGCCGCAGATGTGTAATTTTTTGTTTTTTTTTGCTGTTTCAATTGACTTCGTATACTTAAATACTTTTTTTTACTTAAATTAAATATGTTTTAGGTACACTTGCTTTCAGACTTAACCCTTTAGGACCTGACTTTTTCTTTTTGGTCAAAAAAAATATTTGATATTATTTTCCGTTATTTTCATGTCTTAATAAGTGATAAAAACAGCTTATATGAAATTTTTTAAACTTTTCGAAAAAAAAATTCAAAATTCAAAATTGTACACATATGTGACCATTGGGCTTTTAAGGAGTCAAATAAGGGTTTCGTTGAGATGATAAATATATTTAAAATGTCTATGTTTTTTCCCGTTGAGACCTGTTGTGCACAAATGTGAACATGGATTAAAAACCCTTCAGACCTGATGTGCACATATGGGTACACCCGGTTTTTGGGTTTTTTTCCGAGTTACATGCATTGACACACATTGCAAATATCTTCAAATGGTAAACAAAGGTATTATTTCATTGCAAAAAAAAACGGAGATTTATTCGATTTCAATTTTCATATAATAATTACAAAATTGTATCCCTTACCCGGCAGTTGGCCTTCCATCTTGGAATTTGAATTTAAATGAATGATTTCTCTACCAGCTTTGATAGATATGGTATAGATGGCTCCACAAAAATTTAAAAATATTGTACACAAACGTGTACAACGGGTCATAGGACGTCTTTTCAGTAAAAATGTATTTAAAAAAAAATATCAAACGGAGCGTACACAAATGTGACCAAAAGGTCCTAAAGGGTTAAATCAATTCATTTAAATATGTTTTAATTTTTTTTTAAATGTTAATTCAACAAAGCTCAATTTTTACAAAAAATTGAATAAATAAAAATTGTAATCACCCGACTTTAAAGCATTTTGATTGGCTTAAAATTGAAACATTTTGTTACTTGGTTTAAAAATAAACCGTTTGATATATATCGCACATGGGCGACAACAGTGTCATAAGTAGTAAAACCATAATTCCGATATAAGTTAACGTAAAAGATTTTTGAATAAAAAAATTCTGATATTTTTGTAAAATTATATTAACTTACAGTGTAAGTAAATATAATTTTACAAAAATGTCAGAATTTTATTATTTAAAAATCTTTTACGTTAACTTATAGCGGAATTATGGTTTTACTACTTATGACACTGTTGTCGCCCATGTGCGATATATAAATGTGCAAAACTCTGTATAAGATTAAAATAATTTTAAAATGCATCTATAATGGTTGCCTATCCATTTAGTAAATATATATATATTTAACTATACAGTCCAGCTGTTATCGAGTCTATTAAATTATGTCGCGAATAGTGTGAATAACATTTTATTGGATAGCCCTTAAAAAAAAATTATGACGTGATGTGAAAAAACGCCGAGACACGGGTATCATTTTTTTAACTCTATTTTTAGAATCTGTAGAAATTTTTCATGGGAGGGACCAAAAATCAAATTTTGTCGTACTGTGTTATAATTACATTGTTACAGTGGCTTTAAAACAAGGGTGAAATATGTACAAGGGGTAATTTTTATATTTCACACTAAATCATTTAAAAAAAAATTAAAACTTTAAGAAACCCCATTTCTAAATTAAGAATAATGAGGGCGAGTAGTAATTAATGTCTTTATGAACCCTAAATTATAATTTAGGAAAAAAACTTGCTGTAAACTTTGGCTATAATTACAATAAAAAAACGTCAATATATTTTAGGTCATACGCACAAAATAAACGAATAGAGTATATTTACATAGTTTTTAGTAATTATACTGTTTTTCAAAAATGGCCAAAAATGATATCAGTTAATTTAATTTCATCAAGGATTGTGCCTACGGCCATAAATGTTCCTTGTAATGGAATAAATCCCTTCCTGGTATTTTGTACTAAATCCTTTCGAGACAAATTTCCTGATATGATCACATTCGACATTATACTGGTAGGTATTTTTAAATTTATCATGAAATCGTATTTGCATTTTAAACCAATTTGGGCGTAAAATTTGCACACACATTGCAAATTTCATTTTTAATCCGCCCATATTCTTGGTTGTTTGACACCGTATTTAACCATGGTAATTATTATGCAAAAGCTATAACAATTAAAATTTACAGCCAACATGTTGATTAAAGTGGTAACATAAAATACACTTTTTAAACAATTTAAATTGATAAGCAGTACATTACATTAATACCAATGATATTTTACGATATGTCGTGCACTGTTTAAATAATGTTTTTTGCTATAAAATTTACGACTTACCCTGTTGTATTATGCAATGGATCGCTGATATTCCGTCTTTGCTTTCGCTAAAATAAAAAATGCATTTAAAATTTATGTAAAGTTTTTTTATATTTTTACCATACCTTCTCTGACTGCTCTTTCACACTTTCAGAACGATTTACGTTTGTAGACTTCTTTTTAGGCAAAACTTTTTCCCCGCTGAAAATATAAAAACAAAGATTATTATAAAAATAGGCAAAACGAAATAAGGCGCAGTGTAATGCAATTGTTAATAATATATATGGTAATACATTTAGTTTTCATATCACTATTTAAACAGAATAAGTAAATGTTATAAATTATGTAATGGAATAAACAAACTTCAACTACAGCTAAAGGAAAAATGCACCAAGTTGCAAAATTATATTTATAAATAATAAAGTTACCTATTTGTTAAATTAAAATCAAAATACATGATTTTTCCCTCCTATGGTCTTTTAACGTTCTCCTAATATAAACAACAAAATCACAAATACGTCATATTTTAGCAAGAATCACTGGCAAAACTATTAAATACATAATTTTAGCTTCACTTTATCGCTTATCGTTTGATAATAAAAATTAATTTTATTGAAAGTTCCCATGATAAGAATATTAAGTAGCTAATGAAGGTACTTCAAATGTTAAAAATATAATAATACGCATCCTAGAAGCCCTAGTTTAAAGTATACGTGGGATAAAATTCAGTAATGAAAGATGTCTCCCGCCGCATTTTTTGACATACAATCCATATACATATGTATGTAGATTTCCTTAATTGATCTTTGCAAAATATATAACTTACGTTATAAGACTTATTTACTAAATCATATACTCGTCTTAATAAAAAAAATAATATCATATCTCCCATGGAATCTATGGAACTTTTATGACGACAATTTGTTAAAAACATCCCAAACCATTAGATTTCGGTAACAAATTTTTTTTGAATAATTCGGTTTTGATTTTATGATACCTTAAAGTAGAATGTTTTAAAACAGTAAAATTGGCTAAAAATTACGCACACATTTAATAAACAATATTTTTTTATCGGACAAAAAAATGTATATTTATTTTTTATAGGTATATGTCTAAAGCACACCTTAATCTATATAAAAATTCCCATTTTATTAAAAAATTATTTAAAAATTAAAAGTTATAACCTTTTAAAAAATAATTTATAAAATTAAGAAAAACAAAATTCATATAGGCATTTAACTAGGATTAACTTCGGATTCACCGGGTGATCTCTACCTGGGGTTGTTCAGTAAACTTTACTTTATATGCACACAAAATTAGCTGCATATACGTGCATATGGAAAAATTATGATTCTTCATTTATCGCGCTGCATGGTTAAATCGCGGTAGCTCGTAACTAACTAAGGCATTAGGTGCGTTCTTTTCGCCTGAGATATAAGTTAATCTCAGCTCACATTGGTAAAATTTGCAAATGTGCGCGTTCTTTTTGCTTCACTCACCATAAAGTGAGCTGAGATTTTTCCTCCCCCCTCAACGATACTGCACATGCTGTGCGGGGGAATCAGTTTGAATTAAGTCGGAAATAAAGTGGAGGGGGTAAAGACTTGTTAAGTTTTTAAATAACATAACCTAATCTTATTTAGGTGATTTTTTGCAATAAAACTTAAATTTCCATAAAAATAATTAAATTTTGTAAATTAGCTTAATATAATAAATATAATTCGAATAAAATTGCTTTTCATAAAATTATTATTTTTTCCAAAAAAAATGATTTGTTACATACTTAAATTTCCATAATAATAATTAAATTTTGTAAATTGACTATAAACTTAATATAATAAATAAAATTCGTATAACATTGTTTTTCAGAGCTAGAAAAACACTTTTTACAATAAAATTAAACAAAACATGTTAAAGTGAAGTTATTTTATCAACTTCATCGTCTTCATCAAATAAAACCTTTATTATTAATTTTGTATTATCCATAATTCAACGCAAATTTAATGTTTTATGTAAAATAAAGTGTTTTACATACATAAACATTTTATTGCTTAATACCAATATTATTAATCCAAGTATACGTTCCTAAACTCTTCACCTGTAGAACCTAAGCGATCACTAAAGCTCACACAAGCCACTTATGCAGTAGTAAGTCGTAAGTAGTTTTGCTGTGCCAAGTAGTGCACGATAAAGAGCTGATGATAAACTAGTAGCTTTGTACCTTTAAAGTATTTAAATATATTTATATTTTAACTTGATAGAACTCAAACAGTTTAGTTAATTAGGGCCCCAGTTTTTTTTGTACCAGGGCCTTTAGTTTCCTAGCTACGCCTCTGCTGCAAGCTATCACTACACAAAGCTTGATAGATCCAAATAAGTTGGGAATGTTTGCTCAGCAAACAACAAAGTTGTTCAAACTGTTCATAATATTTTAGTTATGGAAAGGAGGTGATGGAAAATATATCTTTACCAATCGGGGTCCTTTCAGAGGAGGCACAAGAATCCCAAAATAAAGATTTCAAAAAATGTAGGTACATGTTTTTAAGAAAAACAAACAGGACGGCAACAAATGAAGATATTTTACACCGACTTTTAATATCATCTGATGCTGTTAAGGAATTGTTAATATAATTTTTTTGTATTTTTTAATAATTAAAACAACTAAAAGTGTTTTTACAATATAACATATTGTTATAATATATTTATATTTATAATATTATGGTAATAAAAAATAAAATTATTTCCGCCAAAAAGTTATAAAACCCACGTTAAAAAATTAAGTTTCTTTTTTTTTGGATTTATTTTATCAAATAAATCATACAGGTTAATAGAATAAAATAAATATTGTGTCCTTATAAAAAGTTATAAAATTATTTCCGCAAAACGGTGTGTTTTTACAATATAAAAATGGGATAAAAAATAAAAGCCTTAAGTTTTTCTTTTTGATGTAAAAACATGCGTATTTTATCCTATTTAAGACATTATAAAAGAAAAAAAAATATTTATTTGTATTAAAAAAGTTATTGAATTTTTTCCGCCAAACGGCATTTTTTGACCATAGTGCGACGGTCCCCTGTAACGAAGGTCCTCATAAAAAGGGACCGTTGTTGCTAACATAGGGAACGTTGTTACATATTTAAAAAAATATGCAAATGCTCACCTCCTCACCCGTTTTCCAAAAGAAATTTTGTAATCAAAGAAAATGATTTCATTTATGATAATCTAGATTTATAATTTTTTTTCTTGTAAACGAGATATTTGTTTAATAAATAACTTCCATTTAATTTGTTTACCTTTCTAAATTATAAATTATTATGTTATTATTCTTTTTATAGTACGACGCGTCGTTACGTCGCGACGGTCCCTTTACTAAGAACAACGGCCCCTATAAAAAATAACGACGGTCCGTCTAATAATAATAATAAAATTGTTGCTAATCAAATGTAAGTACAGCCCTCTTGGATTTCATCTTTTATTAGAAAATGAAGTTTTTTTAATTTATTATTATTAATAGTTATTTATGTATTAAGGGCATAATAAGGGTTTTATGGTCCGAGGCGCTATTTCGAGCCCGAGCGCGTTAGCGCGAGGGCTAGAAAAGCGTCGTAGGACCATAATACAAAACTTTATGCACGATTAATATATTATTATTTTTAATATATTATTGTTTTTAAAGACGTTTATGTCAAAGAATTTTTGTTATAATTGTCATATTATAATGTCAACTGACATCAGTCAGTTTTAAAGTTTAAAGATGAATGAAATTGAGGAAGCAGCTGAAAAGGCGAAAAATTGCGGCCTGCTGCCGGAAAAATCAAAATCTTTATACGAAAAAACTTACTTCGAATATATCAAATGGTGTAAAATTGTTGTTTTTAATTTTTGACGTTTCATTATAGCCCGCTGGGTCATAATAACGCCCGCGGGCTATAAAAAGACGTTTACGTCAAAGAATTTTTGTTATAATTGTCATATTATAATGTCATCGTGCATAAACCAATTTATACCATTATTAAATTTTATCCCACATACATATATTATAATATATATGATATAATATACATATGTATATAACTTTTTTTGTGCTTCTTGAATATACTGCCCATGTTTTTACAAATTCGGTCTATTTAAAAAAAGAAACAAAGTAAAAAAATAACATCAATGAAAATGTTATCATCTATTTTAGGTGACAGAATATGACCAATCCAGTGAGCATTTTTTTGTCGCATTTGGGGAAAACTTCCGAAGTTGTGACATAGCTAGTGTCAATTTGCACACACTTGTTTCGAAACGACGACTGCTGTATGACAAATACGTTTCGAAACTGAAGCACCGTGACACAACACATCAAGGGATATACCTAAGAATTGTGTGTCCGACTGGGTCAACGACTGTTTAGTAATCAGTACTCAATTCCTATACTTTGACGTACACAATGCCCATCTAATGACGTATACGTGTTTAACACAATTCCCAAATTATTACTGCTAAGTCACAGTATACAGTATAAAGTAAAAGAAGACACAAAGTGGTAAATATAATATTAATTGTAACAGCTTTAACTTTATAAAACACAAAGTGCACAACTATGGTAACAATAATATTAATAATGATATTCTTTTAACTTCAATGTTTCTATTTCATGGATGCATCACCATACTAAAGTATATACATATATAAATTTATTATAATGCAATAAATAAACTTAATAATTTAAAATGCCTAAAACAGTCGGAAAACCCAATTTTTCTTGCGACAAAAATTTTTTCCTGTAGTTTTTTGATGCTCTAATCAAATAGAGAGCACCCCTTTGTAAAAATAATAAATAACGAAAAAAAAATCGTATTTTCAAAAAAAAAAATTTTTTTTTACCCATATGTTTGTTGTTATAGTTTTTTTGGGGTGGTTTATCAAAAAGGATGGTTATTTGTTAATAATTTCTTAATTTCGTTGTAAATATATGAGTTTAAGTATTTATTAAGTAATGGCTCTGATCATAGAATAATAAAGATGGCTACAGGAAACAAGATTCCCTGTTTGTGCCCTATTTGTGAAACCACACGCAGAGGAGGTATTGTGTGACCCATAAACTACTTTGTTGCAAACATGTTCTACCATTTGTCAATTATAACACAAATAAGACATTGTTTTAGTAAATGTGTCAATTATAGCGCAAAACAGGAATTGTTTCACGCAATACCGTGTTTACGCGCATGGCAATACATAACCTATAAAAACAATTGTTAACGTTAACGCAGTTTAGTTTTTCTATGGTTTAAAAAGATGTTTACGCTGGTCACTGCCTTAGAAAAAAAAGACTGTGTTTCGTGTTAGTGCCGGATGGATGGATTAAAAATAATTTATTATATTGGCCGAAACATTTACTAAGATGGGAGGTAGAGAGGCTAAGGGCCGACCTCTGTTCTTGTCCTGAGGAAAACTGTGTTCCTCAGGAGTGTAATGTTAAAGTGAGAATAATTAAAACCTTTGAAAAAATAGTGTAATTTATTTTATATTAACTTTACAAATAAGGAATCGCACATCACACAATTACTACAATGTGTTATAAAATTATTTCTTGCGACTACACAGTGTTTTAACAGTTAAAATGCCTATATTGTTTCACAAACAAATCGTAGGTTTCAATCTGGGAAAATTTTAGGTTTAATTCCTACTTTATTTCATACCAAAGTTACCTGTGTGGCTATATGAACACAATGCCTACAGTTTGTTACACTTTACTTTCCACAGATCCCTTTTTGCGACCATGATGGACACATATATGTGTATACACATTAAGGTAACAGTTTTACACAAATCCTTGGTTGCGTCATACATCAAATGGTCGTAAGGAACTGCGACTCGTGTGTATACACAAGTCCTATATTGTGTACTCTATACACAGGAAGTCATGGTGTCATGACGTCACTGTGTATTTTTTAACACAAAACAAGGTCTCTGCGACGTAACAGCAATGTCGCAATAGACACATTTCCATTTTAGGAATAAAATGCTCACTGTCATTGCAATGTTGGAAGAAATATTGTTTGTAGTCTAGACATAATTTTTTTGTTTTGACATTTTATTTTAATTTTAAAATTACTTGATTTTAACAATGTAAATATACATTTATTTATTATTTATCATGTTAAAAAAATGCAAATATTTAATCATTATTAATACATTATATGATAAAATAGTTGGTCTATACAAATATTAAAACTATTTTATAATACGATATTGTATAATGTTCGAATAGAAATACCAGATGTAGTTGTAATTTTAATTAAATTAAAATTCTTTTTTAATAAGCAATTCGTATTGTATTTCGGATCTACACGTAGGAATTAGCTTAGCTATTTTTCAAAACATTAAAAACTTTACGATCCGGTGCTTTAAATATAACGCGTAATGGCCTAAAATTAGCCATACTCCTCCGTAAAAGTAGCATTACATCCTGGATAAATAACACTGGTCTGCAAAAAAATACTTTTATCTCCTCATTGTTTTCATACATGATAACATTATATTTGGTGCGGGCAGTCGACGATTTCGTCTATTTCGAATAACATATCGATGACTTTTTGCCTAAGTATCGCAAGCAACATAACCCAAATTTCGGGAATTGAAAACATTTTGCTTGTCTGTTTTAAATTAAATATAGCCTAAAGATTTTAAGTAATTACTTAGCTTATAATTATAGCTATTTACTTGTTATAAAACATATATGTTATATATGGTTTAAAAAGACTTTAAAACAAAAAATGTTTTTAATTCGCAAAATTTGAGTTATGTAGCTTGCGATACTTTGGCAGGAAGTCATCGATATACATACACTGTTTATAATGTTTACGCACACAACAAATTTAAAAAATCCTAAATTTATGATATTTAAAAAAAAAAGTATATCACAAAATCTAGATGGGACAGAAAAAATCGGCCAATTCAGAGCATTAAAATCTTCATATTTATGATGTAACTTTTTGAAGGAAGATTTCGTTGCAGGCCAGAGTAATGAGCAAAAAGTTACAAATCCAAGATATAGGTACTATTATTTTTAAATAAGCACTATTAATAATGTAATGCATTTCTTAATTTTTAAAATTATAAAGATGTACAATTGTATATTTTGCAGTTTTAAAATTTAAAAAAATAACAATTTACAAACTGAAAATTATTAGATTTGTTAAGCGATCTTGATTCATACTTGTTTCAAATATATTTGAATGATTTTCAGATTTTTGTGTTATTAAGTTTGTTACCATCATCAATGAATACAAAATATAAGTAAAAAGCTTAAAAGTAGGTTAAAATATACCTTTATATAACATACAACATTGTTATGATATTAAGGGAGTTCAGAAAGTTCACTATTAGGCCACTTAAAGTAATAATAAAGACACTTTGTGGATTTGTTAGGAAATGCAATTTTTAAAAAGCACAATTTCTTGCTTGTGGGGTTTAAACAAAAACTTCCTTTTTTAATAAAATATTTTACGTTTTCAAGTTATTTTGAAAAATCATCAATCATCAAATCATTTTGTGTGTAAGTAAATGTGGCAACAATGGCCCCTATCTAATTGATCAAATATAGTGTAGCTTCCAGCAAAGTTTGATACATTTGCAGTCCTAGTCGTTATCGTTATTTTGCAATCGCAGTTTTGGAATTTTGCCACGCAAGGCTCCAGGAAAATTAATACGCTCAACATTCCGCCGTTATCTCTCGCGCTCGTATAAAATAAGCCCCCAAAGAGAGATAAGGCGCACAAAGGAGATTGCGACATAAAATAGTTTTATTCTATTTATTTGTAAACAGACCTTAGCGGCTTTTGTTTTGTGTAATGTTGCAACGAGAATGTTTAGCGCTTTAAGAGATACAAATGAAATCCCGACATAATTACAAAAAATACGACTGGTTTAACTCATACAATCTTAAACTTTAAGATTTATTTTTAGTTTTAAAATAATAACAAGGTGTCTTTTTACTTTACAGTTTAATATTTTTTATAAATTTATTGAAATTAATAGTACATTAGGCACAATAGCACCATATCTTATTTTAATTGAAACAACTAAAATTTAAAAAAAAGTTATTTAATTTTTATAAAGGGCGACCAATAAGAACTTGATTTTTGAACTGAAAAAAAAACATGAAATTCTTCCGAGACGATCTCAGGATTGGCATCCAGGAATCTCCGATTTAACTTCTTTCGAGTTCATTCTCTGGGTAAAAAAAAGTAAATTCTATATGAACTATCCTAAGACTTGTTCTTTTTAGACACCCTAATAGCCCATATAACGTACTTGACTATAATTAATTCCCCTAACTCGGCGACACAAAATTAATTAAGGCACTTAAATATTAAAATTAGAACTCGATGCGTGATAACATTCTCATTCGATTGCATAAGATAAAATTAAATAAGGTCAGTAGCTGACACTTGTTGCTATATTTGCTTTTATTAATATTTGTTTATAAAGCAGACGAAATATTCTTAAAATATTTTATTCGGAAAGCCTGCTCTTTGAGTTATATTTATAGGTTTATTATTTTATGAAACAATTCACACAAACAATTCGAAAAAATGCATGATTCAAATAATAATTGCAGAAAAACGATTCATGAAATCAATTTTTTAAACCTTGAAAATATTTAATAAAAATGTTAATTTTAATTTGTTTAAACTAACTGTTTGTATTAAAAAAAAATAATATTACTTGAACCTATAAATATAGACTGCTGTATAATATTAATGTAATTACACGTTTTTTGTTTAGTTTAGTATAAATTTTATTGTAATTATGTTGTAACAAATTATAAAGTATTAGTACTAAGTTAAATTATAACGATCTAAATAACAAAATGTTAGAGAAAACTTAATATATCTTTAATTTATCGGTTTTAAAGCATTTTGTAAAATGATTGACAAAATTAAAGCACTTCTTTTTCAATTTTTTAAACAATTCTAAAAGATTGGTCCAAGAAGTTCTTTTTTGGATATTTTTTAGCCTAAAGGTATGAAGTACGTCCCCAAAACTACCTCCATGTCAAAATAGTTAGTTTGTAGATTTTTCTCTACCACCCTACCGAAACTTTTCAATAGTTCATGTGCGTTTTCAAGCCTATTACCACCACAGAGTTTTCACCTAGGTCCAGTCCAGGGAATGCAGTTATGCAGAGCCCGATCTTAGTAAACACCATCATTTAGGTAATATTTTTTGTTTTCTCATAACATTACTAATCATCTTCGTCAACTTAACTCTGCAAATGATCTCTTCTTGTCTACCTGTAATTAAGGCATAACAGGGTTGCCACCGATTTGTCTACTTTTGTCTGACTTTTCCAGGAATTCCCTGACCTTCCCTGATTTTTTTCCAGACAAAATGTGTCGACGCTAGCAGTTTTCTTTTTGGTTTTTTGACCCTCAATGATTTTTTCAACTGGACTTTGAGTGTTGGTTTTTAAAATTTTAAGTATGGGGCCATTCAAGTATTACGTAAGCAGTATTTTTGTAATTTTTAATTTTAAAAATCAAAGCAATCAAGCAAAAAAACTAAACTTTTATTGAAGTTTATAAAATTCAAAAACATTAACAAAAAATCAATACTTCTTATAAAAAAAATAAATACTTCTTAAAAAAAAATTTCTGTAGGTTATTTTTTCGGAATAATTTTTAATTTAGGTTTTTGTTTCTCGGGTTTTTATTAAATTAATTTTCTGTTCAATCTGAAAATAACAGAAATAATGAAATTTTTAAAAATGCCTCTGAAATTTTGTCTGCGGAAGGGCTTGTTTATCAAGTTGATGAGTTCTTATCAGTAAATATTTGATAGTACAAAAAAAGATTTTATTTCTATCATTTTTTGCAGGAGTTGTTATTGAAGAAATTGATTTACTCTGGTTATTTCATAAGGCAATATTTTTATTAATATTATTATCCTGTAAAACTGTAAATTTTTTAAGCATACTCTCTAAAAAAGAATTAGTCAAAAATTACATATTTCAAAGTGAAAAAGCATGTTTTTTGACTTTGAAATGTGTCATTTTTGATTAATTCATTGCAGTCACTAATAACTGTAGTCCATAGCAATTTGTATTCCGAACATTTAACAGCCAATTCTCATGTAAAATTGTCCCCTGAATCCGAAAAGACCGTCATAGCAGTTTTTGAGATATAGTCAATTCTGTATTATAAGGAAAATTGACTAAATCTTAAAAACTATCCTACTTTTATAACTTTTGACGACATATTCGGATTCAGCAGACAATTTTACATAGGAATTGACTGCTAAATATCCGGGACACAAATTGCTGTTGACTAGAATTATTAGTGCCTGCTTTTTCGCTATGACAATTAGTCATTAATTCATTTTTAGAGAGTAGTATTTTCCATCTGGTTCTTTTTTTAAGAAAATTTGACAAATTTGTGTTGCCGTAATCCTTTTTTAATGGCCAGCACTTTTATGTGGCCTATGACTGCTTGACTGATTAATTAATTAATTTATTAATTATGCTTTTACTTTAGTTTATTAATTATGCTTACCATTTACAAAATAAACAAATATTAATCGCCCTAAACATAAAAATAGTTGGTTATAGTCTTAGAAGGTTATAGTGATAAGTTTGACATATAGCGCTGCCATATTTTGAATAAATTAAATTTAAATTATACTCGTTAACATTTTTTTTAATGAAAATTTTGTTGACCAGTTTTATTTATAAATAACCAATTCCATGACCGACTTAGGAATTCCCTGACTTTGTAGATTTTTTTCTAACTACCTGACATTTCTAAAAAAATTAAATTCCTTGACATTTCCAGGTTTCCAGATGAGTGGCAACCCTGCAAAAGGAGGTGTTCTCTGCACCAAATTTTTACAAGATGGTTTATATCGTATATTACATACATTTTTTCAATCACCACCGCGGTGCACCGGGCTCAATACTTCCCCTTTAAATTCAGATTCCTAAACAAGTAAAAATTGCCGTTTGCCCCAACAAACCACTTAACCACCCTCAAAATCACCAGCTCTGGCAAAATTATACATTTTATAAAACAGTAGATTGAAAAATAGATCAACCTAAAGAAAAATATTAACTATGCAATGGATATGAGTACATTTTTAATATATACACTTAATATATCAAGATTAACACCTTAAGATTAATATCGAGGGTAACTGCTTTTATAATAAATACATAAACCTCATCATCATAATTGAATTGAATTGAACCATCCCTTCTAAGGCCGGGCATTATCTTGCCCCCTTATTCCATTACACCGTCCTTATACAGACAAAGGAGATTGTGAAAAGAAAAAAGAGAGAAAAAACAAAACTTACCTGTCGGGCATCACGACCCAATCTTCTTTTCCCGCGATTAGCGAGTCGTTCATGGGATCCCCCGGTCCTGCGGCCCCCTCCAACTGGTGACGCTCCTCTCGAACGGCGTCCGGCCGCCGGTCGGAACCGCTACGAGAAACCGGCTGTCCGGTTTTGTTTGAATCTCCTACAACAAGAAAAAAATAGAATTTATTATTAAAATTGCAATTACCTATATTGCAAAAAAAAACAATTTAATTTCCTACTATTTGGGAAAGGACAGTTTTGTTTAGAGGGCAGTATTAGAAAGGAAGCCTTAATATGACAGCTACATATTTACAAAATAGAATATGATAACAGAATATTTTATACTTTTTATACTACATAAAATGTAGTAATTGGAAATATTATACCTAATGCTTTATTAAATGCAATGCAATGATTTATCTGTTCTTCCGACATGATAAAATCCTTTTGACACCAAAACATTTTAAAAAGAAGGTTATTATACTTTTTGTCAAATGTCAAAATTAAATAATTTTTCAAGTAACTTTAACCTTACTTTTTTTAATTTTAACTCAAAGCTTACCTCAGCCCGTGGGCGAAATAAGATTTCGCCCGGTTAAAAAATGAAATGAGTGTTGAATAATAGAATAATCGATATAGTAGTTTCGATAAAGTTTTTTATATTTTGGAATTTTATGATTATTTTTTTATCGATTAAAATAATAATTATTATTATGATAAAAAATATGATTTTTGTTTAAAAAAATATTTTAGTTATTAATAGTTAATTTAATATACAGTTTTAACAACCTTACTTAAAAAAATAGTTTATTCAGAATGATAGATTCTGAAAAAATGCGTTTAACCATTTAATTTTGTGATGGTTTTAATTTATCACTTCCTATTTGGCTACAGAACACCTCCTTGCGACACTTATTCCAATCAAGGAAGTATTAAGAACTATTTTAGAAGATAATAAAGCTTTGCCTTAAACAAAGTTACCCATAGAAAATGTCTGTGGCTATAATAAATAAGTAAATTTTGTAGGGCCATTCGGTAAAGTAAGTGTCTTTTTCACCATTAAAAAGGCATAAACCGATGTAGCGGATATACGCAATCTTCTTAGAAAATATTTTATATCATCGGCACGGATATTGTGTGGTCGGAGTAGCATTGCTCAGTTTATAAAAGTAGAATTACTAAATATGTTTATAAGAAATATTGAAAAGAAATTAAAACAATTATTACTAAATTAATCGGATATGATATCTAGCATTAGAAATGTTCAATAATATTATAATAGTTGCTGATTCATAAAATTAATTGCCAACCAACAGTTAGATAAAATATTTACAAAACTATTTTAATTGAACCTTAATTAATTGTTTTAAAAATTACATTTGTAATAAGTTTTATAATATCCGACTATAATATTTATTTCGGATAAAACAAATTGTGTTTAATATCTAATTTAAACGATTCGATCTAATTATCGATACCATATAATAATAATTATTGATCGCATAAAGAGCTAATTTGATTACGTATTTTTTGTGCAATTTGCAAAATAACTAATTTGTGTTTTTCTGGTTTACATTAAATGAACACAAAATAAAATTATTTGTTATTATGCCATTTAACATCGTTAATTTTAAAGAGGAAACTCACTGTAGTTGGATAGCTAAAATTATTTCTATTACCGATTATTACGTTCTAAACAATAAAATAAGATTATTAGGAAATGCATTGTTTTACAAAGAAGTAGTTTAGTTCTCAAAACGTATTCTGCATAATTTGCATTAAGTTGCAGTATTGTTCAATTGCCTTGAGTCTGCCGAGTGCAAAGGATTCGAAACCCGAAACCAACCTACTTTACAATTTTGCACCGGATTTTCAAGGTACACGTGACCACCGGTGTCAGCTATAAATTTAATGATCGCGAGTTCTGAAATGATAAAAAACTGTGTCGAGCGCGAGGTTGCAAATTGTTTAAATAAATTTTAAATAAACATATAGGTCTACAATTGACAAGGCAATACATTTAAGTCGTGTTTATTGTGACAATTAGCATTCTTTCGAAATATTATAATTTGTTTGGTGTAGTGGTTAGCACGGTTAAAATACTACTTATGGCTTTAAGAATATTAACCTTTGCGTATATGTAAAAACACGTGTAACTAATGGGTAGTTTTAACCCATACGATTTATTGTAATTCTTTTTATATGTGGGTTTTGCAACTTAGTCATGGGATAAATTATATTATAAAAATTATTATTTACATACTACCGGTTCACCTAGTAACGACAATGAATTTTAAACTATCCACTATCAAATCAAATCAAATCAAATGTTTAATAAAAACAAATGGTTTATAAGATAATTGTTTAAGAGTTTGTTAACATTTATGATTTTTTAGTCTTTTAAGTTTTTAAGATTAAATAACTAATTTGTTTAAAGCATAATCGTTATCATTAATAATAAATTTTGCTTTAAATATTTTTAACCCTGACCTAATGTTGACAATGCCGATTATGTAAATTTATAATAATGTAATATTTATATTACATAAACCGTAATACAAAACTAGATTTTTGATTAAATTATCATAATTCGTAGTTAATTTAAAAGGCTGGTTTTCAAAAAGATCAACTTCTGAGTCGCGTAGTTATATTTGAACCGGAAACCTTGCGGTTAAAAATAGAGTAAATCTATGGTTGTGGAAGTTACCTGCAGCATCGACGGCATCTTGACTCGGTTTTGGATTTTTCGACTCGCAGCAATACAACCAACTGGGAGTTTTGTTATTGTTTGTGCTGGTAGTGATGTGGGTCTGTGACCCGAAGAGCCTTTGCCGCGCCAGCAAACCGTTCACGCCGCCGAACGCAATAAAATCGAATTCGCTTTGCACGTCCGTACAATTGTTGTCCACATTTTTGTTTTTCCTGTTTCGTAACAGGTTTAAGTTAATCGCGCTGCTTGATTTTGCCTTGCCGAAGAAGTGAAGCGGTTTTGGAGACGGCGGCACACTGGAGTTGCTCTCCTCCTTGTCATCTTTCGATCGTCTGCGCTCCAAGTTGGAGGTTTGTCTCATCAATCTAAAATCGAAATGGGTCAGAGATTTTCGCACTCCAGGCGGCGACATCACCGCCTCCTCGTCCTCAGGAATTCTTCCGGATATCTCCATGCTCTTCTTCGGTTTCAGTTTTTTGCATTTTGATTCGATGACGATTTTGTTTGTATCGTCCGATTTGGTCTTTTGATAAATTTTAGATTTGACACGTTTTAGATAAGAGTCAGTATTAGTCGGTATAACCGGCTTTTCTTTTTCCTTTTTCACGTTAGCCATTCGCTGGCTATTGTTTCTCGATACGTTCGTGGAAGACGTAACTTCAGTCTTTTTGGTTTTATTGTTTTTATTGCCGCAGTTACTTTTGTTGTTCTGCTTTGTTTGCGTTTTGCACGCGTCATTTTGAATGTCGCCGGTGGTTTTCTTATTGCATTTGGCTTCATTTTTGACGCAATTCTTTAGGTTCTCAGTGCTGGCTGAGAGTTTCATCGCTCCACTTTTAAACAGGTCACTGAACCTGTTCTTCCTGGATTCAAGATAAAGAAAACCACTAACTGCTCTTGTGAGCTTGGGAATCACCTCGTCGGCAGGTACCGCGTTTTCAAAAATCGCGCCACTGTTTTGTTCAAACACATAACTATCACTATAGCGTTTGAGGGTGTTCGTATTTGTACTCCTCTTGTCCGCCAAATTGTTTGCGTTTCTCAGAACCACATCTGCCGTTTCAAGGTCTTTCTCAATAAAATTGTTTTTGGTGATGTCATCTTGTTCACATTTCGTACGCGAATCACTTGACACTTTTTTTTCGTCCGCCGTTGTTTTTATAGCACCACCCTCGACACTGTTGTCACATTTAGTACGGTTTCGTCTGTTCCTGTTGGATTTATTGCTTGTTTCCACTTTTGGTGTCTGATCTGCTGGTTTGCTGATCGGGGTTTCGGTTGTTTCGATTTCGGGCTCCTTTAAGCCGGTCTTTCCGTTTTTTCGTTTCCTGTTGGTTATCTTGTTTTTGAATGATGTCATGTTTTTGTTACGCGTATCCGCTTGTTTTGACCACATATTCGAATTTTAATCATACATTTATACTCATATTATGCTCTCTTGGCTTATGATTTGCTATTAAATTTAAAACTTGCTGCTTGCTGCGAGTTCAATAAGTAGGTAGTTGCTACAAGTCTACTGTTCGATTGTTTTGCAATAACTGGATAAAATAAAAACTCCATAAGACCGTTTACTTTTCTAATTTAGGGTGAGAAAGGGTTCATTACTCACATTACAAGTTGCGACAATTATTATTGTCCGTTAGGTAGTTGGTGTTGTATTGTATGCAGATTGTATTAAAATCGAGGTCGTACATAAACTGTACAAAATAAATTTAAATCCATTAAAATTAAATCAAGTGCGGATGTGTTGTACTGACATTTATTGTTAAAACCGTTGAGTGAGGGAGTCAGTTATTAATCAATGGTTAAAACTATTAAAGGCAACAAAAAATCGTTGTCAGCGAATTGGATGAATTTAAAAACGTTTTTATTCGTGATGTGTCGATGCATGGACGTTTTGTTAATTTGAGGAATGCATTTGGATTACATCATATTTTAATCACCCACATCGAAACCGAACCACCACTGCTAAATAACACAACACGGCGAAACAAAGCCCTGGTCTAATAGGTACTAAGGAATATAAGGGAATGAATGCACCTGTCGCGGCACCTTGTGCAACAACAGACGTTAAAAATCGTTCCTTGGACGGGCTGCACTCACTGTAAAACTTTACCGAAGCAAGCACTGCACTCTAGGTTCATTTGTTTTGCCCCAACATAACCTCATTTCTTGACGACTTCAACGCCCATCCACAAGTCACTTGTCGGAAGGTATGCCGCAAAACACGGAATTCCAGCGGCATGAGTCAACCGGTTCGCGTATTGTTCTTGGCCGTTGACGTGAAGAAATGGCGATGATGTTTCCAAGAGACGGATGGCCGTAAGATCGGGTTTTTGTGCAAGGAAAATGAACTAAGAGGCGACAACTGCGGGAGAGTGCATGCACGCACGCATTCCACTATACCTATAGATACGACAAACAACGAACGCAGCAAGCAGGCAGACAGACCTCGTTTGCGGGCTCTAGCGGCAGAGCGCAGGGCTTCGATCGGCATGCGGTCACGTTTGTTTAGTTACCGACTCGCAACGCAACGTTGCCAAACATCAAGAGGAATCCCGAAACAAGAGATTTATTTAAAACGTATTTACTTTACTTTTAAATTTGTTTTTCCACTCCCACCTTTAAAACGCCCTTTATCGTACATGTTTCCATGACACTAAGTGACCTTTTAAATACACATTGACAAGTTGTGGCTTTACGGCGCTTTAGTCACGGGCTGAAGTTAGCAACAGGTTTTTAGTCACGGGCTGATGTTAGTTTTAAGTTAGTTGTCAAATGCCATACAATCGTTAAAATAAAGTGCCTTTCTTGTAAAATAATACTAAATGTGAAAATTATTTTATTATCTCAATACAAAAATACAAAAATATTAAATAGTTTCTCAACGCCAATATTTGAAAAGTTTATATGAACATTGTACTGACCTTTTAATTTCGCCGGCAGTAAACTATAACTTAAATTCGGGCACGAACTCTACTGTAAAGTCCTCATAAAACATTTCCTTTACTTTCACTGTGAAAAACTGTCAATTTTCAATATACGAGTGTTGTCTGAAAAGTTTCCGACCTTAACATGAAGATGGCAGCACTCGTCAACAAAAGTTGGGGAATATGTTTGCGCATGCTCTGATAGGTACCTACCAAAATTTCAGCCATTTTGGATGCGCAGTTGTTGTTGGCCAATTGTTTGATTGAGTCGATGTGAGTGTTTTCGCGAAAATGGAAAAAATCGAGTATCGATCTGTCATTAAACATTTATTTTTGAAAGGCAAAACACCTAGGCAAATTAAAGATGAGTTGAACGCTGTTTACGGGGACTCTGCACCATCATTTACCACCGTGAAATTTTGGGTAGCTGAATTTAAACGTGGCCGTACCAGCTTGGGTGACGATAAACGTTGCGGACGGCCAAAAACTGCAACCACTGACGATAACATCGCTCAAGTTCACCAAATGGTACTAGACGACCGTCGAATTAAGGTTAGAGAGATAGCAGAGGCTATGAACATGTCCAAAGAACGAGTTTGTCATATATTAAACAAAGAGTTTGGAATGAGAAAGCTTTCCGCGCGTTGGGTGCCGCGTTTGCTCACTCCGGAGCAAAAACGTGTTCGAATGGACATTTCCAACGGTCTGTTGGCGCAGTTTAGGTGCAATAAAACAGAGTTTTGGCGGCGACTTATTACAGTAGATGAAACTTGGATACACCATTATACTCCAGAAACCAAAATACAGTCAAAACAGTGGACTGCGAAGGGGGAATCGGGTCCAAAAAAGGCAAAGGCTGTTCCTTCGGCCGGGAAAGTGATGGCGACTGTTTTCTGGGATAGTCATGGAATTGTCTTAATTGATTACCTTAAAAAAGGAAAAACCATTACTGGTGCATACTACGCATCATTACTTAATAAGCTGAAGGCAGAAATTGCGGACAAACGGCCACATTTACAGCGAAAAAAAATTTTGTTTCACCAAGACAATGCGCCGTCTCACACCTCAGCGGTTGTTAGGGCGAAAATTCACGAATTGCGGTTTGAACTGCTTGACCACCCTCCTTACTCACCAGATCTAGCTCCAAGCGACTTTTTTTTGTTCCCTAGACTAAAAGTTGCGCTTGGAGGACAAAGATTTTCAACGAATGAGGAGGCCATAACGTTTGTAAACAACTACTTTGCAGAGAAAGACGCCAACTACTATTTGGACGGTTGAAGAGATGGGAGCATCGCTGGGAGAAGTGTATAGACTTACAAGGAGACTATGTTGAAAAATAAAAATAAATTTGAAGAAAAAATGTCTTGTTTCTTTCTTAGGTCGGAAACTTTTCAGACCACCCTCGTACATTTCGATTTATAACCTTTATAATTGTGTTTATAAAATGTAAAAATTTGACATTTGGCAGTTTCCCCTGTTGTTTCATAGATGGCGCTCTATAAAAATTTTAAGATAATATACGAATATACTCGTAAGTATTTGTCGTAGAAAAAGTATAGTATGCACCTCGTTTATAAACTTTTCTATACACTCATTAATTTAAGAACTCGCTCGCAAACTCGCTCGTGCCTAAATTGAATTCGTGTATAAAATGGCGATTATCAAACTTGATACATAATATACTATTATTGTAGTATCCAAGATAGGAAAATGTCAATAAAAATTATTTAAAAAACGCGTTAACTTAAATAATTAAATTTTATTTTCGGGTCGCTGAAACCGAATCTGACCTCAGAATCAGGTAGCTTTTTTTTCTAGGGGTGCGAAAATTCCTTAAATTCAGATGTTCTAAATGTGAAATAACTTCAAATAGGTAACCATTTTTCTACTTTTGAGTCTCTTAAAACGTAATAGAGCAATTTGGATTCGGATTTAGCACATCAAAAAATTATTATTTTTATTAAAAACATTTAGGATGGTAGGTATAATTTTGATAAATTTTGTCGCCTGTGTAATTATTGTATTTTTGTATTTTTTCACATTATTTCTTTGATCACACCAGTGAGTGAGTGATAACTACAGTTAAGTTGTGCGCCACATTTATTTTTTATTAGAATGTTATGTTTATGTTCCTTTGCGTTACAATTTTTTTCGTCTTTCAAATTTCAAATAATTTTAATTCGTTTGTTACCTATTTTTATTTTATAATTACATTCCTAGATTAATAATTAACAATTATTGTATTTCGTTTTCTTTGTAGGTTTGTACCTTTTGTTTTATATATTATAATATATAAATAATAATAAAAATAATTATAATACCATGTGTTTTATTATCTTAATTAAGTACTATTTACTGTTTAAACTGTTTTAAACCAGTGAATTTTTAAAACTAGGGACTGTATTCTGCTCAACCTAATCATTAATATTTATATAAATATAAAATAAAAACATATTTTTAACAAATCAAAAGTCAATTATAGTCAATAATCTTAAAGATACCCGCCTAATAACCGAATGTTTATTTAATATTAAATCGGTAAGTGTTTACTTTTACTTAAGTATGTTTTAAAAGTAAAAACAAATTTTATTGAAAACAGTATTTGCAATTTTTTTTGCCACGATAAAACCTGTTGCTAAACGAAAGTCAAATTTAATAATAGAAGTTAATTAACCTTGGATGATTTCTGATAAATTTTATATTTATGTTTTATTTTGTATATATTTTACCTGGTTGTATTGTATAGTTATTAGTTTTTATTGCCTTATTTTTAGTAATTATTGTGTAATAAGAAATTGTAAAATTGCGGGAGTTCTCTCCCGCCACAGAGAAAAAGGGGACGTGCCTATAGTAAGAAAACTATATTAGATTGGACATGAGTAAATTTAATGAGTAAAAATAATTATAAAGGCAAATATTACAAACTTTGTTTTTAATATTTTAACAAGTATTTGCCATAACAATTTTCTATCAAATTTACCCTAACGTAAATAATGCCGTTTTAATAATATATTAAATAGTTAGGAACTAAGCAACTATATTATGGGAAATGTACACTTATGAATTATTTAAGATCGAAGTGGCAACGCCGCAGCAAAAATCGTTTTCAAGGGTAGAGTCGTGGCCAACAAACATTAAGCCCAGTGGGTTTAATAGGAAAACGTGATAAATTTAAAAATTTATAAATCAAATAAAAAATATGGAAACATGCCTTTGTGTAGATAAAAATCGTTTTAGTGGGTATTTTTCATAAATAATTTAATCAAATTTTATTCGTAGGCTACTAAAAAACATAAGTTGCAAAAACTGCCTTTTGCTTCATATTTAAATGAAATATTTACGAGAAATACTGACTTTTTATTTTAATTAATGTATATTTTTTATAAGAAAAAAATTAAGAACAGTTTTGTTTACCATTTATTACTTACACACTAAAAACTTATCTTATCCGAAGTTTTGCCTCCACTATCAGTTTTTTTTACAAAATATTAAGGAGTGGTTCCCCTTTTATCGGGGAAACGTACTTAAACCATGTTCAAAACGTTAAAAAATTTCAAATAAAATTGTAATACTTTAGACTATGTAGCGTTTGGTTCCCTAGATAGACCGTGGTCAGTAATTTATGGTTGACGATTCTGTTAAGGTTTGGTGTGAAGGATAGTACTAATAAAGTTATCTTAATTTTGGATCATTCAAGAAACATAATATGTTAAAAAAAAATTTTGAAAACTTGTTATAGAAACATTTGGTAATGAGCGCAATACAGACTAGGGAGATCTTACGTGAAATGCGCGAAAGCAAAAAGCGCGTCGCTCTCCGATAAACGGCTCCATTGCAATATAATGTCCATGAAACGTTTTATAATTTAACTACCACCGCCACAGTAAATGGACAGAGTGCAACAAACTTTTTAACCCTGTTTTAAACCAAAATTTTTTAAATACAAATAATAAATATATCTATAAAAAATATTAAAATAAAGGAGACTAATATAGCCTTAAATTGAGTTAGGTCTGTTGATTGGCTCTTAGGCCTGTTAAAAGAAAATTAAGTACAAGTTCCTCGAACTTTCCGTTCGGCACTAACCCTCAATAACTTCGGGAGTCTACGGCGGCCAACAGCCGGCGCAAAAATCCATTCACTAAAAAGAACAAGAAAAAAGAGAACGGAGAAACGAAATGGAAGTAACAGACGTGCTTATTATAAACTCGCGGCGGCACGTAAGAAGTAACGTCGAGGAGATGGAGCTAGGAGGACATGTAATCTCGAAAGATTTCCCTTTTAGCTGCTCATAACCAGAATGTCTATTTTCAAGAGTGCAAGAAGAGAAAGGAAAGGAAACTGGCGGGTATTTTAAGACCACCGAAGAATTTGTCGATCACGACGATTGCTACTAGACTTCGCGAAGGTGGACAAAATTCGATTGTTTGAATGGATTTTTATGGGATTCCTTATGTGATTTTTAGGGTCGAGGGAAATTAATTATTTTTTCATTCCTTTAAAAGTCAACATCAGGTACAGTGCCAATATTAGATTTGGTAATGGGTTTACTCTTTATTTTTTGTAACATATCAAATTGGAAATATAAATTAATAAGGTAAATAAAAACAAATTAAAATTAATGTTGTCATGAAACTGCTCAAAGTAAAGCGCTATATAGCTTTACTCAAAGATGATATATAAGTACAGGAACCACAAAAAAATTGTGAGAAAAAATGTTCAAGATCTAAAATAACTTTTTCTACCCTCACCTTTAAAACGCCCTTTATCGTACATGTTTCCATGACACTAAGTGACCTTTAAATACACATTAACAAGTTGTGGCTTTATGACGCTTTAGTCACGGGCTGAAGTTAGCAACAGGATTTTAGTCACGGGCTGAAGTTAGTTTTAAGTTAGTTGACAGTTGTCAAATGTCATACAATCGTTAAAATAAAGTGCCTTTCTTGTAAAATAATACTAAATGTGAAAATTTTTTAATTATCTTAATACAAAAATACAAAAGTATTAAATAGTTTCTCAACGACAATATTTAAAAAGTTTATATAAACATTGTACTGACCTATAACTTAAATTCGGGCACGGACTTCACTGTTAAGTTCTCATAAAACATTTTCTTTACTTTCACTGTAAAAAACTGTCAATTTTCAAGAAATAGATTTCGATTTATAACCTTTATAATCTGTGTTTATAAAATAACTAAATTTGACATTTGACGGTGACACACAGATTCCCCTATTGTTTCATAGATGGCACTCTATACAAATTTTTGAATTAAATCATTTTAAGATAATTTTTTTTTATTTTATTATTTTTAATGTGCTTTCAACAGGCACCAGGCCCAATTACAGAAATACACAATGACAAACACAAATAAACAACCATACCCCTGGTGGGATTCGAACCCACGACCTCTCGGCTTGTAGTCCGCAGTGCTAACTACTACACCACCGAGGGCGGTATAATAAGTATTTGTCGTAGAAAAAGTATAGTATGCACCTCGTTTATAAACTTTTCTAAACACTCATTAATTTAAGCACTAGCTCGCAAGCTCGCTCGTGCCTAAATTAAATTCGAGTATAAAATGGCGTTTATCAAACTTGATACATAATATACTATTTTAATATTTACCGGCCGTTTAATCTTTACTTGGGCATTAACTATCAACTTTCTTATTTTTAAAGGAACGAAGTTTTTCATTTTCGAATTTTATAGTAAATGTATACCTACTTAATATGTTAATTAACTAAGAAAATGTTAATACTAAGTAAATTCAAGGTTTGGTAATTTCCTTATCCCTTTACATTTAAGCGAGAATTTAAGTATGCTTAATTTTTTAATTTTTATTTATTTTGGTTGAAGATATATAATATATATATAATATTATGTATATTATCAACATTTCCATTAAAAATATTCTAAATATTTAAATCAATAAAATTTACGATCTTTTTAAAAATATATCATTTTCTTGATATCTGTCTCCCCACTTACATATCCTTCCCAAATTTCGAAATTCGATCTCTCATTTCCGAGTTTTTCCATTTGATACTGGAATTCCCGATTAAAACCAATCTAATACGTGGGCATTTTTCTTATAAATGACTAATTGTTTAACAAAAACCACACATATTTTTTAAATATAAAGTAAAACTTAGGCATACATTATACCTATGAGTATTTGTTGAGTCAGCCAGATGACATAATTACGCCGTTTTAAGCATACGCCCGCGACCATTGCAAAGTGATATATCTGTTTGTTCTTATTTAATGGACCCGTGCGCTAAATAAATCCAACAAAACTTTTAGAGTGGACTAATTGCTTAGATTTGAGAATTTATAGAGCGCCACCTACAAATCATATAAATTTATGGCACTGTTTCAATTTTCACTGATGAAAGATCAAAAAGAAAATTGTATGATTAAGATAAAATAGGATTAATTTTATTTTAGTATGTTTGTAAACTTTGGTAAAAATTTGTTATTATTTTGTTAATAAATTTTCAAGATACTATTTTCTTTGATTAATTTTGAATCTTATTTATTATTATTAATTCATTCAATTCAGTACCGGCTTAAGCATTTATTTATTTTATTTAAGTAAACATAAAATATATAAAATATAATATACACTTAGTGACATAAAAAATGCACCCAAATCGATATCAAGACTGATTGCATTATTAAAAAATATTAAAATGTAACTGCTTGTTAAAGCCGCTTTTAAACGACGCAATTTTCAGGTAATGCAAGACCAGGCCCGGATCTACAACATTTATATTTTTCAGAGTCAAATAAAAAATTATAATAAAACAATTTATTTATTTTCGTTAGAAAATTAGTATAAGTAAACGTTAAACAAAATTTACTAACCAGAATTAAAAATTAACTTTGCATGCTTTTCTCTCAGCAAATATATCTATGTAACCCTCAAAATTTATTGCTTATTCAAAGTATTCTTCAGATTTATCAAAGTAATCTTCAGAATTATTTATACTTAAAATAACTCCTTTTATCGCATGTTATGGCATTAGTGCGTAATTTTTTTTTTAAATCCACAAATCTTTCTTTTTTTTAATTTATAAAATGGAGACCTAATTACATAATTAAAACATAAAAAACCCTATAAATGTAAATTAAAATATAAATCTCTCCAAGCCAGGCAGTGATTTGGCGTATAGGTATTTTAGTCTGCCAGACGAACACATTTTTTCTGATACGGTACGTGAGGCACACGTGCTGTAGCTTCCATTAAACTTATTATGTTTAGATAAGAACGCGTTTTACACATCTTATTAGCGGGCTCTTAAAATAATAAATTGCGCATCTGTACGCGGTAATCGAACGACAGACAATGTGTTTAGAAGCTTGCCGAATCGATTATTTGGTAAACATGTTCGATCACTGATTAAAATAGATTTCGGAAGGCCGACAATGAAGCAAACAAATCGGCGATAACCTCCCATCGATATCCTTTACAGCCTTAGACCATACACCACACTAGACAGATAACCGGCTTTAAAATTTGTCAGTAAAGGTATCAGCCGTCAATTTTAACTAGTTTTTTGGTGGGTTTCATAGTTCTTGTTATATTTAAATAGTTTTTATTGTGTATTTTGTTTTTAAAATGGTTTACTACTATTGTGTTTTAAAATAAGAATATTCTGATCGGCTTGTTTGTAAATAAAAGGCGGTTTTTAATGTAGACAAATCAAAACGAAACAAAGTATTGAACGTTAATCATCTAGTGTTCTGTATGGTCTAAGGTTATACTATAACCGTTATAGTCAATCCGATAGATTGCAAAATTTATTCACCAACTTGCGAATCATTGCGTGTCAGATTCAGTTACCTATTTTCAACCAAGAGACGGAAGGTTCGCAGTAAAAATAAAATTATTAATTTTGACAGCTCACCGTAAGTTTTAAGGAACATTTGAAACGATTTTCAGTTAATCTTTATTAATTTTTGTGTCCATTTAGATACAATAGATCACGTTATGTCGGTAGGAAACGACAGGTCATGGATGTCTCTGATTAGGGCACAAGAAAACACCGGCTACCGCTGCCAAGGGCAGCCACAGAAAGACAGAATCAATACCGAATGGGGAAGTAAAAACTGCGCACAATGAGGCACAACAGCATTTAAAATGTCCCACACTCTCTTGGAATAAGACATTATACGCTCGAAAAAAAATTAAAAAAGTAAACTATTATTACACTAGTTAAACAATAAAAATATTGTTCCACTAGTAAAACAATACAGTACAGCTATTTTTACATACTAATGATACATTTTTAAGGCGTTTTCGGAAACCTACTCGGGTAAATGATCCATCACCCGGGTAAGGGAACCTTGTGGTTCGTTTACTACCTCGATTACTACTTCGAGTTCTGCTCAGGTGACTTTTGGGACCCGGGTAAGTAACCCAGAGTAGGTTTCCGAAAACGCCTTTACAACTAACTTTTGCCGTATGATGATAAGATTTGCCCATTTTTTCCAGAATTGTATGGAAAGCTTGGCGAGTGTTGTTCTTTCGAAATACTAGTCCGCTTAAATTTAGGTTCCATTTTTGCAATCACAATCGAATATATTCTGACTTTTTTTAATGGCTGTCATCAAATTTTGAAATTGAATGAGATACCAACTTTGTAAAAAAAACTCGTTAATAATTATAATTAACGCATTTTTTATAATTCATTTACGTTCAGTAGCTCAAACTAACTGGGAGTTCTTTTTAATTAGTTTGTTTACAATAACAATTATTTTATTATACTTAACAATCTGCCTTGCAAAAGTCTCGGTTGGCTTCGGTTTGATAGATCCAGGCTAATTTTAATATAGATATAGTTAATTACCTGATTACTTGATCCTTAATGTATGGGAAAATTCGACCATACCTGGATTTATTAAATGAGGTATACTTTACAAGGAGTTTAAAAACAAATAACATAAAACACAAATTATTAGTTAGTTGTATCACTTAAGAAATTTGAAAAATTAGAGATTTGATCAACATGTGTTTGTGTAAATAAGCCAGATCATTTCTGTTTTATATGTGGTGAAGTGACTTTTGTGAAACAAAAACGTACTCTTAGCCCTTTAATAAAAAGGCTTACCTTGTATTTTGTCTGCAAAGTTGAAGACCAGGATAAAAATTGGGCTCCCATATCTGCTGCTACAAATGTGCGTCCAACATTCGCGGCTGGCTAAGTATAAAAAGATTGTAAATTTGGATACTGTATCGCAAACCTAGGTCTGCAATACAGTATACAAATTTACAATCCTCCATAAGTCCGGTGCCTCATAGTGATGAGTTGCCTGTACCTAATCTACCTCATTCTGATAATGATCAAACGGATTCACAAAAGTGGTCGGAAAATGTCGCCGGGTCATCAGACTCTGATTTTGTCAGTGAAATTCCCAGTAAAGTGCCTTACAAAATAAGTCAAAGTAAATTGTGTGACAATTTTTTAACATATAAAACAATTTGGTAGCCTGTAGACTTTTCATTGATTCCTCAAAAATAAGTCACAAAGCAGTGGTACTCCATAATGGAAACAAGTTGCCTTCAGTCCCAACATGGAAAAAACGTATAGCAATTTGAAAATGCTACTGGAAACCATACACTACGAATTATGATATGTAAAGGGCAAATTTGTGGGGATTTAAAAGTTGTGGCGATTTTGCTTGGATGCAGCTTTAGCTAAAGGGCAATAAAGATTATTATTATTATTATACCAAATACTGCTGTTTCCTCTGCGAATAAGCCAGTCGAGCACGATCGGATCAATACAAAAAAAAAGTTTGGCCACTAAGAAAGTCTTTTGAGCCAGGAAATTTACTGCCACCACTTCATATAAACTTGGGACTTATAGTTATTTAAAAGAAAAGTTTCCCAGAATCAGTAACGTCAAAATTAAAGAGGGAATATTTGTGGGTCCTCAGATTAGGAAACTTTTCGGAGATGCGCAATTTGATTCCATATGTGGTATACTTGAAGGCAAGGAAAAAGACGTTTGGGATGCCTTTAAAATGGTTGCAACAAACTTTTTGGAAAACATAAAAGCAGAAAACTATAAAGACCTGGTCGCCCAACTTTTTTTGTGTTATCAAAACCTAGGGTGTAATATGTCGTTAAAAATTCATTTCCTGGATTATCATCTGGATTACTTTACCGAAAATTGTGGAGATGTAAGTACGTGAGAGCTTCACCAGGATATTTCAAACATGGAAAAAGATATCAGGGAAAATGGAAATGTCAGATGTTAGCGGACTACTGCTGGACTATTACGAGAGATGCTCCATGCTCGCTTTTATAAGACAGACGTTTTCAATGATAAAAAGGTGCTATAATATTTGATTGCTTTTATTGAACTAACAATATATTGTTATCTGTTTTGTTTATATATATAAATAAAAATTTGGTAACAGATAATTCAGATTTTTTTTGCGAGCCAACTAAAATCTTTAATAGGTATTTTTTACTTACTTGGGTGTAGTTAGTTTACCGAGAGGAAATCCTCATGGACACCCACACATCACATAGGTAGTGATGTGGGTTCAAATGACAGATTGAATTGAATGACATTTAATTGTAGTTCCGCCGTAAAATAATAATAACACTACGGTGGCGGTCGGTACTAACACTATGTTACTATAGTAAAAAAATATTAACTACGGTGGCGTTCGGTACATTCGGTACAATGTTTTATTTCGGTAGCATAATTTATTACACATTTTATTATACTTAAAGAAAAAAAAGTATCAAATAATATCATTTTAAAATTACCTAGTATGTCCCATTCTCGGTCCCATTGTGCATTGTGTTGGGGATTTTGTTTGGGGTTGGTAAAATTGCGTTGCACGAGGTGCTATATGGTTTTATTTCAATATACAATGTGGACTGGCGGTGTTTCTTGAAGTTTATCGCAGGATATGTCACGATTTACTTTCCAATTTGCAGAAAACGACACATTCGGTGCAAGCTTGCATTCCAAATGAGAGTTTCAATTTAAGTTTTCAACTTTTTTATATGTCATAGCGGCGACGGGATACATTTTCCGATAAAACATTGCTGATTTTAAATTTCAAATTCAAAGTCTGAAGGGGGAATGTTTTCGTTGATTATTCCAAATGAATAAAATGTATAAATAGATTTTAATCTGGACGGGCATTGTTGTTTCGTCGGGTAAATAAACAAAATTTTACACTGTTTATTTTAAACTTCATAAAAACACGAAATAAAGGCGACATCGTGTAAACAATCGAGTTTAGTGACAGCTATTTGTTTAAATTGTAAATAAAGATTTGGTATTTGCGCTTTAAATTTTCGAATTTTTCAAGGTAAATTGGCATTTGTGTGCCAAAAATAGTTTTATTAAGTAATATAGTTTTGTAATGGATTGTGTCTAATGGACATTACTCAAATTTTCTTTCTAATATTAAAATTACTTTACTAAATATGTCAACAAGAAAATGTAAACATTACGACAATTGATCTTTTTCAAACGTGTCATCTTGTGCAAACAATTTCGATGTCCAACGTAATAAAGAACTTTCACCTAAATCGCATTTTCTAAAATATTTGCATCCACTTTGGCTTAGTTTTATGGGTTTTTGTTTCGACTGACGTAATTTCATCGAACTGGAAAACCATTAAAATATTTTAGAGCATTGAAAAAAAAAGAAAACGCGCAAATAGCTGTGAAAGGCGGACCAATTAGACGGGCGTTTATGATCTTCTGACATTTCGTATGGCATTTGCAAAATACCGACTCGATAGAGCCAGCAATCATCCAAGTGGAAGTTAAAAGTCTGCCAAACGCCCGGCCATAAATCTGATGCCTATTGAGAATGCAAAAATAAATCAATTAGTATATCAGTGATTTTCTAACCAAAATTAATAACAAATTAAAAAAGGCGACTTATGTAGATTTACTTAGGTACCTAGCTTCTATTACATGTGATGGACCATCTGCTCATTTTACAATGCTAAACAAATTAGGATGTGTATTTGCAGACTTGCATCATATTATGATAACATGGTTTGAACACCCAGTTAGCCAAGAAAAAGTTTTTTGTTTGTTAGATGTGTGCCCCATGTTAAAGTTGGCTAAATAAATATGCTGGCAACGCTTGGTAAATTTAAAACCAGAGATGGTTTATTGGACTGGTTTTTCATCAAAAGCTCTATGAACTACAAGAATCTGAAAATTTAAGGTTGGGAACCAAGTTAAGAAGAGCTATAAGCAAAAGATAAAGGTATTTGTTAACAAATGATTAAATAACTGATTTATTAATTTAATTTGTTTTAGGTAAATTTAGCTGCTCAAAACTTAAGTTCCAGTGTTGCTGATGCTAACATTCTTGGAGAAAGATGTGAAACATTCAGATTTTCAAGGTGCTAAAGCCACTGTTTTATTTATAAGACGAATAGATTCCCTATTTGATTTACTTAATTCAAGAAGTCCATGGGCAAAATGATATAAGGGACCCTTATCATAAGAAAGAGAAGAATATTGGAAACCTTTTTTGTTGGAATCTTGTGAATACCTTTTGGAATGCACCACTCTATATGATACCCAAAAAAACTCCAATATTTGGTTTTGTAATATCGGCCATGTCATGTTTGAGTTTGTAAAAAAACTATGTGTTTAACTATGTGTTAACATACAAATGCAATCAAGATCTTTGGAAATTTTCTTTTGTATAATAAGGTAAACTTCATCTAAATTTGGTTCTTTATTGAACTATTTTTAATTGTAGATAAAAAAACGGATATCATTCATAAAGACAATTAAAAATAAAATCGTGGAAAACATGTAAAAATTGTAGAATGTGATTTTTTTTCACTCAACTTCTAATTCAACATTCTAATACAAAAGAAAGTGCATTTTATTTTTTAATTTTTTACTTAAATTACAAAAACAATGAGAAAAAAACTGTTTCAACTTTTGACTTCCAATTGGCTTTTAAGGGGACACCCTACAGATTGTACAGCAAAAAAAAGAATTTCCCGTTGGAACTACCCCATTTGATTAAATATTTATTTAAAAAACGAGTGGGCCACCTCAAAATGTTGAGTAAAAATTTTTTTTTTGAAAAATTTAATTTTTATATAAGGTACAAATTCTACCCCCATGCTAAGAAAAAAAACAAACATTTTGTTTTCAACCCACCCTAATATATATATATATATATATATATATATATATATATATATTAGGGTGGCCCAAAAAAATAGGAATATTTTTTTTCTCTTGTCTCTTGTGAAAATATGTTGGTTTGTCATGTTTTAAGAGCCCTGTCAACAGATCAGCTCCATTAAAAAATTTTTAGGGGTCGCTCAAAATTTTTAAAAATTTCCAAAATCGTCAAAAATTGGATTTTTTTTTTTATTTTAATTTTTTTTCTCGTTCCGATATTATTTTTTAATTTAAAAATAATAATGATTCTGAAAATTTCAAATGGATATTTTGATTTCTAAAGGTCGCTCAAGATTTTGAATGTTTTCGAGCGACCTCTGAATATAAATACCAACGAACTTTTAGCGACCTTTAGAAATTAAAATATTGATTTGATATTTTCAAAATTTTTATTATTTTTTACCAAAAAATAATATCGAGACAAGAAAAAAAATTAAAATAAAACAAAAATTCAATTTTTGACGATTTTGAAAATTTTAAAAAATCTTGAGCGACCCCTAAAAATTTTTTAATCGAGCTGATATTTTGACAGGGCTCTTACAGCATGATAAACTTTATCGTTAAATTTAACGATTACCGTAACTCTAATTAATGTTATCGATACGACGTATTTAATTTTCAATTAAAAAAAAAACTGGTAAATATGTGTAAGAAAACAAAACAGTATATTTCCTTTATCTAAAATGCAATTTAAAGTTTTAATTGACTTCGTCATAAGTGTGCTTTTTTACCGACAAATTAAACAATTTTAATAAACCAACTTTATCAAATTTTATCGAAATTCTTGAGTCATTCCAAGTTGACATTCTACTAATTACCGTTAATTTAACTTAAACATAAATACCACTTAATTTCGCTTTTTTTAAAGCCCGCGACTTCTTGTTTTAATTGTCTGTTTCCTGCGCGAGCCGGCGGCAAAAAAATTTGAAAAAAAAATGAAAAACGCGCGAGTGCATTAGTATTATTCTATTTATAAAATGAAATCCCAAAACAACGGCATCAGCTACAACAAAGTCAGAACGTTCAGCCGTCAGTTTTAATTAGCAGTGAAGGGACATGTCCTAAAACTATAAACGCCCGCGCGACAGGAAAAAATAAGCGTGAATTGGTTCAGCTATACAGCTATTACAGCACAAATTGCATATTAAAAGTTAAAAAAAATGGCGAATGCACCGGGATTAATGCGAATACAGTATACATTACTCCACCGAGGGTTTCCCTATTTATAGTGCAAGTAAAATACTTAACAGTAATACTGTGTGTGTGTTGCTACATTACATGAAAATTTCAAAAAATATACAGTCTGTTCCAAAATTGACGGTCCAAGACGAATTTGTAAACCATTGGAATTATTAATTTTATTCTATACTACTATTTCGTTTTGTTAAGTATTAAGATTTTTTATGTTATCCTGTATCCTGTCCCAAAAATATTTTCACGAAGGGTAAAGGTAAATTCCTCTTGAAATGCTAGGAAAAATTTTACATTACCATTTTTTTCAAAATTGCAAAATTACGGGAGTAATTTAACTATTAAAGCCGCCAATGAGAGAGCAGTAATTCTACGAGCCCCGTGTTTGTTCAAATGTAGATAGGCAACCCAGACTGATAATCGATAATACTTCGCTTTAAAAGTTAAATAACTCCTAAAATATCTGGAATTCAAAAAAATGGTAAGGTAAAGTTTGTCTTATAGAATTTCAAGAGAAATTTACGTTTACCCTTCGGGTAACTAATTTTGGGACACCCTGTAAAACATGAAAAAGCTGAATTCTTAAAACAAAACAAAGTAGCAGTACAAAAAAATATTATCATAAAGATTTTAATGGTTTACAACTTGAAATTGACTTTCTTGAAATAGATCTTCAGCCTCGATGATCATGATAATTAAAATATAAATTTTTAAATATCAATAAACATTTAAATAAGGAACAAATTTATATGAATGTTTTGAGAAATTTGCGTACTAGTATTAAATACAAATGTTGTGCAATTTATTCTAGCGAGGCAATTTACACATGAAGCATTTTTGGACACTTTTTCCCAGTTTTGTTTCATTCATGTTATAGTGCAAGTAAAAGCTTGGCCAAAAATTTCATGAAACAAAAGTTATAAAAATAAGTACAAACAAAACTTGAAACGCCATGAAATTATTCATTTAACCACCCTTTGAAACCTCAAGCTTTGATATGGAATGTGTTTGTCGTGTGGGTCGTCGTGACGTCAAAAAGCCGTTTATTCATTTCAATAACGACATGGAGACGCGACGCCCCCCCTGCGACACTATAAATCCGCGTTAATTACGACTTGTTTTTCCATTATCTCATGTTGCACACACTGTACGCGTTCACGTCACACTGTTTGTTTTTTTTTCTGAAACGCAAAATTAAAGGGGAAGGTTAGAGCTTTCGCTGGACATCAAAAGATAAAAGGAGTTTTGAGATACCTATCCATGTTTTAAAAATATATAATTTTTGGGTAATTTTTAATTTTTATGTTAAATATACTTTCAAACTGTCGTATATTCTAAATCTGTAAGTAATTACCCACATTTGTGAGTTTTTTATTTTTATGAGGAATTTTGTGAATATCGTACAATTATAAGTAAAACGTAAGCATTCACAACCTACACGGAGAAAATAAAACATAAACCATTAATTAATTAAGTAATCCACTCAATAAACTATCGGAAATAATCTTTAATGTGTTGAATATTGGTCACTATCTCACTAGCTCACTTGATGTTTCTTTAGAAACTGATTTTAAATAGTAACATGCTCCACTCCCACCACAATTAAGGTTAATTTTCTGTTAGTGTCAAGCTAATTTCGTCCCATTTTCTAAAATATTGCAGATATATTTTTTGTGTATAAAGATCTTAATTTAGAAACACACATATATTGTATTATTTTTAGAAAATAAGACGAACTTAGCTTGACACTGACAGTAAATCAACCTTAATTATTTGAATTAAAGTCACGTGCTGGGACTTTTGAGTGTGAACCATGGTACAATAGCTGGCCATACACAGGCGTTATTTCACGCGGTTTATCGTGGCGTGTTGGGATATAGCGGTTAGTATGCACGAAAGAACGGCATGGCAAAAAAAGCGTCATGTTCCATACACTTGATAAAGTATTCAAATGATTTAGCAAGTGATTGTGCGTGGTATATCAGTTTCAAAGGAAAAATCGTATGTAAGTGGGCAAAAAGTGTCAATTATCGAGTCGTTTGAAACTGCATGTGATCATGTACAAATTTTCAACGTGAAATTTCGCCAAGCGAAGGTAAACCGTGACGCGGAATGATACGCCACAATCCAGAGGAAAGCACGTCTGAAATACCTTCCCGTTCTATCATTGCGCGAAGCGATAGGTACTCACTCACGTACATGATTTTCCATATATTTTTGCAGATAACACGATAAACCGCGCGCAATAACGTCTGTGTATGGCCAGCTAATAATAATAATAATCTTTATTTCATAGAAGGCTATACCCAAAAAATACAACCTTAGAGAAATTGCAGTCAGAAGTATGCAGGAATTAAATTATTATGCATTTTCATAAAATTCATTCACCGAATAAGGCTCAGTTGATCAGAAAATTTAAAACTAAATTTCAAATTGGTTGGCAACGCATTAAATTTTTTTATACAATAACATCCTTTCTGTCACCGTTAACCTATGTACCGGATATACACTCCTCAAAAAATAAAAGTAGTCACTTTTTGTAGAGATATTTAAACCAAACTTGGAATTCGAATAAAGTGATCATTTATTAAGGTATTTACAAAATCTCACGTGAATTCCTCTACTTATAATTAATTTATGGCCACGAACGTCGGAGCGTTAGCAAAAAAAGTGAAATGAAAAAAGTTATTGAGTAATTAACGTTTAGAAGGCTGTGACCGATTTTAATGTCAAATAATATTTTGACAGCTTGCTAAGTAATAAAAAAACAATGTGACCGATTTTAATGTCAAATAATATTTTGACAGCTTGCTAAGTAATAAAAAAACAATGGTTCAGCAATTAACATCGATTGCAGTTAGTAGAGCCGTTACATTACTGCAGGAAGGGTATTCACAACGTCATCTTGCTCAGCAGCTTGGGGTTGTACAAGGTACCGTGTGGAAACTCTGGAAGCGGTACAGAGAAACAGGAGACGTTGTAAGACGACCAGGTACAGGTCGAAAAAGAAAAACGACCGGAGAAGATGAACGTTTTCTGCGATTGCAAGCTCTTCGAAATCGCACACGTACTGCACGTGACCTTCAAGAAGATCTCTTAAGGGCAGAAGGAACAAGAATTAGTGACCAAACTGTCCGAAATAGACCAAGAGATATTAATTTGCGAGCAAGACGTCCTGCAAAAGTACCAAAATTAACCAGAGAGCACCGTCAGAGAAGACTTCAGATTGGGAGAGAACACTTAAACTGGCAACTTCGCCATTGGGCTCCAGTCATGTTTAGGGATGAGTTTGTGTTGTCAGGTAACGACGGGCGTACAAGAGTATGGAGAAGACCTGGAGAACGTTTTATGCCAAATACAGTGCAAGAAACCGTTCCTTTTGTAGGTGGATCCATAATTGTGTGGGGCGGAATAAGCATAAATATTCGCACGGACCTGGTTATCATTGATGGCGGTCTAACAGCTTAAAGGTACATTAAGTGAGATTCTACAGCATCGAGTTATCCAACAAGCAAATGATATTGGTAATAATTTTATCTTCATGCAAGATAATGCCAGACCCCACACCGACCAAATCGTCACTAATTTCCTTAGAGATCAAAATATTCATAAAATGGATTGGCCTGCGTGCAGCCCAGACATGAATCCGATTGAACATGTTTGGGATCAATTAGGGAGACGTCTTAGAAAACGTCCAAATCCTCCAGTTACAACCAGATATTTGGCAAGGGCTCTAATTGACGAATGGAACAATATCCCACAAGAAGCTTTTCGTAGACTGATACGCAGCATGCCACGACGCTGCGCAGCTCTTGTGCATGCAAGGGGAGGCAACACTAGATATTAAATTCAAAACTTTTCAATATTAGCTGAGTTAAGACACCTTTGTTTGTTCTGAATTGATATCAACCAATTTAATTTTAGAGGTATTAGTACTAAAAATTTAATTATAGCTTGATATATTGTCTATTCATGACTTTTGTGCTTTAATTGAATAAACTAAGAAAAGTTTAATTATGTATTTCACTTTTGGTTTAAATTTGTCAACACATTATAGAGAAATTTAAATTAAAAAAGTGACTACTTTTATTTTTTGAGGAGTGTATATACATTAAACACTGTATTGTGTATATATTGTGGTATATGTTGTTCAAATACTTTTTTATTTTTGTGAAAGAATTTTAGACATTCAAATACATACATTCCGGTAACAGTCAAAAGGCCGCTATTCCGAAATCTTCCCCAGCAAGACTCTCTCACTGACAAGCTGCTAATTATGCGAATGGCTCTCTTTTGTACAACAAACATGTCATTAATGTTGATATATAATTTTTAATGTTTCAATGTTTAAATACTTTGACAATATCCTTATGCTGTAGCACACTGCGTTTAGTTTCAAACAAGTCCGCACGACATGCATGTCCCAGCTAAGTGTTGCATCCAAGTTTAATAACAAAAATTTGGTGGTATTATTTAAGTGAATTTTTTGGTTCTTAATAACAATCTCATATGGAACCCCAAATCGAGCATGACTTGTTCGGAACAGAACACAACTTATCTTATTTTGATTTAGGATTAATTTATTAAAAAAAAAAAGTTTTCTGCTTTTTTTAATGCCCTGTCAGCATAAGGGACAATTTCTGTGATGCTGTTTGAAGTGACAAGCAGATTTGTATCATAGGTATAGTTCGTTATGGCACAACATTCCTGTTTTATTTCAGTTATGTCATTAACATAGACAATAAACAATAATGGGCCCAAAATGCTCCCCTGTGGAATACCATAACTTCTCCAAGGTCTGATAATGTCTTTTTATTATTTTTGTTAATACACACCCTTTGGGTTCTACTTATGAAATGAAATGTCACATTTGACATATTAATTAAAATTTTAAATTTGAAAATCGTTATCTAAAGGTGAAAATAAAAGTTTTTACGTGTCACGCTTTGCAATTAATATTTACTAGGCTCACAAACTTCCAGCTCGCCCGTAAAGATTCATTTACAAAGCTGGACACGTAAGTAGATAACTATTATAAGCCATACACGAATATGATTATATCGATGACTTTTTGCCAAAGTATCGCAAGCAACTTAACTCAAATTTCGGGAATTGAAAACATTTTTTATTTTAAAGTCTGTTTTAAACCATATATGACCTATAGGTAGAGATGCGACTTGAAAAAAAACGGTCCGTTTTTTTTGTTTTTTTTTTCAGGTTTTTTTTCATTGTTTTTTTTCAAATGGTTTTTTTTTTCACATTTTAGGTTTTTTTTCAAGATTAGTCCCAATTGCCTAATTTTTTATGTTTCCATGGACTAAAATTAGCTACTAAATGACAATTAGTAAATTTAAATACAGTCTCGCGCTATGCACGCGCCACAACCACCGAGTTGACCAATAAGGGCCGCGCTTGATTTTTCAAAAAGCTACCAAAAGCACTGATTTTTCAAATTCATGTAGAGTATGGAAATTTTTTTTTTCAAAAAACAATAGCAAATTCTTGTAGAACATTTATTCATTCGTGGTTAAGTCAGAACATTCCGTGGACCAAAAAAGAAAGCAAAAAAAATCGATTTTTTTATTACGTTATTCATTAGGATTGAGCGTTGCACGTTTTTCATCTAAAAATCTCAAAACTATAAACTTCAAGCTTCAAATTGCTTTTTTTACGGCTCCAATACGACCATTTTTAACAAAGATACAGCTATCCGAAAAATCGCAAAAAAAAAATTATCCTTTAATTTTTTTTATGAGTGTAGAAGTTTTACATTGCTATTGGTTTCTAATGTGGAAACTACCAAATAATAAGAAATAAGATTTTTTAGTCTTGGTCAGAATTTTTAATTTTGAAAAATGTAATATATTCTATATATTACTCAAAATTTCATTTTGAAAAAAAAACAAAAAAAACCGTTTTTTTTCTAGGTTTTTTTTCACATCTGAAAAAAAACCGTTTTTTTACATCTCTACCTATAGGTTTTATAAAAAGTAAATAGCTATAATTATAAGCTATTTACTTGTTATAAAACCTTTATGCTATATTTAATTTAAAAAAGACTTTAACCTTCTACTGGTGGCGCACGGCCTAACAGGCCCAAGCGATCTTATTTAGCGGATCATTATGAAAATAATTAAGAGACAACTCTGAATTTTTCAGTACCTTCCTAACTTTTTGCGTAGAAAGGTGTAGTGCAATGTTTATTTACTTACAGTTCTAACTTAAAAAGTTATAACCTAAAACGGCCTGAAAGGCCGGGCGCCACCATTTATGTTATACGACTATTTTGTGGTATATTAATTATTTAGCATATTTTTATACTTTATTCTATCCAATATGGTCATATTTTATGGGCTAATGAATGTGGCTGGAATAAATGCCCAAGTAATACACACTGCTAATAATTCAAATTATTAATGCGAAAGCTCTTGAAGAACGGCGCTATGTCCTAGTAGAAGCATTTGAAACGCCGTTCTATGGAACAAAATTTACCAACTGAGGTACGTCAAAGGCGACAAGAAGTAGCTGGGACTTCTACCGATAATGTTGAACCTCAACTAATTCCCCCTGGGACCAGAAAAAGGTGTGCAGAATGTCGCATAGACAGAAGGACCACACACTTCATAGCCAAAAATTTCTATGTATAACCCATGCCAAAATTATGTGTCATAATTGTGTGGAAAAAAATCAAAACCACGTTTAATACGATATTTTGTTATTCAAGCTTATAAACCATTTGTTGTTTTTTTGGTAGAATACATTTTTTATTTAGTTTTTTGAGAAATAATATTATGTCACCTTATAATCCTGTCCCCATAAAATTAACCCCATATTTCAAACATATGAGGTTTTTTGTTAAAAAAAATCAGTGACCTTGGTCACAATAGGATTAAGTAATAAATTAAAAGTAAAAAATTCACAAAGAAAAAATACTAGCATAAATATGATTTTTTTAAATTTACGGGCCTGACAGGCCGGGCGCCACCACCAATGTTAAATATAAGGCGCCACTACTACAAGGTTAAGACAAGCTTGCGATACTTTGGCAGAAAGTCATCGATATGTGGTCATATGATAATATGATACATTGTATAAATAAGGGTAAGTCAACATATTTTCCTTAAACATTTTTGGTAATGATTACATGTATGATCAGTGATCATTGATCACATACAAGTTATACAGGGTGTCCGGGAAAAGGAGGTCAATCCGTTAATCATATATTCCTTGAGTTAAAACAATAAGACTTTCATAATACCATTTTTTCAATTTAGAGCTTCATGTTCGATATACAGGGCGACAAAGTTTGAAATTAAAAACTGATTTTTTTTTAATAATTCGAGTAATTGATAAGATACTAAGTTTAAATTCGGTACACTACTTCAACATAAATGGTTACATTTTTTGAGACCAACAAAACAAAAAACAATTGTCAAATAATCAAAATAGGGGGGTCCAGTACTCACTGACTCCCCCTATTTTTTAGTACGTGCGCCAATGACTTCCAAACGGAATTTTTTCAGGTAATCATTTATTGTTGAAAATGTTTTGTCTGTTATAAAACTTTGATAAAATGATTTGTTTTAGAGATAATTTGTAAAGTATGGTTCAGTCCATATTAAATTTTCAAAATTTAATTTTTTTTTTTGAAAAAATGTTGGTCATGTGATATATCATAAAAAAGTTCTCTAATAGGCTTTTAAAATAAGCCATCACTCACCTTTCTACTTTTAATAGTTTACGAGATATCGCTATTTTTGTAAGTACTTGCAAGACCCAAATTTATCGGAATTTTTTGATTTTCAAAAATCAATAAAACAAAAACCACCTATAGAAAAAAATTCATATATGGGATTTTTGAGTTTTTTAGTGAGGTAAACAAATTTACCAAAAATGATCAAAATCGGAGATGGTGGGGGAACCTTTGGTTGATTTGATATGGACTGACCCATACTTTACAAATTATCTCCAAAACAAATCATTTTATCAAAATTTTGTAAGAGACAAAACATTTTCAACAATAAATGATTACCTGAAAAAATTCCGTTTGGAAGTCATTGGCGCACGTAATAAAAAATAGGGGGAGTCAGTGAGTGCTGGACCCCCCTATTTTGATTATTTGACAATTGTTTTTTGTTTTGTTGGTCTCAAAAAATTTAACTAATTATGTTAATGTAGTGTACCGAATTTAAACTTAGTATCTTATCAATTACTCGAATTATTTAAAAAAATCAGTTTTAAATTTCAAACTTTGTCGCCCTGTATATCGAACATGAAGCTCTAAATTGAAAAATGGTATTATGAAAGTCTTATTGTTTTAACTCAAGGAATATATGGTTAACGGATTGACCTCCTTTTCCCGGACACCCTGTATATATTTTTATATTTTACAAAGATTTATACCGGTATTTTCCTGGACCAAGCACCCGCTTACCACGAGACCAATAAGACGAGACTTTCATTAAGTCTTGTCTCGTCTCGCCAATGAAATAAGAAGTCTTGTATCGAGTCTCGTCTCGCAAACTAGTCTCCAGTCTCGTGCGAGAGTCTTGAAAAAGTACCGAAATCTCGTTATGCATAATCTTGTTCCAGTCTAAAATAGGATACTTACTTACCTACTTGCTATAAATAAAATTTCTGGATCGATCTCTTTTAATTTTTGGCCTCATCTTGTCATATCAGTTTAGGGTTAAAATCCTTTCTTTGTTTTTATGTAATGATTTATACCGTCAACCGTGTTTGTTTATAAGTTTTGTCTATTTCAATGCTAATAATTATTTATAGTAAATATATATTATAACTTTAGTTTAAAACATTCACGTCCCCATTCTTCACGAAGAAAACGCCAAATATTAATCCATATTTAATTTTTATTTATTTACTTATTGTGGTACCATGTTATAGAGTGCGACAATAGTACGAGTTTCACAATAAGTCATTCTAACACGAGTTTTTCATACTATTTCGTCCATAATTTATCAATAAAATTAAATAAATCCTTTTGATTAACCGTGTGGGGTGAATTTTAAAATAATGAAGCAAAGTGTGAATATTCCGCTTATTTTTTTAAATAAACAAAACAACTATGTTTTTGCAAGTTTTTACGTAAATTGAAAAATAGGGAGTTATTTGACAAAAGCAAACTTAATACAATTTTTTTTTTTAATTCAGGAGTTTTTTTATTAAGTGGATTAGTGTTCAGCGCATCAATGGGTAGGTACTGTTTTATTTTCTTCGTGTAACGTATATTTTTGGATGGGGATAATAACAATAATTTTGTGCCTTCTACCTACTAATATTCTGCCTAATTTTTGACACTCGCTATTTTATACAAAAACACTTAAGTGTTTTTGTATAAAATAGCGAGTGTCAAAAATTCAAAGTCATGGAGGTTTCGTGAAATTTCATTTTTGGTATTGGTAAAATTGCAAGTGTCTCCATTATGAGGATATTTATCTAATTTGTTTATCTTTTATCGGATTTAATTAATTTATAAACAACAGATAAAATTTAAAAAAAAACATCAAAAATAGCACCACAAAAACTTCCCTTTGTAGAAATATATCTAAAAGTGTCCTTTAACAAAAGCTGTAACATTGTATAGTATACAATGTATACCTTTTGGTTCATGAAATAGTTATCTAATAGTTATCAATTAATTACCTGACCTAAATTTCCTTGTTTTTTTTGTAATTTAAACTTTTAAATTAATTGTTTAAAACTTTTACATAAATGCATTTGGAGCAATTATACTAAATATCTAAGTTTTAAGCGAGTTTGTGGCTGGAAAAGCATTACTATTGGACGTTTCAGGTTCAAGTTTACGGGCGGAAGGAAAAAAGACGAGCTTTTAGTTACGTGATCTTGAAATTGAATTTCCAGCAAAATATAAGAGGAAAGTGCAGCAAATAAAGTTTTACAAATCTTGCCTAGAGTTTTATAAACTCAAATCTTGGGATTATCGATGGATTTAATTCCTGAAATTTTGTTTGCTAGCTTTAATTAATCATAATATTAAGTTTTAAATTTCTAGAAGTAATGGTAACATTTGTTCGGGTTAACAAATATTTTAAAAGCTGTTGATCGATTCTCGTAAGTAATATCATAAGGGCATTTAATTTTTCCGAAAAGAATCGAAAAAACACGTTGCTAAGTGATATTTTAACAAAAAGCATGAGTGCTGGTGGCAACAAAAATCCGAGTCGAAGCGGAGGATTTTTGCACCTGCACGAATGCTTTTTGTTCAAAAATATTACTTAGCATTGTGTTTTTTCGATTTTTTTCGCAGGAAAAATTAGATACCCGAATGGTATTTGACAAGACTATTTCATGAGTAACAGTTAACAATTAAAATATAAATTGCAATTTTTGGTGACAACAGCTGTCAAGTTTTGCCGCGGGTAAACTCGAAAAAACTGCTGACAGGTGCTGTCACACAGTTTTTTCACCTAGAAACCATTTGTAATTCAAAATTGCGCGTTTGTGATTGGTGGATATTAAGACGAGGGAAATAGTCATACAAATAATTTTCTTGAATGTCAAAATATTTAAATTGCTTTTGTTAATTATTATAAATTACATATCATAATTAATATAAGTGTTTATTTTGCCAGTCGATAAAGTTTATTAAATAAAAAAGAATACGTAAGGCTTTGCAAAATATATGACGTTAAAGTTACATAGGAAATATAAAAGCTTTTTTCTTGAATTTATGGCGTAGTAAAACATCTTGCATTTAAAACATTTTTTATTCTTTCTCGTAGGTGCTTTGGAATTATCAATCGTCAATTTTTGATACCCACATTCCTCTGGCATTTACATCCTCTAAAATTGATTTTTTATTGAAAAAATGTGAAATAAATCGTAAAATCCTTCCGCAATAAATAACAATCTAAAGCGGGTCATAGAAGCATATGTGCATATGTATGACACATGTATGACATACATGTTTGCGATTTCTTGACAACAAACTAGCAAACAACAACGCGCAAGCATGTATGACATATATGTCTTACTTGCTTGTGCGTTGATTATACAAGTATATGGTTTGTAAAAAAATGTTTTTTTGTCGTACGTATCGCTACATTGAAGCATGCCAGCGCTCCTGCGGCTTGGAAATAAAATATAAATGTCTGAGCCATTACATTGATGACGTAGGACTCGAGTTATAAAAATTCAGCTATAACACAAATGTTTGCTAGTCTATTGCCGGCTTAATCAACAAAGTTAGTATTTCTACAATTTTACACTATTTTTATGGAAATAATGCTACCATATATGTTAAAGTTGCATTTACATAGAAAATTTCATGGTGAATGCAACTGGGCGCAAACCTTTTACTGCCCCATAAAATCCGCTGATTTATCGCCAATGCCTGGCCGGCCACATATCGCCAATCATTATTTTATTATTTACGACTACGTCACATAAATATTTCCATGTCTAGAACTATTTTTTATTGGTTTAAAACTGCTGCCGATAAATGCTTAAAGTTTTAAATTGAGTACATTCCATTTAAAATCGTACGAGTTGATCATTTTTTTAGAAAAATAATGAGTAGGTACCTATGTCCTCGCCGATTTTTAAGCAAATATTATATTATTATTTAAATACAAAATAGGTCAAATACACCAGTTAAAAAAATATATAAAATGAGGTTAAATACGGTTTCAACCATAATTTTTTAACTTTTGACTATAAAATAGACAGTAATAATCTAGAAATTTACACCTGACATACATTTTCTTATTAAATGATTTATTTCGACCAGACACCAAGCTCTATTTTTAATTTTATTTTCGTTTTGCGTATAAAACTGCGGGTGCATACTAAAATTTATTTTAAAACGGGATGTAATTAAGAGAAGCTTTATTGCCCATAACTAAATTGGAACAAAGTTTATCTAAAAACCGGCTTACCAGTAAAAACAGCTCGAATGACTTACCTAAAAAAAAAGAAAAAAGTTATTAGATTTATCGATTGGTAAAATTAATTGTTATTTACGTACACTTATATTTTAAATTAATATTTTGAGGCAGTAATCGTTAATTTAGCAGGATAATCAGGCCAATTCACTAACATAAATCGTTAACGTTAGCCACTATAATCAGTAATTACGGCCAATCCGACCAATCAGGCAGATTAAATATAACGATAACCACTTGTCTGGTGGCTAAGGTTAACAACTAATGTTGGTGAATTGGCCTGAATGTATATGACATTTCTTAACTTTAACCGGTGGTTTTACTTCTTTCACTAATGGGCGAAATAGCATTTCGCCCACGGGCTAAAGTTAGCTTTTAGTTAAATTTGTAAAAAGTGATATTAAAACTAATTGACAGCTGTCAAATGTCAGATAAAATATTAAATAAAATTGCTTTAAATTTATTTTGGTTGTTGAATAAAATATACTATTGCATAACTATTGGCTCCGCTCGTGCGCCAAACTCCACGCTCAAGGAATCTCCCCTTTCTCCCACTAGTCGCACATTATAGTATTTATAAAAAAACATTAGGTTTAAACAGCACAAGTCTATCTTTAAGTTTTTATAATAGGAATGTTTTAAATAAAAATAATTAGCCAGACATTTTTGGACTATGGCTGTTTTTGTAATTATTTCGTAGTATTTAGTGTAATTTTTATTTATTAAAAAAAGTAAAATCTTTGTTGCATTTCTATACAATGGGATAGGCAAAAAATAGTATATTGTGCGAATAGTGGAGCAAGAGGAGATTCCTCGAGCGATGTAACACGAGTCGCACATAATATTTTATTCAACAACCACAAGAAATTTAAAGCTAATTTCATTTGATATGGTATCTGACATCTGTGAGCTAGTGATGCAGATATTCGGATGATTTAGATATTCGGATTATCCGGAATCGGAATATTTCAATATTCGGATTAATCATCCTATTCCGAATTCACATTTTTTAATTCCGAGTAAGCCAGTAGCAGTGACACTCACGGCATTTCAACAAAGATGGCGCTAATACCTTTAAACTCGAAACCAATTTGATTTAATTAACTAATTTTAAATTAAAACTGTCATTTTATTATAAAAATATCAAAAAGTAAGTAAATAATATTAGACAAATACGTATAAATATATCAAAAATTAAGTAAATAATATTAGGCAATAAATATCTAATATAATTTTAAATGGTGTTCCGTATTGGTAATTGACATTAAACTATTTAGTTTTCATTTTTTTAACATATGAGTCGTCATCAAGTTCGGTTGGTATAAACAATAAATTTTGATACCGAATGCAATTCATCCGAATTTCGGATTCAGAAAAGTACAAACAGAAGTAATTGACCATATGCAAGGAATGCGGTCGATGTTGCCAATGGTAAAAAAATAAAATTCCCTATTGGGAACATTCAATTATATTACGTTGGCTACACTGAAATTTTGAATTTCCCGCACAAACTGACATACATTCTAGTAGTTCCCAAAGATAGAGAAGGTAGTTCCAATGTTGTATAATAAATTAAGGTGCGAATTTCAAATGTGGGAATTATTATTATTTATTATTATTAAAAAAAAGATGGAAATTAATTTAGTTTGTGCGGGAAATTCAAATCTTCAATGTAGCCAATGTAATATAATTGAATGTTCCCAATAGGGAATTTTATTTTTTTACCATTGACAACATCGACCGCATTCCTTGCATATGGTCAATTATTTATTGTTTTCAAATGCCATAACAAGTTTTAAATATAAATATATTTTATACAAATATTAACATATTATTAATTTATATAATTATCAAGAGTTTAATTTAGAAAACCTCAGGATAAAATATCTTAAAGTTCAATTCACAAATTATGTCAAAATAATTATCAAAATTATTTTTGCATAAGAAATTATTACAAGAGGAAGTGGTAAAAACGTATTCCCAAGGATACATTTATTTGCCCACACATATCCGAATGGTAAATTAATTAAATTACTTAAATTGTTAGATAATTTTAAATATTTACAATGTGGAGCACAATCATTTTCTTATGCTGAAAACGTAAGAAAGATTAAGTCGAAGTTAAAATGTAAATAAATTCAGTTATTCAAATATATAAAACTGACTTAATAATAAAAACCAAATTTACTGGAACAATTTTAAAATGTTAAAAAAAGAAATTGAGGTATTAAGCCAAAACCTTTTTTTTATTTAACGTTTCCTTAAATATTTATGTATTATAAACTCTTTTATATCCTTTAGTAGATAGGTCGATGTATATTTTATATCCACCCGTTACGATACCTCTATTTAGAAAAAAAAATTACTTGAACAACCAAGAAACTGTAAATTTTTACTGCTCTTATTACTATTTTTATTATTACTTTTATTACACATTTTTGTACCCTTTTGCTTGGAAAAATAAAACTTGGAATAAAATAAAATAAAAGTTTTTGTATAACCAAACTTACTGGCACCTTTATTTTTTTTAAAACGAATACTGCATCTATCTATGTACTAAAGGATTTATAAATTGATCCATTTGGTACACTACACATTGTATAGTGAACCAAATGAAACAAATTATTAAAAAAAACGCTAGATTTAAACACTCGCATTAAAATTTTACAGGGTGTAACTGAAATTCTTATCAAAACTCACTAACATGATGTATGTGACAAAACCGGAAAAAAGTAAGTTCCTATAGACATGTGTCCGGAAATGCTCACTTAAAAAGTCACAAATAGCAAATGAAAACGTAGTTTTTTTCATTAATTTTAAAAATAAAAACTTTAACAAGTCCATGTCATTAGAACTGGCCAAATACCTCGTCACCGTGCTTTTGGCACAGTTCTGCAACACACATAGTTGGCCACTTCCGTTTGTAAGGTATACGGTGACTGATTACCTATCACCGCTGTCGCTGTACCTGTTTGCCTATATAAGGCTCTCGGTAGCGTGTCTTAAGTGTACTTACACAGCACGGCTATCCGGTACAGATGAGGTCTAATAAGATCGAAACAGGCTGTCTGTTGGTGCCTGTTTGTGTGGCACGCTTGAATCAAAAGCACGATGACGAGGTATTTGACCAGTTCTCACAATATAGACACTACAACTTAAGTATAAAATCCTCTTTTGAAAGTCCATATTCGATTATCTCCAAGGCTATGCAATCAGGTGAAGTTTTTTAAATCCTAGCCTGTAAAAGACACTTTAGGGCCAATAAAAAAAATTCGATAACTGCTAACAGTTCTGAAGCTATCTTACCTCACTTTATACTTTTAATTATTGTTATTATAATTGTAAGTACGTTTCATGTATCGTTTAGCAAATAAAACTGTGCCTTGAAAATAAAATATTAAATGAGACGTGTCTTTTTGTGCTTTGCTCAATTGTAGGACTTCAAACTTTGAGAGCACAAAAAGACTGACTTCTCAGACTTGTGACATAAATTACTATATTGATTTAAAAGCAACAAGGTTGTGTTTAAAAAGTGAAAAAAAAAATTTGGTCACCATACCATATATAGCACGCAGTTCATAAGTAAAAATATTATACACCGACGTACAATACATTAAAATTACAAAGGAAGAGTGGTGTCATCTATGGCTTTACCTTAAAATCATTGAAGTTAACTGTACAATTACAGGTCACTGTAGAATAAATTCATGCACATAACCTATAATGTCAAATTTTAATATTATCTATGACAAAATTTCGCAAACTCAAGAATTTCAATGCACATAATTAATAAACGCTTAAAAAATAGTACATGCAACACGGCGGAGAAAGCATATTAACTGCCTCGCTCAGATCTGCAGTCTTGGCTAGCACCTCGGCAGCGAACACTAATCTCGGCTATAATAAAAGCGCCAGTTAGATAATATACTATTTTTTTACAAGGGTATTTTTTTGCCTATTTCACGCATTTTAACTCTAATCGCGATTATAAAATTTGCATAAAACTTTTAAAGTATATTTATGTTCAGGCTTAGAATGCTCATAAGCCGTACTATAAACTTCTTCTTACAGTTCTTACATCGTGCTGCTCGTAAAGTTTGGCCAAGCATTTTAGTTACACCCTATATAGTAAGATGTATTTGCTAAAAAAAGTATAAAAAATTATAAACTTTTACTCTCTCATTATAAATGTCTACTTTCTTGATATAAAATTTAATTTGGTCCCGTAATGGTGCTTGGGGAATAAAATTTAAATTCGCAACGAAGACCGCCTGAAAGGTTCTATTTCTTCATTAAAGGTAGGTACGAAATGCCGAGTCCGAGTAATTCGAAATCTCAAAGGAATCCAAAGAGTGCAGAGAAGAGTTCGGCAACCTGCTGCCGTGTCTGGCGGCGTCAACATTATCATCAACAGATTGCTTTCGAAAGATTAAAATTTAGATCCGATTTTCTGGGAATTCAAGCGCCGGAGATAACGTTTCAGAAATACGAATACAACTTTCGGTTTATTTGCAATAGACTGGGCCAAAAAAATTGACTATTTTTTTTTTTTGAAAAATATATCGAGAATGTCATTCAGAATGACAAAAAAAAAATTTCGTGAAAATTTGAGCCCTCAATATTAATTTTAAGAGGTCTATCATCGCTATTTTTGATTTTTAGTCATAATATGATGTTTTACGTTGGAACTGTCAAAACAATAAAGTGAAAAAAATTCCTTGTCACTTATTTTTATAAAAAATTAAATTCTCTACAAAAAAGGTCTGATTGAAAATTTTCGCCAGACGAGCCGTTTCCGTGTAATTGAGCTTAATAAATCGATGTGTTTTTTCGATTTGCCCTTTTTACTTTGAAATTTTGTAACTAATGAATCAATGAATATTTAAAAAAGCTCACGTCGGATTCTTAAAGGAAATTTAATGTTCTACAAAAAAGGTCTCGGAACATTTTTGCCTAAATTTAATTCTTCAAAAGTTATTCACGAAGAAAAAATTGAAATTTTAAGTTTTTCTTCGATTTTAATCGTGAATAACTTTTGAAAAATTAAATTTAGGCAAAAATGTTAGAAGACCTTTTTTGTAGAACATTAAATTTACTTTAAGAATCCGATGTGAGCTTTTTTAAATATTCATTGATTCATTAGTTACAAAATTTCAAAGTAAAAAGGGCAAATCGAAAAAACACATCGATTTATTAAGCTCAATTACTCGGAAACGGCTCGTCTGACGAAAATTTTCAATCACACCTTTTTTGTAGAGAATTTAATTTTATATAAAAATAAGTGAAAAGGAATTTTTTTCACTTTATTATTTTGACAGTTCTAACGTAAAACATCAAATTATGACTAAAAATAAAAAATAGTGATGATAGACCTCTTAAAATTAATATTAAGGGCTCAAATTTTCACGAAATATTTTTTTTGTCATTCTGAATGACATTCTCGATATATTTTTCAAAAAAAAAAATAGTCAATTTTTTTGGCCCAGTCTAATTTGCAACATAGTAAAAAATATTCCAGTTGCTTAGTTCACGACTAAATTTTGTTTTACTTGTTGTTATGTTAAACATTTCATATTATTAACGCCAAATAAAAGTAGGTTTTTTGTTTCGAGGACTGCTCGATAGTAAAAATAAACCCGGTAATCAATTTTTAAAGGTTGTAAATCTTTGTTGCGACCTGGCTGCTTATTTATAGGCGGTTTGGATAAGCATAGGCAGTTCAGTTATTGATGCAGTACTTTTCCAGTAGGTGCGTAAAGCAGGGAAAATTAATTGACGATCAATACACACTTTTTCTGGACGGCCAGTCTAATTGAGCTTTATTGTGAGCAAACCCTTTTTTGATGAGCACAAGCTTCGCATTAAAAAATATGTTATGTATTTAACTAGCTCAGTATTATATATATTCCATTATAATATTAACCATTTTAAAAAATATATAATTGGTACAGTTTATGGCAATATCTAGACACGATAGAAAATTTATATCAATTAAATAGGATAGGATAAGGATTTTGCGATGGTAACATGTTTATGCAGGGCGTAGCGAAGGTTCCGATTATGGGGGGGGGGTGATTTTAATTAAAATGCTTTTTTCTAGGATTTTGCCCACTTTTTAATCTAAAAATGTAAAGGAATGATAGCATATTTTTTTAAAGTAAAAATTTCAAGGGCATTGATTAGATTTATTATAAAAATTTCGTCAAATGTATGACTTTTCAAAAGTTCAAGCTAAATGTAAAAAAAATCGTAAATCTTTTTCTGTTGACTATCAATTTGTTTGACGCTGGAATCACTCGAAAATACAAATTCATTAGTCGGCATTCACAAAATTCACGAACGAATAACCAAATTTTACAAAATCATCATACATGGCATTAACGATTCGATTTTTTTTAAGTCCTAGTTATTTACTTTCCCTGCTTACAAATTTCACTGATATATTTAAAGGTATTGAGTTTCGTAACTAAAAAATTTAATAAAAAAAAATTTCTGGAAAGTCACTGTAAATTGTATATTAATTTTTTTTTAAATTATCTACTACAAAAATCATTCACGATTTTCCATCAAAAAGACCGCGAATTTACCAAATAATCCTTATAAGTCCATAATACATAAGTAAACTCTTTTGTCTACTTAGGTACTATATTCAAATCGAATGCAGCTACAGTCGGAATTAGTCGACAGCTAATAAACCTTTTGAAATGCCGACTATAGTGAAACTGAAAAATGAGGATCCGAATACATATACTTTCATATCGTTAACTAAATAATTTTCAAAAAACCCATCGTTTTCAAAATCACCAAAATTTTTGAAATAATAATTTAATACCGGTGATGTGCTAAATAAAACAGTCTAAATTAGCGAGTTATTAATGGAGATTGTTAATTGTTTAGATATAAAGAGCCAAAAACAAAGGAATACAGGGATTTTAAGATGAATCGCGTTTTATAAAATGCATTATAAACATGTCCATGCGTTTCAGGAAAAGCCAACTAAATATAGGTTAAGATGTGTTTTACAAATTAAATAATGTGTATTTTCAATTTAAAAATAGTAGTGTTAAAACCTTCATTTTTCTAAATATTTACATATGCCGACTTAATTGACATATTTATTTTGATTGAAATTATTCTCTCTAGCTTACATTAAACAGTTAATTTATTTAACCCAAAATTAACATAACGATTATGGAATAACTAAAATAGAAATAAAAATACAGTTTAGAACATATATGATTATAATAAACCATGTTCTTAAATTATTATTATTACTTTTAATAAGATTTACGTAAATTTTTGCCAAACGAAATAATTTTAACAGCATCTAACTATTTTCCACAAATTATCGTAATATTATATATTACTAATACAACATAGTGTAAATCACAGACCACCATTTGAAATTTCACGTCTAGATGTTTTTATTTTTTAGTTATTTTATTAAAAACGCTGTTGTGATACATATATTACTATTCACAGGTACTTACTAAATACTCTTTAGTAAGTAACCAGTTCTAGGTAGCTATTTAGTAAATAGCTACCTAGAACTGGTTGTTGCCTTTTAAGATAACTATTTTTAGAATTTCTAATTTAATCATACTTAAGGGTACTGAGTACACCCTAAGTAAGAAACGTAAAAGAGGGCAATGAACCTTACCAAAAATAAATAATTTTAGTACGAAAATTCCCTCGTGAAATGTCTAAATATTCCTGGTAATTTTCATAACTTTGTTAAAATTCTAAAAAGTTAAAAAAATTAAAAAATAACAAACTTATAATCCAGTACCTTTGTGAACGTAAATTTCTGTGAAAGGATTTGACCCTTGCAAAATTTATAAAAACGACTTCTTAACAAAGGATGGGTAAGGGTAGAATCCAGATAGTCAACTTGTTAAGCCAACCACCCCGGTTTTAATAGGCGGAAAGAATACAATCTAAATTATGACCACCCATAAAAGGTGTCGTTGAATAATTCAATTGCAATTTAAAGGTAGAATACAGTTTTAAAACTTTTGTTTGATTGACATAAAACACGTTTTAATTGGCGTAGGTATGCGTTATTGTTTAATTTAAGCAATTTTATTAGCCTTCAATTGAAATGAAAAATTAAATTTTTATCCGTACTCACACGTTTACCGCAATTTAAAGAATCTTTATTGATGCTCAGTGACCTTTACTCGAATAATTATAAATGCATAAAAGCCATATAAAGCTTTATGCGGCGCTCAAGTTCACGGTCCATTGGAATTATCTGTTGCAAAGTAGATTATTTTTTCAATTACTAACACTAACACGTTTGCAGAAAAATTAAAATAGGCATTTTTATTTGTTAGTATCATTTAAGGACCATGAATATAATAAAATATAATCATACTGCCATCCATGATCCAATTTAAAAGTTTAAATAAAAAATATATATAGGTACTATTAACTAACTTTTTAATTTTCAATGTCATTCAGAATTAGGTAGGTATATTTGGTTAACGCACAAAATCTAAAATATTTATTTTCTACAATTTTAAGAATGCTTTAAACACTGAGCAAATGATGCATAAAGACTCACTAAAATCTTAATTTTGTCAACAAAACCTAACCTTTTTAGGTTTTAGTTTAGGTAATAGGCATGTACCTGCATTGTTGGAGGATCCTCCCCAATTGGGCAGCTTCAGTAGCTTCTTAAAGCTGCTCGACCGTTTCAAGCTTCCTGATCTAGTGGTGTAATCCTGCGAATCCATATATAAAAATCAATTGGTGCCGATCACCAATACGCTGCCGGACACAACATCGTGACTATCGACTCGAATCGAGATGGATTTGTTTTGAAGAACGGCAGAAAGTTCGCAGTATTTTTAGACCAATTGGTGCGAAAATTTAGAGAAGCGCGTACTGGTCGCGTTGCTCAGTGCCAACAATTGAATAAGGACCCGATCCAATTAAATCCATTTATGTGCCATGCAATGCGCTCAAATCGATAACGACACTTTTCCTTGGACAGCAATTTATTTACCATCTAGAGGTTCGTCCGATGTCATCGACGTACATTACTGTCATCTACAAACGAGATTTCATAGTGGGATATTTTTAAACGAGCGCACTCGAGAACGCAAGACTTTTCCAGAATACGCAGAAAAAAACAATTAGAATAGTGAAATATATTTGCTTAGCTTGGTTAGATTAAAAAACTATTTAATTTTCTAGTGATCATGGTATGCAGATGAAATAGAATATGTTTAATGCCGTGACTCCATCTAAATTAAAATTTGGAGGTACTTACTGCATTACTTGGAAGTGGAAACATAAAATTTCCAAATGCTTAAAGGAAATATGTATAAGAACTAGGAGATTAAATTCCACAAAAATACGTATAGTTCGTATTTTTTGTATGCATTTATTTTTATAATGAACAGCTTTTTAAAGTTCCCCTGTTTTTCATAAAAATTTCCATTTTCAAAAATTATTCCGAAAATTTTAACTGTTAGTTAAAAATTAAAATCACTCTTTTTAGGGCCAGTTTATCAATCTCTGGTAAAGTTCCAGTTAGTCTATCTGACAGTTAAATTCCATATCGATCGTTGTCAGAACAATGATATACATACATGGAGATTATCTGCCAGATAACTAACTGCAACTTTAACCGGACATTGATAAACCGGCCCTTAATTTAGTAAAATTATTTTAACTCATTTAGTAAAATTTTTAACTATTGTTTTCACTTTGAAATTAAAACGGCTGTAGTTTAAATTTAGTATACAAAGATTTTTCACATCAAATTTGTAGTAGAAAAATCCTAATAAATTAAAACATAGGTAACTTTTTTCTTTTAAAAGTCAGACAAATAAATTTACAATTATTAATTCTTGGCATATTTTATTATTAATATCCAACAAAAATTTTAATATAGTTGCATATTTATCAATAATTATAAATATAATCGAAGGACTTTTATATTTAAAATACGTTGATAATTAAATTTAGGTTCCAGAAGTGCAAACATACCAAAAACATGAAGGGAATCTGGACAGATACATTTTTTGTTAAAATATTTATTACTTGGAAAGATAACTATTAAATATTGACACTGTAAATTTAAAGGCAAATAAAATAAGTCATAAAAACCAAAAATAAGTACCTGATAACTATCAAAGAAAAGCGCAGCTACTAAAGGCGTTAATTTCCAAAATATACATTTAGTATTTTTTCAAATAACAAACGTATTTAAACATCGCGGACAGAATGGTCCATTTTCTTAGGAAGTTGGCGCGGAACTGGTTAATGGACTCTGTCGAACGCATTTCGAACACACACGTATTGCCCAATCTATTTTTACTGTTTGTTGTATTATTACATCTGGGATAATGTTTAAACAAAAAAACTACGTCAAAGGTTAATTAAATACAAATCGATCGAACCGACACAGAAAACATTTGACGCAAAAGCACTACTCTCAATTGATTATCATTTAAGGCAGTCCCAGTCCCTGTATATTTTTTGTGTTGAAAGGGGTAAGTCAATAATATATATTAATTATCTTCAGTTATCAATTTTATTAAAAAGTTTTGCAACAAAGATTATTATATTATATATTTAAATATAATATAAAAAAGAATAAACCTTTATAAATATAAAGTTCCGTATATTTCTTAAATAAATTAGTTTTTTTACACAAAAAGGGTAAAAATAAACAAATAATTAAAATTAACTAAAATATGATTTTTGAATGGTTTTGCAATAAATCAGTTCTCAGTTAATTTAAACCTTGTTTGAAAATAAATATGCATCATGCAAATTTTAATTAAAAACTAATAAAAGTCATGTGCTGATCTTTACGACCTCTACAAATATTAAAATTTATTTTGTTAATTATAATGCACACTAAGCATTTTTTTTAAAGTCATGTCTTTTTTAGTTTTTCTGAACAGTAAAAATTCATTTAATATGAAAATGTTTGCACTGGTTATGTGAGAGGAATAATAGAGTAATGTTCGAAATTCAAGGCTAGAAAATAAAAGAAAAATCAAATATTATCAAAAAGTTTTGTGCAGGAGTTTTTAACCTTAAATGAGTTAAATCTGAGGAAAAAAGAATCAGGATTTGGAAGACTGCCAATAAACTTAACCTTACCCTATATTAAAAATTGTGGAATTAATTTAATGCATTTACCTAATGTTTATTTTTGCTAATTGTATTTACTTAAAGATAAGATTAAAAACATTTCAAAATTTTACCCGGACGCATTATGCAATATTTTTCCAATAATAAGGTTGGTCTTCAAATAATTGATAAACTTTAAGTACTTTATTTTTGCCATGTACAAAGTGTTTTATTTTTCTGGATTAAAGCGTGTTTGGCTCAAAATATCAAGTTAAATAAAGAATGTATTTTTGGCGCTCGTGCTAATATTCAAAGAATGTCTTGCGGTCTCCGGCGATCGTAATATCAAGTCGAGCAAATCGCCCCGAAAAATTACCATACCGCTTTTTTGGCATACGAAATAAAAAATAATTGCAACAGCTGTTATGATCCGAAACTTGTTCCGAGAAGTTCAGGTAAAAGAATTTTAATTTGGTATAAATCGCACATGCACCAAACAAAACACCATCATCACCAACAACACACATGCACCGTGACGCCGACGTTAAGACTGTCAGTCAGTCAGCATCCGGAAGGAAGTCGTATACGTGCGTCTCGAATGTATTTCGGGGGGATATCGAGCAACGCGACACGTGTGCCGCCGTCTGTGCTCACTTTTGTCTACCTCAGGAGAACGGTAAGGGATGGTTTTTCGTGGAGCGACCGGCCGGCAAAAACGTTCCGCGCACACTAACCTACCTAACCTAAAGCGACATTTCAGTGGAGGAGAGAGACACTCGGCACACGCAGATATCGGGGATGCCGGCGCGTTTGCCAAAATGTGCGGATGACACCAGAGGCGGCCACCAATTGACATTGCGAAAATGTCCCCATTTTTAAATGCGATTGCTAAGTTACCTACTTCTGATGAATTAAATTACTTTTAAAATATTTAATGAAAATTAATTTTGTTTTTTTAGTTAACATTGACCTACACAATTAACAATAGTTTGTTGTTAAATTTAATATTTATATTTTATAATTTTAATTCTGTAAAATCACAAATAATTTTGGGAAAAGAACCATATTTTTCACAAAAATTTATAAAATTCCTAGAAAAAAGGGGTCGTCCATAAAGTACGTCGTAAGTGTACGGGGGAGGGAGTTACCGTTTGTGACGAAGTGTGACATGGACGAGGGGCGTCTGGGTCATGGGTTTCGTTACCACAAACAAATAATAGTATATTATGTATCAAGTTTTATAAACGCCATTTTAGTTACGAGTTTAATTAAGCACGAGCGAAGCTTGCGAGCGAGTGTTTAATAAAAACGAGTGTCTAGGTAAGTTTATAAACGAGTTGCATACTATACTTTATCTACGACGAACACAAAACAGAATTTAAAGCCAATTTTATTTGTTAAAATTTTGACATCTGTCAACTGTCACCCGAATTTAACCTCACTTTTTCCCAATTTATAATAAAGCTAACTTCAGCCCGTGACGTAAAATGTCGAAAAGCCACATTTGTTAACTTCAGCCCGTCAATAAAACGCCATAAAGTTACAGCTCGTCAAGGTAGGAGTAGATAAAAACATTTATCTTCACGCGGTCTATAATTTAAACTTTATTGTTGTCAACATTCTATAAAGAAATACCTTGTTATGGCCTAGGCCGATAAAAATTTTTATGAGGCAAGTAATTAGTTCGATTTTTTCTCGCTAGGGGTATTTTTTTTGACAAATTGATCCTTTTCTAAGAAATTAACGTACTAAACTGGTTTAATTTATTTATAATAAGCACTAATTTGTTTGTTTTACTGTTAATGTTTAATATTTTTCATTAAATTATTGTAAAATTAAATATGAATAATAAAACAAAAGGGAGGTTAGGCAACCAAGAAAACGCACGATTCTTTTTCTACGATTTAAATTATCTTTAAGTTTTAATTTGCTTTAAGTTTACAGTGAAATTAAACGTTACAAACTACCTATTTTTTAAATAAAAATCCAAACAAATTGAAATTAGATACCTACCTATTTATTAAACAATTAATTGAATAATTCAATGTAATAGCAAAAATCCATTTCTACTTAAATCATGTTGCTAGGTATTGTCAAACTATTACTGCTTCTAAAAGCAATAATAATTATTATTAATAATTATAATTGTACATTTAATGTAATCTTTAGCTAATAAATAAATGAGATTCTAAAAACGTGAGGTTAGGCCGCTTTGATGTTGAATTAAATTGACCTATATAAAGTACTTTGAAGATAAAATGTTGTATGCCATGCCAAGAAGTGCCTTTTTGTGCTTCGCTCAATTGTAGGCCTCCGCTACGCGTCGGCCTTCAAACCTTGAGCTTAGCACAAAAAGCCTTACTTCTTAACCTAATGACATAAATAACTATTGTTTGCAATATTAATAGTTAATTATGTCATTAGGCCAAGAAGTGAGTTTTTTGTGTTGAGATCAGGGCACAATTTTATTTGTTAAACGATACCTACATAAAACGTACAATTATTAAAAGTAGAAGGAGAGGTTAGATTGATCAGAAAGATTTTTTTTCTCGGTCCAAAACAGTAAATATTAAATTTTTACGGCCTAACCCGATTGGTCTAAATTATTTTGAAGTGCCTATAGCTAGGCCTAGGCCATAATTACAATTTTATTATTTTTAAGCCAATAGCTGGCCATACACAGACGTTATTTCGCGCGGTTTATCGTGGCGTGTTGGGATGTAGCGGTTAGTATGCACGAAAGAACGGCATGGCAAAAAAAGCGTCATGTTCCATACACTTGATAAAGTATTCAAATGATTTAGCAAGTGATTGCGCGTGGTATATCAGTTTCAAAGGAAAAATCGTATGTGAGTGGGCAAAAAGTGTCATTTATCGAGTCGTTTGAAACTGCATGTGATCATGTACAAATTTTTAACGTGAAATTTTGCCAAGCGAAGGTAATTGCAGTTTCTTATATAAAATGTAACGCTCTACAAAAAAGGTCTCCTATTATTTTTCGATAAATTAATTTCTTCTAGAGTTATTCGAGGTCAAAGTTTGATTAACATAAAATTTTCTGTTTTTTTTTAATTTTATGGTACAATTAGCAGGTGAAAGGGGGCAAAACAAGGCAGCGGGGGGGCAAAATGGGGAAACATTTGAGAGGGTAAGTGCGAAAAAAAAATAATTTTTTTTAAGCACCCTAATATATCGATGGTTATTTGACAAAACATCGTAAGCGACAATTTTGTTGAATTACTTTTTATTTTATCAAAGTGTCAGTTACGATAAGCTGCACATGTTAACATAATAGTTATTCCAATTTTGGAATCTAATATTGGTCAGTTTGAATATTTTTATTATTGTAAGCGCCTCTTCTTTTTAATTTGTTACCGATTTATAACGTAAGCGCCTAAATGTTTCCGACAAATAATCGTAAGCAACTCCGAGACATGGCGTTTGCGATTTAACATTGTGTCGCTTACGATAATATTGTGCTCCCTCCTTGATCTATCAAGGCGTTATTCCCGCTCTAAACAGTTTATCCGTGAGTATACCTGCATCGTGGTGATTGCTACCACAATCCACAATGTGGATTGTGATTGCTACCAAGTTTTAAAACAATATTTTATTTGATCAAAAGCTTATAATTCCTTTTTATCATTGCAATATTAATAGTTATCCTATAATAATAATAATAATTATAATTATAATTGTTTTTACGTAGTGTGGTTCATTAAAAGTGGTTTTTTGTAGTAATTGTATGTTGTTATAACCTTTGTTATCTATGGTTATAACGTCAAATAATTTGACTCAAATTTATAACGGTACAATGACGGCCAAAAAATTTCGAACGACCTGTCATTCAGTTGATTTTAAAATGTAAAACTGCCTTTAGTGACAACTAACCTTACTTTCTGAAAGTTGTCAGTTTGACGTATTTCATTGTTGATTGTGTTGTTTTAAGATTAGATTCTCTGTCTACTTTTTGAAACTGCTTGTCATCTTGTTAAAAATGTCCCTAAGGGTTGGTTTGCACAAACATTTTTTTAAATGACAGAAGTTTGATGTTCGAAAATGTAACTTAAGCGACAAGACTAATTTTACATTTTCCTAAAGATGTTCTTATAAAATATCGTATGCCACAAAATTTAATGAAAATTTTAGATTGGATTCGATCTAACTTAAATATTTGAATTCTACATTAATAAAATAATGCCTCACCCGTTTTCAGATAAATAACTTTAAAAATAAAGCTCTCACACAAAAAAAATCTCTCCTGTAAAATTTAGGTTTTGTCGCTTACGATGTTTTGTCAAATAACCATCGATATATATATATATATATATAGATTTTAATCGGGGAAAATTTAACAGTCGATAGAATTCGCAAAAATAAGAATAAATGAGGAGCGTTTATTCAAAAAGGGACATGTCCATTTTAACGATTTTCAGAAATAAGTCAAAAGCAAAAGAATTCTGTTATTTTTGACTTGTTTCTGCAAATCGCTAAAATGGACATGTCCCTTTTTGAATAAACGCTCCTCAAATGTTTATAAGAACTTGTATGCATTAAAGATTTGTTTTTAAGACAAATTTAATAAAAAAAGTATGGTCACGCCACTGCTTATTTGATATTATATTTTGATTATGCAATTGAAAATACAATTTTTTTGTCTCCTGCATTCTTTCCCTATATTGCTTAATTTTCAAGACAAAATTAATAGCTATTTACATACCATAGGAGGAAAATAATGCTTTTCCTCCCGTGAATAGTTTCATGCCCGACGCGAAGCGAAGGGCATTAAATATTCAAGGGAGGAAACGCATTTTCCTCCTGACGTATGTATATGGTTTTTTCTATTACCTTTTAACGGTTTTAAAGACAATTTAAGGGTTCGGGTTATTTTTACTAACCCGGTATGGGGCTATAATATTATGACAAAATATTAAGTAGGTTTTGCGTCGCCGACGTTGTGTTGACAACGCTTTGTTGCTATGGTATTTTTGTAAAACAAACATAACAGTTGTTATAAGCTGTCAGGTTATCATAAATTTGAAATTCTTCCTTTGTTTTAAAAATGAGTTCAAGCGAAGAAGACCTGCCGCAAGATCTTGCTGAAGAGGCAAGAGTAGTTGAAATTAATCTTCTTCCTCAAAAATCGAAAAAGCGATATAAAAAGGAATGTAGTCTTGTATTTTTTTTGTAACTTTGACACTGCTAAAACATTTGTTATAAGCAAAAAACTAAACTAAACTAAACAAAGAATGGTTGAACAAGCGCGGAGTAAATCTTTTTCGTACAAAATCAAATAAGGCTAGACAAGGTACAAAACTCTTGCTAATGTAAAATTGTTAAAAAAAATAGAGGGAGGAAATATTTTTTCCTCCCGGGGAGAAAAAGAGGCATTTTCCTCCCTCGCTCGGGGGTGGAAAATTAAGTTTTCCATTAAGGTAGTAGAAAAATTCCTTTATTTCCACCTTCTTAGTAAATGACTTTTTATAGGTTAATTTTGTTGTATTTGTATCCAAGTAAGTAATTGAATACGTCAATGCAGAAACTGAATATGTCCTACCTATCTAGTTTTGAGATAAATAAGAAAAACTGAACAGAAAGTGGACATATGTTCTGGACATATTCAGTTTCTCTACTATATTAACGCCTTTGTATATTCTAGATTACCGTGACATGTGAAATTTCTACGCCATTCGATCGGGCTCCCTTTACTTATAGTAAATCCATGTTTAACTCAATAGCCCTAAAAAGTGGACATATTCAGTTTCTGCATTGACCTATTCAATTATTATAATAAGCCGAGTGGAATTCTAAATGCGGCTCATATCTCGTCCGATTAGAATTTGTATATGGAAATATATTTTTGTATTCTTAAAATTGTCTTAAATTTAATTATCAATTGGTTGTGGAGCATGAGCCCCATTTTCCGGAAACCCTGCATTTTTTAGCAATAAACCCAAGGGAAATTATTAGAATTAAAATATATATAATATTTTGCTTTAATTTGTGTAAAAAGTATTTCGAATATTTTAATTTATATTACTTCTAATAAAAATTTGGTAAAGCATGTCTTAATTTACCGAAATACTAAAAATTATTAACCGTTTTATATGCCAATTTTTCTGTAGAAATAAAATGATTTATTTTAACACTTGACACAGAAAAATCATCGGGAAAATCCCATTGCTTTTTATAAGTTTTAATTATTCATACAATATAAAATTAAAATATTAAAAACTAAAAACAATAGTAATTTAAAAGCCATCAGGTATTTTCATAGGTAAATTAAAATTGTAGAATAAACTATTACGCTTTAATACTATAATAAAAAAGCAGGGAGCATACAACCTTTTTAAAACATCTATACCATATGACTTGAGTTATATTATACTTAACTCGATTTACGCATACATACTTTTATTTTAGATACCGCATAATCGCATACACGTAATTAAAACATTTATGACGTTACATTTGCAATGAAAACATAACATTTATCTGGCTTATGTGGGAAAATATTTACTTATAATGCCGATAAAGGAGTGAATTATTATTTTACAATGTAGTTACCAATTTTATGTAGAATTAATATCTTAAAACTATGTGTTGTAAATGTTGCTGCCATTTGCAACATAACATATTATTTTTAAACATTTATTTGTCCGATTTATTTTATATTATACAGGGAAGGAAGGCTATTTAGAGTATAAAACAATAGTATAACTTTTTTATAGTTATTTTTGGATAACAAGGTTTTACAAAAAAATATTTTTATTATACAGGGTGTCGCAGATTTTAATCGGGAAAATTTAAAAGTCAATAGAACTTAAAAAGCGTTTTTGAGATACAAGGTTAATACAAAAAATATGGTCACGATACTGTTTTTTTATGAGTTGGATATTATATTAGATTAAGCAATTAAAAATTTATTTATACAACTTTTTGTCTCTTGCTTTTTTTCTATTACTTGCTTAATTTAAAATAAAAAAAATAATTCGTTTATCCGTGACCATAATTTTTCCAGGGACGAGCAAATAAACGAATTTTATTTTTTCTTAAAAAAAGGGAGAAAAAATATCTAGTTGGGATGCCCCAGCGCCGCCTCTGGATTAACTAAATTAAGTTTAATTACATTAAATTAATCCCATTATTATTAAGAAATACTTTGCAATAACTACACAAACAAAACTATTTGACTGTAGGGAGGTGTAAATATCACAGCTAAACGCTCGTACACGTAAACTTAATTTTTGGTCGTAGATTACAAATCCATGCTTGGTTTAGCTGTATCAGGTTAAAATTCAAAGATACTTATTAAAGTTTCAAGTTTTGGAGCGTTCCTGTATAAATTAAAAAAAAAACAATTGGGCTGAACTCACACATCAGTTTCAAATTAAAAAAAAAACAAATTATTGCAAAATTTGAGGTTTTAATTAAAATTGATAAAAAGAAATACGTTATATTTTTTAGATAATTTAGGAAATTCAAAATGTTTTTTTGATGATTTTTTTTATTGAGTATAACTGAGGATATTATATTAAACAAAATGAAAAGCATAGGAATGTTTGCACAAGAGGTAAAATATATTATTTTATAAATTATAATATACCAGTATACAGTGTGTCCTTGGATCGGATTACCAAAAACTTTTTTAGACCTGATACAACTAAACTGAGCACGGATTTGGAATCTACCCCAAAAATTATGTTTACGTTTCCGAGCGTTTAGCTTAGATTAGAGATGTGGCATGTTTTTTTTTATATTTTAGTTTTTTTCAAGATTAGTCCCATTTGCCTAATTTTTTATGTTTCCAGTCCAGTTCATAGACTAAAATTTAGCCACTAAATGACGTTTAGTAAAGTAAATACAGTCTCGCGCTATGCATGCGCCACCACCACCGAATTGACCAATAAGGGCCGCGCTTGTTTTGATTTGGTCCTAAAAAAAGTAACTACCAAAAGCCCTTTTCAAAGTCAGATATTTCAGCGAAAAATGGTCGTATCATTCTAAAAAAAAGCAAATTGAGGCTGAATAAACAAGTTATCCGGTCCATATGGTGGTTAAGTCAGAACATTTTTTCCAAGTCTGTGGACCAATAAAGAAAGCTAAAAAAAATTCGAATTTTTTTTATTACGGTATTCGTTAGGATTGAGCATTGCACGTTGCTTTTTAATTTTCTATCTAAAAATCTAAAAACTAAAAACTTCAAGCTTTAAATTGCTCTTTTTACTGCTCCAATACGACCATTTTTAACGAAGATACGGCTATATCGGATATATCCGAAAAATCTCTAAAAATTTGGAATTTTTTTTAACCTTTAATTTTTCTTATGTGGAAACTACCAAATAATAAAAAATTTAATATATTCTACATTTCACTATATTATTAATATACATTTAACTCAAAATTTCATTTTGAAAAAATACTCCATTTTTAAACTTGATGTTATTTATTGACAGAATATGCTTTATTGTAGCGGATTAAAAAAAAAAAAACAAACAAAAAATTTTTACATGTTTTTTTTTACATCTGAAAAAAAAACCGTTTTCTACATCTCTAGTTGTGATATTTTAAGAGTTAAAAATTTACCTACAGTGTTATCGACCACCATGCAATAAAAATATGCATCACATCTTTATACAAACTTAAAATTTTAAAATTAAAATTAATTGCGTCAACGGCGAGAATTTCAATAACACAGTCCAACACAAAATTTTAAATTAGATTTTTTCCCTTAATAGTAAAATCCTCGCTGGGTTTGTAAAAGTTGGCACAATTTTTTTCTATGGTTTTTGAGTTTTCGGTACTAATTGTAAATTGACGTACCTTAAATTCTGCTTTAAAATTAAATATTTTATCAAAGTAGATTCTTTGAATCATAATGAAAAACAGAAACATATTTGAAAAATATTTGTATAAACAATTTATGCAATCAAATTTAGCTTTAATGGTCAAGGGTTTATAAAATTGCATTTTTTACTTTTCTTTGGCCTAACTCACTCAATATTCACTTCACATATTAATTTTTTGGCAGAAATGGGGTTTAAAGTGTAAGCTAGCCATACCTATAGGTAGAAAATTAGTTTTCGTCGAGCACGGGCGATACGGTGCTCGCGCTCAAGTGTTTGAAAACGTGCTTTATGGATATCAACCAAGAAAAGGGGCCCCGCAAACGAACGATTCTACACTATTGGTAAGTTTGCTCATAAACACGTTGAATTTAACATCTCTCTCAAAAATCAGCTTTATCTTACAAACCAGCCAATAGGCAAACATCAGCCAGTTTTTTTTCGGTAATAGATACAGTCCACTAAACCTCAACATTTTGGCATACAGAGTGTTGCTAACTTAGTATTGTAATAGGTAATAACAAATTTACATTTTTTTAATTGTTGTTTTAACTAATTTAAAAAAATCTTGTAAAGACGCAAATATTGACTTGGGGGTGCGTCTTGAAATGTTAATTTAATGGAATTGTTAAGCCGTCGTCAAGAACGATTTTAGAATAGTACGAGCTGGCTTATCACACTTATTAGCCTAACTAATTAATTCAACGCCAACGTTTCCATTCAATAATGGTCATTGTCTTAATGATCCCGAGGGTAAACCTCGCAACCAATATAATTAACCTAATAAATTACTGGCAATACCTTTACAGGAAATAAATAATCAATAAGTTGTATTTTAGGCTATTTAAATAACTTACCACTTTCTAGATGTTCAAAACTGGTTTCATTTTCCTCAATTTGCCTAACATCTCTTTCATCTAAAAGAAAATAAACTATTTTAAAACATTTTAGTTAAAATAATAATAAACTAAATTATATTTGTGTTTTTTTAATTACAATAAAAAAGTATTTTTTCGAAATAATTCATTAGGCACGAGCGTAGCTTTCGTGGCGAATTTTTAATAAACGAGTGTTTACAGAAGTTTATAAAACGAATTGCATACTATTCTTTATCTACGACAAACACAAAAATTAAATACTTTTCTAATTAAATAAATAAATTCTTACAACAGTTATTGTCAGACGGTTCTAACCTCAATTTCTAATGATTATTATTTTACACATATGGCAACCCACACATTGTCTATGCTTGAAAACGAAAAGAAAAATGCATATACCAATGTTTACATAAGCATGGGAGAGAGGGGCTAAGAGCTTTTATTACTTTTGCTGACAAGTGGGAAGGGGAGATAAATAATTGTAGTAAATCTGCTTACGTAATACTTGAACTAATACTAATACTTAGTAGAAATTGTAACTACACCAAAGAACAAGAATTTAAAATAAAATTAAATTAAAAGATGTAAGAAAGGTTCCTGTTTTATTTGCAATAGCTTGGCATTGGCATTTTAATGAGGTTTTAATTTTTCTATTTGAAAGTTTTAAGACTATTTAATAAATAGTATTTATTTCAGTATTTATTAATGAAGAAGAATTAAAAACAAATTTTTAATGTTAAATCAGTTTAAAATTTGTTATTTTTGTTATGATTAAAAGTTTTTATTTTAAAATGTCACAGTATATACACTGATCGTTTTTTGAAGTGGTTCGCCAAAAAAATTATCCCACTTTAATAGGTTGTAACTTTTGAATGGATGGACGTATCTTGTTAATTTTTTTTTTGTTAGAAAGGGCATTTCTTTAGCAGTAAGTGTGCACGACTGCATTTATTTGTCCTGATTTAAAATAATTTTACAGGGTGATTTGTAAAGCTATGATTTTAACATTAAATTTATTAATGTGCAGGAGGTAAATGGGTCACCCTGTATAATTTATTTTAAGGTCATCATAGAGCCTTAAGTCTTAGCGCTGCGTGCTTTTTTGGATTTTGGTCTTGCCATCAAGTTAAAAATATAAGATTTTGTAAACACTAAGTTTATTTGTTATTTAGTAGAGATATTTAAAAATTAATGAGTAAAATGGATACTGGAACTTTGAACAAAATGTCAACCATAAAACAAATAACCTTAAACTGTTTAAGTCAAACAGCGTCTCTTTAGGGAGTTTGTAGTAGAGTTGGTAACATTAAAAGTTACCAGATTTCACCCCAGAATTGCCGTGAAACGACAATAAAAATCCATCCGGACCGATTTTCGGCAATTGCAAGAGATTCGTCAAAATGTCTCAACCGCGCATGCCTATGGCAATTTTCATTGCAATTGCCGAAAGAATTGCCGGCTGTAATACGGCCTTTATTGTATACATTAGCTGGTCAGTGTATACATTTACGGAATTTACGCATTAACTGTAACATATGTTTATATACATATATATATATATATATATATATATATATATGTACTATGCTCCACACCTCAAAGTCCCACCACGTGACTACGTACGGAACGCAGTCTTTTGATAATTTGTAATGTAAGGCTTTTTAGGTTATGAATCTTTATAGTATCACAATAACAATGGTTAGTTTAACCTTCCGGCGGGCGCACGTCTTTTGTGCACGAGTTCGGGCGCAGTGATCTGACAGATTCAATTTTCAGATATGCTTAGTAAAGTGCTTTTTTATATTTTTTTCCAAATAAATAATTAACACTACTTTTTTTAAGACTATATACTAACTTATAAAATACTATACATACATAAAATGCGCAAATAAAATCAAATATAACTAATTTTTGTAAAGGCAAAATAAATTTTCAGATATGCATACTAAAGTGTTTTTTTTATATTTTTACCAAATAAATAAATAACAATTTTTTTTACGAAAACTAAACAAAATAGGTATTTTATACAAATATTGTATATCAAAACAAATAATTATGAATAGTTATTAAAACTCCTCATTAGATTTAGTAATAACAGTTTTAACCAAACATGAATTGCATACGAAAATTGCAAGTTGTAAGTGCTTTTTGACATTTTTTGCACTTTATTTAGAAAGCGGTCTAATACCCGATTCTGAAGTACATGGTAAACATCTTTGTTTTTTAGGTGGTTGTTCTTGTTCTTGCTGAACTATCATATTATAAATTTAAGTAAAAATGCATACAAAAAGTTATAAATCAATGCTTACGTTCATAAAAACTTAAAATTTTGTGAATATTAAATTATAACGCAAACGGGCGCACTGTATCTAGCAGATCAAAATGCCTGCCACCACCTTACAATGCGATTAAACACAAACTGCAGTAGACATATCGGTAGAAGTTCTAAAAATATGAAGCTACTGAAAGGCGGATAGTTATGCCTATAAAAACAGTGCGTTCGCGTGCAATTTTTTAACTGGTGTATCTCTTAGATCGGTTGCGCCCGCCGGAAGGTTAAGAATTTTTTTTTTTTTGGCTTTGGACTGTAGTCCATTTATCCAGTCACTCTTTTTGTAATTTTGGCAAAAACAACCACCTAAGATAAGCTACTTTCTAACACGAAATAGGAAAAGTACCGACGATTAACAAGGGATTATAACAGGGACACACTCATTTTTTATTTCAATTACATACACAAGGATGGCCACGGATAAAAAGGTTTTAGAAAACAATAGGAAGGAAAACAAAGTTTACAAAATTAACCTAATCTATAATTTAAGACCAACCTCTCCTAAAAAAGAAACCAGCAAGGCAAGAATTTCAACATTACCAAGAGATAATAGGTGTGGAATGCAAACTGGGAGGTTTACTCCATGATGAACCAATTTTTTTATTAAATTTTCGACTTTTTGATCATACTTGGAACATTTAAAAAATATGTGATTTAAATCGCCTATGACTCTGCAGTTAAGAATTTAGGAATATAAATACTGCATTTAAAAAATTCTAAAGGGTATGGTGCCAAATAAGTAATATTTTTGTGCATTTGGTCTCCATCACATAGTTTTTTAACTAAACGGCATGTATTAAAAAAATAGCTTCTCTATTATGGAATAAGAATATCTGTATGAAAGGTATATTATATTATTAAATATAATCTAATTTTGTAATTTTAAGGTTAGAAAAATCTATTTTGACCAAAATAAATAAGTATTTTGGATTATTTGGAAGAGTGTGTTAATATGGTCATATACCTAAATATAGGTATCCTAAATAATTGTTGAATATGGTTCAAATTAAATTGAAGCTTTTATAATTCCGACAAAACTTGTGCATACTTCTTGGCATACCTACTTTAAGTTAGATTATAGGAAAACAAACAATTTTTAAAGAAACTTGCAATGTGAAAATATTTAATAGTCCCATAACATGTAATTTATTAAAATTTTAAAAGTTATGATGATTTTTTGATGTAGATCAAATTCTGTCGAAGCTTTTATAGGTAGGTACTTGTATTGACAGGATGGGTGTATATAAGATGACAATGTAAGGAACTTAAAGAAGGTTAGCTTTTGAATTTCCAAAAAAATAGGTGTAAAAACAAATTTACGATTTTAAAATTACAAAATTAGATGATATTTTTTGTTATAATTATATTAAATATTATATATATTAACCTACCTTTGATACAGATAGTATTATTTGATAATAGAGAAGCTGGATTTTTTTTAATAAATGTTGTTTAATTAAAACTACAGATATGTAGACCAAATGCACAAAAATATTGCTTATTTGCCACCATACACTTCATTCATTTCATTAAATGCAGTATTTATATTCCTAAATTCTTAAACCAACCATTGTTATTGTGATATTATAAAGATTCATACATTTTTAACCCTTTAACATAAGCGGAACAAGTTTAAATATTATTTCTTATATACATAACCTGAAAAGCCTTAAATGCCAAATTTTCAAAAGACTGCGTTCCATACTTAGTCACGTGGTGGGACTTTGAGGTGTGGAGCATTATGCATTGTGAACAAAAAAAAGTCCCATTTAGTCAATTCTTAAAGTTAAGCGTATTTGAAAAAAAGCACTTTCTTAGTGGGGTAGAAAAAGATTTAAAAAAATCAGCTAAATCAAAAGTCAAAAGTGGCCCATATATAAACTTAGTTGTGGCAATAGATTTAATTGTTTTTTATTAATATGTTTTACTTAAAATGCATTCAGTACACCCTGTATAAAAGAACTCCGCAAAAAAGCTGGCCAGTGTTACCGATTTGGTTGTAAAAAAATATAGTGTTCAAAACAACTTCACTAATAAACTCGTAAATATATGAAAGTATGTACAAATAAAAACACTCGAATAAATTAACTTACTTTGTAAAAATATGGCGTTTTGTTTTCTTCGATTATCGTTGCTTTCATGCCTCATCCTGATAAACTTGAACTTATTGTTTTTATTTACTGGTCCTGGGCACGTGTCGTCGTACAATTTAACGCAAGTTCTGTGCAAGTGAATGTGACAAGCTGAAAATCAAAGAGGAATAAATATAATTGTGTAAAAAATTTGTATTAGTTACTTAAACTATTTCCAAATAGATATGCAATTTGTAACTTATAATAATAAATAGAGTGTGAGTATCCATTAAATTTAAGATAAATAATTTTAGGTTGGAATTATTTCATTATAAACAGAAGCATAAAAAATGTCTTTGTAAAATCGGTTTTTATTAACATTTCTTTAAATACAATTATTACAAACTTTTTTTATCAGACTTATAATTAAATGTTATTATACCTACCGGATGTATTAACAAAAAGAAAATTTCCTTTTTTTATCAAACCAGCAAATTTTGTAGAACAATGTTATGTATAATGAAAAAATCAATTTCCTGTTATTAATTCTGATAAAAGGTATGTCAGATTGATTCCCCGTGATATCGAGTGCCCGAGCCCGAAGCTAATAAATGAGGAGCGTTTATTCAAAAAGGGACATGTCCATTTTAGCGATTTTCAGAAATAAGTCAAAAGCAAAAGAATTCTGTTATTTTTGACTTGTTTCTGCAAATCGCTAAAATGGACATGTCCCTTTTTGAATAAACGCTCCTCAAATGTGTAGTGGTCGGTAGGTTTTTTGCTACCTGCTTTTCGACCCTTTGACTTTAAATCGCTAAACAGTTCTTAGTCCTTACGACGATTTTTATTTCACATAGTAAAATATGTTATGCTAAATTCTATTTTATTATATGATAAAAATATGACGTAAACAAATTTGTTTTTAAAAATTACCTGAACACTGGTATCCTTGTGGACCTATACCATAAATAATTTGATGGCAATGGTAGCAGGCTATCACAGTAAAGTATTGTTGGGCAACAAATTGATGGTTGTGAAAACTCCACTGAAAATAAAATTCCGTAATACAACCCCAATAGAACAAGTTTTTGTGATAATACCTTTTTGGAATATTTTCCCAAAAACTGTAGCCTAAACGATTTTTCTTTGTTGACAAAAGTGGGAAACTTTTCAAAGCTGTGAGATGTTGGTCTTATTTGAAAAATCCTAGTTAAAACCGTCGCTAGCGCCGCCGCTGTGTAGTATCGACGGGGATCAAAGGTATCTTTCTCGATTTCTTCCAGATATGGATCTAATTTTTTTAGGAACAGACTTTCATACAACTTTATCTAAAAAAAACAATAAACGTATATAGGTATATAATTATGGATGGTAATAAAGTAATAATATTACCTCTTTTGATTTGTCATGGTAGATTTCAGAGAGAGCCTGATCGGCTGGTCCGAAAATCGTACCCAATCCGGCGGTTCTTTTTTGCTGAAAGTCCACCAATTGCCGTTGTAGTTCTTCTTTTGCTCGGCACCTCGCTTTCCAAAAAATCTTACGCAAAATTTCTTCTTTGTCGTACTCCCTTGTTAGGACATCATCTATTTCACGGGCTATATTCTCGTCTACGTTGCCTAAACGAAGAGGCTAGAAAAAGTAAAAATGTTTACCCATCACTTTATTTTGACATGTATTCATTATCTAATCTACGTATGTACATATTTAGGCACATTAATTAGTAAGTACAATTTGATAAATCTTAGGATAATTTAGTTAAATATGGATTATTTATATTTTTACCGGAAATAACAGGTTTCGTTAAATTTTATTTAAGATAAACTCGCACTTTATGAATGCACGCACAATAAATGGAAACATCTTATTCGGACTAATACAATTTAGATCGATATGAGCAATTTGCAGAACAATGCGGTACAAATAATAATTAAATCAATCATCGCCAATTCAAAGTACAGTAATTGAAGGCTTGATAAATGCAATACAGCATGGCAGTCACATATCAAGGACGTTAATTTTATTTTCCACTTTTGGGTTTGTATAATTGGTTATATTTCTTTTTACTAGTATAATGAATAAAAACTTGTTTGCACCTATTCTATATTTTGGTAGGGCCATATACCTAATGTTTTAAATATTAACAATACAATAAAATTGCACGGAATAACTCTATATGTAATTAAATCTTCTATAAAATTTCCATTTAACTTTTTAACCTATAATAAATGATTTAGTTTATATGCCTAAAAGATCAAGAATCATTTATGTAAACAAAAAATTAAAATTTGAATTAAGGCATAATCTAAGGAATTTTCATGTTACAACGATAAAAACGATATCGCTTTTTTTAAGCAACCTATTACAAACTGTTATATAAAACCAATTATAAGGACAAATTTAATATAATCAATTTTGTGTGGTAAAAAATTTAAAAACATTTTTTACTACACTACAGGGCTCGCAGATATATATCATGCGATATATATTACGATATATCGGGATATTTAAAAAAAAATATATCAAATTTCGTAATTTAAGTATACCAAGTTAGCAAAATATATGTTTTATTTTTAATTTTTTTAATTGTGCTCCAAATTATTAAGTGTAGCTGCCACTGCTGGGCTGGATATATTTTTTTGGGCAATGAAATGGCTGGAAAATTGTTTTATGTATTGATATTTTAATCAAAATTGCTTAAATTATAAAAAGGCTTTAATTTAAATTTTGTTTGGGAATCACGTGAGGATGACAGCAGTGAAATTTTCAAAATATAGCAACAGAGATTGTTTTAGATGAGTCCGATGATGACTTGCTTCTGACAATAAGAAAGTAAAGAAGCACAAATAATAATGGGGTAGTTAAATTTTTTCTGACCTATACTTTTTATGGTTTTATTCAAGGCGTTTTGTAATTTTAAACATTTCTGTGAAATCGGAATTTCAATTGAGTTTACCGTTTTCGAGATATTTACAAAAAAAATCTCCCAATTACGTCACTAGGCTATTGACAACGTTGACAGCTTTTTCTAGGGTTGCCAGTGTGTTTAGTTTAAGATTCTTACGATAGATGGCGCCACGTTATAATATTTTAGTTTTAAAACCACTTGATCTATAATTTTAGTTGAGAAGAAGAAGAAGAATTGATTTTTTGACGTTTCTTTTTTTCGGTTTTTGTTTTTTTTAAATTTATAAATAAATAAATAAATAAATCTATAGATTATTGAAAATCAATGTTATTGTTATACAGGGTGTTTCTTTTAACTTGAGACAGCTCAATATCTCGAGAAATATGCATTTCACGGAAAAATGTCTTAAATAAAAGGTTAATGTGACCAAAGGGGACATTATTTGGTGCTACCGCTAGCCACCCCCTACCCCTCCTTAAGGGTGAAACGGGGGGTAACTTTGGAAAGTCAAAAGGGATGACCCGATTTTTTTCACAGATTTTGGTAGTACATAAAAAAATAAATAACTTTTATTTGAAAGTTTTTTTCAATTTATCAACAGATGGCGCTGTAATTCAAAATTTAAGAAAAAGGGGGTTCCTTGTAAAATGTATTATTTGAAACACTTGGTGTCGAAATGGAATGACGACTTTTCAAACATTTTTTATAAATTGTTTTCATAGCCGACTATTGTTGTTAATGTTAATTTTTGTTTTTCAAACGTTTCAAATAATACATTTTACAAGGAAACTCATTTTTCTTAAATTTTGAATTACAGCGCCATCTGTTGATAAATTGAAAAAAGTTTTAAATAAAAGTTATTTATTTTTTTATGTACTACCAAACTCTGTGAAAAAAATCGGGTCATTCCATTTGACTTTCCAAAGTTACCCCCCGTTTCACCCTTAAGGAGGGGTAAGGGGTGGCTAGCGGTAGCACCAAATAATGTCCCCTTTAGTCACATTAACCTTTTATTTAAGACATTTTTCCGTGAAATGCGTATTTCTCGAGATATTGAGCTGTCTCAAGTTAAAAGAAACACCCTGTATTATTTGAAATTGATATTAGATAAGTGATTTATTAATAACGGACTCCAAAGCAGAGGAATCTTGTGGAATGGTTGGTTACATTGAAAATTGGAGCTTTTAAACAAATAAAGTAAGTATCTATAATTATAATCATATTTTGTCGTAAATGCATTTCATTAGTATAATGCCTAGTTCTTTATATTCTTTTAGATATATCTTGGACTCTAAAATATCAAACAGTAATATGATACCTTGTAATAAGGAAGATAGGTACTTAATGAATTTGGTGACCATCTTTCACTCAACTGACAGTGACAGTATTTGTACATAACCTCTTCGGGTATTTTCTGACATAACCGAATGAAATCTTTAACAAGACAACTTGACAACAGGGTAATTTTCAACCAATAGAAATCTTAGAATGTTGGTCACATGGCGAGGTTTGTGACGTCATAAAAATTTATATTTTTTGTAAATATTTTGAAAACGGTAAACTCAATTGAAATTCTGATTTCACAGAAATGTTTAATATTACAAAACCCCTTGAATAAAACCATAAAAAGTATAGGTCAGAAAAAATTTAACTACCCCATTAGGTTTAGGAGTTGTTATTTTGTTTCTTAGAATTATAATTTTGTATTTTCAATTGTTTTTATCAAAAAATTAAAAAAACTTCTACGTATTAATTTTGATTATTTTTGACAAAAATTAAAAAATCTGATATCAATATATCCGTTATAGGTATATCGTAAATATCCGATATTTTGATATTTTTAATAAATATCATGAAATTTACAAACCCTTCTAAAAATATAACAAAACTAAAAGGTTCAATATTAAATTTTCAATTATTTTATGGAAACATTCTTACAAAATATTATTACCTGTAAAATTAGATACAAAATATAACTTAGTCTTTATTACAACTTAAAACATGTAAGCCACTAACACTAACGAATTGGCGTAGAAATACAATGTAAAAGACATTTATCCGAAATGTTCGCCACAAATGATGACAAATTTTATCAGCTCATGCTTTTCCTGTGATACAAAAATTCCAAACATAACTAAACACAATAATTAATCAAAGTGATTTAAATAACAATTAAAACTTTAATTTATCTAGGTATATTGCAAATTGTTTGATAATAGTTTATATTATCAATATTATGTATTAATTACGTATATATAAAATAAATTGTAAACTAAAGGGGCAATTGTGCATATATAAAATATATATTAAGTAATAACGCAAATTTTAAATTAAATTTTAATATAAAAAATTATACTTACAGCACCGGGTACAAGAAAACACGAATGTATTTCAAATGCCCATTTGCGCATTTCCTTTGCGTTTCCCTCTTTGTACAGATCCGTTAGTAAGTAGAACAGAAGACTGTTGGGATCGGAATTGGAAAGGACGTAGTTCATGAAGACCGCCAGATGGGGTAGGTGTTGCCAAAGCAGCGTCAGCGTCTTGAAATGACCATGGTCCTCGACTTGATTCTAAAAAATTAAAAGTGTATTAAAGATTTTACTTTAACTTAAAAAAAGTAACTTTACCAGTTCTAAGTCAGAAATTTCATCATCTTCCATGCTAATGATTGGTGGCTGAGCGTGTTTTGAAATGGCAGCTCGAGGTTTTTCGGAAAAATATTTGCTATTTGACGGCGTTCGGAAAATTCCGTGAACATCCGGGGAACCGTCAACATGGCTCTGGAGAGTGGAAAAAAATTAAGCATATTAGCCATTGAAAATACAAATCATGAATTTAAAAATTTATAAATGTAGAACATGTTAAAATGATAAACGAAAAACTATGCAAGCATAAGCCTAGACACAACAAAACAGATTAATATAAATAATGGAAAATGTATTAACCCCCAAGTATTTGAAAATTGTAGTTGTGTGCTTCACATCATTCAGCAATCAAAATCTTAATCGTTAAACAATGTAATAAAGTAAAATATTGCTGTTTAATTAAAACAAAAACATTGTACCTAGTTGTGCCATGAGTTCCGGAAACATTTTTTATAGTATTTTATAGGATTTTTTGTATTTTAAATATACTACATATAAGCCTGTATTAGTCGGCAATCTTTCTTGCAACAATTTTTCTTGCATGCAAGTTTTATTGCTGACTGTAATACACTTTGCAATTCCAATTCCAACTTGCATGATACCAACCAAAGAAAAATATAAAAAAATATAAAATATTATCAAGCACAATTATAATTAGACTTAGCCTGTCACACGACATTATAATATATATTATGTACAACACACAAATGATTTTAAAAAACAAACCAGCGTCTTTAAGGAATTTAAAGTGTGGATTGGTATGAAAAAAGTTACCAATTTTGCACACTGTGCACGTGCAATACGCAATACTCTTGCACGAAGACGTTACGTGCAAGTCTATTGCCGTTTCAAGATATCGGTCCTGCTCGATTTTTCTTGTAGGGGTCATGCAAGCCTGGGGAAAAAAATGGTAACTTTTTTCATACCAATCCACACTTTACATTCCCTAGATACGCTGGTTTGTTTTTAAAGTCATTTGTGTGTTGTTTCTTTGTATTCTAAATTCTATTACATAATTTAAAAATAATATAACATATATGTTATATTATTTTTAAATTATGTAATAGAATTTAGAATAGAAAGAAACAACACACAAATAACTTTAAAAACAAACCAGCGTCTCTAGGGAATGTAAATATATATATTATAATGTCATGTGGCAGGAGCTAAGTTTAATTTTATTTGTACTCTATAATATTTTATAAATTTTTATATTTTCATAGGTTGGTATCATGCGTTTGAATTGGAATTGCAAAGTGTATTACAGTCAGCAATAAAACTTGCATGCAAGATAAATACTGCAAGAAAGATTGCAGCAAGTAAAATTGTAGACTGTAATACGGGCTTAATACAGGCCGTCGTAACTTAAAATTATTAATATAATTAAAGGGGTAAGAAGCAAAAGGGTACAAGTGCAAAGAAGAGAACTGGATCCAGTTATGGACGATTGAAAAAAAAATCGTAAATTTTTTAAAAATTTGCCATCTCAAAAATTATTGTCCAAAAAGTATATAAACACCAGGGAAGTGTCTTTTTTTGGAAGTGCAGAATTGGGCTGGTTTTGAGACCAAATAATTTTTTTAATTTTCTGCATGTTGATTAATGCAAACAACAATATTAAAACAAGTATCCAGATTTTTGTATATAGCAGAAAAATTACAGCGCCATCTATTACAAATATGAAAAAATGTTTCAGACAAAATCTACCTATTTTTAGTCGAATGATCCGAATCTGCAATAAAAAATAGGGTGTTAACATTTTTTCGTAAAATGCATACTAAGATATTTCAAGTTAAATGACTCACCCTGTATAACAATGATATATATATATATCAGTTGGCCATGAGTTTAGTCATCAAAACAAGTGACATGAGTTTAAAGCCTCTTAGACTCTTTAGTGGGAAACAATAAATATGATAGATGCTATATCAGATAAGTCATTACAATTGTAACGTGAAGTGAATTAGATAAAAATAAAAACTTAAGAACGTGAAATGCAACCAAATCGTTAAAATTTTCTGAAACATCGTATAATTTTTATTATTATTAACAAAAACACCCTTAAACCCCCGTAGAATTAACAATAAACAATGTTAAATGTAAAACAGTGCGTAGAAAAAGTTCACGAAAAATGTTTAAAATTTTAGGTCGCGGTTTTTTCACATCCCCACGGCAAACTCTAAAGACACGGTTGATCAGTTGTCCAGGTACTAGAAAATTAAACAATACATTAAAAACGAAGAATAAAATAAATAAATAAATTTTTGAAAATTCTACATCACAAAAACTATCGGCCAAAAAAAAAACAAATCTAAAAAAGTACCTTTAATACATTCCAGTTTTAGCAAAATCGCATATGCAAACTTATTTGATACGTAAATTTGGCATAGACTGCCCTTTTTTGTATTTTGCTAATAAAGCATTTTTGATAGAATTTATGAAAAAAACTATTACATTTCCTTTTAAGTTTACGGATAACGGTTTATACAATATATAAATTTTACAGATAACCACGACAATTGTATATATACATATATGTATATTTTATGTGATTAAAAATGTGTGAAATATGTATGTATACTAATTTTTTTTTGTAATTAATGAACGTATGTATTTAATAATTTGTAGATGTCGTTTATGGCAGAGGCTAAATAAATATATTATTATTATCATATTTATAAGTCGTACTATGGTTTCCTTTGTATCCGTTTAATCATAGTCGTAATTAGAGATGTAAAAAAACGGTTTTTTTGGTCCACGGAATGTTCTGACCACCAATGAATAAATGTTCTACAAGAATTTGCTAATGTTTTTTTGGAAAAAAAAATTTCCATACTCTACATAAATTTGAAAAATCATGAAAAAAGTGCTTTTGGTAGCTTTTTGAGAAATCACGCGCTGAATCAAAAATATTATATATAGTTACTTTTTTTAGGACCAAATCAAAACAAGCGCGGCCCTTATTGGTCTATTCGGTGGTGGTGGCGCGTGCATAGCGCGAGACTGTATTTACATTTACTAATTGTGATTTAGTGGCTAATTTTAGTCAATGGAAACATAAAAAATTAGGTAAATGGGACTAATCTTGAAAAAAAACCTAAAATGTGAAAAAAAACCATTTGAAAAAAAACAATGAAAAAAAAAAACAAAAAAAAACAGACCGTTTTTTTTCAAGTCGCATCTCTAGTCGTAATTATAGGCGTATTTGTGTTGATTCAAGGCAATATAATCAGCACAATTTATAGGTTTTAGTACCTACAAATTCTAATAAATATCAGAACTTTAGGCACAACAAGGTAACAATAAAAACTTTTAAACCCCCGGATCCCACCTCTGCAAGAATAAATCCGTCGTCCTGGCTGCGGTCCTTCCTGAGGGTCGGCGGGCTCGGATAGGGGGGCGGAGGAGTGCCGGGCGGCGTGTCCGGCGCCCGCTCCCAGTTGCCGTCCTGTCGGCTCAGATCGTTCATGCTCTCGGAGGTTGTCAAGCGGCCGGAGGTGGCGCCTCCGCCGAGGTCGGACAGCGATTCGGGACTCGATTTGGTGCGATGATGCGTCGGACCGTTCGGGGACTGCAACAGCACGCGCACGCACACATGTTAGCACAAGGTGTACAAAGATACAAAAATAAGCACATAAAACTTAAGTGAATTAAGAGAAATAAAGTGAACAAAGAAAAAAACATTGCCAGTTTAGTATCTGGATACGGTGTTCGGATTTTTTCCTAATTATTTTAGGGATAAAAAAAATTGTTATGACCTTTTTTAAGGGGTTACATGGGTTACTAAAATTTAAAAATCATTTTTTTATTAATTGGTCAAAAATATTTTTCCAAGGTCAATCGGTGTTAAGCTTTTTTTTGGTTTCTGATAAAGCCATCATGAGTTATACTGCCTACCGCGATAATACTTTTTTCTAATCTCTAAAAACCAGCTCTCAACAGCTAAATTTTTAATAAAATTTTAAATTTAGTTCAAATGTTGTTCTATTATGTTCCTAAAAGTTGAAATAAAATAATTCTTTTAGATTTCACACTATGGAAAAGGCAACACAGAAAGTGAATTTTTCAAAAGTACGTTTTAATTTTAAATATTTTAAAGTTATAAACTAAAGGGTGTCCCGAAAATGGTGCACTAACGCCATACCACGGCTCTTTTAAGTATAAAAAATATTTTTTCTATAAGCAGTTTTAGTTATTGCATTGCAGTTAAAAAAAACCTGTGTTATGACAACAAATAAAAAAATGGCGTATGAAAACAAATGTAACTTTAAAAATCATTTTCTTGGAATCTGTGCTGTAAAAAAAATTGAAATAATTTGTAAATGTGAAGATACTACCTTGGTTATGTCGGATTTTGAGTTGGAAATATTTAAAGTAACGTTCATATTTGTATTTTTTCCTTCCAAGACTGATCACGGAGAAGAATTAATGACAATTCTTTTCCATTACAAAAAATATTTAGTTTGAAGGGAAGTAATAATATGAAAAATATTGATTTTATTTTATTTGAATTCATATAATGATGACCAAGAGATGTTTGTAAAAAATGTTATATTGATTAAATTAATTACAAAATCATAAATCATAATTCATGAGATATCGTAATTTTATGTTTAAATAAATAGGTGCTTAAGTAAAAAATAGATACCTACATAAATACGCCAAATACTATTTTAAATTATAATATACAAAATTAGTATTAATATGATAATTTTAATAACTTTTATCCGAAATCGGCAGTAAAGTAGTCAACAATCGGCAGTAAAGTAGAACTGCCGATTTAATACGAGTATTGTATGCAACCCATTATACATTTTAAGATGTGTCTACTGCTCCCCAGCGGCAACTAAATAATATTTAAAAAAAGCACCGTCGTGGAGGTCGATTGGACCCTTTCATAAAATGTTGTTTAATAAAAATAATAAGTTAATTTTATTAATTACATTAAAAAAATCACCGCGGCGGGCAAATATATAATAACCGTCGCAACAAACAGTATATGTAGACACTTCCTACATTCAAATGACATTTGATTTGATCATCAAATGACATTTGATTTAATCATTAAAATTAATTATTAGTATTATTAAATGTGATTTCCGATAAAATTTAATATACACCTTGGCATTAAAGTCATTTTTTATCACTCATGGTAAAAAATACGACTTTACTGCCTTGATACATAAATAACTATATTATCAGGCAATGTTGCTTTTTAAAAAAAATATTAAAATAAAATTATACAAAATATATATATAAAATCTGTGGGTAAAAGGCATAAGGGGATAAGTCAAAAGAAGCAATTTTTCAGTAGAGCCTTAAACGTATTCGCATTAATTCAGGAAACATATTTATGGTTAGCGGGTATACCCTTTTATTAGCCCATGACATATGCTAACAAAAGCGTATACCCGCTAAACATAAATATATTTCCTGAATTAATGCGAACACGTTAAAGGCTCTATTGAAAAATTGCTTTTTTTGACTTATCCCCTTATGCCTTTTACCCACAGAAATGAGATGAAATTTTTAAATTAAATTATTTTTTTAATAAAATAATTCATGCTTTTTGGTCCAATACAGCCAAAAAGGTCACCCTGTGTTTTATTTATTTTTAATTATTATGAAATAATGCGCATTTACATTTAACCAATAGTCAAAGCCAAAATACAGCCTCAAAAAACCAAACATTTATTGCAGAAAAATAAAAAACATAAGCGCTAAGCTAATGAAATGTCTAGTATAAATAGATGTAAAAATCTATTGTAGTTGTAAAGATGAATGAATGGTTATTTTAATTGCAAATTTTAGTCACACATTAGTAAAATCATAACGAATGTATTTACAGATGATTTTTTGTCGATACGAATTTAAATCTTTGGATTTTTGTTCAATAAAATATGGTAAAGTGAAACCCACACAGTGCAATTGAAAAGTTTTAGAACATACAACTAGACAAAGGATAAAAAATGATAGTACAAGGATATCTAAGAGTAACATATACAGTGTTATGTTCTTTGTATTGTTGTATGATGTAAAACTGGAATAATCGAAAAAACTTTTTCAAAAAAGTAAAAGATTTGTTGTGTCTTACTTACATGTTGGTTAAGAACCGAAGTGAATGCCACCAATGGATAGGACATTTGTTTGTTAATGGAATTAACCGCGTCCGGGTCAAGGGGCGAGGAGGGATTGGTGGAACGGGGAGGAAGAGGAGGAGGTTGTTCTCTGGGAGGTTCAGACGATCTACTATAAGGCATACTTCTCCTTCCGAACGTCGGGGTGCGATTCGCATTTATTTCGTTTTGCATGAATGTCATGTTTAGGTCTATCGGAGAGGTGGGAGTAGACGTGACCTCCCTTTGAGAAGAACGGCACTGCGACACCGACGGAATCGTATTAAAGTGGTGCCCCTTCTTTTTCTTGTTCATGTTAAGGTTCCGTTTTGGCAGCGGCGGCGGTTCTCCCGAGTTTCCATTTGGGGTTGTGGGGATATTTCCATACTTTATGGGAGAGTGGGAGGGAGAGGGGGAGGATATCGATTGCTGTAAAGAGAGAGATAGTACAAGCGATGTTAGTCGTGTGTAAGGCCCACAGATACCGTAAGAGACTAGACCGGGGGAAAACGAAGGAAGATTTAGAAGCAAATTTAATAGATATGGATATTGCAGGTTGTTTTAAAACTCTCCTGCCAAACAAAACTTCAAATTCTGCTAAAGAAAGCTTTTTCAATAAGCTATTTAAATATGGAAGCAAGTCATTATTTTTTTTAACTCAATAATATATAAATGCTATTTTGTAAAAGAAAGCACCGTTTTTTTAATTATATCACTAAAATTAAAATTTCAGATAAACCTCTCAAAATTTGGGACATTTTGATTTCATTGAAATAATTTTAAAAAAACGTCCTATCTATAACATATTATAGAATTTGTGACTAATTTGTTGCGTTAATAATTATTTTGCTATTTCTGTACATTAGGAACAAGGGTGTTCCGCTAACTTTACATGTACTTACAAGTTTGTTCTGTAATTGTCTGCTGCAGAATTATTAATTGCAAAAATTAAAAAAAAAAATATTTTTACACTGGCGAAAGAAATTAACGCATCACCATAAATTTATCATTATTTTGTTGTTAAATATTTTCCGAACAAATCATTCGATTATGATGGTCTTTTTTTGGATTGTAAAACGACTTTTAGAGAAGTTTACTATGACTTTAGTTCTTTTATAAATCTTTGTTTCTTTTATATACGGGGTGTTATACTGATCCTTGATTTTTTCAAAATTTTTGAAACACCCTGTGGATAAAAGTAGCAGTAGTAGCAAATCCTAAAATGGATTAAACCATAGCCTTATCTATCCTTACCATTCTCTTTTTTGACTCACCTTTTTATCTCTTTGATTAAAGGAGATAAACATTTAAATAACACTGCATGTTTTATTTACCTTTTTAAACACATTAAAGAAAACAGGCTATTGCGTCTTAGCAAAATTATGGCATTTCATACAAAATATGAATATTATTTAACTTAAGGTTTAACAAATTTAACAATTAATATAATTAGCAAAATTACCTATCTATTGTATTAACGCAACACAGTAAATATTGTTTAATGTTTCCTCCTATTGCACGAATTATAGCCTATTTCATCTTGGTCAATATTTTCCCAAATTTGTTGTAGCCTTTCTTTCAGTTCTTGTTGATTATTGGGTTGACGAGAAAGTTCTCTTAACCATTTGCCCATAATATCCCAGATATTTTTTATTGGATTAAGATCCGGACTTCTGGCTGGCCAACGCATTGTGGGAATATTAAACTCGGCAAGATATTGTTGTACAAACCTGGCTGTATGCGGTATAATATTATAATGCATACAAATAAAATTCTCACCGACAAAAGGTGCAAAAGGTATTTAGATTGGTTCTACAATTTTTTTAATGGAAGAAGCTGCCGTGATACTTCCTGGGATTACCATCAACTCCGTGTGAGCCTCTGCAGTGATGCCTCCCCACACGATACTAGAGCCTCCACCAAACATGACTACTTAAACAATGTTACATTGACCATAACGTTCACATGGCCGTCTATACAAACTCATCCGTTTATCACTGCTATGGAGACAAAATCTGGATTCTTAACATAACGTTGCAACGCGTTGGCCCAATCAACCTCTAACCAGTTAACGTGTTCTTGAGCAAATGTTAATCTGGCTCTGCGATGCTCTGCGTGTAACTGAGGGTCTGCCGCAGGATTCGAGATATAGTCGATTGATGGACACCAAGACGTTGAGCGATATAACGCTGACTTCTACCATCTTCCGGAAGAGTTACCGCACGCACAGAATCTTCAAAACTTAAGATGCGATTCTGATGAAGCACTTCTGACATTCTGATGAAGCAATTCTGACATTCATTTTAAAATATAAAAAATATAACATTTTGTTTGAAATGTCAAAATTTTGACAGGACGCAACAGCCTATTTTCTTTAATGTGTATAAAAAGGTAAATAAAACATGCAGTTTTATTAAATTTTGTATCTTTTTTAATCAAAGAGATAAAAAGTTGAATAAAAGAAGAGAATGATAAGAATAGATAAGGCTATAGTTATATACTTTTTAGGATTTGTTATTACTGCCACTTTTATCCACAGGGTGTTTCAAAATTTTTGAAAAAATCAAGTATCAGTTTAACACCCCGTATATAAAAGACACAAAGATTTATAAAATAACTAAAGTCATAACAACATTCTCTAAGAGTTTTTACACAATCCAAAAAAAAGAACATTAAAATCAAATAATTGGTTCGGAAAATATTTAACAACAAAATAATGATAAATTTATGGTGATGCGTTAATTTCTTTCGCCAGTGTATTTTGTTTCATTAATTTAAAGCAAATTTAGCGCAAAACACCCTTTTATTTCCAACAAAATAATTATTAGTCTTGTAAAGTTTCGCTAAATTGATAGTCGTCTAGAATTTAAAGTTTTTGTTTAGTGTCCAAAGTATGTAAACTTTTATACCTATTAAGATTGCTTTGACATAAATGAAAATGAAATAAAGACCATTCTATTCTATTAAGTTATCTGTGGTGTAGGTGACTGTCCAGTTTCCATGGTGAGTTGATTTTAAGTGGGTTACTTTTTTGTTAAAGTTACAACCGGGACAGTGTCCCACCACGAATTAGGGTAACAACAATCACCGATGGTAAAATGTACATCTTTTCTGAGCATCGATTATCAAAATACCAATATTCATCTTAATTATCGTCTTTATTTTTAACTATTTGCAGAATAATCATAAATCATGCCGGTATAATTAACACAACAAAGGTTTTGATGCTCAGACATTTAACCAAAATATCCTAAACGTAAAAAGCCATTCCATCATCATTTAAAAATTTCCAGCACATTCACTATACAGGCATTCTAAAGCACTGCACATCATATTATATTTACAACTTCTATTAACCCCTTTAAAGGTTTAATTGTTCATGTTTTGATAATTCGAAATTCTGTAGGTACCTAATGTGGGTATTGAATATTTGAAACTCAACAAATTGATTTGTTTTCAATATTTTAAATAATAGGGTCACACCAATGATGCTGACAAAACACAGAAATGTACTGTCTGGGAATTTTAAATGTTGAGCAACATAAGACATTGCATATTCCAAATATTTATAAACCACAAAGTAACACCATCTATGTCAATATTTCCGCAATATGCTACAACCATTTTGTTGGTATTTACCTCATTGAGACTTTTATAAAGGCACGCTTCCAAAGTTTCGATGTTCTTTTCAGTCTTTGCAAGTTCGGCGATTTTTTTCTCGTCCGGTGAGACCGCTATTTTGCTCCTTAAAGTATCAACGTAGTTCTTTTCCTTTTCTATCATAAGCCTGTAGTAGTTCTCTTTGTCTCGTTGCAATTGCGATTGTTTTTCATTCTAAAAATAATCATTATTAATGCATTCTCAGAAAAAAATATGCGAATTAAAAAAACTTACATCAACAGGTTGAGGGTTGGTGATTGATTGGCGGTTATGCATACTTGGAGAACCTTGGGAGAGCCTTGCAAATGTTCTTTGTTGGACTGTTAATATCACTTGGGTTTGGGCTAAAAACAATTACAATTCGTTAATTATTAAATTGCCTTCGTATACGAAATATTATTTTTAAGCTTTATATTTAGAATTTAATTAAATTTATTTTTAACCAACTAATTTGAAAAATGAGGCAGACTAACTAATAGTTTTAAAGATTGATTATACCAACTAAAATTAAGATTAATTTTATTCTACATGTTGTAATCCGAAAATATAATAATAATAAATACATATTTAAAAAACCATACTAAATTTACAAAATCACTTTTTTTAAACTACGCAGTTTGAAAAAATTAACTGCACCATTAATATTTTTTTTAATTTATAATCCTTTTAAAGACCCCTAAACCAAAGATCCCAAAAGCGAAATCTTTTATTTTCAAGTTAGACATGTGCTTTTAAATTCATACAGAAATTGACTAGAAAATTAATATAAAAAGTTTTTTACAGGTTCATTTAATTTGTGAATTAAATTAAATAAAACGCAAAAAGAACAATGAAAATACATGGGTTACCAAAAACTGCAACTTGAATAGTTTTGTAAAATTAAATGATTGATAAATAAAAAAAATCAGAATGTCCCAAGGAATTCGGTATTTTCTGGTGGAGGATTAAAATTTTGTAGTTAAAACTAAAATAATTATGATCAAATTATTATTATTATTATGGCAAAGGCCACGTCGTTAGACGGTGTGGATTACCTGATGTTCTTACATCTCGCCTCTGTTGGCTTACCAACCCAGCATATAAGCTCAGGGAGTCCTTTGTTTTGGGTGTGTTTCACTACACAAAGTTGTCTGACAATGATGAGACCCAATATAGGTCGAAACAGCTGTCTGTCGGTATTTGAAGTTAGTGGAACGCACTCAAAACAAAAAACTTTGACGAGGTGTAGGTTAAATTTTTTCTTATGAATAGTAATGGGTCAAAAAAGTTTCTTAAAGAAAATAAAAAAATTGAATATTATTTTTAGTGTTTATTTAAATCATTTTTACCTGTATATTTTAATCAAATAATACAATATTATTATAGAAAAAGTAAATTATTTAAAAATTCTGACCTACTTTTTTATATTAAAGTCATGACTTTTTCCAACCCTGGTTTTTACATTGTGCTTTTCTAATTCACATGCATTAGTTTGTTTTCAAATATTTTTGCAATAATAACTTTTATCTTTAAGCTTTCTATATTTTAAACTTAAGTAATTGTCACAAATGATTGGTCATCGCCTATGCTGTAAAAATAATTTAGACCAAAAGGGTAAAGTTTTTTTACCTTCTAGTCTAAAAAAACTCGACTACTGTCAGATCTATTTAACCTCACTTTCTACTTTTAATAATTATTATTATTATATTTAAATATTTTATGTATCGTTTAACAAATAAAATTATAAATACCTTAAAGATAAAATGTGCCATGCTGCTGAGAAGTGTCTTTTTGTGCTCAGCACAAAAAGACTCACTTCCCAGCCTTATGACGTAAATTGATTTCGTCATGTTTTTATACATGTACGAAATACGTAATCTTTATTTTGTGATTAATAATACATATAGGGTGGTTTTTTTATTCTTGGAGAAACTTTAAGTTAGTAATATACATAAAATTATAAAACAAAATCTGATAAATACGTGTTGATTTTTCTTAAATATATAAAAATATTTGTGACGCCTAAAGTATTTAACAGAATTTCATATAAGTAACTCTTTTCTTGAAAAAATAAGTTATGATAAGTTTTAGTTTACAAGTTTAAAATTTTAAAGGTGAATAAAAACTATTTAGGATAATCTTTATCCACTTAAATATTTCGTTGAATTTTTAAAAAATATTGTTAAGTAATGGCCAGTAGCTACTCTCATATTATAATATTTTTGCAAGCATATTAGTTAAAAGAAAGGGTATATTAGGTTCAATTTTGAACAAGTTTTTACTTGAAGTTTAATTTAAAATTTAAAGTTTTATCGCCTTTGTAATCGTAAGAAAACTACATGTTCAACTAAAATACTATTTAAAAATAGTAAAATCCGTTAATTTTACCGTAAATCCTAAAAACGAACAAATTTAACAAACATTGTTTATAGATAACTTTTTTAGCAAAATACACTCTGTATGTATAATACTTTGTATATATGTCCAAATAACGGTCATCCTAATAACATCCTTAAACTTTGTAATGGACTAAAATTTACAATAAAAGCCACATATGACCGTTGGAAATTTCAATAAAAGTAGTGCAAGCATTGACATTGTATTAAATTACGCGTTATTGCGTAAAGCCCTTTATTACGCATGGGGAGTGGGTTGGCAATATAAATGGGGGTGGTCCTCGTGTTCTTGTCCTCGTGTCACGGATCATAAAATTCGGGCCACATGTTCGATGGTAAACAACCACGCGAATTAATTTATTTAAAGCAATATCGCCCCACTGGGAAACGTTATCTCTAAAAAAATGACCTAGCGCAATTATACAAGTCTTGTGCAAACCAAAATAAATCAATTTTGGTTTTATTATGCACGCAACAGAAAATTAAATTCAAATTTAATTTAAGCGAACATTTGAATAATGTTGTGTGGCGAGAAAAATTGCATATTGCATTCGCTACAGTTGTCGTTTTATATGCAAAGCACCCTAGGGAATTTCTAGAATTAATCATTTAAATTATTGTCAACTTTATTCGATATTTTAATTATACACGGTGTTTCGTATTACCACATATATTCAAATTTTGTGGACTTAATTTTAAGGACTAAAAACACAAGGTAATTAATCTTTATTTGCTAAAACTTCAAGTTCGCGTCATATCAGTTGATTGAATTTCTAAAACAAGATGCCTACCTAAGTACATATTTATTTACTTTTAATAATACCAGACATATCATTATACGCAATAAGTATAAGATTCAATATAACATATGAACATTTAATTAATGACTGGTTATTAAATCTTCAAAATATACGAGTACATATTTTATCACCATTATTTATAGAACTGAACAATTATCTAAAATGTCAGCAATAATGTTTTAAATCTACCCACAGGTGTTCAAATGCTTCTGAATATTTAAAGCCGGGTCTACAATTGTCGCAGGAAATTTTTAATACAAATATATTTATTTATTGGGAAGTTAAAATAAGGATGGCCTCTTTAAAAATAGCCATTTGACTATAGGTATAAAAAACTTTATTAATAATAAACACTGATTATGTATTGTGTTTATAAATTCGAAATACAACCTGTTTAAAAAACTGATTGCCAAACAAATTTACACTCACCGACACTCATTTAAATGCAATTTTAGTTAAATTGTAATCATTTTTTTGCCACACACAACCCGACATTTACACCATAAACAATACATTTTGGAAACGCGACGCGTCGCGACGTGGAGTCACCGCACAAATTTTTCAGTAAACAACACGCGTTTAAATCATAGTGCCTAGGCGAAATGTTTTGCCTAGTTTATAGGATACAGTGGGGTGGGTAACCCATATTTAACATCTGCCGGGTGTTTTGGTACTGTCTGCTGACGGGATGATTGCTATCGTAAATACGCACCATGGGCGAAAATATTGGTTTAATCGGCACAAAAGAAAGGTTCCATAATTATGGTTATGGTTACGGCTATTGATTATACAATTTTTTAAATCAAATAATGTGTTTGGAAACACCATTGTATGTGGCCCAAAAGTCTTATTATAAATTTAATGTAGTGTAAAACAACGTTTTGACGTGATTTTGTACAAATAAAATATTAAATATTTAAAACCGAAACACAAATGAATATAAAAAAAATGACAAATTAGCAACATAAACCGGTTAAATCTTTGAAACATGTGAATAATTTTTACTAATGATAAACTTACTTAATAAGAAAGTGGCACTAACTATTGACAAAATTTAATATAATAAATTAAATTGCATAAGTGCGTAAATTGTTAGTCCAAATCACAACAGGGTGCTAATAATTTTAAAACTATTAATTGTAAAATTGTAAAAAAATGTAATTAAACATATTTTGTCAATTCCTAGGCACAAGTTAATATTATATTTTAATAATTCACAGGTTGTTTAAGTGTTGTTAACCCAACAATCTGTTTATTAGACATTTTAAAAATATCAAGACACTCTTAATAGGGGGAAATGAATTTAAACTTTGATATAACTTTTAATTGAAAGCAACATTTCCCCATTTTATTTTGCTATAAAATAAAAATTAACAATACTTCTCTATTGGGTCAATTATAAATTTGTCTACTTTATGACCACTCTGTACATGCTATTTTATGATTATTATTATTATTTTAGAAAGCAGAACTTTTTATATTGTGTAACTTTTTTTGTAAAATTATAATAAAAAGTTTTCTATATGTATACAACCTTAAGCGGACACCCTGTATTTTCAATATTAGCAATTTTTTATAAATATTTTAAGAAACATTTCCAATAAATATAAATTGTTTCTTTAGATTTGAAATATTGAGATTTTGTTGAAATATCCAAAATACTGTAAATATGCTGATAATGATTATTGTATTTTAAGTATCATGTACATTTTCGAAAATGCAAATTAAGGAATGCAATTTGCCAGGTTAATGATTGGATTTGCTTCACAGTGCATATATTAAATGTTATCATTTTGTGATACAATTATATCCGTTCCGTGCCATACAATTAATAATAATGCCCTGTCAATTGGCCCGTGTAATTTCACTGGACACCAGATTAGGCAAATGCAAACCATTATTTAAATGGTACCGGAAGCGAACTATTAAAAAAAGCATTGACGTTTTCACGTGCACATATGCACACATCAAATGTGCACGAGTTGGGAGTTGTGTTGTGTTTGGTTATTGTTTTTTGAGCATAAGCATTTGTTAGTGATGTCGTTAATTTGTCCAATTATTTCTTATAATTTATGAGTCATAATGGCGGTCCAAAGAGTGTTGAGACCTAAGATAACTAATAAAAAATTAAAATATGAAAAATCATAAAAGATACCCAATATTTTTTTTAAATACATTATTTAGATTTTATTTTGGAAGCTTGGTTAATAATTAATCAAATGTCTGAGATTCTAAATAAGCCGATTTTCCAAATTTATTTTTTTACTTTTATTGTAAAGTTTATACAAAAAAAGTAAGGGGACATCCAGTTTTGTTTTTTTTTTTGATTTCGCATCTTTGGGTTAATTTCTATCGAAACCAAGATAATTCTGTTAAAATCCGACTATATCCATGTTAAAATCACATATAAAAGGTAGCTTTAGGAGCAAAACCGGCCAAATCCACGTTTATATAGCAAACCCGGCTATATCCAATAAATAATAATGATGATGAGCATGTGGCTTGTATAATATACAATAGGGTGGGCCGAAAAAATTATTTTTTGAATTCAATTTAGGGGTAGCAAAAAAAATTTACCTTAGGCCAAAAGTAGTTTGTAAAAAAAAAAATTAGCGTACTAGCCCAATATTTAAGGCCCCCCCTGGGCGCCCAAAATATTATTTTTTTATATTTTGTTTGGGGTGGCAACAAAAAGTTACATTATGTTGACAAGAATTGTAGAAAAAAAATTAGCGTACTAGCCCAATATTTAAGGGTGCCCCGGGGGCCCAATATTTTTTTTTTATATATTAATTGGGGTAGCCACAAAAAGTTACCTTAAGTTAACAATATTTTTACAAAAAAATGTCCCATATTAGAGTTTGACGTAAAAAATTTGGCGGTTTAGCAAATTCTAGGGTTAAAAATGTTTATAAATTTGGAAATGTTTTTTTTAAATAAAAGAACTAAAAATATTTATAAGTCGAGCAGACGACTTCTATATAAGGTTCGGCAAGTTTCCCTTTCACACGCAAGCGGTGAAAAAGTTTGTGAAGCTTGTAACAGAAGCTGCATTAAAAATTTGCTGTGAGGTAGCAAGAAATGGTTATATATAGATGCGCGGACATCTCTACCGGCCTATATGACAACAAGTCTAACTCGAGGAGCAAATATCCAATTAATTAATAATAATAATAATAATAATAATAATAATAAAAATGCTTTATTGCGTAAAACACAAAATTAATTACACAAAAGGCTGCTTTCGTAAGGACGTTCTTCCATACCACCTACTAAGAAATTAAATCTATTTTATTCTGCATATTACATATTAATTAAACTAAATCCTATAATTTCATATCACACCAGTTAATAACAAATTTTTGTACTCTAAATTAAATGTGTTTGGATATTTAAATATTATGTTAAAGAATGTTTTATTGTTCAAAAGTTCTATAGATAGGTATATTAGGTCTATAAACGAATCCTTAGATTTTGAAGTTTTGTGACTAGGTATTTGAAAAAGATTGTGTCTTAAATCAAGATTGTGTTTATTAGATCTTTGAATAAAGTTGTTATTATTAGGTATTTACTTTCTGCACTAATTTTCCAAAATTTTGCTTGTAAGGATCAATTATTTTTAAATGCTTGTTTTCCAAATAGATTGAAGTAATTGGGTCAAATTTTCCGACTAAATATATGAATCTAATACATGAGTTTATTTTTAAATGTTTCAGTATGATATGAGTAGTAGACTGGCATGCAATAGTCTATAATAGGGTGTATATTAATGTTGAAACAATTTTGCACTTGGTGTTAGAATTTAGAACATACTTAAATTAATATAGTAATTTCAGCTTCATATAACACAAACTAAGTTGTCTTGTAACATGGCGTTTGTATAAAAAATAACACCCAGATTTCTTGCTGTTTCTTGCTGAGGTATTTCTATATTATTTATATGTTCGGTATTAAAATTATATTGTTTTTTATTTATCATATATACTGTACCAATATTTATTACAAGACTCTTTTTGGCATTTAACTGAAGTCTATGATTAACTGACCAAGCATTTACTTCTTTTAAGACTTTATTTATTTCGATAGTGGTTGTGTTAATTAATTTAGAGTAACGCAAAATCTTTTTTAAATTTAATAAAATCAAGCTAAGAGTTGCTAATTTTTTTCATCAAAAGGCGTCTTAATAAAATAATAAAAAAAACTTAGACTGATACCGGCATTTGGTTTGTCTATGCAATAATACATGGGGTAACTTTTTGTTGCCACCTCAATTAAAATATATATAAACAAATTTAGGCCCCCCAGGGCACCCTTAAATATTGGGCTAGAATGGCTATTTTTTTCTAAACATACTGTTAACATGAGGTTACTTTTTGTGGTTACCCCAATTAAAATATGAACAAAAAATATATTTTGGGCCTCCGGGGCACCCTTAAATTTTGGGCTAATACGCTCATCTTTTTTTTAGAATTACTGTTAATATAAGGTAACTTTTGTGGTTACCCCAATTAAAATATGATAAAAATAAATATTTTGGGCCTCCGGGGCACCCTTAAATATTGGGCTAGTACGCTCATTTTTTTTTTCTAGAATTACTGTTAACATAAGGTAACTTTTTGTTCCCACCCCAGTCAAAACATACAAAAAAAATATTTTGGGCCCCCGGGGGACCCTTAAATAATGGGCTAGTACGCTACATTTTTTTCTAATAAATTACTTTTAACATAAGGTAACTTTTTATTGCTACCCAAAAATAAATATCTCAAATATTTTTTTTTTACGTTTTTCGGCCCACCCTAATATACAAGCCACATGCTCATGACATATTATGTCGATACTACTACTAAAATTTGTTCTGTTTTTTTATGTTTGTACTAAATTTATTTTGTTAATATTTTTAAATAATAAAGGTTTTTTTCACATTTTATTCGTTTTTATTTGGTTTTTGAGCAAAACCGGCTATTTACAAAACATTTTTTGAAATTTTGGCCTTATAAGTTTTTGAAAACGAAAGTATGTCTTATAAATCAAGTACCACAAAGCCCACAAAACTCAAGTTTGCTTTTTCTTTTATCTGTAAAGGCCAGGAAACCGAGAGTTTTTGCCATTTTCCCAACATTTTATTAAAGTGGATATAGCCGGTTTTGCACGGATGCTCCTCAATTACGTGAGGCATATTTCTGATAATTTGAACCCCTCCCTCCCCTTGGTGAGATGTGTTAGACCCCCCTCACATGAGATTCTAGCCAAAATTGATTACTTTTTTTTAACAAATTTGAATTATAATACATATTCTTTAAACGTCAACGTTTGAGATTTTAAATAACCCCTCCTCCCTTAAAATGAGATTTGGTGATATTTTGCTAGACCCCTTCCCCCCTATTTTTATCTCATGTAATTAATGGATGTCAACTAAGTAAAATTCAAGTAAAAACCTTAAAGATTGGTCCTAAAATACTTTTTTCTATTCCTATTACGGAATATGGCCGTTTAGACCGATCAAACCTCACTTTCTCCCAATTAAATTATTTTTCTATGGTATTTTTTGAAAACGTTAAAAAGTATAGTCTGACACATTTGGAATTGAATATTCCGCTCTCGTGAAACCGTTCAGTACATTTTTCTTTTGGATGTATTTTTGGAGGTAAAAATTGTGTGTACCTTACATATAACCACATTATAGAAGGGATACCGTTTGTAATTTCTAAAAGTTTTGAAAACTGTAAACTTTGAATATTTTAAAGATTTTGACTATATAGTGTGGTTACGTGCTTGTATAGGTAAGGTACACACAATTTTTACCTCCAAAAATACATCCAAAAGAAAAAATTGCACTAAACTCTAGAAAAATCCGTAAATAGTTAATTTTAAAAATAATTCAGTCAGGAATTTATAATAATATATAATAGCTGCGATATGCAAATAGCGTTTGTCAATATTATTAGTAGGAAGATGATAATTGCATCTGGAATGGCAAACTAAATTTTGTTAAAAAATAATTAATAACAGTATTCATTTAGCGACTTCATATGAGTAAAATCCGTAATAAAGGTAAAATACTTCAAATGTAGTACTCTAACTTAAATAAAATTATTTAAGTATTAGTCAATTTTATTTATTTAATTTGCCTTTGTTTTAAATTTTGTAGTCTGAAGAGACAAACAGTTAAGTAATGAGGTCATCGGTACCATTGGTCATTCTTACGTCAAATCGTGACGTGTGTTTAATATCTGTGGCAGAATATCCTAATAAAAGAAGAGTTAAAATCAAAGGTCACTTTTAATTGTCGAAGATTGAATTTTATTGCAGGATGTCAGCTATTTCGATTTTCTAATTTTTTTCAATGCAATTAGATTTTCAGTGGCAAAACGCTTACGCTGTAAATAGATTGCGTTGCCTTGCTTAGCAATGCTTACCCACAATTATTGTGGGTTTCAGGGCCGGATTTGTAATTCTAAGGACCAGAGAGCCCGAAGCAGTAGATTTGATTAGATCGCAATCTATTTTGGATGATGCGTTTTCCTTCACTGGCCCCGTGCTATATCCGGCCCTGGTAGGTTTGTTGTGGAGATGCCATTAAAAATAATATACGAAAAAATAAAATAAACTTTTATGAGTCACGTAACAAACAGTCTATATGGAGAGGAGAGCACCACACCCGGTGGACATTTTATGAATGACTTCATGAACCTTTTTTGCACGCATAGGTACATATTGTTATTTATATGCGAAAATATATTAACCGATTATTCAAATTACGTTTTTCCCGTATAATAATAACAGCCCATGACTTAATTTAATAACGATGTTAAGAAAGGTAGAAGAATGCCATGGAATAAAAACAAAAATGAGTCACTTTTAAAAAGTTCATTCAACATCGCCTCATTAAATGAGAAAGGAATTTTATTAAATCTTAAAAGGGTTGCATAACTAACAAAGGAATCAACATTTTATATTTTTGTTTTTAAACATTTTTAATTGAAACTAATAAAACAAGTAATAAGTCAATTTATATTTATTGTTAATTATTTCTAATTTGACTAAGTTTAATGAATTTAATTTTATTAGTTCATGCATAATAATGTTTGTAAAGTGTAACCAATAATTAATTAACTTTATTCACACAGCTTAATAATAGTGAAAATGCATTACTTTTATTAATTTAAAGTTTAAATATGTAGGTATTAATTTCTATTTAAACAAGTTGTAATTTTAAAACGCGGACTTTACTCTAATGTTTTTTAGCCTTTTTACGGCATTTGCTTTGGAATAATACCCACAAAATTAATAAAGGGAGTTTTTTTAGAGGTACCTATTATAGTTCTATAATAGAACTTTTTTTTTTTAATAAAACACAGAAAAACTAATAAAATGATAATATTTTGGCTTTATTAGTTCGAAAATTGTATGACATTTAGTGCTTGAAGACAATTTTCGGGCATATGGCCACCACGATTGCGTCTTATAAAGGCCATCCTATCGGATGGACGATTATGCGCACCGTAAAATGTTCACAGAACGCATATTTTGGAAATAAATTTCCACGATTTGTAAACGTTGTTCAGGTATAAGTCTTTGCATGGTAATTTGCCAAAGTTTACTAAACAAAATGCCAAAGACAGGTTACCATTCTGACAGATATTCCGGTCGAAAGTTCTATACCTCAAAAAAAATACACCCTTTATAATAAGTATTAAGTAAAAATCCTTTATGCTGTTTATATATCAAATAAATTTAAAAAGCCAATTTACATGAGCGGTTCTAAATTTAGGAATCACCTCATAGTGTTTTGAATTTTACCTAGTTTATTTACATGTATGTTTAATAAACAAAACATCATGTTGCCAAACTAAAATTCCTTAAAATTTTTAATACAAAAGTTATTGTAATATAATGCGAAAGGTTTGTTAAAATCTTATACATATCCCAAGCAGCAAAGAATGACACATTTTGGGCAATGTGTCGACACAGCGTCGAAACATGATTTTGGACACGACACATTTTAAAGACACAAAGTCCACTTTAAGACCACTAAGTGTGGAAAATGAGACCAAAGTGGTGATGAAAGTTGTACCAAAAAGTGTCCATAGTTTGCCCACAAAATGTGCCCGATTTTTTCTTAAAATTTGCCCACAATGTGCCCGGTAGTGTGACCGATTTATGCCCAAAGAGTTTCTAATTTGTATGTTACCAAATGGTCACCATATGTTCCGAATTGTTGCCAAAGTACTGTGTGTCCTAAAATAAATCCAAATGGACACTAACTATTTTTAATTGGAAACGAATTGGAAACAAACTAGATACAAAGAGGCAAAGTAAGGCGTGATGTCTTATTAATAATTATGTACCTATATAATATAATATTATGAAATACATTATAACTTAAATCTAACATTTATGGTATATGTTACCTTCATTTTTATTGCGAACAAAATTTTATTGGTGGTTATAAGCAAAATACTTTTAAAAATTGATAGGGCCTCACAAATAATTTAGTATTTAAAATTTTTTTTTGATTAAAAATATTTTTTTTTTCCATATTTTTATTAAAACTAGATGTATGTGCCTTCTATGTAACTTAAAACATTGCATTTTTTAAATTTTAAGTTTCCATTTTACCAGAAAGTTAAATTATGTAAAAAAATTCACATTTGCCATTTTTTCTTAAAGCGTCGAATCTGTCTCAACAAAAAAATATGGCGAATGTGTTCCTTTGGAACCTAATGCGCCCGCCCCACACATTTTTGAAACAAATCAGACACCATGAATCTAAAATGCAGCTAAATGGAAACTTTTGCGTCCACTTGACTTAATTTGGTAATAAAATGGAAACAGATTGATAAGGTACAATATGGAAACATTGAGTCGACTAAGTGTCGACCCTAATGAGTCCAAATTGTTGTTTCCAAGAGGGCACAAAAGCGACTCATCTTGGGCACATATTTCTGAAATATTGCTACTTAGACCCATACTTTTTTTGGACACAATTGGTTTAAAAGGTGTCGACCCAAAGCAACCACAAATTTGAAGAATGGACACAGTTTCCATTTAGACATAAGTTTTCCAATTTGTGTCGAAACAATTTGGAAACAAAAAGTGTCGTGCCCAAGTTCGGGCACAAATTGCTGCTTATGCTAATATGAATAATACATTATATTGTATATAAAGTTCTTACAAAAAAAAAATAAAATCACAAACTGACAGATAGATAACCTCAATTATTTGTATTCAAATGTCAAAGTAGGACTTTTGTATGGAGCATAGTACTATGCGCACAACTTAATTTAAGAGTTCTCGGCCATCGCACAAGGCGCGTTCCGTGCGACCTTCTTGTAAACTCCCACACTCCATAATATTTCTATGGAGTTGAAGCTTCTGAGTTAGGGTTTTAAAGTATAAAAAAAAAACAGGCCTTGTAAAAATTGGAAAATATACACATTTGAAAAAAAGTAGCAATCAACAACTTTTTTAAATAAAAAATAAATCCTTTATCACAAAAAAGAAAACTCAACATTAAATTAAACGTAAAATATACTGTCTGTTGGGTTTTTTGTAGCAAAAAGGAGTCTACGCCCAGATAGCACAAGATAACCCACAGACGTCCTATTTAGGTAATTCTCGGCTTAGCCAGACCGAACGGGTCTGGGACATCCATAGAACGTCAAGTCTAGACCCTGTTCGGCTTAGCCTGATTAGGCGTATTTTGGACGTCCAAAGTAAGCCAAATAAGGCTTAGCCGAACCAGGTCTATAATTGACGTTCTATGGATGTCCCAGACCCGTTCGGCCTGGCTAAGTCGAGAATTACCTAGATTGGACGTTCCTGCTCACACAGCACATGATGTCCAAATGACGTCCATTGGACATCCTCTGGACATCTTGTACTATGTGGGTGCACCCATGGGCTATCATGCCTAAACTTTTCGTTCAAGAAATTTCGGATATGTAATAAATTGTGGGTAATATTAAATATCATGTACAAATTATATAAACCACCTATTTTTATGAGGTTTCTCTTTTGCCTTCTTTGGATGTTCGTGGGACAGCCTGAGGGTGTCACAGAGAGTCAATCAAATCGATTAGCCTTATTATAAGAAAGATTAATTTACAAAAAAATTAAGTTTATTATTGAATATAGGTAGTTTATAATACATATTCGTACTATTTGTCGGGATTTATACATTTATATTTAATTTAAAATTTCTTGTTATCACGTAAAGGTAGTAAAATCCATTATTGCATCATTTTTAAATTCAATTAAATTCTATTACCATTGATTAATGAGTTCACTACTTCTTTACTCAACGCTATTACGTTTAAATGTATAAAAACACCGTTATTATAACGTATAGTTTTAAATTTTAAACATCGGTCTTCTTCGGGTAGAACCGAACGGGTTCGTGACGACGCTTCCCGTTGCAATGGCGTTCTTTTGCTGTGTGATGGCGTTTATGGCGGTGTTTCTACATTGTGTGTTGTGATTTCTACTAGGTATTGGCTGTTTATAGACTTGTAATAGAATAAATTCAAGTAAGTAATTAGATTAGGTTTGTTTTGACTAATAGACTGTACCACACAAACAAAATTTACGGTTGCACTGATAATTGGGCGTAAACAAATCGTGAAAACAAGGATTTAAAAAAAATATTTTATAAAAACACATTTTTATTGTTTTTACTTTCCAAGGGATTTCTTTCTATACTTTCTAAATTTTATTTTATCCTCCCAAAGCCCTACATCAAAATTTTACAACAACCAAACTACAAAGTGAGGTTATCATTTTTATTGTTATCTAGAAAAGCTTTTATTTATTTAATATCTAAAAAAGCTTTTATTCCTATTTAACAGTGAATTTTTTTTATGTGGTGCTCATGAGCTCATATACCGTTCCTTCATTTGTAAGCTATACATAGCCTATGTCATAGGGAAAATACATTGTAGGTGGACCAGACAAGTTGAAGTCAGCGCAAAGCAAGGAATGTCTGAATTTCGAATTTACCGGCAGTGGACGTCCAATGGATGTCATTTGGACACTGAGACGTCCAGGGGATATCCTTTGGACGTCCTCTGGACATTTGTGCTGTAATTATAATATAGGTGAATAAAAATGTTTGGTTAAAAATTTTAGGTGTTTTAGTTTTTATTCCTGTCAGCCAAATTATGGCCAAATTTGGTCTTAGGACAGTCTTTAATAGACCATTATAGGACGGCCAAAACACAACCAAAAGTGTCTACTTTGGAAGTCCTACGGACGTCCATTCGTGGTCTTCGGATATCCGTAGGACGTCCACTATGTCCTGGGTTGACGTCCTAAGGATATCCAGTGGACGTATGTGTGCTATCTGGGACAGGGTTTCCACCAAGAAAATGAAACAAAATTCCCTGACTTTTCCAGGTTTTCCAGACCAATTTTCATCAATTTCCAGTAATAATTATAGGTACTATGCTCCACACCTCTAAGTCCCACCACGTGGCCAAGTACGGAACGCAGTCTTTTGAAAATTTGGCATTTAAGGCTTTTTAGGTTATGTATCTGTCAAAGTATAGTCAATGAAAGAAATCATATTTATAGTGATACCGCTTATGTTTAAGCGTTAAAAGTTGGTTTAAGAATTTACGAATATAAATACTGCATTTAATGAAATTCCAAAGTGTAAGGTGTAAGTGATATTTTTGTGCATTGGGTCTACATTTCTCCCTAAAATAGTTTTAACTAAACAGAAATTATTAAAAAAAAATCTAACTTCTCTATTATGAAATAAGAATATCTGTATTTGATATATCAAAGGTAGGTTAATGTATTAGAACAAAAAATTTCATCTAATTTTGTATTTTAAGGTTAGAAAAATCTATTTTGACCAAAATAAATAAGTGGATTATTTGGAAGAGTGTGTTAATTTGGTCATAAATAAATATAGGTATACTAAATAATTCTTGAATATGGTTCAAATTAAAATGAAGCTCTTATACTTCTAATGACAAAACTTGTGCATACCTCTCGGCATACCCACTTTTTTTTTTTTATTTATTTATTTCCATAAAACAATATAATACTGATTTAGCATTTAGTATAAAATATATGTATAAAGTGTAATAATTATATGGCATCATAATGTTTCAGGTACATTAGAATCTCAAAACAGCCAAAGGCTGATAGCGAGATCAGTTTTACAGGTACATGGTTGTAGAATTTCTTATATCACATTAGTTAAATTACATATTGTAGTGTTGCTTCAGTCTTCTCTTAAATATATTGAAGTTACTTGAGTTTTTGACATTTTCCGGTAACGAGTTGTAAGATAGTACGCTTGTATTGATGGTGCTGCATTTCCCATGATTGGTTAAAGGTTGTTGTTGATGAATGTGTGTTCTGATACGTGTTTCATAGTTATGATGTTCTCTGTTTTCAGGTAGGATGATATTAGATTTTTGTACTTTAAGTTATGTAGATTATAAGAAAACAAACAATTTTTAGAGAAACTTGCAATGTGAAAATTAGGGATAGAACGATATCACTTTTTTTTGCCGATACGATATATCGGCCGATACCGATATTTACGTGCCGATATACCGATATATCTATTTATACACGACCGAAGCAAAAATCGATTTAATTCCGTTGCGAGGAAACGTTTGTGATTGGTAGTGAGTGACATTTCGGATTTCTGGGAAGCCCCTTATACAGTGTGTATTAAAACGAATAGATACACTTAAATAAAACAAGTGCCAAACCCCGCCCACTGTGGTAGGGATTGAGAATTTATAGGTTTTATTTTTATCGAATTCGTTTGTTTTGTTTTAATGCATTTCTGCAAATAAAAACTAAGTATTGTTTAAAATCCATTAAGTATTAAGTATGTTTACGCTTGGCTCATATATTATAAATTATCTGTTTAACAAGTGCATAATATTTACAAGTAAAAGCAATTACCAAGAAAAGGGAGAATCAATTCTGCTACGACATCTGGAAGATATTAGCCATCAAGTGGCTGCAACGCCCTCCCCTTTTTGGTATTTTATACCTAGATTTTAGTATTTGAACATTAAGATTTTAAACTTAGTCATATACACAACCATGTTAAAATAAAGTTTTGTTTTTTGTTAAACCATCTTTTAATCGCGCAACATACTCAACATACTCAACGCAACGAACATTATGGTCCTTCGAGCCGGATAGTAAAAAATCTAAGTGAAAATAAAAACAAGTGATTATTCGCATAAACAATTAAAACTCAAATCATCAATCATCGAAAAGTTTTGTTCGTGTAACAAGGACAAGGGTCTAAAAATAGTGACTTACGCGAGTGCACACAACAAGCATCTCTAGAAATCAATACATTAAACGCAATTACTCATCAGCAAAGGATTATCACTCTAACAACATTTTACATCTGGACCCTAGAAGCACGAAGCCCAAAGTCAAAAGTAGCCAACTACATTACAAATCATCAGGTGAGGTCGTTCCTCTCATACATTCATTAGTGCTAATTTGTTGTCGCTCCAATTTGGGATTTTTAACGGAAAGTTTTCTAGAGCTAGGGTTGTGCAATGCAATCTTATTAAATCATAATCATATGCATCATTAACATAACACAATTTTACGCATTTTAATCATCGCAATTCATTATTTCATTAAATTTATCATTAATCAAAAAAGCTCGCAAAAATGTCAGTTCTTACATCATTTTCTTTAGAAGAATTAAAAAGAAAACGTGGCGCCCTTAAGGCTAAAGTCACACATTTTGTAAAATATTTAGCAAGCATCCAAGAAAGGAATGATCATCTCGCTGACGTAGACATTTTAACTTTGCAAGAACGTTTAAATCATTCAAAAAATATAATTTTCGAGTTTGAAAACATACAGGGTTTAATTGAAGACAAAACAACCGACGAAAGTTTATTGCAAATCGAATATGAAGAGCGCGATACATTCGAATCTAATTTTCATATGCAAATAGCAACAGCAAAACATATTATAAAAGAATCTACCTTATCTTTAGACAATGAGTCCGAAACTAATTTAATTACGAGCAACCCTGTACACAGCCCTCATGAAAACAATACTTTCAAATTTACAGGCATAAAATTAAAACCCATTGAAATTCCCAAATTTAACGGTTCTTACCAAAATTGGTTAGAATTTGCGGATTTATTTGAATCGTTAGTGCATAAAAATGAGGCCTTGGATAACATTCAAAAATTTCATTACTTAAGATCATCCTTGGAAGCTGGTGCCGCACAAGTTGTCCGTTCAATTGAATTCACAAGCAGCAACTACATTGTAGCTTGGGATCTTATTCGCGAAAGGTATGATAACAAACGCCTTTTAGTACTAAATCATGTAAAATCACTTTTTAACGTAGAACCAATGCATAAAGAATCATCATACAAATTACGCAATTTAATCGACACTTACTCTAAACATCTACATTCCCTAAAACAAATGGGCCAACAAACCGATCACTGGGACGTATTACTTATTCACATTATAACAACCAAACTAGATTCATCCACTTTACGCGAATGGGAAAACGCCAAGTCAAACGCTAATAAAGAGGTACCTACATTTTATGATCTTAAAACATTTTTAAAGTCCCGTGCAGATTTATTAGAAACTTTAGAAAATAATCAAGCAGACAAAAGGTCTCATTACCACAATTCATACAATAATAATTTAAGAGGGGCATTTAATCACACACGTAGTCATTATTCATCTCACCATACATCAAATTCACATTTAAATTCAAATAAACACCCTGTAAATCAAAACAAGAATTTTAACAATGCGCCTCAAGGCTTGGTTTGTCCCATATGCAAAAATTCCCATATAATATATAATTGCAAGGATTTCATGAATTCATTACCGAGTGAAAGATGCGAAAAGGCAAAAAATGCGCATTTATGCGTTAATTGTTTGAAACTTGGCCACGACAGCCGAAATTGTCGTCACATTATTTCTTGTAAGACATGTAACGGGCGGCATCACACATTATTACATATTAATCGCGTTCAAGGCAATGATCGCTCACGTGAAACTACCTCTAATCCTGTCGTTTTAACCCCAATCGAGCCATCTACTTCGTTAACAAATTGTTCATTCTCTAACAACACGGTACAATGCCAGGTAATCTTACCAACCGCTCTAATAAACGTTTATGACAGATACAATAAAATGCATACAGCCAGAGCACTTCTGGATTCCGGCTCACAAAGTTCATTTTTATCTGCCGAATTGCATAATAAATTAGGTATTGCAACCGAGCAGGTTGATTGGACAGTGTCCGGCATAACAAATATTTCACGCAAATTAGAGGAAAGGTGCAATTTAAAATTATCATCTAAAATAAACGATTTTGTGCACAACTACAGTGCTTCATTGTTCCCCAGATTTCGGGTCATCTACCGTCTGCGCCCTTAAATACAAAAAATTTAAACATCCCAGAGAACTTGCCGTTGGCAGACCACATGTTTGCTAAACCCCAAAAAATCGACATCCTTATCGGAAGTGACCTGTTTTGGAGCCTTGTGGGTCAAAACACCTTTAGTCTAGGTAAAAACAAACCAATAATGCACCAAACATTATTCGGTTGGGTTGTAGCAGGGCCGTACTTTGTACCATTTCCAGCGCGCAACGAAGTAAAGTGCAATTTTTTAACTTCATCTACCGAAACTCAAATTCAAAATCAGTTAGCGCGATTTTGGGAATTAGAGGAAATTGCCGAAAGGCAAATTTTATCAAAAGAAGAGATTGCCTGCGAACAGCATTTTCATAATACTACTCGACGAGAATCCGCCGGTAAATTTATAGTAGCCCTTCCTTTTAATAACCCCCCCGAAAAATTAGGTAATTCCTATCTATCACGAAATCGATATTTTAATTTAGAGAAAAAACTTAATTCAAATCCTAAAGTAAAAACATTTTACGAAGAAATACAACCATTAACGAACAATTCCCCTGTTAAAAACTCAAGCAAATTAAAAAAATTATCTCCATTTGTTGACACAGAAGGTGTTCTTCGCGTGGGGGGTCGCTTGCAAAATTCTCAGTTTTCTTACGAAAAACGACATCCAAGTATAATTGCATCTAATCACCCGCTTACAAGGCTTATTTTTCATTATTTTCATTATCAAAAATTATTTCATGCCGGGCCGCAACACCTCTTAGCAGATATTCGAGAAAGTCACTGGCCAATAGGGGGAAGGGACCTAGCCCGCCGCACAGTTCATAATTGCACGGTTTGTTTTCGAGCTAAACCAAAGGGTATACAGCCCCTTATGGGAAATTTACCCGCACAGCGACTATTGCCCGGGCCACCATTTGTAGTAAGCGGCGTTGACTACGCAGGTCCGTACTTACTCCGAGACCGAAAGGGTCGCGGTTGTAAACAAATCAAAGGCTACATTTGCATATTTGTTTGTTTTAGTACTAAGGCGGTACATATTGAAGTTGTTACGGATTTATCCAAGAAAACATTTTTGTTAGCACTAAAACGATTTATGTCACGTAGGGGAAAACCCCGACAAATTTTCTCGGACAATGGTAAGAATTTTGTCTCTGCAAGTGCGGATTTTAAAGAACTTAGCTCATTTCTTAAATTAAATAAGTCTAGTATCGTTAATTCATTGTCTAAAGACGAGATAGAATGGAAATTCTCACCTCCTTATTCGCCACATTTTGGCGGTCTTTGGGAGGCAGGAGTTAAATTAATTAAACATCATCTCAAAAGAGTTATATCAAATGCACACCTTACTTATGAAGAATTTTATTCGTTATTAACCCAAATTGAGGCAATAATAAATTCGCGCCCATTGACGCCGCTGTCAGCCGATCCCAATGATTACACAGCTTTAACCCCAGCGCATTTTCTTATTGGTCGTCCAATAACCACAACAGGCGAAAAACAATTCACAAGCATCCCGATAAATCGACTTACACGCTATCAGCTGACACAACAGCTATCACAACATATGTGGGAACGCTGGAACAAAGAGTATATTTCCGAGTTACAGAAAAGAACCAAATGGGTATCTACTAAAGGAGATAAGGTTGACGAAGGCCACCTAGTTTTAATCAAAGAGGACAATTTGCCACCCATGAGGTGGAAACTTGGTCGCATCATTGAAGTGATTTGTGGTCGCGATGGTGTAGCACGTGTTTTTAAAATTAAAACTTCTAGTGGTGTCGTAACACGATCTTTTTCTAAAATATGTCCGTTGCTCTTAAACGACGACGTAGAGAATAGTTAAAAGCAGTGAACAAACTAAATATATTGAACTCATGTAGACATAATATAAGTTAGTATTAGGTAGTTAGGCTTAAAATTTATATGTTCGATTATAGCATGTTTAAAATTAAAAGGCAGTCATTTTTACAAATTATATTTTACTTATACTTATATATTTACCGAATTTATAATGCACCAATTGAGATATTCTGCTACTTCATTTGCATTGTCATAATATGATATTATTAGATATTATCTATATGTAAAGGGTATTGCCATATCAATGTATTTTTCTTTGTTTTTTGTTTGTTTTTTTTTGGCAATACTTGCCAAGGCCGGGGGCATGTTTACGCTTGGCTCATATATTATAAATTATCTGTTTAACAAGTGCATAATATTTACAAGTAAAAGCAATTACCAAGAAAAGGGAGAATCAATTCTGCTACGACATCTGGAAGATATTAGCCATCAAGTGGCTGCAACGCCCTCCCCTTTTTGGTATTTTATACCTAGATTTTAGTATTTGAACATTAAGATTTTAAACTTAGTCATATACACAACCATGTTAAAATAAAGTTTTGTTTTTTGTTAAACCATCTTTTAATCGCGCAACATACTCAACATACTCAACGCAACGAACAAAGTATATACTGTATTTAGTACCTGCTACATTAGGTATGTTTGTTGTAAGTGGTGTTAGGATTTGTTTTACTTTTTTAGTAAAAATGTTACCTTTAGAATAAAATTTTTTATTTTGTTTAATAAAGTATTTCATTTATGCACTAAAGAGTGAAAAGCGTAATTTTTTTTGCCGATATATCGGCAATTATCTTGCCGATACGATACGATACCGATAATCTGAAACAATTGCCGATATACCGATATCAATATCGGTATCGTTCTATCCCTAGTGAAAATATTTAATACTCCCATGACATGTGATTTATTAAAATTTTTAAAGTTATAATGATTTTTTGATGTAGATCAAATTCAGTCTAAGCTTTTTAACTATTTGTATTGACAAAACTTTATGTAGGTACACTTTAAGCTGGATAAGAAAAACTACCACATTTTTAAATACCATATTATACAGTCTTTTAAATAATCCAAAATACTTATTTATTTTGGTCAAAATAAATTTTTCTAACCTTAAAATTACAAAATTAGATGATATTTTTGTTATAATATATTAACCTACCTTTAATACAGATATTCTTATTCCATAATAGAGAAGCTAGATTTTTTTTAAATAAATGCTGTTTAGTTAAAATTATTTCATGGAGAAAACCAGATATTTGGACTAAATGCACAAAAATATTACTTATTTGGAACCATACACTTTGGAATTTCATTAAATGCAGTATTTATATTCTTAAATTCTTAAACCATCCATTGTTATTCTAATGTTATAAAGATTTATACATTTTTAATGCATAAACATAATATTATTTCTTTCGTTGACTATACTTTGACAGATACATAACCTGAAAAGCCTTAAATGCCAAATTTTCAAAAGACTGCGTTCCGTACGTGGTCACGTGGTGGAAATTTGAGGTGTGGAGCATAGTACATGTAAAGTAAAAATATATTTTATTTTTCTTTTTACAATTTTTTTTAACATTTCTTAAAATATAATAAAAAAATTAAACAGAACATTCATAAAAAATTTGAAAGGAAACAAACTTTTTTATAAGGTCATACATTTTATAAGTATTTGCGCAAATGATTTATTTTAGTTTCAATGCCCGGCTATATTATTTGTAAAAAATAATCTTCGGCCGGTAATAAAAATAGAAACAATTTTCGGAAAAATCAAGAAAAATTAGTTAAATTCCCTGACTTTTCGTAAAAATTGGTTAAATTCCCTGACTTTTCCCTGACTTTTTTACTAATATTTAATTTCCCTGACATTTCCAGGTTTTCCCTGTTTTCCAGGTTAGTGGGTACCCTGGTCTATTAAACATATCTAACAAAAAAAAAATAATGAATGAATTATAAAGTTTAATTACAAAATTCAACACCTCTCGAGCAATTGTCAAATAATGTGCAGGACAACCATCTTGCTGGTACCACATGTTTTGGAGCCGTGCTAGTGGTACATCCTCCAAAAGGTCCGTCAGATCGTTTTCTAGAAAATTCCGGTACTTTTCGCCATTTAATGCACCGTCAATAAAGAAGGGTCCGATTAATCGTTCGCTTAAGGTACCGCACCAAACGTTTACCGACCAGGGACGCTGGTGCTCCACTTGGTGTCGAAATGGAAGGACGACATTTCGAACATTTGTTATAAATTGTTTTCAGAGCCGACTATTGTTGATTTAATGTTAATTTTTGTTTTTCAAACGTTTCAAATAATACATTTTACAAGGAAACCCCTTTTTCTTAAATTTTGAATTACAGCGCCATCTGTTGATAAATTGAAAAAAACTTTCAAATAAAAGTTATTCATTTTTTTATGTACTACCAAACTCTGTGAAAAAAATCGGGTCATTCCATTTGACTTTCCAAAGTTACCCCCCGTTTCACCCTTAAGGAGGGGTAGGGGGTGGCTAGCGGTAGCACCAAATAATGTCCCCTTTGGTCACATTAACCTTTTATTAAAGTAATTTTTCCGTGAAATGCGTATTTCTCGAGATATTGAGCTGTCTCAAGTTAAAAGAAACACCCTGTATGATTATAATCAGCGTCGGAAATTCACTTTTCTCTCGATATCAGTGTACAAATACTATCCGTACAATTTGAAAATTTTGAAAAAAATTAAAGTAACTTTTTCTGAAAATTTCACAATTTTTCCGTTTTTTTTTTTCGAAAAAAAAAACAATGAAAAATTATTATGTACTATATTCCACAACCAAAGGGCCATTTCCATTTCATTTGCTCCTATAATTGGAGTTATGTATGCCGGCTCTGGCCAAATCAAATTCTATTTGGCGTTCTATCCTTGTTCTTTTCACGCGGGTATTGAACAGCCGTCCTTCCCAGCCCGGTCCGACTTGATATTGCAAGCACTGTATAATATAAAGTTATGGCGGCCATTATGAAAACAAAAGATGGTGTTGGTAGCTTAAAACTCAAGTGGCGAAGAAATTGGATAAAAATGTAGATTAATGTGTAGTTATGATTACATGTAAAACTTACTTTGTTTCAACATTCCCAGGAATAACAAAGTTATAAAGAATTTTGTTTTTGAAACGTTTTAGTTTTTTTTCAAATATTTTGAGAACCTTTTTTCCAATTTATAAATTGTTAATAGTCTTGTAATTAGGCGACTTTTCATTAACTTTACCGACCTTGTAGCTCTTAAAATAAAAAAATACCCATACAGTATTTTACTCATTACCCAAAGAAGGGTATTTATTTATTATAAACATTTTCTATACTGTATAAATGTATCTACTATTTACAAAGAAAACCTTTTTTGTAGGATATAAATAAATTTTGCAAATAAACAGGAAAGACAAATTACAAAATTTAGATACATTTTGAGATTTTCCATATACAGTCTGTCCACAATAGAAAAAAAATCTTTATTATTAATTTTACGACAAAAAGTCATAATCTATAAAAAGTTGTGCTTGTTAGGAAAATTAATTTATAATATACACATTTGAAATCAGATGTACAGAGTGTTATTAAATTAGGAAAACATTAAAATGCTTCAAGAGATACATAAGTACCAATATTTATTTACTTAAACTAACACAAAGTCTAAATACAAATTTTCAAATGAAAATTCAAATATTTAAAACTTTTCCGCTAACTAAATAAATCTACCAAATATATTGCGGCTTATTAAGTTGCTTCCTGTATGCGCACTTTTAATACTTTCCCGTCATGTGGCACTTGTCATCTGTCATTTGTCACCTGCAATCTGTCAATGCTTCTTTGTATTAAATAAGTACGCAATAGTTATTTGTTTTACAAGTGTTGAAAAGCGACTTTTTCATGCGAGTTTTTAAGTTGCCCACGAGGCCGTTAGGCCGAGTGTGCATTAACACGAGCTTGAAGAAAGCTTTTCTCACAAGTATAACACAATGTTTTTTCTGCGACCCTTTAATTTTTTATTAGTTTTAAATAGAAAACAAAATAACCTAAAAACTTTTTTGACAGCTGATTGTCAAACGATGCTTTCCGGTTCTTTTCACACAGACCTGTCACTTTTCACACAGAAATGTCACTTTACATACGTGTTTTGCCTTGCCAATGAAAAGATAAATTTTCTAAGCAACAATGCCATCATGAAAAGTGACTTTTACATAGTGGTCGTAGAAAAAATAAATAATTTATTTAAGGGCCACCTCCCTTTAAATGTACTAGATGGATAACTGTCATAGTTACAATTGTAACTATGTCAATCAGGCATTGGGTAAATTTAGTGGAAGGTGAATATACTGGCCCTAAAAGTAATAAATATGGCACTTCTCTCTTGAAGCATTTAAAAGTTTTCCTAATTTATTAACACCTTGTACATATAATCTCAGCAGAACTTTTTATACAGAATGACTTTTTGTCGTTAAATAAATAATAACACAGCAAACGAAAAATTATAGAAGTGTATAGGATGACTCCGCGTTTGAATATCAAATCTTAAAGTTTTATCATAACTGTATTGAATCGTGCTTTGTTTTTATATTTTTCGGCTCTATACCTATGCACGACTATATTTAAAGTCAAACTCAATGGTGTCTTACAAGATACATTATTTTGATTTTCTATATTCAACAGAGGAGTAGAAACTCGACCCTGTCGAATGGTGCAGTCATATATGTCTCTAGAAATTATTAAAAAAGGGTTCAGTCCAATGGTGCAGCAACTTCGGATTCCTATTCTCCTCAGAGACATAGAAACTCAAGCTTTTCGAATTTTACTGGCAATGATTTTCGTTAATGTCCCCGAGAATTATACAAAAACAGCGCAATGCAATATCGCAACGGTTTCGACTTCTCTTTACTCTACCAAGTTATAGAAACTGGAGTCTCTCTAATACTGTTCTAGTCAATATTTCTGAGAGTATAAAAAGAGGGTGTAATATTGCAAGAAGTTTTGATCTTTTGATGGATGAATTTTCTCATTTCTCCATATGATTTTGTTGAAAATAGTTCCTTTCTTTGGTTCCTTTGTCTGATTTTTATTTACCGTAACAACTCAGGTATGTAGAGCACAGAGGAAATGATGTTAAGTATATTTATGTATTTTATAAAGTACCTATATTTGTATTAAAAATTTAAGAGGTTGTGTTGAAAAATGATCGATCGATGAAGTTTAATAGCATATTAAACTTTAATAATTTAGTAATTAGGTCTGTTGGTAGACCCTGCACTATCTCCACTGGTATATGTTAATTTTGTAATATTTAAATCTGGTTGATGAAAAAGTACACACCAGTGCAGGTTATTGTAGCATCTACGAACAAATGAATTAATGGCCAATTGGCAATTATTCCTTTAGGAAAAATATTCAACACAGCTTAATTAATTAATAAAATGAAAAAAATCACAATCATGTCGTATATAGTTTTTTTTAAGCATAAAATAATTTTTATATTAATACTAGTTCAAAAGTGAAATTATACTGTGGAGAGTATTGAAACGCTCGACTGACGAATACAACTCTATACCGTAGGGAGATTTAGAAATCGATATTCAAACCTCTATAATTTTCCGTTTGCTGTGAAATATTTTTGTCCTATTGTGTAGGTACTCCATCCGCGGACACACTGTATATTGATATAGTGATCACTAAAAAATACAATTCGTACTTTAAATTTATTAGATAAGTATTTTTATCTTGCCATTTTTTTATTTTTTCAATATAAAATAGGGTGTTTCCATTGTAACGGGTGTGACGCTGAAACTGCGTTTTTTCATGATAATAAAGTGTTTGTTCATATATTTCAAGTTACGTTAATATAAAAAATAGTATAAAAAATAGATATTTAACTCAAACAAAAAGTCAATAAAAACTTGTATAGAAAATCTTTTATAACGTCGAATTGCGTAACGGGCGCGACCTTAGAAAATCGGCAAATGCGACCAAGTTGGCTTCTTAAGTTGATACTGTAAAATTTTGAATGAAAGCATATAGTAATAATTTTTGTGTAAAACTTAAATAGTAACCTTAAACAAGCATGTATATAAAATGCACAAATATTGTATACTTTATTTTCTAAAATTTTCTTAAATTGTAACGGGTGCGACATTTGAACATTTTATCGAGTATTGAAACTCTTCCGTGTTTATTCTTAATGTTAGTTTCTTAGCATCACAATGTAAGAATATTTTAAGGTTATAAATTACGTCGCAATTAAACTATTTGACTTTAGATATAGTTTTTATTTTGTTAAATAACATATCTGATTTTTTGTCGAGGTGGGGTAAGGTTTCGTGGAAATACCCAATATGCGCCAAATCCATTTTCAATAAAAAATTCTGCCCAAAAAGTCTGAATTAAAAATATGTATAATATATACATCGTATATTAGTCCTGTAGAATCAAAAGACGACATGTCCTCTGCCGTGCTTTGCTTCATAGACTGTGAATCATAGTTGGCACTTTTGTGCATGGTCTATGCACAAATGTGCCATATAATTTAATAAACAATATTAACTAATACAGTAGTTACCACCTTTTTTTCTCAGCACGGCAAAGGACATGTCCGCTTTTTGATTATACAGTACTCATATATATATATATATATATATATGTATATATATATATATATATATTTATATATATATATAATTATAATTTTCCTCTTTGACCATAAGCGGCGTTCCGCATTTAGTTTTAAAGTGGGGTTTGATGTGGAGCAAAATACCAAATCAGAAAACTGTATAAGTATATATACATATATTCTATATATAGTAAGGGTGTGTTTTTGACATTAATATGACAAAATATCCCAATATGAAATTTTGTGTTTAGGCCTACTCTGGTTCTTAACGCCTCAAATGTAATCGCAAACATACCAATTTTTGTAGTTTAGTTTCATTCTATGAGTTGTTTTGCATTTCGTGTTTGCCATTTGCATTACACCCAATTTACGACCGATTCAATTTAAACAACAAAAGGCAACTCGAGTGGGTGGAGATAAACAAATAAAGTATTATTTAATTATTTACCGGGTTTAATGGAGTCGCGTTGGATTGCCACTAGTCGGTCAAGCGGAAAGATTACTTATCACAGTCTTAATTTGGCGAACAAAAACAATTTGGAAATATGAGAAAGTTATTGCGAGCGACAATGTGTCACTTTCTCGCGTTATCATGGGGTATTTTTGTTTTCAAATTTGACAGCACGATATGTCATTATTATTGGAACGTTAGTTTGTAGATAAAAACATATTGTTTAAGCCACGGTCTGTATATAAGACCGTGGTTTAAGCAAATGCTGACACTTGAGGTTAAGCTGATATTTGATACTACCAACTGCAAAATGAATCCCTAAATCGCAATATGAATTGAGGAGCAACTTTTCAAATTGCATTATGTTCTTTAAAATAATTGTTTGGCAAAAAGCCAAAAACGTGTTTCTAAATTGACAGAAACACGTTTTTGTCTTTTTCTCGAAAATTTATTTTGAAGGACATAATGCAATTTGAAAAGTGGCTCCTCAATATAATTCGACGTTATTCTTAAAATTTTGGCAAAGAGAACAAATAGTACAGTGGCGGACACGGAATTTTGAACGACCATAATCCCGTTGAGACTTTCTTTATGGACTTAACTTAACTTTAAGGTAATTACTTCTGGTTATCACTAGATTTGTCATTTTGGCAGAAAAAGCAAAAAAGTCAATATTAATATTAGGTGCTTTCCTTTGTATCTTTGCTATTTACAGATTTATACATGGTCAACCAAATTATGACGTTCAAAATTCCGTGTCTGCCACTGTACCACGGTTGGCACGAATTAATTCATATGAAGTCAGTGATTTAATTCGCAAATTAATTCAAATAACTTTTTTTAAAAATTCACCAATTAATTATTTTTTTTTACAATGAAAAGAAATTGTATTATCAACTTCAATATACATATATACAGGGTGTTATGTAATTAATGTAATATATTAAAATGGGTAGTTCCTTAGGGTCCATAAAGAAGAACCTTAAACTTTTTTTTCTAAATTCTAAAGACTAAAAATAATTTATAATAACCTTTATCCTACCAAAAAGTACGCCACTGATCGACTAGGAACTTTAGGCTCATCTGGTTGTCTAATTTAATTTATTATGTTATGGTTGGTAAGAACCTGCGTTTCCAGATTCTGTCAAAAAAAGTTTCCAGATTTTGTTTAAATTTAGTTTAATTAAAAAAATTAAAAAATCAACTTTTATGACAGAATCTAGTGCATTTCTTTCAAATTTTAGGTTATGTGCTCAAATTGTAAATATCTTAACTAAAGGAAGTGCTTTATTATATTTTTTTTTAATATTTTTCCGTTACATCTTATGTCAAAAAATATTCAGTATTTTAATATATTACATTAATTACATATATGTATGGAATTTATGCAGAACAGGCTAATTAATTGTTTTTTATAAATAAATCGGCGTTTTTATGGTTTAAGATTTTGGAAAAAAATAACTATTTTTTTGTGTTGTGTTTTAGTACACAAAAAAATATTTTTCTTACTACCTCGACTCAAAATACGTTGTTTCGTCCCCGATTCCACGGCAGAAAGTTAACGTTTTATGCATTGGTCAAGCTATACGCGCACACTCTAATAGCGGGAGTAAAAATTTTTTAGTCATGTGCTTAACATTCAAATTTCGTACTGCCAACATGAGAAACACAAAAATGTGACAGTTTTAAACCATAATTTTGCAATTATAACAACAAATAAACAATTTATGTTTTTACTTTTTTACTTTTTATGTTGTTTTAAGTGTTTAATGGTACTTTTATTTGTTATAAAGTAGTAATTTGTTAATTAAAATACAACCTTTTATTTTTACTGTATTGGCACCGCTGAATTCACGGCCTACTGTTATTTATTTATCAAGCTCTTCAAATGGAGATAGGTACATAAATACACATTTAATTTTTTCCAGTATTTTCGGCCGGGTTGTATTTTCGGCCGAGGTAGTAAGAAAAATAGTATACACTATACGGGCAGAAAGTGTGAGAGCCCTGAACTGCGTGCCATGATGCCCTCGGCTTCGCCTCGGGCATCATAGCGCGCAGTGTAGAAATCTCACACTTTCTGCCCTTGTAGTGTAATATACTATATTTAAGTGAATTAATTAAGTGTGATTTAAGTCGGACTCTTGGACTTTTTATTTAGAAAAGTCATGACTTATTCCAACCCTGAATAGTACATAATAGTAAGACTTTTTTCCCTCGTTTTTTCCAATTACAAAACTAAAGTGGCGCCTTATGACTTTTGTTTTAAAAAAAACATTTTAATTTTAATAGTTTAGTATTATTTTGAATATGAGAAAAATGTGAAGTTTAACAGCTTTTTTGTGTTGATCATTTTGCTGTTGAAAATGCACCCTATCGACCAAATATTAAAAATGATGGGGAAAAAGGGCAACATTGCTGAGGAACTAACAATTCATTGTCAAACAGTTTTGAACCATTTGCAGAAGGCTTATATGAGTATGAGTATACTCATACTCATATAAGGGGACGTATGGCATATATGGGGACGTATGACAGGCCCCATCGACATGACCTTAAACTGATCTCCCACGGTTTTTTTACCCCCTTTCCGTTCTCCTACGTATCCCGCAAGTGCACAGCATTAGAGGAAAGTCGCCTAGTATGGGGTATATTCCTAATATGGGGAGGTATCTTTGTACCCAAACTAGATACATCTATGTTTTCTTGGACAAAGCACAACTACTGGGCTTGTATGGATTTATACTTAATATTAAAGCCATGTACAGATCAGCCGTTCTGTTATTTTTATTTATAGGTTTTAGTGGTGATATAAGTTTTAGCTGGTGCTTATTAAAATGATTTTTTTAAATACAAGGTAAGTCCTGGCTATTTGTTATGTATAGACTAATAGGATTGTTAATATGTATTTTGTGCATATAGGTTTTTGTTACTGTTTTTATTTAAACACCAAAATATTCCTAATATGAGTACCCAATATTAACGCCATATTAAAGTCACGACAACATATGATGTCAATATGACGTGCGATGCTACTTAGGTTGTTTAGGTTATAATATATTGTAATTTGTTTAGTTGTTTTAAAAAAATCTATAAGACAAAGTTTAATTGTGAATCTGGACATCATTTTCAGTTTTTTATAACTTATTTATAATTGTTTTTTATATCAATAAAATTTTAAGGTTGTATTTTATTTTTCTTTATTTTGTTTGTACTATACAATTGCACCAGATATTTTTTAGGTACCTTATATTAAGTTATACCAGGACCTCATAATAGGTTACCTGGTAGCCTTAATGGTGTAGGCACAACATTTTTAAATTATTGTTTTACACAAAAATTAGGCTTTAAGGATTTTTGTATTGTATTATCTTGCTTGCATATTAAAGAACCAACGTTGCTAAACTAAAAAATAAACAAAATTAAAATGGTACCCCATAATAGGCGAATTTCCTCTACCTTTGTTTGTTGTATCCGACCCAACCCAACCCAACCATTTGCAGAAAGCTTATAAGTAGGTATACAAAAATAAGCTCGATGTTTTGCAAAACTGACCAAATTGGCTTTAAAGGAATCATTGAATTTTTTGCCCAGAAACCCTAAATGTTCTTTATTAATCCATTAATGGCTCCAATCGAAAAATTGTATCGATCAAAATGGAGAATATTTTGTTTGTCCAGTTTATTTAAAATAAAATTTGTTTTATTTATAGGTAACACTAGCTACCTTTGCTACCGGCATCAACATACCTCTGATAAGGTTTACGACTTCAGTATGGGTGGAAGACCTAACGTTGATCCCATTAACTTTGATTATTTTATCTCCGGCATGCAATCCTGCCTTTTCAGCTGGTCCACCTGAAACACAAAAAAATAAACACTTAAAACGCGTCTAATTTTAGACCCTTTTAAGGCCTTTCGAAGTTAAATTTGTGGTGTAAATAAAGCTTTAACCTGTTATTTACATCTTTAATGCAGTTCCTTTTTAAGAAAATAACAAAAACGCACTGATACTGGCACTGACATACTGAGTATAATGTTCCCAAAAATTGTTCAAGTATCTTTTACATACAGATACATAGAAAACATTCATTGACAAAAGTTGAATGGCGTAGATTTAGTATCGGTACGCCAACGTTTCCGAATATAAAAAAGCTATAACCGTCAGATTGTTTAAACAGAACTTCGTACAAAAATACTTTTGTAGTAAATTTTATTATACTGGGTTTGATTTGAATTTTAAACAGGCCGCTTTTATTTCATTTTTTTACATTGCAAGGCACATCTTTTGTAATAAATCTTAAAATCTGTACCATACCTAATTAATTTTATTTTTAGTAATTGAAATTTAACCCACAGCCGAGTGCAAGCTTTACTAGTACTTTACTCGTATGTCCATGTCTGTTAACAAACCTATTAGATCCTATTAATGCGGGCAATGTTGCTTCTTAATTCCGACTTGGCAACTAATTAATATTCAATTAGAATATGAGTACATTGCAGTCGTAAACAATACCAAAATTGGGACAGCATATCAGAAAAACTTTTTAAAAACAAAATATAAATATTTGGGTGGAGTGCCTTAAATATGTTATTTGTACTGTTGTTTAATTTAAATTGCAAATTTTTACAAATAAGTATCAAACGTGTTTTAAAATCGCAATTTGCATTGTTTTTTTCTTCATTAAATTCCTGTAAAATAAGTCAATGGAACGAGAATTGAAATAGCGACACGCTCGTACGCGAAACTGAAAATAATTATAAAATGTGTTTAATATAAATAGATAATTGTCTCATCAAAAAAATACTTAGATCTAGTTTATTTATTTATATTTAGTATGAATATGTATATATAGGTATATATATATATATGCAAAATCCGTTCCGTTTGCTCTTTGTCTTTGACCAAATGCCAAGTAGGCGAAAAGGTCGACTAATGAAAAAGTAAACTTGAACATGTGGAATTCAGATTCATTAAAGATAACTTTATGATTTTTACAGTAGGTACTTATATTTTTAATACCTACTTACTCTATAGTGTATATTAGGGTGCTTCAAAAAAAATTTTTTTCGCTCTTACCCTCTCAAATGTTTTTATTTAATACAAAAAAAAATCCTCACCAAATATGGGCGTTCCAGCTCAACTCTAAGAGGTCGCTGTTTTTATTTTAGTTTCCCATTGAATTAACATGGAAAAAAATTAATTTATGTTTGGAATTTTATAACTCTGTATCAAAGTAACTTATGGCAATGATCATTGCAGTTTCTTATATAAAATTTAACGCTCTACAAAAAAGGTCTCCTATTATTTTTCGATAAATTGATTTCTTCTAGAGTTATTCGAGGTCAAAGTTTTCCCCCTTTCACCTCCCGTCTGCTAATTGTACCAGAAAATTTGATGTTAATCAAAAACTATTTATAGATTTACAATTTGGGTCATAATATATTATATTTGGTTGCAAAAGGTGTAAATACCCAATCAATTGACTAATTTAAGTGCAAAAATTGCTTTTTTGGACAAAATAAGAATGCAACATTAACATTTTGTCCAAGATTGTATAAAAATCATTGAAAAATTATCTACATAAAGTTTGCACTTTTACAAAGAAAATGAAGTATTTACGAAAAAAAATCTATGGATAAATGACAGTTTATGTATATGTAGCAAAATTCAAGTTTTTGTTTATTTGTTTAATTTTACCTTATTAGTAGTTAGCGTATATTGTAGTAACATGCAATAAATTTACAATACATTTCAAGAAAATATTTTGTTGTTCCTTATTTATTAATTAACCCATGGGAATTTTTTGTTAGAGTTCTGAGTAATTTTCGATTAGTTCTACAGCTATCGACAGGGTGCGATTAGAGTTCTGCAGTCTATATGTGCATTTTTTTTAAATAAAAATTGAGGTGCTAACATGCCGCACCTTTTTTTGGATAGGGGCGATTTTAGTGAAAGGGAAAAAAGTTCTATAGTTTTATAGGTATACTTTTTGAAAAGAGTTCCGCAAACAATTTTCCTAAATCAACAAGTATAAATTTCCGCTCTAGCGTTAGCGGTCACGATATTTACAACAGCGTATTTTGATATGAAGTTCATAAAATTATTATATCTACTCCTACCGAGCTGTGACTTTATGGCGTTTTAGTCTAGGGCTAAAGTTAGCAATAGTGGCTTTTTGGTATTTTAGTCACGGGCTAAAGTTAGCTTTATTATAAATTGGGGAAAAGTGACGATAAATCTGTTGACAGTTGACAGATGTCAAATGTTTAACAAATAAAATTGGCTTTAATTTCTTCTTCGTGTTCGTCGTAGATAATAGTATATTATGTATCAAGTCTGATAAACTATACTTTTTCTACGACAAATACTTATTATTATCTTAAAATGATTTAAACCAAAAATTTGTATAGAGCGTCATCTATGAAACAATAGGGGAATCTGTGGGTCACCGTCAAATGTCACATTTTTGTATTTTATAAACACAGATTATAAAGGTTATATATAAATCGAAATGTATTTCTTGAAAATTGACAGTGAAAGTAAAGGAAATGTTTTATGAGGACTTTACAGTGGAGTCCGTGCCCGAATTTAAGTTATAGTTTACTGCCGGCGAAATTAAAAGGTCAGTACAATGTTCATATAAACTTTTCAAATATTGGCGTTGAGAACTATTTAATACTTTTGTATTTTTGTATTGGGAAAATAAAATAATTTTCACATTTAGTATTATTTTACAAGAAAGGCACTTTATTTTAACGAATGTATGACATTTGACAACTGTCAACTAACTTCACCCCGTGACTAAAAACCTGTTGCTAACTTCAGCCCGTGAGTAAAGCGCCACACAACTTGTCAATGTGTATTTAAAAGGTCACTTAGTGTCATGGAAACATGTACGATAAAGGGCGTTTTAAAGGTGGGAGTAGAAAAAGTATAGTATGCAACTCGTTTTATAAATTTCTTTAGGCACTCGGTTTTATTACACACTCGTTCGCAAGCTTTGCTCGTGCCTAATGAAACTTGATACAGAATATACTATTATACACCTCTTGTATGTATTTTATGTATTTTTAAACAGTTTAAATACTTACCTTTAAGAATATTGAACATAACCTATAAATCATGCTAGAAACAGATGTTGGATTCATTTGTATTTCTTGACTCTTCAAGGTCATCAAAGCGTTTTGAATCCTGCGGTTTTCAAAACGGTGTAGCGCTCTTAAAAATTGTTTGAGGAATGTGGGAAAAAAAATTAATAACAAACTCGTGTGTAGATTCCAAGTATGTATGTTCCGACCTCATTCATCAAATTCTAAAATTTATTTAATACTGTAGGTAATAGTGCGGACGAGAATTGATATTTTGCTTTTTATGACTTTAATTGGATATACTGCATTTTAGCGTTGTATGGCAGTACCTACCCTATTCAAAATGCCATATAGAAACACAAAATAAAAATCTATATGGTTCTATCTGGTTCAATATAGGAATTTGAAACAGGCATTGCACTATTGAACCAGATAGAATTCCATACCTGGAAAACCATATAGAAAAGTGATTTCTATATGGATTGCCATATAGGTTCATATTGCTCTATCTGGCCCAATATGGTTTGGGTGTGAAAAAATTATTACCATATAGATCCATATTTAACCATATAGGGGAATCTATATGGTTTAATATGCAATTTTCGTTTAAATATATATACATTTTAAAATGGAATTCCATATTCAACCATATAGGGAAACCTATATGGAAAGACAAATAAAACAGAAACCAGATAAATCCATATAAAAATCCCTAAGTTGTACATTTTAAAATGAAATTCCATATTAAACCATATAGATTCCAAAGTGTAAACCAGGTGGTTCCATATAGGACATATAGAACCATATAAATCCATATTAGTTTCCTTATCTGGATCAATATGGGTTCTATAGGGCATTTTTAATAGGGTATAGGAATGTCGTATGTAAATTTTCTATTAAGTTTAGTTTTTAATTAGATTATTGTTAAAAATGCGGTTTTTGTAGGTAAATAAAAAAATACTCGGTTGTTCCCACGCCACAGGTTCAGTCTAGGGGGCCACAGATCCTAAATCGGCCCTGATTCTTAGTCGTTGTAGTTAGTGTCCGACCGAAGCTTCGGCTTCGGCCACCTTTGGCCAAAAAAGCACATTCGGTCGCACATTCGGCTTTGGCCAAAAACAGCAGAAATTTTTTTGCCAAAGCCGAAGGTTTGGGCCCGGCCGCCGGCTGGCAGCCGGCCAGCTTCCGAAACTGAAAGAAAGAAATATTACGATTTACGAATGACGCCGACTTCAGCGCAACGCGTGGTTTAGACTAGATCGGCCGGCCGACACGGCGTTGTTTGAAGTTCACTATTTATATTGTTATATAATTTTTTTTAGTTTAGTCAAGTCAATAAATTAAAGTCTTATTAAACCTTCGGCTTCGGCCTAAGGTTACGACAAGAGCCGAACCTTCGGCTTTGGCCAAAAACTGACATTCGGTCGGACACTAGTTATACCCTACAAACCATGTCGACGTCGACATAAACGTTAGCATAATCGACATTCTAACATGCCTCTAATAAGGTTAATTTGGAATGATTTAGCTTTGTCACGTATCCTCTTAACCCGTTCAGGACAGAATTATATTTTAAGATTCTTTAAAAATTAAAAAATGGCATTTTAGTTTTGACGGCACTGCATGTCGAGGTTTTTGACGACGTCGACATTTTCATCAACATGATCGACAACATTCTCGAATCCCTCTAATAACGTTAATTCGCAATGATTTATATTGCCAGATATCCTCTACACATCAAATATAATCATACTCTTATATATTTTTTTAATTTAAAAAATACATTTAGGTTTTTTCGGTACAACATGTCGAGCTTTTTGAAGACGTCGACATTTTCATCAACATGATCGTCGTCATTCTCGAATGCCCCTAGTAACGTTAATTAGCAATGATTTAGTTTTGTACGATATCCTCCACACATATTATATACATTCGACTACTCGAATAATTTATAATATATCTACCTCTATTCGAATACTCGAATATTTGAATTATTCGTAATCGATTCTCAGCCGTGGCTGCTGACCTGCTCAATGTGTCCCGTATTTTTATTTCCGATTCTTTCATGGAAGTATAAGTAAGTGTATACACTTACTTAAAGCAAATGAAGGGCTCGGGAGTAAAAAGTGGTATCTGGGTTTTTTAAAATTATGTTTTTGTTAAAAAACGAGCAAATAAATGTTATTTAAATTTAACTTTAAAGTCTTATTTGTGTGCGAAATCGAAATTGTTAACAATATTCAGATACCTGTTTTTACTCCCGAGCCCTTCAAATATTAATTAACAATTGTTTTACGTTCAAAATACTGAAAGAAAATTTAAAAAAAAAACAACAGTGGCGGGTCACACTGGGAGGAATTTCAAAAATCGCGGACAAAACCCTATTTTGTGAAAATCAACATAACAAATTTTAAATTGCGAGTTATAAAAAAAGAAAGCCCAGAGGTTATGATTTAAAAAAAATATATATTTTTTTTATTATAAAATGCCCGCTTAAACTTAAAAAGTCACATTGTTCTTACCGGTTTTTTAGAGCGAATTGGATGTAAGTTTTTCAAGCCCATTTTTGTTTTGCGTAATTAATTAAAGGAAATGATGGTATATTTTACCACATTCCTTATCCTTGTTCTTTCCTATAAAAGTCTAAAATTGCAAATTTTACCAAAAATAAGGTTTTTCTAAACCTTTTACCATTGCCTTTTAACGAAGATAAATCTTTTACAAACCAGAAGATATTTCTTTCTGTGTTGGTGTGAAGCAAAGTATTTGGTACGGAATGTTCATCAAATTTTCTTTTTTTAAAGTCAAAAGAATTTAGCAGCCTTTTTTGCCAGTTTGATCAGCAGGATATGAAATATTTCATATATATGTCCATGGATTTATCATATAAGTCGATTATTTATAAGTGATCATGGTTGCCTTTTGCTAGTTCTGAAACGTCAGTTTCGATTGACAGTCAGTCTTAACATACAATCGCATCGTGTTTTTGTGTATTATTAACGCTTTATAATAAAATTTGGTAAGACATTAATATTAATTTTTATATATACATATATGTTTATTTAAATAACTTGCTTCTTTATATGTAGAAATGCCATCAACGACTAATAAGGATTTGTATGAACTTATTAAAACTGTTAGTTACAAAGAAAAACACAACAAACTTTTAAAGTACCTAACCGAAAACCGGGATGGCTCCAAAATCAACTTTTAAATATAATTTTAACATCGATGTAGGGTTTTTTAGGCCAAGTCACTTTAGTAGTCGATAGAAATAAACCTTAAGATGCAAAATTGACAGAAAAGATGTACCGAAAAAAATGGATATGTAATTTTGCTCGAATGTCCCTTAATTGTTATTATTTTTTTTCTTTTTTATATTGCGTAATTTATTTGTTTATTAATTTATATTTTTTGAGAATGGAAGTTCAACAAAACCGAACTCTTCCAAATTGTGTATAAAAATTTAATGAATGTTTGTAGATAATTAAAACATTTTATATTATAAAAATTTATGCTAAAATATTATTAATAATATTTTAGCATAAATTTACTACCACATAAACCTTAAAATGGCTTAAAATAATGTGTCCCTAATTTTGTCCGCCATTTTTGAAATTCCTCCCACTGTGCGGCTGGTGGTTTTGGGTTTACCCATGAAAAATGATTCTACGTAGAATGTACATTTTGAAACAGATTAAAATACTTTATCTTTACTAACTGCCTTTTTATTCCCGATAGGCTCATTATATTTAGATAGGTATGACAGAGAAGAAAGTTTATTTTTAAGGAAAGTTGGTTTCCACTTCTTGGTATTACCGGTCAAAAACGAAAAAAAAGATTAAATATTGATGCATTCTTAATATCTGACAGTGACAATGAAATTGATAATACTGTAGATAACGCGAATGATTGCAACGTTGCGATGAATAATAGTTCAATTCAAACGAAGATCGAGCCTCCCCGTACAGCAAGCAATAGCTACGACGAAGTGGAAAATGCAGAAGATCCTATTAACATCATCTGTGGACGTAATCTAGTTATTCCAGATTTTAAAACTTCTTTGATTTACTGGTCATTGTGCAATAATATATCAATGTTATCGGTTACTCAGTTACTTCACATTTTAAAAGATTCACCAATAATCGATACGACAAATTTACCCTATGATTGTAGAACTTTATAATATAAAACTTTATAATATAAGATTTATATCGCACTAGAAGGAACGTTAAAGTAGACAAAATGGACGATGGTTTCTTTTACTATTTTGGCTTAAAACGGTGGTTTTCAATCGAAAAAAATAAAGAGCATGTATACATAACAATAATAATAACAATATTGTTGAAGATGAAATACGAATTTCTTTTAATATCGATGGATTAGATTTAAGGAAAAGTAGTAGAAAAACAGCATGGCCTCTTCTTTGCCGAATATTGAACGTGCCTGATATTTTAATATTCGTTTCTAAAATTTATGTTGGCCCGCATAAGCCGTCAGATTGTCAAAAAAATTTACAGCCTTTTGTAGAAGAATGTAATGAGCTAATACGTAATGGACTTGAATTAGGCGATTGAATGTTTGCTTTCAGAATTAATTATGGAATTTTCGATGCTCCTGCGAAGAGTTTCGTTCTGAACATAAAAGCCCACAACGCGTTCCTTTTTGCGATGTCATGTCAAGGGATACAAATCAATGAATCGGACAACATTTCACGTCAGTGAAAGAATGTTGACCAATTGTAAACTAAGAAATGCTGCAAAATTTAGGCAGGTCATTACAGACACAGTCCTTTATCAGATTTGATTACATTTGATCCAATCAATGGAACCGTGTATGACTACATGCACCAAGTTTGCCTTGGGATAATGAAAAATCTTTTGAAATTGTGGTTAAACTTAAAGGACAAAAAGTATCCAAACAAAAAATTGTACACTCTCAGCTAATTAAATGTGTTATTTGTTGATACAAGTCTAAAATATATTCGTAAATTATGCCCCTATGAGTTTCCAAGGAAATGTCGACCAATTACTGATGTTGCTTTTTGGAAAACGACGGAATTACGAATGTTTCTCCTATATGTCGGACCTGTTGTTTTACGTGGACGGCTTAATGAAGAACTTTGTATGCACTTTTTATTGCTACATTTTTCGATTCGATTTTTGTGTGATCTCAATTCAAACTTTGATATCGAAGATACCATTCATACGTATCTAATAAAATTTATCATGGGGCACGCTTCAATATATGGCAAGCATTCGATTGCCTAAAATGTGCATAGCTTATTGCACGTTTGTACGGATATTCGTAATTTTGGCAATCTCGATAACTATAGCGCATTGCCATTTGAAAATCATTTGTTTCAAATTCATTATTATGAGTTTTTTATTAAATGTAATGTAATAGTGTACCAATGTCGAGAATCTTCCTCACATAATCACTTTATCCACAGCATTTTCATTTTTACGTCGATGTCGACAATAGCATCGACTGACGACAACGACATAGACAACTGCGTCAATTGCCGACATCAACATTTGCGTCCACATTCGCGTCGACTGACGACGTCAACATTTGCGACGACATTCGCGTCGACTGACGACGTCAACATTTGCGTCGACTGACGACGTCGACTGACGATGAAAATGCTGGTCCGTAAAGTGACCGATGTTGATTCTCGACATTTTCATCAACATTTGCCCCGACATGGTTTGTAGGGTAGTTATACACACTGTCTAGTAGACAGTGTCTACTAAGAGGAAAGAAATTATTTTGGAATTCCCATAACTTTTACAGTACAGTACAAAAGTATGGTTAAAATGTACAAGAAATAAAATAGTATATTACAAATTTACAAGAAATATAATAGTATATTATGTATCAAGTTTTGAAAGCCATTATGGTTACCAGTTTAATTAAGAGCGAGCGAAGCATGCGAGCGAGTGTCTAGAGAAGTTTATAAACGAGTGGTATACTATACTTTATCTACGACGAATACAAAACAGAATTTAAACCTAATTTTATTTGTTACAAATTTGACATCTGTCAACTGTCACCCGAATTTAAACTGGCTTAAGTTATATATAAATAATAATAATATTAAGTTATATATAAATAAATACGTACATATATACGAGTAAAATATTAAAACGATCGAATTTTGAGCACGTGTTGTAGTCGAAGTCTTTGAAATATAACTTTAAGACCGATACCATTGTGCTTATAAATTTGACTATAATGAGATTTTTTGTAGGAACATCTACATACGAAAAAATTAGTCCAACTCCTATGATTATAATTGTTATTATTATGATGCAACTAGTTAAGGTAAGCTTACCTTCTTTGACGCTTTGAACGTAAACAGGATTATCTCCTGTCACCTTCATGCCGTAGCCTTTGTCGTCCTTGTTAACAACAACCTGGACCATCGGATAGGAGATGGGTCCTCCAGCGGAGGGGGGAGGCGTGTCCATCAAAGAGGTGGGCCGGTGGACGCCGCCGCCGGGAGAAGCGGGCGGGCCCGGTCCTGGAGACGGCCGTCGGGCATGAGAACCGCCTCCGTTTAAACTGGGCCCCACTGGATTTCTAAAAAATAAAAACGAAATGTAAGTTTTATGTTTAAAATAATCATTCAAAAACGCATTTAATGTTTATGAATTTGTATGTTGCAGTTGAAATGGGTATAGTTAAGTATATTCAATTTTATTTTTAGTTCTCATACAAAATGAGTCATTTTCCAATTTAGATTTGATCGGTTATTAGTAAGTAAACAAATAAGCAGTACCTCCTTTTTATAGTTATTTACTTGTCAAGCTTTGTAAATGAATCTTTACCGGCGAGCTGGAAGTTTGTGGGGTGAGCGACGCGGGAGCGAATCCCATAATCCAGTGAGCCTAGTAAAGATTAACTGCAAAGCGTGACACGTACAAAATTTTATTTTTACCTTTAGATAACGATTTTCAAATTTAAAATTTTAATTAATATGTCAAATATAACATTTCATTTCATAAATTGCTTTTTTACAAGCCTGTAAAACTTTACAGGTCTTTTATACAAGCCAGTAAAATATTACAGGTCTGTTCCCATTATGTATCGTTTACTTGGATACAAAAACAACAAAATTAACCTATAAAATGTAATTTATTAAGAAGGTGGAAATAATAGTTATTTACGTGTCAAGCTTTGTAAATGAATCTTTACGGGCGAGCCGAAAAATTGTGGGGTGAGCGACCCAGGAGCGAACCCCATAATCCAGTGAGCCTAGTAAAGATTAATTGCAAAGCGGGACACGTACAAACTTTTATTTTCACCTTTAGATAACGATTTTTAATTTTAAAAGTTTAATTAATATGTCAAATGTGACATTTAATTTCATAAATTGCTTTTCTACAAGTCTGTAAAACTTTACAGGTCTTTTATACAAGCCCGTAAAATATTACAGGTCTGTTCCCATAATGTATCGTTTACTTGGATACAAAAACAACAAAATTAACCTATAAAATGTAATTTACTAAGAAGGTGGAAATAAAATCAATTACAGGTAAAAACGTCCATCTATCGTGCGATTCCTTTCGAGTTTTCAATTGGTATTCATTTTATTAATTAAATATTCAGTTTTTTTATTTTAATGGTTGTAATAAAAAAATATTTGTTTCCTGCATTTCTTGCAAATAAATTCTATTAACCGTTGAACTTTTTGTTTTTGCGCCATATGTAGGTTTATTAATTTCAGATTAGGTGAGTACTCACGGTAGGCCTGAAACCAGTCTATATTGACCGGATTAGCACCACGTTTTTTATGACAGATTTTGAAAATATATATTGTTAGTTATTTATGGTACTATAGTACCATAGTACCACACTATAGTGTGTTATGTTGAAAATAAGTCAAGCGAAAAAGATTTATACCACGAGGCCGTCAGGCCGAGTGGTATAAATTCTTAAGTGACTTAGGAAACACACGAGTGGCATACAATGTTTTATCCAACAAGTGGAAGAAATCGTTTTTTATGAGATAATAATTAATAAGCTTTGTGATCAAATCAAAGCTACTTGCGTCTCAGTACCCTATAAATGTCAGAATGACTTGACAGTGACTTTTTTACATTTTGGTCAAAGTAGGTTGTTTGTTTGGTTGCCACGGACATGATACATTGTTATAGTTGTCGCGGCGAATGTTCCAAATTGCGTTATCAAATTCTGAACCAAGCACATACATTACAATTATTGTTGTTTTCTTTGACGTATATAATCCAAGGAACCGCTAGGTTAAAAGAAATCGGTTTTTGACATTCGACATTGATGACACTGTGCAAATGTTAAATAAATTTTGACACTTGTCAGTTTTCCCTGCAGACAAGGAAAGCTTTTTTGAAGAAAAAAAACGTATATAAAATGGAGGAAACCGATGAAAATTACGTTCCTGAGGATATCCTTACGGAAGCGGAAGAAGCAGTGATGCCGATTTTGTCAGAAAAGTCCCGAGATGCTTACGAAAAGGAGTTCAAAATGTTTGAGTCGCAGAAAAGGAAAGCTTTTTTGAAGAAAAAAACGTATATAAAATGAAGGAAACCGATGAAAATTACGTTCCTGAGGATATTCTTACGGAAGCGGAAGAAGCAGTGATGCAGATTTTGCCAGAAAAGTCCCGAGATGCTTACGAAAAGGAGTTCAAAATGTTGGAGTCGCAGAAAAGGAAAGCTTTTTTGAAGAAAAAAACGTATATAAAATGGAGAAAACCGATGAAAATTACGTTCCTGAGGATATTCTTACGGAAGCGGAAGAAGCAGTGATGCAGATTTTGCCAGAAAAGTCCCGAGATGCTTACGAAAAGGAGTTCAAAATGTTTGAGTCGTGGATGAATTCACTGAAGATAAAATGTTCTATTGGCTTATTTTTTACATTTGCAAAAAAAATTTGCCCCATCGTCGCTATGGACCAAATACTCGATGTGCGCTCGACTATTCACCTTTATAAAAAATCGACATTTCAAAATATGGCAAACTAACGAGCTTTTTGAAAAGCAAATCACAGGGATACAAACGCGGTGCTTGTAGATGCGATAAATTGGTCAATTTGAAAATAGGAAATATTCAAGAAAAAGGGAAATATTTTCACGTAGTTTTGCCAGACACTAAAACCAGGAAATTGAGAAGTTTCACCATACTTGAAGAAGAATTTTCAGTCAACCCGATCAATTTGTGTAAAAAATACATGTCTTTGACACCAAAGAATACTAGTTCTAGCCGCTTTTTTGTTTTTTATAAAAATGGGAGGTGTACCAGCCAGTGTGTGGGAATAAATACCTTGTCGAAGATACCTTCAAGAATTCCAATGTTTTTGAAAATGGAGGAACCAGCGCTTTACACCGGTCACTGCCTGAGGTCTTCGGCGACTGTTTTGGCCAAAGCAGGGGCTAACATGACTACTTTGAAACGTCCCGGAGGATGGAAGTTCTCGACGGTAGCATAACAAAATACAAATTGCAGAAAAAATACAGCACTATCAGCAGCTGTACCGATATGGGGGCGTCTGGTTCCAATGAACCAACGAATTTTACAATGACTTCAAATTCGAATAAACTGTTAGCGTTTTCCTTTAATTTCAGTATCAATGTGAATTCTGCTTGTATTAGTAAGGGGCCGTTCATTAATTACGTGAGACAATTTTGGCGATTTTTCGACCCCCCCCCTCCCCTTGGTGAGATGTCGTGAGATTTTGCTCGACCCCCTCCCCCCCCCCTTAATCTCACGTGAGATTTTTTAAAATGCATGGTCTTAATGTAAATAAGTTAATCTGTGCTTGATTCCATTAGATTTATTAAAAAAAACAATTTGCTTATAATTGTTTACTTAATTTAACCCAGTTTTCTCGCAATTTTACACTCTTTCTTTCGGAAAAAAAAATTACGTGATATTTGCCGAGGACCCCCCCTCCCCCCCACGTGAGATTTAGTGAGGTTTGGCTCGACCCCCTCCCCCCCCCTAAACACCTCACGTAATTAATGAACGGCCCCTAATAAATAAATAGAAAACTACTTTAAATATGAAAGTGAGTTATAATCAATAACTCACTAGTGTGTTATTTGATAGTTTACTTGTTTAAAATTACATTAATAATGAAAGTCATAACTAGGGTTACCAGATTCTGTCAAAAAAAAATATGGACATTTTGTTTGAATTAACCGAGTTAATCTTAATTACAAAAATGACACAATCAACAATAATTAAGTAACGTCAAAGTTGCACTGTATTATTATGTCAATTTTTTAATTAAGATAAATTTATACAAAATGTCCCGATTTTTTTTGACAGAATTTGGTAACTCTAGTCATAACTGTCATGTGTTGGATAAAATAAGCTTAAATACCCGTTTATAGCAAATTGCCAACCGTCTTCCACAAGTCATATGCAGTGCTTGCAAAATATTTATTTATCGAAAAAAAAGGATCCGAATTCGTCTGCTGTTCGGATGCCCGATTACTCTACATTTCCTTCTTTACCAAAACATACAAGGAAAGATAAAATAAAATGTCAGTGCAAATTATGCGAGTTTGTGCGCCCCATCAGAATTGTATACAGAAAAACATCAATGCCAAGAAAAAAGTTGCCGAGCAATGTGCAAGGTGTAGAAAATCTTTGCAAAAAAGGAGTAGCACATTTTTGATTTAAAACTCACAATTATGCAAATCTAGTCGAGTCAATTCAATCAGAAGTGCCTCCAAAAGTACAGGAACATTTAGTAACTGATCTGATTACAAATATAAGCAATATTAATATTCAAGAACCCGGTGCTGAAATGCACTTATCTCGACGCCATGGTAAACCTCTGAAAATCACACTCAATAATAATGCAGAAAAACAAATTCGTGTAGAAGATGTTTTAAAAATTGGTACAGATTTTGGACTTTCAAAAAATACTGTGGATCTTCGTACTTCTACAAAAAAACAGAAAATTGTTTGAGCCAATTTGAAAGAAAAAATGCGGAATCTCAATCATGCTTTGGATACCTATTTTACTTCCAAGGAGTGTAAAGTAATTCGCACCAAGAAGAAGAATAAGGAGACCATCGCTACGGAAACCTTAGTTTATTGCAGTAACATCGATGGACATTTGAAAATTTGGCATTGACGGGGGAGGGGGATTTTTGAAAATCTGTCCCTCGGTGCAAAAAACGAACGCCATTGATGGACCTAAACACAGATTCTCCTATAAGGATTCTAATGCAACAACCAAGTTCAAGGACAGTGGTGTTAAATAGTGTATTACACTACAAGGGCAGAAAGTGTGAGATTCCTGCACTGCGCGCCATGATGCCCGAGGCGAAGCCGAGGGCATCATGGCGCGCAGTTCAGGGCTCTCAAACTTTCTGCCCGTGTAGTGTATACTATTTTTCTTACTACCTCGGCCGAAAATACAACCCGGCCGAAAATACGGGAAAAAATTAAATGTGTATTTATGTACTATGCTCCACACTTCAAAGTCCCACCACGTGACCAGGTACGGAACGCAGTCTTTTGAAAGTTTGTCATTTAAGGCTTTTCAGGTTATGTATCTGTCAAAGTATAGTCAATGAAAGAAATAATATTTATGCTGTTACCGTTTATGTTTAAGCGTTAAAAGTTTATAAATCTTTATAGTATCACAGTAACAATGGTTGGTTTAAGAGTTTAGGAGTATAAATACTGCATTTAATGAAATTCTAAAGTGTATAGTGCCAAATAAGTAAAATTTTTGTGCATTTGGTCTACATAAAATGTTAATATATTATATCTGGTTTTATCCATAAAATAGTTTTAACTAAACGGCATTTATTAAAAAAATCTAGGTTCTCTATTATGGAATAAGAATATCTGTATCAAAGGTAGGTTAATATATTATAACAAAAAATATCATCTAATTTTAAAATTTTAAGGTTAGAAAGATCAAAGATCTCAAATATAAAACCATTAGGTAGGTACTGTAAGTGTAAATTGTTTTTACAAGTGTTTTTGGAAATTCAATAGCTAACCTTCTTAAGTTCCTTACACTGTCAGCTAATATACCCATAGTGTCAATACAAGTACCTACCTATAAAAGCTTCGACAAAATTTTATCTACATCGAACAATCATTAGGTATAAATAACCTTATAAATTCTAAAATTTAAATAAAACCACAGTATACTCTATCTAATATTTTAACTTGTAGTAGTCTTTCTTATCCAGCTTAAAGTATACCTACATAAAGTTTTGTCAATACAATTACGTATAGCTTCAACTGAATTTTATCTTCATCGAAAAATCATTATAACTTTTAAAAATTTCAAAAATCACATGTTATGGGAGTATTAAATATTTTTACATTGCATGTATCTCTAAAAATTGTTTGTTTCCTTATAATCTAACTTAAAGTAGGTATCCCGAGAGGTATGCACAAGTTTTGTTGTTAGGAGTATAAAAGCTTTAATTTAATTTGAACCATATTCAACAATTATAATTGTAATAATTATTTAGTATATCTATATTTATATGACCATATTAACACACTCTTCCAAATAATCCAAAATACTTATTTATTTTGATCAAAATAGATTTTTCTAACCTTAAAATTTCAAAATTAGATGATATTTTTTGTTATAATATATTAACCTACCTTTGATACAGATATTCTTATTCCATAATAGACAAGCTAAATTTTTTTAATAAATGCCGTTTAGTTAAAACTATTTAATGGATAAAACCAGATAGGTATACCTATGTAGACCAAATGCACAAAAATTTTACTTATAGTATACACTTTAGAATTTCATTAAACCAACCATTGTTACTGTGATACTATAAAGATTTATAAACTTTTAACGCTTAAACATATATCCTTTTTCTATACATAAATGGTAACAGTATAAATATTATTTCTTTCATTGACTATACTTTGACAGATACATAACCTGAAAAACCTTAAATGACAAATTATCAAAAGACTGCGTTCCGTACGTGGTCACGTGGTGGGACTTTGAAGTGTGGAGCATAGTACCTATCTCCATTTGAAGAGCTTGATAAATAAATAACAGTAGGCCGTGAATTCAGCGGTGCCAATACAGTAAAAATAAAACGTTGTATTTTAATTAACAAATTACTACTTTATAACAAATAAAAGTACCATTAAACACTTAAAACAACATAAAAAGTAAAAAAGTAAAAACATAAATTGTTTATTTGTTGTTATAATTGCAAAATTATGGTTTAAAACTGTCATATTTTTGTGTTTCTCATGTTGGCAGTACGAAATTTGAATGTTAAGCACACGACTAAAAAATTTTTACTCCCGCTATTAGAGTGTGCGCGTATAGCTTGACCAATTCATAAAACGTAAACTTTCTGCCGTGGAATCGGGGACGAAACAACGTATTTTGAGTCGAGGTAGTAAGAAATAGTATATTACACTACAAGGGCAGAAAGTGTGAGATTCCTGCACTGCGCGCCATGATGCCCGAGGCGAAGCCGAGGGCATCATGGCGCGCAGTTCAGGACTCTCACACTTTCTGCCCGTGTAGTGTATACTATTTTTCTTACTACCTCGGCCGAAAATACAACCCGGCCGAAAGTACGGGAAAAAATTAAATGTGTATTTATGTACCTATCTCCATTTGAAGAGCTTAATAAATAAATAACAGTAGGCCGTGAATTCAGCGGTGCCAATACAGTAAAAATAAAACGTTGTGTTTTAATTAATAAATTACTACTTTATAACAAATAAAAGTACCATTAAACACTTAAAACAACATAAAAAGTAAAAAAGTAAAAACATAAATTGTTTATTTGTTGTTATAATTGCAAAATTATGGTTTAAAACTGTCATATTTTTGTGTTTCTCATGTTGGCAGTACGAAATTTGAATGTTAAGCACACGACTAAAAAATTTTTACTCCCGCTATTAGAGTGTGCGCGTATAGCTTGACCAATGCAAGAAACGTAAACTTTCTGCCGTGGAATCGGGGACGAAACAACGTATTTTGAGTCGAGGTAGTAAGAAAAAGTTATTTCTCTACCACTACTTAAGAATAGTAACATTCTAGTGTAATTTTTGATCATAGAAAGGATGTTTTTCTGCAATACTGTGCGAGAATATTCCTACTCTTGTATAAGAATGGTCACAAGTAACGACATCTCCTGGCTGTTTACTAAACATAAAAAATTTAAAAGTATTTAAATATTACTGTATTATTTATTAATTAAAAAATAATAGCAGTTGTATAATTAAGGTTTAGGCACAAAAAATTAGTTATATTTATTGTTTTTCAAATCATATTGTTTTTCAAATCAAATCAAAATTATAATAAATTTGATATTAAAATGATAAACCAGTTACCTACTATACCGGCTTTGAAGTTTTGACAGATTCAAAAAGTTTTAAAAAAGACCTTTAAAATGTAGAAAAAGAATAGATGTTGACATTGATTACTTGTAAAATTAGTTTTGTATTTGTTACAATGTTATTTTTTTTATTAGTAAGTGTAAATAACTATTTTTATTTATAATAAAGATTTAGATTTAGATTTAGGCATACCATTTGTTTAAATTTATTATAATTTACATCATAGAGATGATTTACATTATAAAATTGTGACGGCACAAAATGGTTTGACAATACAAAAAACTTAAATGTCAAAAACTGCTTGGTTTCTTTTCTGTTGAAAATTATAAAAGCGTTACTATTCTTACGTAGTCGTAGAGAAAATAATGTCTGAAACACGTTTGGAATAGCATATTCCACTCTCGTAAAACCGTCACACTCGCCTTCGGCTCGTGTGTCAAATTTTTCCTCGAGCGGAATATGCTGTATTCCAAACTTGTTACAGAATGTACTATTCTCTACGACTACTTAAGAATAGTAACATTCCAGTGTAATTTTTGATCATAGAATAGTACATTCTGTAACAAGTTTGGAATACAGCATATTCCGCTCGAGGAAAAATTTGACACACGAGCCGAAGGCGAGTGTGACGGTTTTACGAGAGTGGAATATGCTATTCCAAACGTGTTTCAGACATTATTTTCTCTACGACTACGTAAGAATAGTAACGCTTTTTAAACAGAGAAAAGAAACCAAGCAGTTTTTGACATTTAAATTTTTTGTATTGTCAAACCATTTTGTGCCGTCACAATTTTATAATGTAAATTATAATAAATTCAAACAAATGGTATGCCTAAATCTTTATTATAATTAAAAATAGTTATTTACACTAACTAATAAAAAAAATAACATTGTAACATGTCAACATCTATTCTTTTTCTACGTATTAAAGGTCTTTTTTTAAACTTTTTGAATCTGTCAAAACTTCAAAGCCGGTATAGTAGGTAACTGGTTTATCATTTTAATATCAAATTTATTATAATTTTAATTTGTATATTTGAAAAACAATAAATAAAACTAATTTTTTGTGCCTAAACCTTAATTATACAACTGCCATTATTTTTTAATTAATAAATAATACAGTAATATTTAAATATTTTTAAATTTTTTACGTTTAGTAAACAGCCAGGAGATGTCGTTACTTGTGACCATTCTTAAACAAGAGTAGGAATATTCTCGCACAGTATTGCAGAAAAACATCCTTTCTATGATCAAAAATTACACTAGAATGTTACTATTCTTAAGTAGTCGTAGAGAAAGGATGTTTTTCTGCAATACTGTGCGAGAATATTCCTACTCTTGTTTAAGAATGGTCACAAGTAACGACATCTCCTGGCTGTTTACTAAACGTAAAAAATTTAAAAATATTTAAATATTACTGTATTATTTATTAATTAAAAAATAATAGAAGTTGTATAATTAAGGTTTAGGCACAAAAAATTAGTTATATTTATTGTTTTTCAAATATACAAATCAAAATTATAATAAATTTGATATTAAAATGATAAACCAGTTACCTACTATACCGGCTTTGAAGTTTTGACAGATTCAAAAAGTTTTAAAAAAGACCTTTAAAATGGAGAAAAAGAATAGATGTTGACATAGATTACTTGTAAAATTAGTTTTGTATTTGTTACAATGTTATTTTTTTTTATTAGTTATTGTAAATATCTATTTTTAATTATAATAAAGATTTAGGCATACCATTTATAGATTACTTGTAAAATTAGTTTTGTATTTGTTACAATGTTATTTTTTTTATTAGTTATTGTAAATAACTATTTTTAATTATAATAAAGATTTAGGCATACCATTTGTATTGTTTAAATTTATTATAATTTACATTATAAAATTGTGACGGCACAAAATGGTTTGACAATACAAAAAACTTAAATGTCAAAAACTGCTTGGTTTCTTTTCTCTGTTTAAAATTATATAAGCGTAGTCGTAGAGAAAATAATGTCTGAAACACGTTTGGAATAGCATATTCCACTCTCGTAAAACCGTCACACTCGCCTTCGGCTCGTGTGTCAAATTTTTCCTCGAGCGGAATATGCTGTATTCCAAACTTGTTACAGAATGTACTATTATACTGGGAATAATTGCTAATACGGAAGAATAGTATATTACACTACAAGGGCAGAAAGTGTGATATTCCTGCACTGCGCGCCATGATGCCCGAGGCGAAGCCGAGGGCATCATGGCGCGCAGTTCAGGGCTCTCACACTTTCTGCCCGTGTAGTGTATACTATTTTTCTTGCTACCCGCAAAAAATACGGGAAAAAATTAAATGTATATAAAAAACTTGTGTCAAAATTAAAATCTGACGTTTAATTTAATTCTGACGTTAAAATTCAAAATCAATCAAACTGTAGAGTTGTCATGGTAATTCAGCGGTGCCAATACAGTAAAAATAAAAGGTTGTATTTTAATTAACAAATTACTACTTTATAACAAATTAAAACAACATAAAAAGTAAAAAAGTAAAAACATAAATTGTTTATTTGTTGTTATAATTGCAAAATTATGGTTTAAAACTGTCATATTTTTGTGTTTCTCATGTTGGCAGTACGAAATTTGAATGTTAAGCACACGACTAAAAAATTTTTACTCCCGCTATTAGAGTGTGCGCGTATAGCTTGACCAATGCAAGAAACGTAAACTTTCTGCCGTGAAATCGGGGACGAAACAACGTATTTTGAGTCTAGGTAGTAAGAAAAATTATGAATATAAACAAATATAATAGAACGATAGCCACAGACTTAGCTAGCGAATATTCTTACATGTACTTCTTATTTTAAATAAATACATGTAATATATACATATATGCTCATATTCCAAAATTTGTATGCAGGTATCATGTCTCATTCAAGTTGTTTTCCTTGTACGTGGTGCTCAGCGGCTCAACTGGGCAGTTGCGGAGAATATAGAAGTTTAGCGAGCTACGCAGCTAAATATCATGCTTGGAAACAAAGTGGAAGCAATAAGGCAAGAGCCAAAGAGTTTGAAAACTGTATGCATTTACCGATCATTGCCAAAAATGATGATACAATGATTATTGATATTATTCCCCCACCTGAGTTACAGTTAATATTAGAAGTCGTTAATATACTATTCAATCATATGCTCAAAGAGTTTGAAATAGATCCTCTAAATTGGACAAAAGAGTGCAATGTAAATCATTATTAGGAAAAGTCGACCGCTTGCGCAGATTAAGTAATCTGGAGATCCATGCAGTATTTTTTCATGTAGAATACTTCAGTTTAAAAACAAATCAACGACTAAGCTTTTATAGTGAACAAGCTATGGAATCCGTACATGCCGATTTTAAAAAAACATGGATAAAATACAAGGTATTAAACACGCATCCAGAATATGCAAGTAGCCTCTTGCGAGCAGTGCAAGAGTATAATTCCAGACACTTAATTATGACTATTTCATTATATAAAATAAACTTTTTATTTCCTTTTTTTAAGAGCAAATATTTAAATTATGCAAATAGGTTCAGTATGATCCGTAAAATGTTTGTTAACATTTTTGACATAATATTACTTAACAACTTATTTTCATTGACTATTATAAAATGATATTTGTTTAGTTTGTAGAAAGAATATCATATATCCTTTCCATAATTTATATATAAACTATAGTAACTGTAGTTACTTAAACTATATGACATTTAAAGAATGACAGAAATGACAGAATGACAGAAAATGTATATTAAAAAATGTTGAAATATTAAAAAGAATACATTTATATAATCACTATTTAAATATAAATTCATTTGCTAAAAACACATTTATATGAGTATGAGTATAAGAGACGTATAACCAGCCCCATTGCCTCATCACTCCCGGACCCCGTACAGGCCTATGTTTACTTACGCCGATTTTTGTTCGCCCCCAGCAACTGCACGGCTTCACCCGTGTTTGCTGGGTGCGAATGTCCATTGCGTTCCGTACTGCAGGCCCAGATCTAGGGGGGGCAAGCCGGGGCACTTGCCCCGGACGGCAACTTAGGGGGGCGGCAAAATGAACCTCTTAATAATATAAATTTTTAGTTTTACATTCCCATTTGTATTTATAAAAAAAAATACTTATGTACTTACTACATTTAAAAATCTATTTGGGTTCCCTTTATATAGGGTGTGAACAGAAAAGTGGTTGTACACCTTTTAAATTTCGCGGTGGTTTAGAGAGCCGAAACGACGGTGGCGACCGGTCGGCCCAAAAAGTGTGATAGTACGATAGTACGGGTGTAATTCGCCATACAAAACGAGGTTATCGAGCTATTGGGTAACGCGTGCAGAGACCAACTTTTCCAAAAAATTAAGGAAGCAAAATATTTTACCATCATGTTTGACTGTACACCTCACACGAGCAAATGAGTCAAGTAATTCGGTATGTCGAAATTGATACTGAAAGTTGTTCAATTAAAGAAACCTTCATTGACTTTATCGAGGTAGAGGGAAAGACACGAATATTTGACCAGTAAAATTCTGGAGAAGTTGAGAAACGATGGGTTAGATATTCAGCAGTGCCGTGGCCAATCTTATGATACTGGCTAAACATGGCGTAAAGGCGTTGAAGCAAGAATTTTGCAACAGAATGAACTGGCCGAATTAGTGCCTTGTATTGCGCATTCGTTAAACCTTGTGGTTATGCATGCCGCGTTAGCCTCTACAGAAGCAGTAAAATTGTTTGGAGTGGTCCAGTCAATTTTTAACTTTTTCGACAAGTCGATGGTGTCTTTTAAAGGAATGCACCAAGACAAAGCTGCAGGCTCTAGCCAAACCAGGTGGTCTGCAAAGTATCAGGCCGTAACAGCTCTTACCAACAACCTTATAGATATTGTTGGATTATTGGAAAAACCTAAATTCGATTGACCTAATGGATGGGCTAATTCGAACATTAAATCGAATGCGGAAGACACCGATTGAAGAAAAAATTAATATGGAACCTGTTTTGCTATCCAACGTGTACCCAAAAGAAAAAGAATATTTGATGAGGGTTCAGAAGATGAATCAAGGATGTTAACTGTAGATCAGAATTTTACGAAAGATCTAAATTTAGTATTTGACAGACTGGTAACTAAAAAACTGAAAAAACATGGTCTCGATCTTGCTTTAAAATACAGCAAAGATTTAAATGCCAGATTTTTGTCAGGAGCTGGTTGTCTTTCAGGACCAATTTTTAAATATATTTAAAAATGCCAATATAACTACAGAAATAAGTGGTTTAAGTTTGTTGCCGAGGATTTATGCAAATAATTTGGAAGAAGCATTTCCAAATATTTGTATTGCGTTGTATATATTTGTTGCATATATTGTACACTCCCAACAACTTCCGCCAGTTATGAAAGAAGTTTAAGCAAGTTAAAGCTAATAAAAAAATATTTGCGTTCTTCTATGAGCAACGAAAGATTATCAGGACTTGCAATATTGGCAATTGAAAATACCTTTGCACAATCAATAAATTTTGAGATTGTAGATGCTTTTCAGAAATAAAAAGCACGCAAAATTTGTTTTTAATGTTGTGTAGGTATATTAAAATAAAGTGTACTTTTTATTTGTTAAATCTTACAATTGAGTTTTATTTGAATAATCTCCAAAATGCAATAAAAAATAATTGGTTTATCATCATTGTTTTAAAAAATTCAAAGGGGGCGGCAAATTTGACTTTTGCCCCCCATTTAAAAACTTCTAGATCCGGGCCTGCCGTACTGTCCCCTATTTAGGGCTCGAGAGCGACATGCGAATAGTTTTAATAGCCATTCTCGGGTTCGTCGAGCCGATGCTATACGCCCAGTAGGGTATAGAGGAGAAGGGATTGGAGGTAACTATGTAGTGATGTAGGTACTTCGTAAATTATGTTAAATTGGAAAAATTGAATTAATTTACAAAAGTTCAAAAAGCCTAAATCCCGCTTCGGACGTACCAGATTAGGCAATTTTTAGGTGGAAAGGATTTTAAAGTAAGTTTTTGCTTTTTTCTAGCCTTAAACATTCTGCTTTTTTATAGAATTTTATAAAATTTGCCGGATTAGGTGCTATTTTACATCACATTTTTATCCATCGCGATGGAGTGCAATCGTCTCTGAAAAAGTGGCCTTTTTAATTTTGTTTGTGGCTTATAATTATTAATTTAAATTGTAATACCTGCAGGGCCGGATTTAAACTTAGTGCCGCCCCTGGGCACTGTTGAAATTTAAATTTTGTCACAGAGATTGCGCGATACGCTGTACTTACCATTAAATTATGACAGTTGTTGTTAATAAGTTTGTTATTTTTTAAGTGAAATGGGCAGTAAGTGAATTTTTTTATTCTTAATAGCAATGCAACACAATACATGATATTTAATCTTTTTAAGGTTAAACATTTTTTATTTTTTTTAAATAGTAATTAACTAATTATATTGAGCAATTTTAATAACATTAAATAGCTATTTACATACCATGGGAGGAAAAAAGGGTTTTTCCTCCCGCGAATAGTTTGATGTCCGACGCAAAGCGAAGGGCATTAAATATTCCAGGGAGGAAACGCATTTTCCTCCTGAGGTATGTATATAGTTTTTTCTATTCCCTTTTAACGGTTTTAAGACATTTTAAGCGTTCCGGTTCCTTTTACTAACCCGGTATGGGGCTATAAAATTATGAAAAAATATTAAGTAGGTGTTGCGTTCCCGACGTTATGTTGACAACGCTTTGCTGCTATGGTATTTTTGGTAATACAAACATAACAGTTTTTATAAGCTGTCAGAATATTTATCATAAAATTGAAATTGAATTGAAATTGAAGTTTTGAAAATGAGTTCTAGCGAAGAAGACCTGCCGCAGAGGCAAGAATAGTTGCAATTAATTTCCTTCCTTAAAAATCGAAAGAGCGATATAAAAATGAATATAGTTTGTTAAAAGAATGTTTGGACGCGGAGTAAATCTTTTTCCTACAAAATCAAATAGGGCTAGACAAGGTACAAAAACTCTTGCTAATGTAAAATTGTTTCAAAAAAAGAGGGAGGAAAATTTTCCTCCCTCGCTCGGGGGTGGAAAATTAATTTTTTTAGTAAGGTAGTAGAAAAAAAAATGTCCGCTCTAGAATATTTGCCGCCCTGGGCACTAGCCCTGACTGCTCCTAGTGTAAATCCAGCGCTGAATGCCTGTAGTGTACTATGTGATTCATTACTAATACGAGGATTAAACATATATGATGATCGTGTATTAAAGCAGTTATTCTTAGAAAGTGAAGCATTCAATAAATACAGTGAAACTAAACTAGGTGTTTTATTACAAAAACCAATACTACAATACCCGAGAATACCTTAAAAACCATTAATTCATAAATTAAAATAAAATTTATTTCATTTAATGTCTTTTTCAAAAAAAAATCAAATTTAATTTAACTCCTAATTTAATTGCATCAGGAAACTGGTAAACAATTATGCTTCGCTCCTTTAATTTATAGAATTTATTATTAACATTTAATCTGAAGACTTTTGTTACAACTTAAGACTATTCTTAGAGTAAAATACAAGAATTGATTAAGCTACTTTGCAACTTCTCGCAAGCGATTCTGTCGCGCCAACAAGTCGCAGCGATTTTTTTTACACTATCCAACCAAATTACCTAGGATTGCCAGTGAATAAAGTGGAAAATTAAAAAAACGTTTTTAATGTCGTTGACAAGAACTCTGTGTTCTTGGTCGTTAATTTAAAGTTATATTTTTGTTTTGCTCGAGGTTTTGCTTTTGTTTTTTTGTAAAGACTATAATAATATTACCTAAAAGTTATATATATAAACTCCTGGACAAAATTAACGCAACATCATAAATTTGCCACATTTTTTATGCTATTTTTTTGTTGAATTTATGATCCGATTTGAATGATTTTTTTTTGCATTGTAGGATGGTTCCTTGCAATGTCATAATTTTCGCTGTTTATGATAAAAAGTTCATTTTCGATTTATACCGGGTGTAATAAAAATGTAATGTTTTTTTCCGAAAATTCGTATCACCCTGTGGAGTATACTAGCAACCGAAATATATAGCAGTTACCATTAGAAGGTAGGTCCATCTTTAACCAACGTTTTCTTTTTTGGGTTACTTCATTATCTCTGTTATTAAAGGAGATACGCTGTTTTATACCGTAACATGTTTTATAGACTTTATTATTCAAAACAATCATTGTTAAATGTTTTCAAGTAGACTATGGACCTTTTCTGACATTTCAAGAGATGTTTAGATTATTTGTTATCTGTATAATTGTATAATTTTTGCTCGCTTTGATAAATGCATAATCCTGCATAAATAAACTATTCGGTCCCAAAAAAAGAACAAATGGCATTACATGTTCAATTACAATGTTTTCTAGATAATAATCGGCGTTCATCGATCTTACACGTATAGGGACTAACTCTGTGCGTCCGTTAAAGCATATTCCTCCCCAAAACATTACAGAGCCTCCACCAAACGGGATTTTAGGAGAGATATTGCCACTTGCAAATCTCTCTCCTGACCTTCGCCAAACACGTTCACACCATTAGGAGAATTTAAACTAACTCTTTTTTCATCAGAAAATAAAACCTTCTTCCAATTATTAACAGTCCAATGTTGATAATTTCTGGAAAAACGCAATCTTGAAACTCTGTGCTCTCTGGTAAGTAATTGTTTCTTTGCCGGTCATTTCTAAGCTCACTTTTTAGCCTAGTACTAGTTTCCTGTTTCTAGAGCAGTTTGCCTAATAAAACGCTCATCCCCTGGATCGGTACATCGTTTTCGCCCTTGTCCTGACCTTGAAGAGTAAGATCCTGTCTCTTTAAATCGTTCAACCATACTACTTACGATGTCTTCCTATCACATTAGCAACGATTCATTTTTCAAGATTAAAATACGAAACGAACGTTTAATAAGCAGTTTTCGAACAGTTGTTATAAGTATGGCGAATTTTTCATAGCCTCCTTGAAAAAATTTAACAATTAATGTTTTGAATAATAAAGTCTATAAAAACATGTTACGCTATAAAACAGCGTATCTCCTTTAATAACAGAGATAATGAAGTAAACCAAAAAAGAATATGTTGGCGAAATATGGACCTACCGTCTAATGTTAACTGCTATAGGTTTCGGTTGCTAGTATACTCCACAGGGTGATACAAAATTTCGGAAAAAAACATTACATTTTTATTACACCCGATATAAATCGAAAATGAACTTTTTATCATAAACAGCGAAAATTATGACATTGTCAAGGCACCAACCTACAATGCAAAAAAAAAATCATTCAAATCGGATCATAAATTCAACAAAAAAATAGCATACAAAATGTGACAAATTTATGATGTTGCGTTAATTTTGTCCAGGAGTTTATATATATAATTGTAAAAAATTCAAAATTTTTTACAGGTTTTTAAAAATAATTCCCTTATTAGGAATAACAAAAATATATTACCTAATATATAAACATATATGTATAGGTATACCTAACTTGAGAGTGAGGTACCTACAACAGTTTTTGTTGTAAAATAATTTTAATTATAAAATATGTACCTAATTAAATTATCGTTTGTTGACACGCCTTTAATAGTTATTTACGTGTCAAGCTTTGTAAATAAATCTTTACGGGCGAGCTGGAAGTTTTTGGGGCGAGCAACGCAGGAGCGAACCTTATAATCCAGTGAGCCTAGTAAAGATTAATTGCAAAGCGTGACACAAACTTTTATTTTCACCTTTAGATAACAATTTTCAAATTTAAAACTTCAATTAATGTGTCATTTCATCTCATAAATTGCTTTTCTAGAAGCCTATAAAACTTTACAAGTCCGTAAAATATTACAGGTCTGTTCCCATAATGTATTGTTTCTACAAAAACAAAAAAAAATAACCTATAAAATTTCATTTACTAAGGTAGGCTTAATACCTACACTCACAGGCAAAATAATTGATCCAAACAAATTTTGGATAAATTTCAATCGCAAATAACTTTTTCGCTCACATTTTAAAAAAATACTAAAAAATAGATGTACTTACGTTTATAATATCCAGGTTTAAACAAAAAGAAGTTTAAACTTCTAAAAAATTTTACCATAAGTTTATGACACTCTGTAGAGTGGCTAAACCGAGGGCTAAACCGTATATTGTTCTAAGTTTTAATTATCAATTCACATATATTCTTAACAGTTTTGTTTTTGTTTCACCTCAATATATTTATTTTTGTGCAATTTCCAATATTTTTTCTGTACAAAGAACTAAGGTTGCAATGGTCCATTCAGGGATGACAGTGACAGTTTTGTTGAATCATCCCATACTTGGACATGTCATAATATATTATATATTATATATAATATATTATACGGCTTTCAAAAGCTATCAAATTGTTTTTTGAAAATTAATGTTTAACTTTTAAGGTGTCTTTTTACTTTTAAAAATGGATATATCTCCGACTGATGTTGCCAGAGCCATTGATTTAATTCAGGATGAACGGTTACAGTATTACGTGACATCAGTCCGAGACATACACATTTTTAAAAGTAGGAAGACACATTAAAATTATTACATTAATTGACGGGTAGGCCGTAACAACGTTGTAAGTAACATTTTGTTACAGGCGATTTTTACAATAATGAGCTCTACGCCTTTATATTTCGTATTATATGTTCTTTTTTAATATAAATCAATATTCTTATAGCAAATCTAGTAAACTTTCCAACTATGACATTTTATTATAACAAGGTGAACCAAAAACAAAACTTTTAAAAATATATGTTACCTACTTGATAATTAAAACTTAGTTTAAAACGATATACGGTTTAATCTTATGTTAAACCATATTTTTGTTTAAACCTGTATATTATAAACGTACGTCTATTTTTTAGTAATTTTTAAAATGTGAGCGATTCTCCATTAATTTATCTACAAAATTATTTAATATTTTTTAAAATCCGAAATCAAATAAAAAAGGTATTTGCGATTGAAATTCATTAAATGTGTGTGATTGCGTCATCAATTGCTGAACCAACCAAAGACATTAAAATGTGTAGCTGTCTTTTTTTCCTTTTTAAAAGTCCATCTGTAATTCTAAAACGTATTGGGATCCGCTAAACCAGCAGATGGCGACACAATTAAACGTAATTTACGACAAACGTCAATCCGATGTCGCGCTCACGCGGCTTGTGCTGAAAAAGGACAGAGCGCGTATAGTTTGTTGTGGCATTCAGCCGAAATTTATCAAAATTTGAAGGTTAGTCAGTGGCGTTCATACAGTAATTTGGCATTAAAGAACAGATTTTGGAAGTTTAACAGGTTTTAAAAAATGTCTTGCAAATGTTTGGACGATAATCAAAAACGTTTTATTATTAATTTAGTTCAATATTTTCAAAGGAAACTGGAGCATGTGGGTCCCCTTCTCCCACTAAACTGTGTCCAAGATGTTTATTTTAGGGTCAAAGACACGTGCAATAGTAAAATCGCATGCGCAATATGAAAATATAACCGCTATTTCACTACAGCGCATGTCTCTGACCTCCATCCGAGAATCCAAATGCTCGGTGGGAATAGTTTAGCAATGGACCAAAAACAACTTCCGATAGCAGCGTGTGGCGAATGCCTTTGGCATTTCGATTAATACAGTGGGCAATGCTTTGCGGAAAGCACAAGCATTAGACGAGGCCCCAGCCCAACCTTCTGGCAGCAAAACAAAGGCCAAGTTTCCATACTCACGTCGTAAAAAATTAAAGACCTCGGATTTACCAGAAGCCTCCAAAAGACAATTTATGACATGTATGCCGCAGGTTGGTTTATAGTTACTTAGGTCACAATGACCAACAATAGTGGTTCTGCATTGATGTGTTTCATTTGTAGGAAAGCACTGAACCCTGAATACTCTTAATGAGTAGCTCAAATTAAAGGAAATATTTGACATAAGCAAAAGTTCTCTGTACAGCTTGCTTCAGGAAATAGGTTATAAGTTCGCAGGGCCGAATTTCTACGGCAGTACACCCTGAACGCTAACTCCGAATTTAAACGCCAAGTTGTGTTTTAGATGAGACTTGGATTTTTAGATTTAGAAAGGCTTCCTGATTATAAAAATTAGGGTTGCACCGGATCGGGAATTTTGCCGATCCGGCCGGAACCGGAATTTCGGCCGCTGGCCGGACCGGATCGCCGGAATTCCGGCCGGATCGGGACCTAAATTTAAAATATATGTGCATGTCTATTTTTATACGTAAAACATTGAAAATATTGAGGCTGATTTATTTTTACTTTTTTTTAAACTAGCTACAGTATGCAGAGTCTTTATTACTATTAATTTTACCTAGATAAAAATTACTGTTTATTTAAATATTAATTTTTAATTAGCGTTAACAAAATTAAAATAATTCTACTCATTCAATTGGAGAATAGCAGCCACCTGCCAATAATAAAAAAATTAAAAAGAAGTCGGGGAACCACAGCCGCCGGTCTAGCATAGGCAAGGAAACACGCACACCCTTCACTGTTGACCAATTACAAAATATACCTGGAAAGCGATCCGGCCGGAACGGTAGTTTCGGCCAACTGGCCGGATCGGCCGGATTTAGTGGTACCGCCGGAATTCCGGTGCATCCCTAATAAAAATGCTCAACATCCCAGTTTCTACGCAAATCGGAAATTCAGTTTTAAATTTTCTGACAGAAAAAAAGAGGCCGCCAACCAATGTGTCGAAAAAAACGCAAGAAGAAAATTGATGTGATTCCTGGTAAAAGCATTAGTGCAGAATTTGTAAGATAACAATAACTAGAAACTGAAAACAAGGAAGAAGCTGCAGCTAAGAAGGCGACTGAAAAGGCGGCTAAAAATGCGGCAACCACGAAGAAGATTGCAGCCAAGAGGAAAGCCACAGCCCCGCCAAAGCAATGAAGAATATTGCAGCTGAGGTTACCAATAACCAAATAACCAATAGCAAAAATGCAGCTGTGAATCAAGTGAAGGTAACCACAAAGGCAACTGAAAGTAAAAAGAAGGCAAATTAGGAGATTAGTAAGGATAATGAGAATGTAAATGACAAGGAATTAGAAAAAGCTGAAGTTGGTAGCATGGTGGAGGTCATGCAGGAGGTCAATGTTACCAATGCACGCAATTATGAAATAGAAGCTGGGCCATTCCACGCTTAACAGATAGGACAGTTGCCGTGTTTTTATTTACAAAATAATATTGTTCTATTATATTACCAATGTCAAATTTTTATAAATAGTTCTAAACAAAAGCTGTTTAACAAGGTTTTTATTTGGAAAAATTAGGTATCGTGATTGACTGTTTAATTCCTTAAAAATTAATAATTTAAAGCGTAACGGACGGGACTATTACAAAGTCCAAAAACACACCCTGCTTAAAATACCCCATAGAGACCTATACAAAATAATCTATCGGGCGCTACCGGATTCAATATGTGCATTTGTCCATGGTTTTTTCCGGATACGGCCCGATAGAAAATGTATAGGAAATTACCTATAGACACACCATAACTTTTAGATTTTCCCTATAGAGACCGATAGCAAATAACTTAATGAAGGATATATAGGGATATCCCTATAGAACAACCATAAAACATTTGACAAAATTTTATTAAAACCTATGGGGTTCTATGGGGGAAAAACTAATTTCTACATTTATGTGTATTTTCCCCATTGAATCCAATAGCAAATAAATCAAGGGTGGATATCCCTATAGAACAACCATAAATCCCAACTATGGGTCCTATACAAACCGATACACCCTATAGAAACACCATACATTCCGATACAAATATCTATCGGTTTGAACAGGGTCTCTATAGGGTATTTTAAGCAGGGCAGTCAGTTGTCGAGGCTATTACCATCTAGCCGATTTTGATGTCGTACCAGAGCCCAAAAAACTTGGCGTCAGAGCTGTGCGGTACTCGAGTACAAGTTCTCAAACACTGTAGTCTAAGTACTTTCAGTGTACTCGGTACTCAGTCCCGAGTACTTTAATTTGAATGTACTTATACTTGATACATTTATATTGCAAAAATGTACTCGAGTACTTTCCCTCGAGTACCTTTAGTGTACTTTAAGTGTACTCGAGTACATCCAAAGTATGCAATGAGTACGTTTTTATGCGGTGAGGTTGGCGTGGACACATATGTGCAAATATGTGCGTGGGTGTTGAAAATTTGGCAACACTGCTCAGACTTGTCAAATTACGGACATGCTGCCTGAGGCAGCCTGAGCCAGCCTGCCTCACACGACAGCCTTAAGACAGCCTCAATCAATAAATAAAAAGACACAGGAAAGAGCATTGAACAAAAGTTTTTTACTCATGTATGAAATGTAATTTTGTTTATATTTTGGTAGAAATAAGGCGACAATATTCCTCCAAAATATAATTAAAAAATAAAGCTAAGGCAAAGTAAAACAAGATACTAGCCGACCTTGATAATTAACATAAAGCGAAATATCAATATTTGATGAAGGCTAGTATTTAGTTTTGCACTAGTGATTCTAAATTAATTTCTTAATCGCCCCATTTCTCCAGTATTTTTCCCAACATTTCATAACTAAAGTGTACTCGGTACTTTGTACTTGTAGGTACTTGGTAGTCGAGTACTTTTATATAAGAGTACTTGTATTCAGTACTCGAGTACTTTTTCATTGTACTCGGAACAGCTCTGCTTGGCGATAAAGTTTTAAACGTGACAATTAATAAGTGGAATTGGAATTAAATAAATTCAATTATCATAAGTACATTTTTAATGTTTAAGTACTAGTTAAGGTTATTTTCGGTTATTTTTTTTTGTAGTTTTATGGGCAAAGCCACGGAAAATACACTGTGAGACAAAGTGAAACTCAGCCCTACGTAATATTAGAACATAGTTATTTTTCCCAACATTTCATAACTAAAGTGTACTCGGTACTTTGTACTCGTATGGGTACTCGAGTAAGACTTTGCTATACAGGGATGGTAATGTGCTCTTAGGCCGTTTAATAAATAAAGACAAATGCATTATGAGACGTGGGAGTGGTGGAGTGACGTAAGAGTAGTGGGGCAGGCCAGACCGCGCCGCGCCAGGGCTGGATGCTCCCGTGTACGAGTTTTGGTTCATGCCGCGCATGACTCCACTTGATGAGTAGTTGCCGTGCGAATACACGAATAATAGTAAAATTATCAAAGAACATAGAGAAATATCTGGACATAGTGCGTTTTTATTAAACTTAATATTGAAGAAAGTGTTATAATATGGATAATAGATGCTTTTAGTCCTTGATAACATTTAGGGCTGTAGTTTAAGCGTTGGTGTTTTAAATTAAACTTATATCCACTGTTCAGAAAATGTTTATAGGAAACAGAAGCGGTCTTAACGTTAATATTGTCTATTCTTTTTGTGGCATTTAACCACTGTTTCCACAAATCAAAGTTTTTCGGGAATCGATTAAATTTAATGTTTTTATTTAAAGGGTTTTTCTTGGACTGGTTGTCTGAATTGCATCCAAATATGCCACACCTTATTTTTATAAATGCAAATGGTACGACACAAACTAAAACACAAACAAAACAAGTTAACGCAACACAAAAACAATAATAAACAAACAGAACAGGTTAACACAACGCAATAACAATAATTTAAACACTGAAAAGTAAATCGAACCTTACCGAAAGCAAAAACAACAAGTTAAACAAAAAATAGAGCAAGTTAACATCCAACAGCATCGCAATAACAAGAATTTTAGCAGCAGATAATTAAAAAGCACGTTAAAGATTTAAAAACACTCATCAAGTGACGTGTTTAAGCCCCGCCCAACATGCGCACCATCCTATCTTAAGGTGTATGTATCTTGGTGGGATTGTAAAGCAGTTAGAGGAGGGGAAGTAAAACATTGGCGGACGTTTAATTGTTTTGATTTAATCGTTTTAAAATCTTGTTTTGCACGCTTATGGCAGAGGGGAAATAAGTATTCGTTATCCTATTCGTTCAACAATGGTTGTTTTCTCTCTTATTTATAAGTTTATCTCACTTATTCGTACGTTTCATATAGCATGCATCTTTGTTTATTAAACGGCCTAAAAGCCCATTACCATCCCTGTATAATAATTTATGTTTATAATTGTTAAAAGTTTTATCTTAAAACCACAAAAATTTTAAGCGAAAGTTTGAAAGTGAGCTTACACTCAAATAAAAAATATTAGGTATTTACAATTTAGTTTTCTTTCATTTTTAATAAAAAAGTCTTTTTGTTAATAACTGAATTTTTATAGGTATTCTAAAATCATAAAAAAAATGGTAAAAATACGTATGTTCCACATCAAAAGTCCCACCGACATTTAAATAAGGAATGCAGTACCTAAAATAATTGAGGTTATGTTTTTCAATTTTATGTTAATTTCGTCTCATTTTCTGAAAATAATATAACCCTCGATATAACCCCTACATGTATTCAGTCAAATAATTGAGGTTATGTTTCTCAATTTTATGTTAATTTCGTCTTATTTTCTGAAAATAATATAACCCCTACATGTATTTTTTCTATGTCTAAATGTCTTTGGGTCTTTTATTACACTAATTATTTTCTATTGTATAGTACCTACTTCAGGGTTGATTTGTCCATATTTGTTGTATCATAATAATATTTTATCAGCGACAACTGCCATTGTATTTAAATTCTCCTGTGTAAACCGGTCTCGTTTTGCAGCGACATATAGGTACTCCATTTTTAAATGGAATGGGCTATAGTGTCTAATAACTTACGACATTATTATTAGAACATTATGTCGCCTGGTGGTATATTTTGCGACTAGTGGGAGAAAAAAGAGATTCCTCGAGCGTGGATTTTTCTGCACACGCGTGGCGAATGAGGTACCACGCAAGTGGAATCTCCTCTTTTAACCAATAGTCGCACACAATATTATTATTATTATTATTATTTTAATGTGCCTTCAACAGGCACCAGGCCCAATTACAGAAGTACACAATGACAAACACAAATAAACAGCCATACCCCTGGTGGGATTCGAACCCACGACCTCTCGGCTTGTAGTCCGCAGTGCTAACTACTACACCACCGAGGGCGATATACAACACCCACAAAGAATTTAAAGCCAATTTTATTTTATATTTTATCTGATATCTGACAGCTGTAAGTTAGTTTCGAGGTTAGTTTTAACCTCACTTTTTTCCAAATTTAACTTAAAGCTAACTTCAGCCCTTGGGCGAAATACTATTTCGCCCACTAGTGGTAGAAGTACAATTTCGCCCACCGAAATTAAATGGGAGTTGAATAATAGTATTTATACGTATATATAGGTTTTATATATATTTAAGAACTAAAGTCATAAGAGGTACAATTTTTTTGTAATGGAAGAGTGCGAGAAAATGCCTTATGACATGAATTCTTTATTTGTCAAAATAATAAGATAAATTCGAATTATAAGTAAATTATATTTGCGTATCGAGACAGTAAGAAACGCAAATGCCTCGGCAAATGCGTATCGTACTGTGCTTATTATCGTATACAAATAAAATAGTTATTTGTTTTACAAGTGTTGAAAAGCGACTTTTTCATGCGAGTGTTTCAAGTGCATTAAGTAACACGAACTTGAAAGCTTTTCTTACAAGTGAAACACAATATTTTTTATACCACCCTTTTATTTTTTATTATTTTAAAATACAAAATAAAATAACCTAAGAACGTGTTTGACAGCTGTTAAAATTACTTTCATCTTATTCTTTTAATTTTTAAGGTATAAGTTACTTTAAATCAATAAACCGAGGGGTGGTTCACATGCCGGAAAATGTACACCTACTTCGAAGTACCTTATATATTTTAAAATACTTCTAGTACTCCGAGATACTTCTAGTACTCCGAGATACTTCTAGTACTCCGAAATACTTCTAATACTTCGAAGGTACTTTTAATACTTATAAGTTCGATATTATCAATTACAAAGTGCACGAAGCTCGTTTGTAGCAATCCCAAAGCACTTCGAAGTATATGAAGTATTAAAAGTACCTTCGAAGTATTTTGGAGTACTAGAAGTATCTCGGAGTACTAGAAGTATCTGGGAGTACTAGAAGTATTTTAAAATATATAAGGTTAACGTTTCCAACCATACATTCAAACTAATTTAAACATTTATAAGTTCCTAGTAAACATTTCTAACATAAAATCAAAAATATGGCCGAAATATTTCTAGTCTCGTTGACAAATTTTTTAATGTGTTTTAACGTTTCCAACCATACATTCAAACTGCTTTAAACATTTCTAAGTTCCAAGTAAACATTTTTAATGTGGATTTTTTGTAATTGTTCTCCTTTATAAAACATTAGTTATAAAAGTAAAATCAAACTCTTCAATGCATTTTTAAAGTCAAAATATCAGAAATACGACCAAAATACACAAAACCCACTTTTAAACTATGTTGGAGAATTGTATTGCTAAAAACGTTGTAACAACGTTTCCAAAACCCACATTTAGCTACATAAAAGTATTCGTCGACAAATTTTTTTATGTGTATTTTTTTTTTAATTTTTATCCTTTATAATACATTAGTTGGGTACATATAAAAGTAAAATAAAACTGTGCAATAAATGTATGGTCATAAAATCAAAAATACGGCCGGAATACACAAAACACACTTTCAAACTACGTTGGAAAATTGTATTGCTAAAAACGTTGTAATAACGTGTTCAAAACATAAATAAATAAAGCCCAAAAATATAATTTAGAAAAAATAATCTTCTTTATCGATAGTTTCAATCAAATAAAATTTTACCAAGTATCGCAGTTTGGCAGGGCCGGCTCCAGGGTACGTGCAGCCGTGCCCCTGCACGGGGCGGCAAAAATCGAAGGGCGGCAAAAATCGAAAGGCGGCAAAAAGTTATCGTACTATTATTTCCAATTTTGAAATAAAAATGCGGCTTTCTTTATAATAGCGGCAAAATTCGAAGGGCGTCAAAAATCGAAAGGCGGCAAAAAGTTATCGTACTATTATTTCCAATTTTGAAATAAAAATGCGGCTTTCTTTATAATAGCGCCGGCAATGGCACGCGCCGCAATATGCGGTTTCTTTTGATTTATCAGGATTTCGCTTTGTTTTTAGGCAAACTTATAAATTATTTTAGTTGATATTGAACTTCTTTGTGCAATTGTACACTACCTATTTGAAATTTAATAATTTGAAAAAAATAAACATTTTCGAGGACATTTTGTTCCCTGTGGTTGTGGTATTTACATTGTGCTGGGCTTTTTGTGTGTGTTTTAAGCTAGGTACTTATGCACATTTTATACAAAATTAATATAATATCACAGCATGCACCCTTTTAATAAAAAATAATAATTAACAAATAAATAATTCTCATAAATAATGCAACAACTGGATAGCTAGAAAATTTACGAATCCAGTTATAAATACTTACAGGTAGGTACCAATTTTAGAATATTTTTATTTATGAATGTGTTTTTCCAGATATCTAATTGTAGCATCAAGGGGACGATATTATATTGTTTAAAATATCTGTGGTGTAAAGGTTAATCTTTTAAATGGTGTCTAAACCAAGTGGTGTTAATATAAACACCATGAATTATGTTTGAAAATGTTATATACAGCAAACACCAAAACGGTGTTTATCTAAAAATATTTGTTCTTTTCGAACTACTGAGAAGTACACTTTACACCTAGTATGATTTAATTTGACCTAGAACACATAATATTTAACACTAAAAAGGAGTTCAATTTACACTATTTTAGTATTTGAAATTACACTGGACCAACGAACCATATTTAACACCATTTTGGTTTGTATCGATATAGACCATGTATGATGTTAATTTGGTGTTAAAATGGTCATGAAATTTTAAACAATGTATCTATAGATAAAAAAAATTATAATTTTAGCATCAAGGGACGATATTATTTAGGTATACCTATAGTTATAGGTAGTATAGTGTTTTTTTAGAAATTATACCTTAAAAATGGGCACTAAAAAGTAGGTAACTATGAGGGGCGGCAAAAAATTTTTGCACGGGGTACCACAATGTCTGGAGCCGGGCCTGCAGTTTGGTGATATATGGAAAACAGGGGTAACACGGAATAAACGAGCAAAAATTTAAATTTACCGCTCTATCACGAAAAGTGTGGGTTTAACCACTGGGTTAGGTTAGTGTTGTATGTTCTGTGGTGTTGACATCCCGCCAAATTTTGTGCAAATTCTGCCCAGTGTTTTTTGGGAAAATATAGTTGAACGATAAGGTAATTTTTATCCGAGAGAGATGGAAAAAACATAAAAGGCAAATACCTATATGCATGGCATATATGCACATTTATTTGTTTCCCCAATTTTTTTTTCACTGTTCTTTATAAAATTATATATATAGAGTTATAAGAAACGATGCCTAGAAAACATAAACATGTTCCAGGAACGGTGTATTAAAGAAATTATGACCCAGAAAATATTGAATACAACCCTGGCAGAGGTGATAAACAATCATTTATCCTTTGGGCAGGTTGCTACCTGCTTTGATGTTCCCAAAACCACTTTATACAGCAAATACAGAGAAAAGTATTCTGATGTATTTGGGAGGCCTTCTGCCTTAAGTGAAAAAAGCATATAAGAAGTGTAATAATTACATCTGCGGAATATGGATAATCTTTTGCAAAATAAGATACAAAAGAGTGCAGTCATATCTAAACCACAAAGGAGTAATAATTAATTGTTTTAAAGAAAACCTTCCTAGCAATGACTGGCTAAAATCTGACTCAAACTTTCTTCCAAACCGTGGCAAACTACCAACCAAACTGAGCAAAAGTTACTGTTTTAACGGACCCGTAAAGTTAGCAAGAGATCAAGATGCAAAAAGTTTAGCTCAAAACAGCAACACAAAAAAATAATCAACTTTAAAATATTATGAGCAACATTTATAGACAAATAAAATTGATTTTAATTAAAGTGGCTGATGGCTCATTGGGCTTGACAACCGACAGACCCGAGTTCAAACCCCAGCTGGGTCAGAACTTTTTTTAAATTTAAATCTATTAATTTGACTGTTTCATTCAGTAGCCACACAAAAAAAATGTCGTGATCTGGGGATGCGACATATGCTTTCCTATGGATTTTGACGCGCTGAATCCGAACCCGATGTCAGAATTTATCCTTCAGGTCCGCGCTTCAACCTAACCTCAAAAAGCGTGAAAAAATTAGTATTTCCTGTTTCTGGGGATGAGGCATGTCGATTCTTATGTTTTTCGATGCATTGAATGTAAATAATCTCTCAGAATCGATCTCACACGTTGTTCTTTTGACTGTAACCTCGAAAAAATGTAATAATATACAAATCCCACGAATTTACAACGTTGTATAATACATAAATCCGACATATTTCCAACGTTGTATAATTCGTAAATCCCACGTTTTTTAAAACATAAGAAACTAACGTTGTCATATAACGTTATAAACCAGGACATTTCAAGATAAAATTATACAAAAAAGTTAGGTTTTCCCAAGGAAAAACGTAAAATTTCTACTAGGGATTCGTAAACGTAAACACACGAAATCATGCGGAATCTGCCGATGTACTTCGAGTACTTCGAAAATACTTCGAAGGTACTTCTAGTACTTCGGAGGAACTTCTAGTACTTCAGAGGTACTTTAAATACTTCGGAAGTACTTCGAATACTTCGGCTGTACTTCGACAAAAATGTACACCTACTTCGAAGAGTGAACCACCCCTCGCAATAAACTTACCTTCTCAATTTAAATAAAGGCACCAAAAATTAGAATTTATTATACAAACACAATTAATTGTGTTCTAAATGATATTTAGACATACATATACAAATATAATACGAATGTCAAACGATGCTGTCAATTTCTTTCCACACAGACCTGTCACTTTTCATACAGAAATGTCATTTTACATTCGAGTTTTGCCTTGCCAATGAAAAGATTCATTTTCTAAGCAACGATTCCATTACGAAATGTGACTTTTACATAGTGGTCGTAGAAAAAATAATATGATGTACTATGCTCCACACCTCAAAGTCCCACCACGTGACTACGTACGGAACGCATTTGGCATTTAAGGCTCAACAGGTTAGGTATGTATCTGTCAAAGTATAGTCAACAAAACAAATAATATTATGTTTAGGCGTTAAAAATGTATTTATAAATGTATAAATATATAATATAAATATAATATAAATCTTTATAACATTACAATAAAAATGGTTGTTTTAAGAATTTAGGAATATAACATTTATTAAAAAAAACTCTCTATTATGGAATAAGTATATCTGTATTAAAGGTAGGTTAATATATTATAACAAAAATATCATCTAATTTTGTAATTTTAAGGTTAAAAAAATTTATTTTGACCAAAATAAATAATTATTTTGGATTATTTGAAAGACTGTTTGGTATTTAAAAATGTGGTAGTTTTTCTAATCCAACCTAAAGTGTACCTACATAAAGTTTTGTCAATACAAATAGTAGGTAATAAGGCTTCAACTGAATTTGATCTACATCGAAAATTTTTTAATAAATCACATGTCATCGGAGTATTAAATATTTTCACATTGCAAGTTTCTCTAAAAATTGTTTGTTTTCTTATAATCTAAGGTATTTATGTCGTTGGAAGTATAAAAGCTTAAATTTAATTTGAACCATATTTAACAATTATTTAGTATACCTACCTACCTATATTTATTTATGACCATATTAACACAATCTTCCAAATAATCCACTTCTTCATCTTCTTCATAAATCTGAACACAAGAGTCCTGTGTTCCGAGGTAATGGCCTTTAGCCTACTTAAGGGCTATTTGGCCAGCTCATTATGTTTTAATTTAAATTTTAATATGACCAAGGGTCTCAATTAAGAGCATCTGAGTTTACCTCATCCCTTGAATCATTTATATATATTTTCTTTCTACATACATTTTGTTACAATACACTTAAAATCATCCATATAAATCTTCTTAAAAATTATTAATTTTTTCACTTTTTCTTTCACATTTGTTTCTTCTTTCTTTCATAATTTATATATATATATATACATATATATATTTATATATATATATATTCCATTTACCCAACCATTTAATTATTAAACACATCAAAAATTAATTCATCAATAAATATCTTCCGTTAGTTTTCCATAAAATCACAGATAATAAACAACATATTACTTTTTCATTGATGAAGCTCCATTTTTATTTATAATCCAACCATGCACCATATGGGAGATGGCTGCAGCCATACATGTATTTAAATATTTCACCCATCCATCATGGAATTTATGTTTTAATTAGGTACTCAATCTATTGTAGACTTTGTGTACCTATTTGGCACTGATCAGCGTATTTTTGATTTTATTGATTATTTTTGTGCTGGGAGTCCCATATTGTCTGCTCAAGGAAGGCCGTCTACGACCTATCTGCTTCAGCAGACAACACAAAACTGAAAAATAATCCACCCATTTATTTTGGTCAAAATAGATTTTTCTAACCTTAAAATACAAAATTAGATGATGTTTTTTGTTATAATACATTAACCTACCTTTGATACAGATATTCTTATTCCATAATAGAGTTAGATTTTGTTTCATAAATGCGGTTTAGTTAAAACTATTTTATAGAGAAATGTAGACCCAATGCACAAAAATATCGTGAATATTGTGATACTATAAAGATTTATTAACTTTTAACGATTAAACATAAGTGGTAACATTATAAATATTATTTCTTTCATGACTATACTTTGACAGATACATACCTAACCTGAAAAGCCTTAAATGCCAAATGCGTTCCGTACGTATACGTACGGAACGCATTTGGACTATAGTCACGTGGTGGGACTTTGAGGTGTGGAGCATAGGTAAATATGCTTTAAATAAAAATTATAATACCTACCTACCTATAGGTACCTATACCTATAAAGATAAGTCATAATTTGTATCAATATAAAAAAACATGCATATTTATTTTTTAATAAAAAATAAAAGCAATGTAACATTGTCGATGTTGTTTACAAAAATAATACACCGTTAACATTTCTTTATTTGTCAATCTTTTAACTACAAAACCTATGCTTTCCAGATGGTCTAAGTATTCATTTATTTTCTTTATATTTTCCTTTGGTACCTCTGCTCAATTGTCTTTAAGGAACTACCTGTTGCATTCGGGTAGGTATTTCGCGAGAAATGCAAAATTTAAATATCAAAGGAGCGGTTTTTTTAAGGGCTAGAGTCGGGACTAGGTAAATGACATGTTATAATTTGATTATTTATTAAAAAAATATTGACGACACATCATAGTAAATACATTTAGGTAGGTATGTGAAAAACAGTATCTCGAAAACAGAATAATTTTAAGAGACGTACGGTAAACAAAACAAAAGAGGCCGATAGCATACGAGCGAATTGGATTCCGAAGACGTTATTGTTTACGTAAAATTTGTTTAACAGAGCAAAAATATAAAGGAAATATATTACATGTAAAATGGGAGTAGGCGCTGCATAATTCTAAACAATACCGTAATACGTTTCAATCTCAGACGTCCCGCAGAATTACCGTCTCGCACTTACAAAGTAACAGGTTCTTCGAAAAAGTGGTGACGCAAGTGTTAAAGTCTCGCCTACAACCCTTTTCATATTTAATGAACCCCATAGAAACAACACGAACTAAACTCACCTTTCTGGCAAAGCTGGGGGTGTGCTGTTTTCCATTGCGATCTAATCAAATCCTTTCGGTACACTACACAACAAACGTAAATAACAAGGAATAGGACTGTCTAAGGCACACATAATCATTTAAAACACTAAAGAACATCACTGACTCGCGGAAACTGTTCTTCGCACGATTCGACACATTTAAACCACTTTTCACTGTGTTCGTTAAGCATTAATTTCGCGTAATAAGGCACTTTTCGGGACGGATTGTTCGCTTGCTAAATAAAAGACCAACAAGTGTCAGCCATTTTGGTTGAAATTCTACTGGATTAGCCGAGTTTGCGCACATTCTATTTACTTATTTATTTCCACTAATAAACAAATTTAACGTTGCCAAGTTTCATATTTTGCATAGCGTGGGGAAATCGTGTTTCAAAATATTTTGCATTTTTCAAACAAATTTTAAACTTATTTTATAGAAAGATTTTACAATTCACTCTAGAATTATTAAACAAAATTTGATTGTTAAAAAAAGCAACGTTCTTTGTTAATAACAATAAAAAAAGGAATATTTCTTTTTTAAACTTGGCATCAGTGTTAACTTAACACTTAGAATATCCACAAAAATTGATTATCTAAAAACAAATCTCTTTTTTCTACTACCTTACTAGAAAACTTAATATTCCACCCCCGAGCGACGGAGGAAAATGCCACTTTTCCTTCCCGGGAGGAAATAAATTTTCCTCCCTCTTTTTTTTTAACAATTTTACAGTAGGTATCAAGAGTTTTTGTACCTTGTCTATAGTCCTATTTGATTTTGTGGGAAAAAGATTTACTCCGTGCCACCATTCTTTTAGGTATTCATTTTTATATCGCTCTTTCGATTTTTAAGGAAGGAAATTAATTGCAACTATTCTTGCCTGTTTAGCAAGATCTTGCGGCAGGTCTTCTTCGCTAGAACTCATTTTCAAAACGTAGGAAGAATTTCAAATTTATGATAAACATTCTGACAGCTTATAAAAACTGTTATGTTGTTATCATAGATAATAAATTAAATTGTTATTACCAAAAATAACCTAGCAACAAAGCGTTCTCAACATAACGTCGGCGACGCAACACCTACTTAAAATTATATATATAAAATTATGACAAAATATTAATTAATGCTAAATTTAGCACTTTTTTCATTTGATGATTCATTCTTCATTTGTACCTAATCATGTATTTATTTATAAACTAAATTAGTGCATAACCTTACTACAGGCATCAAAATTCACATTATGTACCTATTAGATAATTATAAAAAAAATAAAAATAGATATTAAAATTACAAATTTATTTTTCTTACATAGGTAGGTAATTAGGTACAAAATTCTATAATAGGTATAGTTTATATAACATTAAGTTTATAAACTTATAAGAAACATCACTGTAGCAGTAAAATTAGATTTTAAAATATATTTTATTGATCGGCTAATTTTAATTTTTTTTTAATAAAAAATTATATTTATACTAATTATAATTGTGGTTGTTTAAAATTGTTAGTAATTTGGTGATTTTAGCTATCATAATGGTGTAATATTTAAAAATTGATAAAAAAATACTAGGTCTTCAAAATTTAAGGCTCATTAACTTGAGAGCCAGCATTTACTATGGCAGCCAAATCCTCGTGTCCTTGTTTCAATCGATCTCTAATAAGTTCTGCAATGGCCTTTTGAGTTTGCCTTTCAAGTTTTGCCATTTTCTTTGCTAAATCACGTTTTAAATCCCAATCTGGTTTCCTAGGTGCCAGGGTGGTTACATCCAGTTGATCAATCACTATTTCAGACTTTGCCGATTCCAGTTGGTCCTTGACTTGCAAACCTACATCCCCTGGCATAATGTTGGGCAGTAAATGTTCGTTGAGAGCTTCATCTACTGGTTTGTAGCTTCTGAATTTTGGTTTCGGTAACTCAAGTTTTTCTTCTGTTGTTTTTTTGTCGGTAGTGTCCTCTTTGCATTCACGTTTGCGTTTTAACAACATCAATTTCTCTTTTCTTTTAAGAGCTTGTTCTTCTAATTTTCCAACAGAATCTGTTGCCATGTTTTTGGTTTGTAAAGATTTAGTACTAAAACCACACTGTGACTAAAACAAAGTTTCAATTGTAATTTTTGTTTAAAGAATTAAGCTATATACTTTAGTAAACAAATGGGTAGCTAATTGAAGGTTATGTTTTGACGTTTTAATCAAACGGTTTGATTCAGTGTTGCCAGCAGAGACAACAGAGTTGTCAGATTGTCCGAGGGCTTTTCCCTTAAGGTACAGTTTCGTTGATGCGACTCGCGGCTGCGGCTTGCGGCTGCGACCTTAGCCGCGCCACTGCTTAGTACAATTTGTATGTATTTGTTTTGGTTGGCGCGTTCAGTCGCAGTCTGCGACTGAACGCGTCAACCAAAACATATTCAAACAAATTGTACTAAGCAGTGAAGCGGCTACAATCGCAGCCGCAAGCCGCAGCCGCGAGTCGCATCAACGAATCCGTACCTTTAAACGATCCAGATGGAGTTCAAGTTTCCCCTAGAATTTAGAAGTTCTAAATTAGAACTTCTTCCATAGTTATTAAAGTTTTGTTTACAGTTAAGAATTTAAAGTACAATTTTCTCCACCATTACATTTTTTTTCTTTGGTAGGTACCGTCAAACGGGGCGAATCGGGACGATTTTCAGTTATTTTCCTGTATATCTTTTTATTTAAATGAGATAAATCAACAATTTTTGGAGGAAAGTGACCTCCTCTGTTTCTACTTTTAAACAATGCTTCGTGCGAGTTTTTAGCTTTTATCGTAAACGCAAAAAAAATATTTTTAGAGGTGTCCCGATTGACCCCGCATTTGGGGTCAATCAGGACAGAGGCTTATTTGCTCGAAAATGTTCGATTAACCCCGCGTAAGGGGTCAATAGGGACAAAAAATATAAAAAAAAACAGTTTTCAAATTTTTTTATTGATGACGTCATCAGGGCCGGATTTAGGCATGGGCCCGGGCCCAGGGCGGCAAATTTTTAGGGGCGGCAAATTTTGAAGGCCAGTTACAATTTTGCTAAAAAATCAAGAGCGTTTTATGCAGAATTTTTGTTTTCACTCAGATTTATACACTAATTAAAACTATAAAAAGTTGGAAGAGAAGTTTTTTAATAGGTACATTAGATAATTTTATATCAGACTACACTATTATTCTGCGTAGTGCGTCAGTGACGCAGCGTCACTGCGTAGAAGGGCGGCAGCCCAGTAAGCACTGGAACCTCCCAGGGACGTACGCAGGACGTCTTCCTGGGATATACCTGACGGACTCAGGAAATCCGACAGCGTCTGTAGGACGTCCCTGGGATGTTTGATGACAACCAAAGGATAGTAAAAAAGACTTCCTATAGGACCCTCCATTTTAGGTCCTACTGCGACCACCTCAGGCCTCTCTATGGACGTTATAATTCGATCCGCATGGAGAAAAAAAAATACAATCTATTTATTTTTATTATCTATTTATTTTTAACATCTTTTGTAACAAAAACTATATATCTGATAAAAAAAAATAAATGAAATTAAAATATTCAGGGTAATCCGAATTGTACCTTACATAGGTAATTTGGGAATTGATAGAATAGGTTAACATAATATCAATTTTATTAATAAACTTATATAAGTATATATATAGTAAACTAAACAAGGTGTATCTTTTTTTAAATAAATTTATATTGTTTCTGAACTTAAAATTATTGTTTTAAATAAATATAACCTACCTATATAGGCATTTATTTAACTAAATGAATAAATAAAGTAAGGTTACTTAAAACAAGCAACAGGTGAAGACCATACAACACGAAACTACAATAAAAAATATAATAGTTATACTAGTTATGCAATTTAAAGAAATTATATTAATTTATAACGGCATCAATAAAAAAAGAGGAAAGCTTTTTTTGTCGTTAATCGGGCGGCACCTCGATCGAAGAGATGCATTATTGTTAATTATAAATTTACTAGAAAAAAACAATAATTTGCTCAGAAATATATATTATTTAATACATACCTACCTTCATTAAATATAAAAGGCACACAAATGTAAACTAAAGTTGTATCTATTGTTAACTAAACTTCCAAACCACAAAACAATACAAAACTGATTTTAACACGTGCCGCGAGACTCATGGTACATTAATGCAGCGCCAGGGTTGCCAACTTGAATTCGATAGTCGGTACCGCGTAATTCAAATTACCGTACTATAGCTCGCAGGATCGTACTTACTAAATGGGGGTGCGAATTTTTTGGAATAAAAAGGGTAGTAATATTTTGTAAAAATTATGAATATAAATAAATCTTCAAAAAAAATTGTTCATATTTTTTTACCCTTTTAAGAAATAAATTTATTAAAAATATTTAAAAAACATAACAATATACATAAAATACATAAATATTTAAGAAACAACAATATACATAAAAAACATAAAAGAATAAAATACCTACATTAAAAGAAGTCGGTATTGTAGGGCACTTTAGTAAGACTCCACCAGAGGTCAGTGAGCGCCATGAAACTTAAAAAATTATAAACAGATACAAATTTTTTGCTTAAAATTTGAATGTTGGAAATTACGTACGGTAATAGGTACATTCCAACCGCAGTAATATTACTGACACAATATTATTTTAGACTTAAAAGTATTTTAAATTAATTTGAACGAAATAGAGAAAAAAATACAAAATAATTTGTTTTTAAATATGTTTTTCCTTTCTTACTTTTTTTAAAGCGTGTGCGCATGTGTGTCAGTAATATTACTGAAAATTACAGCCGGTTGGAACTAACCTAATGAGTTTGGTCCCTACACCGTACAATTACCTGAAATTATTTAAATTTATCTTTTACGTTTTTATACTTATGTATAAATTAAGGTACAAAGTTGTTATAAAAAAGTAACTAAAAAGATGATACTATTGTTTTTGAGGAGTCATGCTCTTTGATTTGATTTTAATAAAACTTTATTGGACATCCGTAGGCGTCCTGTAAATGACCAGCATAAGGTGGTCCTACTTGACTGTCCCTAGAACGGCCAGGTCGCGTCGGTCTGTTTTGACAAAATTTGGATGTCCCAGGGACGTTTGTGTGCTTACTGGGAGTCGATGTACACGAGGCGAGTGGGGCGCGACTCTAGCTTATTCGCTGAGTCATTCGTTATTCGAGGTAATGGTGCGTTGGGCCCATGGGCGGCAAATTTGTAAATCCGGCCCTAGACGTCATATTAGAAAAGCCTATTTATTTAGCACCTTCTAAAATAATGGCAGATAAAACAAGAGGGTCATCCTTTTCCTTCGGATCTGACCCAACGTTGCGTACGCTATTTGTAATGTTCGCGGGTCATGCATACTTTTGATAAATTTTGCCCCACAGGGGTTCTTTTATAGGTGCGGACCATTGTCCCAATTGACGCCATAAAGTGACAAGAATAATAAAATAAATTGATTAAAAAAAACTATAAACTTACAAACTTTTGCTTAGGCGCAACAGCCCAAGCAACAATTTAAGTATTTGTTACGTATATCGGTCTATTGAAGAAACTTTAAAGTGTTTTGCCACAGTCGCCGGTCTCTTTATATAACTCTTTCATTACTAAGTTACGACTAAAGTGGGGAACAATTATTGAGTTCCAAAAAGGTAGCAAATATGCAGAGCTGTCACAAGTCACTTCTAAAAAGACTTAAGTCATAAGTCGTAAGTCTTTTTTGAAATAAAAATGACTTAAGTCTTAAGTCATTTTTTCTATAAAACAGAAAAGACTTAAGTCTTTTTTTAAGCCTTAAGTCTTATTAAAAATGACTTAAATCAAATATATAACGACTTAAATCTAGAAAAAGACTTAAGTCATTTTTAGGGACTTAAGTCCCTAAAAATACTTAAGTCGTTTTTAGATTTAAGTCGTTTTATAGGTTTAAGTCGAAAAAAAAAGATTTAAGTCGAAAAAAAAAAGATTTAAGTAAAAAAAACAAATACCTTACTCATTTTGAGAGATTAATTAAAAACAAGATCAAAGAGTATATATCTAATAGATACTGTTTGACAAGACTTTTAATGAAATTTATTTTTAAAATAGGTGCATAACAAAAAGTTGATCACTTAATTAGTCAATTATTGTATTGTATATAATAATGTACTGGCACACAGTGTTGGAAATGCCCAAAAAGCTGGCCAAAACCTATGAAATCTACATTAATATATTTGAGTAAATTTAATTTTTTTTCATTAGTAAACTAATAAAGGTATGTTAAAAACATATAACAAATTTCTTAAGTTTCATAACTGATTTAGTAGAGAAGGGCAAATTTGAACTTTCTTGAAGTGATTTTTTCCATTTCAAGTAACCAGTAAAAAAGGTACTTTTTCAAATATTATTTTTTAAATTATCATTAAAGTATATGCTATTTTTAAATGAATTACTTATTTTAGGTGGATAAAACGATTTTTTAGTGAAAACATATTTATTATTATATAATATATATGTAACCAAACTTATGTTATCTTTAATTAAAGTTAGTTGAGTAAAACTGCATTTTCTAAAATTATTGTAATTTTTAAAAAATGATTTTGTTTAGGACCTCCACGAGCCGGAGCTCAAATTTTGTCATGATCAGAAAGTTAGTACCTTGGTGTGTTAGTACCATGAAAAATTGGATTCGGTTTGATCCGGTCCTGGGTGCTATCCATAAATTACAGTTTGCTTATTTTAAAACTTATGTGAAAATTGTTTAATAACTTTTAAAGTAACTTAATAATTTTTTAATATAAAAAATACTAGTTATAACTATAGTTAACTTTTAAACACCTTTGGCGTATTTAGTTCGCCAGGGACGGACTAGCTTTAATTTGATTATGTCAATTTTTTCAAGCGTGTAACAATTTAAGCCTCTATACATAGTGTTGCATGAGGAAACCGACATAGCTTAAGGGTAGTTGTAGTTTTCAGAGGTGAATCCGAATCTGGCTTTGAAAAAATTCGGAGGTCCTTCGTTTAAGAGTTACAGGGTGATTTACGTATTTTGTCGAAAATTTTGAAAAATCATATCTTGGGAATGGATAAATAGAATCGCATAAAATTTTATATACATACTTAAGTATAAAGTACCTGCACAGCGCTGTATCGGACATTCAAAAAAAAAATCAGGACCGGACCTAAATTTTTTTTTTCCCACTAAAAACACCTTGAATATATTTTTTTCTAAAATCCAAAGTCAGGTTCTGAAAGAACATGAAAAGTTCTACCAAAATGGCCAATAAAATTTAACGGCACCATAAAGGCGTTTCAAAAAAAATTATCGAAACATTTTACAGTTTTTAATTTTTCTTCGACTTTTCGAATATTCCAATAAATCAGCAAGCTAACCGATTTGAAATCATCAGTTAAGGTTTTTTTGCAATTTAAAAAAATGTTTACTTATTCTAGTGAAGCTTCAAGACCGTAATTATTTGTTTTATGGGCATTAAAAAAAATTGAGTAAAAAATATTTTATCCATAATCACACCAAAAAAATATAAAATAATTAACTCAACTTTTAAATAAGCATTAAAAATAAAACATTACAACATTATGGATCATTTTCAAAGTGACCAGCAGTTAATTTAAAGCCCAAAATTCTTAACAAAATAAGTGCCAATTTTTCAATTGTTAAGTTTATTTGACGATTAACTTTCATGGATACTAACTATACCCACACCTATTGTCTTGACAATAGGACCACAGAATAGGACTTTAAATAAAGAGAAGTTTCACCTATACCACCTCCAAAATGTTCAACGACTAGAACCAGGCGACGAGGTTCCTAGGCGAGATTTCTAGAACTGCAGTTCCATGGATTCTTAACCATTGGTTCTAGTCGTTGAACATTTTGGAGGTGGTATGGGTGAAACTTCTCTTTATTTAAAGTCATATTGTCAAGACAATAGGTGTGGGTATAGTATAGTATCCATGAAAGTTAATCATCAAATAAACTTAACCAACAATTGAAAAACTGGTGCTTATTTTGTTAAGTATTTTGGGCTTTAAATTAACTGGTGGTCACTTTGAAAATGATCCATAATGTTGTTATGTTTTATTTTTATTGTTTATTTAAAAGTTGAGTCAATTATTTTGTTTTTTTTTGTGTGATTATGAATAAAATATTTTTTACTCAATTTTTTTTTAATGTCCAACAAAACAAATAATATTATTGAGAGCATGAAAAGTTCTACCAAAATGGCCAATAAAATTTAACGGCACCATGAAGGCGTTTCAAAAAAAAATTATCGAAATTTTTTTTAATTTTTCTTAAACTTTTCGAATATTTGAATAAATCAGCAAGCTAACCTATTTGAAATCATCAGTTAAGGTTTTTATGCAATTAAAAAAAAGTTTACTTATTCTAGCGAAGCTTCAAGACAGTAATATTACTGTCTTGAAGCTTCGCTAGAATAAGTAAACTTTTTTTTTAATTGCATAAAAACCTTAACTGATGATTTCAAATCGGTTAGCTTGCTGATTTATTCAAATATTCGAAAAGTTTAAGAAAAATTAAAAAAAATTTCGATAATTTTTTTTTGAAACGCCTTCATGGTGCCGTTAAATTTTATTGGCCATTTTGGTAGAACTTTTCATGCTCTTTCAGAACCTGACTTTAAATTTTAGAAAAAATATATACAAGGTGTTTTTAGTGAAAAAAAAAACAATTTTTTTTTTTGAGGTCCGGTCCTGATTTTTTTTTAATATCGATACCATTATGGCAAAACATCGTAAGTGACAATTTTGGGCAAATTGACATTTTTATGTTATTTAAGACATCGTATGTGTAAGAATAGACTGACAAATTATAGTACGTAAAATCGAGGCGCAAAAGCAGTTTAAATTCAGAATTATTTTATCGTAAACCACTATAATTTTTGTTAAAAAGAATTACTAGTTCGCCAGAATATCTTAACCATAATAGGGATTGGAAGAACATTGTAACGTCAAGTCACATGATTCCACATTTTGTCGCTTACGATAAACATTTCTACTCCCATGGACTGCAGTACACTGTAAAAAGAGCATGTGAATTCACAATATTTTTAATGTGATTTTACCGTATTTTACAAGTTTTTATTTTTATTTAACAGAAAATGTATTATTACCCTATATTTGAAGCAATAATACACGTGTAATGTAATTTTACCATATTATGAAAAATATTTTTTTAATGTTACACTTTAACTACTGTTTTATTACACTAGATGTAATGAAACATTACATATGCGATGTAAATTTACCCTACGCCACAGTGGTCATAAACGACCTACGTAGAATATTGTAAATTTACACCATTTCTTCTTACAGTGTACGATAAAATCTTATAGTGCAAGCAGGTTTTAATACCGGCAAAACATCTTAACCGCCTAAACAAGCAATAATTATTATTATTATTGCAAAAATTTAATTTTTTGTTAATTAAATGTAATATCCAACTGCAAATTTCAAAAATACCAAAACTTTAGGAATTTTAAACAAATGGAAAGTATATTATACAAAAACCTCGTTCCTGTAAAATTTGCATTTACAAATACGTTTTTTGCCAAAATGGTATTGATATATCGTTAGTATATCGTTAGTACCTTGAGTACCTTCTTCCTCAACTCTTTGTTAAAATTAACTTAAAACTAATCACAGAGTCAAGCGTGACAGTGTCACATTGCTTGCCTAAGGATACGACAAATTAGAATTTGTGAAAATCAGCGTGTGAGATACGACATAAGAATATTTATTTAAATAATAAACAATTTGACCTCAAAAATTATAACATAAGCTGCACAACATTATTACGATTCAATTTTTAAAAAAGTTAATTTGTCAAATTTTGTGGAAGACGACATATTAGAACGTACCGTACCATGGTAAGGGGTGCACCCCTTTGAATTTGTATCTAAAATGTTTAAATACAACATAATATATAATATTATATTATACTTACCGCAATATTAAAACTTATATAAAGAAACGACACACATTTATTAAACGTGCAGAGACAATTTTTTAACATGCAATTTTACCTCGACGCAACGTTCAAAATAGTAATTTTAAAAATTATTAAATCATTATTTATTTATTTTTTTAAGAATTTAATTCTTACCTATTTTGTCATTTTAAAAAGAATTAAATCATTATTTTGACTTAAGTCTTTTTAAAAAGATTTAAATCATTTTTAGACTTAAGTCATTTTAAAAAGATTTAAATCATTTTTAGACTTAAGTCATTTTGAAAAGACTTAAGTCATTTTTTTGTTTTAAGTCATTTTAAAAAGACTTAAGTCCTTACGCAAATGTAGAAAAAGCTTAATAATACAAATCATTTTGAAAATGACTTAAGTCACAAAAATGACTTAAGTTAAAAAAAAGACTTAAGCTTTCTGCTGTCTGACAGCTCTGCAAATATGTCACTATAGTGCTATAGCTATAAACCGTGCTACTATTTGGAACCTAGCTGCTACGTTCCTAGAAGGTTTCAATATCGTTGCTAGAGCGTTATAGGTAATTACTTTTATTTATTTGTTTTTACTTCTGTATTCACTGTCTTTGTCAAACTTATATTAGATTATATATACTATCCCTCCTTTTTTAAATGTAACCACTACGGACGGCTTTTTAATGTCGTCGTTTATTAAATATGTACTGGTAGTAACAAAATAACAATATAATGTTTAATTAATTAGGCAGGTAAATTTATAAACCCTTTAAATTTTACTGTTGAACTTATGAATTTAGTTTTTGTAAAATAAATGCGCTTCATCAATATTTAAGTATAAACAAATTATTTATTTAATAATGTTTATAAATAAAAAAATCTTAATATTTATTATTAATTTTTTATTTAATTATTAATACGGTATACCGTCTATTACCAACTAATAACTATTTATTAAAAAGTAAACAACCATTTACAAACAATTAAAATAATTTATTATTTACATTACCACGTGGTACTGTACATTAAAAAATGGCCGATAAGAAGCATTTTCCTTTGAAGTAGTTTTCGCTACTTTAAAGTTTTTTCCACCTTAATTTTAACTTTGTAGTTTTTAACTCATGTTCCAGTTTCGAGATTTTAACTTGCAAAGGGACTACAAAGTAAAAATAATTATAATGTAATATTTAGGTAGCAACTGAAAGTAACTGCTACAAATTAAATTTACTTGAAATTTTTTTTTACTTATAACACCTTTTTTAAAGTTGCAAAGTCTTCTTGGGGCCAACCAAGTTTTACTTAAATGTTTATTACTTTCAGAGCTGTCAGAAAAAAAGTATCTTAGTTACTTTAGAGTAACTTAGTTACTTTAAAGTATCTAAGTTACTAGTACAAGTATCTAAGTTACTAGTACAAGTTACAGCTGTATCTTAGTTCCTTTATTTATTTAACAAAAAGTATCTAGTATCTTAGATACTTTTTAAAAGGAACTGTATCTTGTAACTTAAAAAAAGTACCTATCTTAGATACCGAAAAGTATCTTAGATACCAAAAAGTAACTTAGATACCAAAAAGTATCTTAAATACCACAAGAAAAGTTCCTTTAGTCAAGTTGTTCGAAACGGCCGCGGCCATCGAAGTTATTATAATAAGTATACTGGCGACTTCAGCGACTGGCGCCAACCGACTGGCGGCGATTTTTGTTATACCTACTTAATTTTTATTAACCTATACTTCTTTTATAATCTGTGACTTCGCCACCCGCTCTGTAGAAGGGTGTTTCCGTTCGTTGCGACTTGAATTTATAATGGTAAGTCTGAAATAAGTTAGGTTAGGAATCCTAACCTAACTTATCCCAACTTAGGATGTAGGTACCCAGGTAGCACACCGTCACGAAAGCATTACTGATACTGTGAAGTTCGTCACCTAACGAGAGGTGATCGTGAGTTCGATTTCATAACGAATTCGTAGACGAAATAGTGGCCAAACCGCTCTTACTTTAAGCTTCCTTTTCGTATCAAAAACTTAACTGAAGTACGTGGTAAAATCGAGACGAAATCCTTACAAAAGTCGATACGAAATATTGAGTAAGCCGTGACGGAATTTTCAATAATTTTGTACCTATTCTCAACGTGATAGTGACTATAAAGTAAAGTTTTATTGACATATTTAACAATTTTGGCGTGTTTAAATTGTAACGCAATTGTAACAAACGCGTTACCTTTTCTATATAAAAATTACTTAAAATCGTTAGGTTCACGGTGAGTTTAAGATCACCATTTCAAGCTATAGCTTGAAATGGTGATCTTAAACTCACCGTGAACCTAACGATTTTAAGTATACTTTCCGCCCTGTGCAAAGAAAAAATGTTTTATGCAATGCAATAAAATATTATCTACCCACATTAAAGGCTTTGGTTCGGCTAATCAAAATACTTAAGTTTACGTGGCTGAAATGGTAGGTAATGAATTGCACCAAACTTGCTTTGCAAATAGGGGAAAATTAGCCCTTATTCCAGCAGCACCTAAGGAAAAAAAATAGGTAAACAAACTTTACTTTTACAAGAATATATTAAAAAATAAAAATAAAAAACAAAATTCTAACAAAAAAAAAATTCTTAAAAAAAACAAAAAAACTCTTTGGCTTTGTGGGGTTGGTCATTCATAATATTAATCATCTCCCTCCGTCTGCTTACTTTTTGCCTAAAAATATAAATGAAAAGGTTGTTTTTAGTGACAAATCCCTATAATAGAAATAATTTCACATTGATTTTCGACATCATGTCCCAACTCCATTACAAAATAATGCAGACCAGACTCTGGTGAACACATTAATTTAAAACATTGGATTAAGAAAAACCGGTCAAAATTTAGTCAATAAATAAAATATGTATACCAATAAAACGAAAAAAATAAGACATCTCCCTCGTAAAAAATCATACAAACTCTAGATTTTTTATTTCTGGTGCAAAGGCTATTTTTTATCTAACTAAATATCCTCAAAAATATATCTCATTAGAAAATTTTATCGGTAGCCTCATCGTTAGCTTTCAAACTAACCTCAAATTAAAAGAGACATGCTTCTCTATGAGTTCTCATTCTTACCTTTATTTTTAATTATAATATCCCAGATAACATTCGTGAATGCACATTAAACTCACACCGGGCGCACGCCGTGAATCTTCAAAATTGAATGCATCGTGAATTCACCGTGAGTTCACAGATAACATTTGTAATGCACATTTAATTCACATAGGGTGCACGCCGTGAATCTTTAAAAATGAATTCATCGTGAATTCACTGTGAGTTCCCAGATAATATTCTTAATGCACATATAATTCATGCCGGGCGCACGCCCTGAATCTTTAAAAATGAATGCATTGTGAATCCACTGTGAGTTTCCAAATTACATTCCTGAATGCACATTAAACTCCTACCGGGCGCACGCCGTGAATCTTCAAAATTAAATGCATCGTGAATTCACCGTGAGTTCACAGATAACATTTGTAATGCACATTTAATTCACATAGGGCGCACGCCGTGAATCTTTAAAAATTAATTAATCGTGAATCCACTGTGAGTTTCCAAATTACATTCGTAATGCACATTAAATTCACACCGGGCGCACGCCATGAATCTTTAAAATTAAGTGCATCGTGAATTCACCGTAAGTTCACAGATAAGGGGTCATCCATTAATTACGTGAGGCAATTTTGGCGATTTTTCGACTGCCACCCCTCCCCTTGGGAAAATGCATTGTTTTAATGTAAATAAGTTAATCTGTGATTGATTCCATTAGATTTAATAAAAAAAAACAATTGTTATAATTGTTTACTTAATTTAACCCAGTTTTCTCGCCATTTTACACTGTTTCATTTTTTTCAAAAATTACGTGATATTTGCCGAGACCACCCTCCCCCCACGTGAGATTGGGTGGGGTTTGGCTCGACCCCCTCCCCCCCTAAACACCTCACGTAATTAATGGATGCCCCCTAACATTTCTTATGCACATTTAATTCACACCGGACGCACGCCGTGAATACAGATCTGTTAGCACGTTTAATTAAAGATCTTCAAATTTATTTTGATAGGTTAGCTATACCTCTGTTTGATAGGGAAGGTATACCTACCCTATCAAAATAAATTTGAAGACTGAATTCGAAATAAGAAAAAGAAAACATAACATTAAAGGAATATTAATTAAAGATTTTTATTAAATATTAAACGGAAAATAAAAAAGTACATTTTTTAATTAATATCAGTTATTAATATTTAATATACCTATAGGTAATTATATATAATAATTGCAAAACCAAATACGCGGGCACTCGTGAGCTTGCGCCTATGGCCGTCACATTTCAACTAAATGCAGGGTTGCCGCTTGCAGGTATTTGACCCGAAAATCGCGTATTTCATCATGCTTGCAAGTAAAATATTGAAGCAGGTATTTTATAAATTTTACTTTTCAAAGAAATTTTCAGTAAATAATATTGTATAACTACTAACTAAACATAATTCTTTAATTCTATCCTTTTATTTTTCTCTTAATTTATTCAAAATTTAATTCACTTTTCCAAATTGAGCAAATGTACTAGAAATTTTTACTCGTGTGGGTAATTTCTAGTATTTTGTAATTTTTGGTCGGGAACTTTCACGAAAATCATCCGGCTGCAATCCGGCAACACTGCAGCGTTAGTGTGCGTACGCAGCTAAGAGCCACGAGGTTTTCTATAGAATACCATATATGGTAAACCGTAAACATCTAGCTAGATATCCTGTATACCGGTAAAACGTTCAGTTCATATCCTTTTTCTATGGTTCAGAGATTAACGTTCAGTTTCAAGGTGTATGTATCTTGGTTCAGTTTTTCAGTTTTATAATATATAGGTATTCAGTTCAATAAATACTTAAGTTGGTAGCCAGGAATTCCAAAGGTAAGTTTGACATTTATATATTTTAGCATGATCAAATTTAAGATACGAATTTTATTGTATATATACTATAGTAGATCAGTGCACTGATAATAATTGTTACAATTATTGCAAAAACAACAAAAACAATGAATAACCATGGTTATATTTTTTTATAAAGTTTTTATTCATTGTTTTTGTTTTTGAGTCAGATCACGTCAAGTGGACCCCCCATTTTCCACTTCAAATAGAATTTAAATTTTAATACATCAATCGTTAGTAGTCATTAGTAACAATATTTCCTTAAAATATATTTTTTTTTATTTTAATTTTAACAGTTTTTTTGTAACAAAGATTTTTCTCACTTTTAATTAAAAAATTAATTGTGAAAAAACTGTTAAAAGTTTCGTAGTGAAATTTTCAGGACTTTTTTTTAAATTTTTTTATACTTTTTTTGATCATTGAAATATACAATTCAAATTTTTGATAAAGTCTCTATCAAATAATCAAGTTTTTTTCATGGTTACATGTACTTGATATAAAGGTTTCATATCCTGAAAAAAAAATTTCACTGCCCAGCATTTCTTTAAACATTATTAATTTTTTACTGCAAGGCTCCGCGCCTCATGAGTCGAAGCCGCGCTCGGCTGAATTGGTTTGAATCATTTGTTTTTATTTGAATTCAAAATATGACATCCATTTTAATATTTTTATTAGTAAATATACAGTCGACAAATATTTTACAATTTTTTAATCAATAAAATAAATGAATTAATTAATTAATACAGAATATTTTTATTAGCTATCGCAAGACTTTTCTTTTTAAATAATATTTATTAAATTTTATAAAATGAGTCTTGTAAATAAATGCTTTAATCCATTAATAATGTTATAATTTATATATTTTTTAAGGACCAAAAAGAAATTAAAATAAGGGGAAAAAATGATGAGTTATTTGACTCATTTGATGATGTGTCCAGTGATGAATCAGTAAGTATACTTATCTGTAGATATAATTTCATATATGTGATACATAATATATATTATAATAAAATATTATACAGTATTATACTCATGTGTATGCATTAATTAGTATTATTGATGTTATAATTCATATTTTTTTTAAGGTTAAAGAGGACATTGAAACCTCTGAGGTTGATTCGGAATAAACTTTACAACATAACACTTTGTGTTTTATTTCAGTATACTATTGTACCTCAAGTTTAATTATACAAAGTTTATACAAAAGTGCTCTTTTAGTTCCACCCTTACTTCTTCCAACTGAATGGCTTGTGCCCGTTAGGGGTAGGAACGGACCGCGGGTTTAAAGTCCCCTTCGAGGGACTAATACACAATAGGACAAACACAAATAAACAGCCATACCCCTGGTGGGATTCGAACCCACGACCTCCGGCTTGTAGTCAGCAGCACTAACCACTAGACCACCGTCGGCGTGGATGGCGTAATTGTCTAAAAAATATTCTCCAATTGGACATAAATCACATCTTTATTTAACATTTTTCATTTGACTTTATTTACAAATATAACAAAATCTGTTATTTTAAAAAATAACACGTTTTATTTTGTGTTCCAATTTAAAATTAAGTGCAAAAAAATTGAGTATACGCACGAAATTCACCGTAAATACGCACGCGAAGATGCGCCCTCCCCTTGAATTCAGCGTAAATGCACAAGTGAAGCTCGAAGTGAGTGCGCATGCATGCTAAAATTCGCGCGAAAAAATTGAAATTATGGTGAATGCACATTTTTTGTTCAGAAAACTTATTTTACTATATAGGTGAAAATATGTTTTCTGAACATGCACCCTTATTTCATTTTTTTCGCGCGAATTTAGAACACGCATGCATTTACGGTGAATTTAAGGGACGGACGCATCTTCACGTGTGCATTCACGGTGAATTCATGTGTGCATTTAAGGGGCGGACGCATCTTCACGTGTGCATTCACGGTGAATTCAATGGGCGGATATATCTTCACGTGTGCATTCACGGTGAATTCCAGGGGCGGACGCATCTTTTAGCAACCGTGAATTCACGCGTGAAGCAATATTTTTCACCGTGCATTCACGGTGAACTCACGAATGTTATCTGGGATGGCACTCACTAAACACTTTAGTTTTTTTTAATTGTGGTATCACACACTTATTTTTACTATTCGTCAAGCCACCCGAATAAAATAACCTGGCCTGTAAAACCGGTAAAAGCTACAAAAAAATGGCAGAGCAGATGAAGTGGGGTACCTAATTCAAATTTGAAAACAACGAAATTGTGAAGTTTTCGTTTACAAAATCAGTATGTTTTTCTCCAAGAAAATGCATAACGATATTTAAATATCTACGTTATAATTTCGTGACAGATGCTTTTAGAGTTCTGCAGCAATTTTAATTACGAAAACCTAACGACTGCGTAAAGTAAAGTCTCTTTTTCGTCACGTTATATCGTGAAAATTTCTTTAGCTTTTTATCGTCTCTAAAACGTAAAGATTTCGTTTAATTTGGCGTTAATCCAAAAAATTAGGTTCACTTTTTCGTGACATTATGATCTGCAGAAAATTATCGTCACGTTGTGCTACCTGGGTAAGTACTTGCACTTGCTTCTTTATGATGTACTGATGTTTAAGATAATTTTTTTATTTTTATAATTAAGTGGTGTTTAATTAACGATTTTATCTCTTTTTATTTTTAAGATATTTTAAAAGTGCCTAAGTTAGACACTTTTTGCATTAGACCCTTCAATGGTTTTAATCAACTTTAGTTGATCTATAGATTTTATTGAAAAAAATTGTTAAAAAAGGAAGCTTAAAATTATTTGAAAAATCAGGGTGGGGTTGGAACGAATTTTTGTTGGGCGGTTTATACGAAACTTATTACATAATATACAAAGTAACTAAAAAATTATCTTATTAAGTATCTTAAAAAGTAACTTAAGATAAGTATTTAAGTTCCTTTTTTTAAAGAGTAACTAGATACCCAAAGTAAGTTCGGATATTTTTTCAAAAAGTAACTTATCTTGTATCTAGATACTTTTTAAAAGTATCTTTGACAGCTCTGATTACTTTATAGTAACCATTAAAGGAAATAATGAAGTTTCTGTTACAAAATATTGCTATTTAAAAGTTAGAATTACTTTTAAGTAAAAATTAAAGTAGCTGTTTAGTAAACTTAACTAATTTAAAGTTATCACCACTTTGCATTACCATGGTAATGGTTTTTGGAACCAAAAATGCTGCTTGGGAGGTGACTAAAATGTTTGAGATACTCTAAATAAATTGACGGAGCTCAAAAATCCTTTTAAGTACCAGTACCAACAAGAGTTTCGCGCTGTATTAAAATTACGTATTTTTTTTGTCGCGCCCACCGTAACACCATGTCCGGTGTTTATAAGCGAACTAATGCCCACATCCTTCAAGAAGATGCCCAGAGTGTATTCTTTAAGAAACATCAATTTTTCGTCTTGAAAACATTCGCCACATGTGCAAAATCGTTAACTTCTAAGGTGTCGTCGATTTGTCCCGAATGACCCCTTAGTCCTGATTCGCCCCGTTTAACAGCTATAGTATATAAAAAAGTTAAAAAAAAAACATATCTATTACAGTGATAGATATAAATAAATAAATAGTCATTTATTAGCATAAGCTATTTTTACAAAAAATAATTATATATAAACAAATACCATAGTCAAAATATCACAATACAAAGTTTTGTTTAACATAATTCATCACAAGTTTTCTAAATGTTTCAACCCTATCACAGCTTTTAATTAAATAATGTCCCTGGTGGAGCAAGCAAAGATTATTAGCTCGAAAATATCTCATAAATTTTATTTCTGATAACAGAAATGGATTTTCCCGGTTTAAAACAACTCGGTTGGGTTCATCTGCTTTCCAGTAAAAAATAATAGCTTACCCAATTGGCCCCACCTTGGCCCAATATTGGCATAGTCTGGGCCAGTATTGGCGAGCCCTTAATGGGCCAAGCTCGCGCCAGCATGGGATTGTAACGATCTCAGAGTGTTGGCCAAGATAGGGCTGTCAATAATGGCCCAGGATGGGCGAGCCTAGCTCGAGCCAATAATGGGCCATTGTGGGCCAACATTAGAATTATAGGTACGGATTATAGTTGACCTTTAGTATTTTTTCTAATAAAACTTTGATCTTGTAAAATTTTGCATGGGTTGGTGTTTTAATAATTATTTTGCCTCATAGTCATGACTATGATGCAAAATAAAACATCAACCCATGCAAAATTTTACAAGATCAAAGTTATATTAGGAAAAAGACTCAAGGTCAACTATAAATCTGCTTACTGAGAATATATAATAAATTACAAATAATTTTATTTCAAACATTTTTATTCATCGTAAAAATTGCAATTCGCGTTGGTACTCGCGATATCTTCGTACACGTCGCCGAACGCTTAAGCGATTGCTCTGTCCTCCATTTGTCCAGTATTTAATAAACTACAAAGTAAATTTTCTGATACAAAATTACAATAATTATAATTCGACAATAACTCGTTCGTTGTTACCTACCTTAAGGGAATTCTTGCAATTATATTAAAAACTAAACTAAACTAAACGTTCTAGAACGAGCTGTAAACGATTTTATTCAATTGAATTTCTAATTCATTAAACAATTCCAATTGTTTTTGGTAACGTGGGGTTATAAATATATTTAAGTTAATTTTCGATTAATATTGGCTAGAAATATTTTATGCTATATTGGCCCGACCTTGGCAATCTTCTTCTTGGCCCTATCCCATACAGCACCCCAGATAGCACAAGATGTCCTGAGGACATCCGATTTAAATCCTTTACAGACGGTCGCGACCAGAAAACCGATGGATGTCCTGAGGCCTAGGCCCATGGACATCCTGAGGCCTAGGCCTCAGTACGTCCATCGGTTTTCTGCCTGCGACGATAGTTGAAGATACAAGTTGATTTATCACCCTTTATAAAGGGTCTAAGTGAAAAAAAATTACACCTTGTTTTTTATTAAGCACGATAAAAGATTTAAAAAAAAAGTTGTCCATTTTTTAAGGGTATATATAATATATTATATAGACCCTTTATCCACTTAAGTGGAATTGTGTCTTTAGTTGTCAAGTATTTTTAGCAATTGCAATTTCATATATCTCTAACTTATTTAAAAATATCTAGTAAATACTTTAAAATTAATTAATTCTTTGCATTAAAAATATCATTACAAATTAAAAAAAAATATTGTTAAAGTGATATTTTTAATTTGTTGAATAAAAAATATCATTGGCCTAATTAATAATTTGAATTAATAATATTATATGAGACATGTATAATACGAATTAAAAATAGCATTGAAGAAATGTCTCCACTTTAACAATTAAATTATTTAATTTTTTCCTATAATATTTTTAATGCAATAAATTGTAAGAGTTTATTTCAAATTTACCGCCAAATAAACAGTTGGTATTGGAAGTAACCAGTTTAGTGACTTTAAGTTGGCAGTCTAAAATCCGCCATGTTTGCATTGTTCATAAAACAGCGTGTCCTGTTTTTAGTTAGCTCCCTGTTTAGTTAAATTTCTATGTATTTAAATAGGTAGGTATATGATATAAGTGAAAAACAACTTTTATTATATGGAAAAACCCCTACAAAATTTAAGTTTTCACTTGATATTTTTAAATAATTTAGAGATATGTAGGTATGTGAAATTCAATAGAGAAATAAATAAAAATGGTATTATGAAAGTCCTTTTCCCGGACACCCTGTATATATATATATATATATATATATATATATATATATATATATATATATATATTAGTGTGTGTGTGTGGATTACAAAACACTTGTTAACACTGTATTACATTTCCCTATTATAATAAATCTATGTCCTAATTCGGTCCTCATATGTCCCGAATTGGACAGCTTGGGGTCAAATACGGACGTCCTGAGGACATCTGAAACAGTCTATTTCGGAAGTCTGTGGACGTACTACGAACGTACTTTTGCAGACCCCGGACATCCTGAGGACGTTCGGGTTGTCCTGGGTGGAAGTCCTACGAACGTCCTACGAACGTACTTGTGCTATCTGGGACAAGATGTCCATTGGACGTCAAATGGACTTACATTGGACGTTTGGATGTACAATGGTCGTCAGATGGACGTCCAATGGATATATGTGCTGTCTGGGATTATGAGCAGACCCACCTTGGGCCATTACAGAAGATTGCAATATGCAACATATGTTTATTTGAAACAGCTTGCGCCAATATTAGCCCAATCTTGACCCAAGATTTATCTCCCAATACTGACATGCCCATACTGGGCCCATACTGGCCTGGCATTATTCCAGATTGAGCCAAAAATAATTTTTGACTGGGTTGTTCTTCAGCATCTTGCAAGTCTCTGATAATATTAAACGCTTGATTTAAATTGTGCGGATCCATTGTAATAAATCACTTGAAAACACATAGAACATAAGCATAAACACTAATACTAATACCACAGAATAAACCATAAATAAATTAGGTTAGGGTCTCGGGAATCTTGAATTCTACTACAAAACAGTAGTAGAAGTGGATTCGCCTGATAATGCATGAAAATATTTACTTGCTGGTTTCAAGAATACAGTTGTAGATGTTTTCGAGAGAACTCCGCCCATTTCTATTACAAATTTCTACTCCTACGAACTCGAGAATAGGCGTCCTGAGAAGTATTCAGCACCTTGAATTTCCTATATTAAATTCCTATTCATTACACAATTGTTATTAATATTTAAAGACTATGAAGGTGAAAACGTTCACGTAAGATACACAAGAACGCGGTAGCCGCGTTGCCGGCAGTTAAAGTGTTAATATTCAAAGACAATGAAGGTGAAAACGTTCACGTAAGATTAGAACATACCTTAACTTTGACTGTGAATACTTCAGAAAGGTATTGATCTCGAGAAACTTAAGTTAGTTAATTAATTAATCCATTGAGAAGTATTAATACTGAATTCAGCACCTTGAATTACCTATACCGGATTTCTATTCATCACAAAATATTCAATGACTAGTCATAGCTATGAAGGTAAAAACATCCACAAAGTATAAGAGCAGCAAAGTATTCGGACACATAAGCTGCGAATATAAAAGGTCAAATCTTGAATAGAACTATATTTAGGTCCATTAAACTTGAATAGGTACGGCCAATATTTTTTCATTTGCATTGGAAGAACATAAAGATTTCTTCACGGTCTCGGCCGATTACCCCTTGGCCCATTGTGTTGCAGAAGACCTTCCAGGGAAATAGCGGTTGTCTTTTAGAACAAGTTTGGACGGGTCGACGAGCTACGAAGGCAGAATTCTAAAGTTGGAAAGGTGCTTGAAATTATGGATAATGAGCAGATAGGCAACAGAAGTATCTTCTATCTGGTAACGAAGCAGCTCTGACATCAGAAGCCAAACTACCATGACGTATGGAATGCCTTGAAACAATTGAGGGAAACTCTTTTGTCTGTTGCCATAACCCTAAAAGAACAACAGGAAAGAAGACCGTAGACTGCTACTTCTATAGGGCGTCACAATCCAAGTTTGGATCTCCATGCAAATATCGCCATGGATCTAAGGACCATGTCAAGCTTCGGACTTTTCGGGACGAAAATGTTTTAAGACGGGGGTATACTCGCTACATTATAATGTAGCGAGTACTACTCTGGATCTCGGAATGTCCTTGGTGACTCATCGCCGGTGAGTCAACGCTCGAGCGATCGAGATTTCTGTGGAGCTCGCTGGAATGTTCGGGAAGGCGCTTGCGTGACGTGGGTCACGTACGCACTGAATATAAAAGGCACTGCCAAGCGTCGTAGAGTCAGTCAAACTTTGGTACTCGCGACGAAATAAAATAAATATACGTGCAAATAAATAGACTCTTGTACAGTAGTGATATATAAATAATTAGTAGTTAAGTGATTAGTTTTATAGTTTCTTATTGTTTTAATTGCAATGTAATTAAATTATAAAATAAATCGTGTAGTTCGTAAATAAACCAGTGCATGTTTTATTCACACTACGAACCGATAAAAACGTTACAATACAGTAAAGGTAGCAAGTTTGATTCCAATTCGTTAAAAAGATGAATCATTGAAATAAATCGATTCAGAGTTTTGTGATGGGCACGGGGTGGGGGTACCCCATACTCATGCAAACGGCAGTAACCCAAGGCGATTTGAAGAATCGCGCGAACTAAATTTAAATATTGACAGCGCAAGCAGTGTTGTCAAGTTTGGCCAAAAGAAGTGATCGTCTAGAAAATTGAAAGAGGATACCCTACGTTGTGTTATTTTAGTTCGCTTCTAGATAGGTGGAGTAGCCAATGAGAGGAAACCAGATTAGGTAATAAAACACAATAAGTATGGTTGTATGTTTTCTCTATTCATTGTTTCAAACAATTTGTTTGTTTACAATGGAGTTTTTACAAAGGTTTGGTTGACGGTAGTTAGCGTTTTATGTATTGCAGTGTTTATTGAATATTGGTTTTTTTAGTTAGCGTTTGTTATTTGGACTTTGTCATACCAAGCGTTAATAAAGCAGATTTATCAAAGGTTACAAGTACAATTTACATTACATTAACAGGTTATAAAATGAATATTATTGGATGCAAACCGTTTTGTCTAGTGTATTGAAACCTTTTATAGCTATCTAAACATATTCTGCTACAGTGTACATAATAAATGCATAGTTTCCATATTACATCTCACAGTATGACCCCTTTGTCGGTAAGGAACTCTATTGGCGAGCTCTAGTCTTTTGAAGAGATTAGATTAGATTACATTATTTAATAATAATAATACCTCCTATAACCCTCTTCCCTATCGCGAGCAGGCACAATACATTAGACAAGCATTTTTCACGCCCGTCCGCCATCTTACGGAGCAAAGAGACACGTAACGTACTCTCGGCTAAATATCCCCAAAACACAACAAATCTACATTATTAAACTTGGTTAAAGGATACAACCACCTTAGTTAGTTAATTTAAACAAGGTAAAGGATCATTTTAGCTTCAAGGTTTATTTCTCAACACAAAAACCTACGACTCACTCGGACGGCCCTTCACCTCCACCTGTTGCTTTTCTTCTCCCGCTCGGCCTTGTTCTCGATCCCCCTCAACCTACCGCGACAGGGCCGGCTTTAGCGCGCTCGGTTAAACAGGACCCCATTTGAAATATTCATAAAATACCAAACCGTACAACCCAAGTAATTAAACGTTATATATACTTGAATTATATATAATTCAAGTATTTTTAAGAAAGGGCAACGCTGCATTATTTTAAAAACTTAACATTAATTTAAATGTCTTATTTCGAATAGGTAGGATGCTTTACGTGTAGATGTATTCTTGGTTGCGTTTTTCTCGTTTGACGGAGGGCGGGTCAACACAGTTTGTAAAAGAATGTGAGCGAACTGAAAACTAAATCTTATCATAGAATAATATAAACGATGTGGCTCCCGTCCCGAGGCGGGACTTAACTTCGATCCCGACAGACGTCACACACTGTAAATCCGTTTTTATTCCCCGAGCTTTTATAATTGGTGTCAAGCTGGATGGCTTAGATGGTAGGGCGGTCGCTTAATAAAATCTTCTCACCATTATCCATAGAGAACCACACTGCAGTTTCTAGGCGCTCTGTAAAATACCTCGGTATTATCCTGGACAGAAGACTGAGATTCGTCCCCCATATTACTTCTCTCAAGTTCAGACTCTCTCAAGCTCTTAAAGCAATCTTATCATCAAAAATTCTCCGCTGTCAATCGAAAACAAAATTACACTCTACAAATCCTGCATCAGACCGGTTCTTACCTATGGTTGTCTGGTATGGTGCAGCGCATCTAACACACAATACATAGCTTTGCAGCGACAGCAAAATAAAGCGCTTCGGCACATTACCAACTCGGGCAGATATACCCCTATTGACGACATGCATGAAAAAGCAAGCCTGCCTTATCTAAAAGAGTATGTCATGGATCAGGCAAATAAATTTTACACTAAGAAACTACACCGTCACCCGTTAACACGCCATATAACTACACTCAGACAACACCACAATGCGCGCTATAAACATGGCCTGATCTATGGCAGATTGCCGATATTTCGCGACCCCCCGGTGCATCACTGACACCGCGGTAGCTTAACCTTCAAAACAATACGCGACGTGGGAGATGTCTGATGGAGACATCTCCAGCCAGACTTTCAACATCCCCTTCAAATCCAACCGTAGTACCATGGTGCTGCAGGTCTTTTTCTTAGCTCTTTTCTATCTTTTGTGTATTTTTTCCAAATTTTTAAGAGGGTTTTTTCAATTATTTTTCCCTCGAAATCATTCTTTTAACTCTTCAACATCATCATTCTTTTTCGGCCAATTTTCTAGACTTCTATTCTTCTACCCGGATCAAGCTGGCCTCACATTCGCTCTGCGAGAAAAGGCCAGACAAACTCCATGCATTGGCAAAAAGGCTTAGTACAAGGGACAAAGACCGTTGGAAGACTGCGCTGCTACCACCCGTACCACGCATGTTCACCGCAGGGAGGCTTAAGAGGTGGAACCACACTTCCACGCGCCTCTTTACAGCCAACCACATCACCACATTGCGGCCTTTATTATTTACCCTTTTTATGATTTGTAATTATTTTAATTGAGAAATATATTGATTTTGATTTTTGATTTTGATTTTGGTCGCTTGGCATGTGAGAGGTACCGGGTTCGATTCTACTAGAAGTTGTCAAACTTTTTTTATTTTTTTTATTTTATAAATTTGTTGTTTCTTTGTTAAAAAGTGTTTTATTTTTCTCGTAACATAAATTTGCCCATTTTAGTTGGGTTTTTTGCTCAATGGGGCGGGGGGGCCCAATGGGGCGGGGGCGGTTGGGTTGTGTTGTTGAGTTTGGGTTGGTTTGGTTTTATGACGTAACTAACGTGCCCTTAACATGTATACAGGTACAATTTATTATTATTATTATTTTATTACAACATAACAAATCTTAAAATTATGACGTCAATCGGGACTGAACTTAAGTCCCGCCTCGGGACGGAAGCCACAGCGTAATATAAACTCGATTTGGTTACGGGCACTGAATTAAATGTGCGTATAACTCTACGACCTTTGGCAAAACTCGATCTTTTTAAGTATCTGGTGATATTTTTAGGGAATTTTCTGTTAAATGTTAAAATAGTCTTTCCTTTCGAATACAACACAATACAATTCAATACATATTTTGTTTATTTAATTAAGTTTAAAAATGTTAGTCGTTGTGATGTTATTGCCCCGAATAAGCAATATGTTAATTAATTTACACATAAGCAAAATGAAAATCCAATCGAATGGTTCAACAATACCTTTGATTCACTTAACGATACAACATGACCAGTCTTCGATTCAAGGGTGAAAGAATCAATGACCAAATCATTAATTCAGTAGAACTTGAATTGTTCGTGACTTATCTGTTCCCGAACCAGAAAGTGAATCAGTCGCGTCTGATTTACTAAAAATAATCTAACTTTTCATCTCCACAATGCAGAAACAGCGAATTTTTCGTAGGTCAACTTTAATTGGGTATCATCTAAATTATTTGTTTACAGTCTAAAATCAATTTTGGGATTTTTTTTCTATCTCCTTTAACCCTGCCTCAGTTTATTTAATGTAATTACTTTTTATTTAACTTTTTGGGTGTCCGTTATTTGTCAAGTTGTCTTTTTTCCTAAAACCATCCATTTAAATTTGGGATGTAACGATACCGATACGATATATCGATATACCCATCAGTGGCGGCTGGTGGATTTTATGTATACCAATATCTCAGTTATTAGACATGGCAACACCAAATTTATAACAATAATAATAAGTGAACTTTATTGCAAAAAAAAGTTAATACAATTTCTTACAAATGGCCATTGACCGAGGTCCTTCAGCCGGTGAACATATCTTGAATATATGTAAAAAACAAAAAAAAACAGAATATAATCGTGAAACGGAAATTAATTAATTAGTATGTTGTCTCGTATTTGTTTAAGATGTTCCCATATGGTCTTCTCTGGGTGCTTGAATTTTCTGTTGCCCTGTACTTCCAAACATAATTCGCTAAGAATGTCGTAGTTAGCGTCCTTGTTAATAAAGTTTGTAGATAGTTTGATAAATCTTTCCATAATTTCAAATTATTTATTAAATAAATGTTTACATTATATAACATATTTTAAAAAGATAAATATAACGATTTATTTTCGTGGGAGTGCCTAACCATACATGGTTGTATTGCTTCTTCCCAAGAAAAGACGTTAAAAATAAATAGGTATTTTACAATTTTAAACAAAAAAATTAAGAAAATAAAATCAAATATTTCATTAAATATGCTGAAACAAGCAGTCAGTAACTGTTGTAGAGAATTGGTTGGATGTCTCATTTTGGAGATTTTTCGGAGTGATGAGGTTTCCCCAGTTTTAATTTTGCTTAAGGCTGGTTTCCGGGCATTATTAAGTAAGATGCATCCATATTCCAGGATTAGTCTGCATATAAAGGTGTATATTCTTTTTTTTTGTTTCATCATTGATGCCGTTTTTGTTGTATGTAAGTCCTCTAAAGTGGCTGGCCCTTGTTAGTGTTTTCTTCTTTGACAGGGAAGAGTGAAGATTAAAGTTTACTTTATTATCCAGTGTTTTACGTTAGATTTTGGCTCTATTATGTCATTGTACATCTTAATTGTTATATTAGGGTCAATCTTGTTTTGGTGGAAGTGTATTAGATAAGACTTTAGTGGATTTGGTTTTAGTCTCCATTTGTTAAACCATGCCAAGATTTGATTTGTCAGAACTTGGAGTTGGTCAGAGGCAGTTTTTTGATTTTTACTATGGCAAATTATAGCGGTGTCATCTGCGTATTGAAGTAGGTACCTACATATTTATCTTGGTCAAAGAGCATATGATCTTCATTGTAGATGTCGGCACAATAAAGGTTATAGAGCAGAGGGTTTTATTGTTTATAATAGTTTATAATGACATTAAATAAACAAGTTCGGCGCAAACAGAATTTAAATTGAAGTTTGCGAAAAAAGTTAGTTTTTCCTGTCGCCTCACCCGCCTATTTGAGATAATTCAAATTAAAGTGGAGCAATTTATAATCTACTATAATTTATAAACAAATTTAAAATTTTATTTAAAAAATCCAAATATTACAGGTTTTATACCATTTTAAATATTTTTTATTTTATTAAAAAAACACCCACATTGTCTGAAGAATTTAAAAAAAAAGTCACTGGAAAACCGGGAAAAGTCGGAACAGTTTGATTTAAAAAATGTGGCCACCCTTTGTAACAACTTTAACCAGTCGATTTACAGATTTTCTATCCCGTTTACAAAAAATTTAATATTTGGTAAATTTTTAAGATAATGTAGAACACATGCACAGTCTGACGTATCTTTCACAAATGTTATACTAGGTAATCTCGCTAATTTGCCACCCACACAATCACCGGCTGAACATCATTATTTTTAAACATTTAATCAGATTCAGGCATAGCTAAAAACTTTATGACCTCAGGAGGGACGCGTCCGGACGGTCCCATCATCACTAGTCGACATCATTTCGTGTACGAATCAAGGCGGCGCGCAGCAAGCAGCTGTCGAAAAGCCGGTTTAAAATGTTTTGTAGTTTGCAAAACCGGGAAAATATGTTCAAACGCTCGTGGATTGGTCGCCTCTCGTTAGTCACACCAAGCTCTATTTTAGAAAATTACTAGGGCTACAAAATGTTTATCGAAATAAAATATCACGTTAACTTTTGGGTTTAAAATTTTTTGTTACTTTATTGGGGTTTATCATGTCTGCAAAGAAAGTTTTATGGCTAGTAAGGGATAGGGGAAGGTTTCTACCACATCTCACCAAATTTCACCAAATCTCACCAAGGGGGAAGGGGGTCCAAATTATTAAAAAAATACCTCACGTAATTAATGGATGTCCCCTTATGACATAAGGCCAAAAAATGATAAAATATAAAATAAAATTGGCTTGCCTTGCGGTAACTAATATTGTGTGCGTCTATTGTTCAAGAGGGGATTCCACTCCCTTCGAGAAATCTTCTCTTTCTTCAACTAGTCGCACAATATACTTACAATTTTTAAACATTTAATATATTTTTTAAAGATATTTAATTAATGATAATTATTAGCAGTGTTCGTTGATTTAAAGACTTATTAAATTATTATTTAAAAAAAAATCGGCTTTAAGATAGCTTGCCACTTCCGGCCTTACACAAACAGTACGCTACTGTCCTTATTCCTTTTGCTACTTCTACAAATTTCTAAGGAGGATGTGGCAGCCATGACCCATAACGAAAGGGGGGGGGTTATAAAAAAAATTACTGTATTATATATTTTAATAAAAATAGCCAACAAAATTCGTTGAATTCATACAAGTATCTCCACAAACAGATGAGGGGCAGCACATTCTTGGGGATAAACAATCTAAATCATTTCTACATTTTTGAGGGCGTCTACAACTTGCTCTAGATTCAGGACTTGAAGGTACTGGACAGCCAGAAGGTCTTACATCTTACAAATAAATAAAATCATTTTTATGGGATTTTAAAACAAACAAAAAAACTTACATTGGCAGCATCTCCTGTAATACCTGCAACAGTAATCACTCACAACATCTGTACAAGATCTGCACACATTTTGTACATTATTTTGAGAAAAAACGCAAGAAATTAATAAAACATTTAAAAAAAGACTAGCTTTAAGCATTGTTAACAATAATAACAATAATTATTTTGTAGTATAAAGGTTTTTTACAATTAAAAACACAAAAGATATCGTAACATTGATTAAGAGGCCGCGATCCATGTTGAATTTAAATCAATTTTACTTACAGACCTCGGTCTGTGATTTTAGTAAAATCATTTTACTAGTTATTTATAAAATGTTGAATTATTTAAAACACCAAATATTGGTAAATAAACTTTATTAAAATACAATTAATTTCAAATATTTTATTTATTACAAAAATACACATAAAACTACTAAAAACACCAAATATGAAATGCCATTAATATTACCATTATTGTAAACTCTAATAAACGGATAAAAAAAGTCGTAAGGTAATTTTACTTCAAACGTTGGAGGATCCACAAATTTTTTTCTTTTGTGGATAGATATATCGTAAAACATAACTTTACTTTTCAAGTCCATCTCAAAATAATGGGTGATACTATTATTTTCATAAGAAAAACTCGTGTTTCGAGCTTTATTAAATTTAAAAGTGATGCCCAATATTTTTTCTTGATTTATCAAATTTTTAAAGTCAATTCTGGTATGGAAAATATCAATTTCAAGACCAGAGATTATGTTTAAACAGTATAAGCTCTCGTTTTTATTGATAAAATTTCCAATAGTATTATTTATTGTGTTTTTTATTGAAGTTTCCAAAAGAATGGGCCACCAATCGCTTAGTTTGTCGGAATCAGCATCGCCAAAATATCCATAGGATCGGTTTTCATCTTCAGAAATTAGCCAATTAAATAAAATATCACGCTGTATTTTTCTGCAAATATTTGTAGGGTGTTCGTTTTTTATTTTCTGAGTTTGTCCTCTATATTTGCATTTTGTCAGAAGATTGTAGCCAAATTCTATGGGATTATAAACGTGGTTGTTTAAAACACAAACTCCGTTAATATTTTTTGGTACCACCAAAAAGTTTTTTAGGTAATTTAACGAATCTCTGGATATGGTGAAATTTGGGTGAGATTTGTTACCGAAATTTATTGAACATCCAATTAAAATGGGCTTTCCTGTATTATACCCGGGACTACCAGAAAGTACTGCCGAAAAACTTTTACTTTGATTTACCCAAAGAAAATTGACTTCGTAATCAATGTAATGCTCGTAATCCGCATTACTAAATTCGTACTTAACTAAAGTTAGCACCATCAGTACCTCCACCGATTTAATACCGTTTGTACCGTTATGATAAATATTATATTTTGCCTTTTTTACCACATTTTTACACGTATTTGTGTTTTTTACTAAATCGTATTGGCAAGATATCTCCAGTTTCTTGTCGGGTTTTAAGATGTTTACGCAAACGTTGAAATTTTCATCGCAAATTTTAGCAGTTATCGGTAAGCAGATGTTTTTCGGACAACCCTAAAAAATATTAATTTGAAAAAATTTGTATGGTACATTTAAATCAAAGCGAGCCGAACAAATTTATTTGCTTGCTCTCTTAAAATGAATTAGTCAAAAATAACTAATTATAAGTCATATTTGACTAATTGTCATAGAAAAAAAGCAGTCACTAATAATTAGTCAAATTCTACTGAATGAAATAGGTACCGTAAACACGGGTGGCTTTAGCTCCCTTTCAAACTTAAGCTTAGAAATGTTGTGGTTTTGTGGTACCAAAATTTGAGTCTTGAGTTGCTCTTTCATAATAACTATGTTATATATATATATATATACATATAATATTATAATATTGTGCATGGCTGAGTTTCAAAAATAAAAATTAAAAACTGGGTGTGCAAAGTTACCCTGCTTGCGGGTAACTTTGTCTCACGGTGTATATTCCGTATAAAATTAACTCAATATTTTATTTTATTTTAATTAGACACATGTTAGCAGCGACATATACCGTCATCCGGGGTGATTTCGGACGATTTTTGAGTATTTTTTCAAATAGCAGCTACAATTTTTATTAAAAAAATTTCAAAAAAAAAATTAACATACTTAGGCCTCCTCTCTATCCATTCCATACAAGAAAAAACTATATTTTCATGTCCTAATGTTTTTTTTTATATATAAATTGTGTCCGAATTCACCCCTATGTGTGGGGTGAATTTGGACGCCCATTGTTTATACCTTATAATCAAATTGTGACATACGCTGAGGTGAATTCGGACAAAAAAAATTAAAAAAAAAGAAGTTTCGCACATTTTTTGAGTATTTCGCACAATTTTTGGGCATGAGAAAATCACAATAATTTGAAACATATATATTTATAAACATTTGACAAATAATAAACAAAACTCATTAGTTAATTAAAAATATATATTTTTATAAATAAATAAAAAAAACAAATATTCTAACATAATAATAAAAAACATATTCTTAAACTAAAATAATATATCAAACTAAAAAGTGCTTATATTCTTCGGAAATTTAAATTGATATCGTCCCCTTCGCGCATCTTTTACAGATCGGAGGACAAGGATTAATTGACGTCTTTCAATGACACTTTCATCTTTAGTTTGGGGGTAATAATAATAATCTCCCATCTTGGAAGAATCGTGCTTTCTTAGGAAATGAACCATATATGTATCAGGATCAACAACTTCCCTGACACAGCCGACATAGTTTTTTGTTGTCTTTTCGTTAGTCAATTTAACTATTACAAAAGTGTCAGTTGTAATAACTGCATTTTCTGGATTCTCAAAAGCATTCGAGTCCCTCTGAACTTCTTTATTATGTTTGTTTTGGTTATAATGTGAACTTGATTGAGAATATATATCTTCTCCATCAAGTTCACATTCTTCCACACTTTCACTCTCAATTTCTTCATCGGCTGCATCCATATCTGACAGATCTAGCTCAGATGATGAAGGGGAAATCTTTCTTTTAAGATTTTTTACAGCTTTTCTCGAAGCAACATTAAGCATTTTGCCTCTTCTACACGTCGCACAGTGTTTCAATTTTCGAAATTTTCGGCAAAATATCAAGGAGTAGTCGGATTCTCCTAAAAATCCGTATATAGAGGTTTTTAGGGTCGCTGATAACGAATCTGGAATCAGAATTCCAAAATTCAAAATGGTAGATCCAAAATGGCGGACATATTTGTCAAAAAATTGACGGAATAAATTGAAAATCACCATACAGGCTTTTTGGGATCGTTGATAACGAATCTGGAATCAGAATTCCAAAATTCAAAATGGTATTTCCAAAATGGCAGACATATTTGTAAAAAAAATTGACGGAATTAATTGAAAATCACCATACAGGGGTTTTTGTGGTCGCTGATAATGAATCTGAAATTTGAATTCCAAAATTCAAAATGGTGGACCTCAAATGGCGGACATTTTTATCAAATATTATCGAAATTAATTAAAAACCCGTAAGAGGTTCTTTTTAAAATGTAATAAAACATCTTTTTATAAAATAGCTTAATTTAGTTTATTATAATTACATTTATATGATATTATTTAATACCTATATATTAAATATCCGTCACTGGATTCGCTCGTTATATCATTAGCAGAGCATGGGAAACCATCAGAAGATAGCAACAGTTTTATTGCTTCGCGGAACAAAGATTTGCTCTTTTTCGGAGCAAATTTTCTGAAGCTAGAAAACTTTCAAAATTTATTTATAAAATTTAAATATAACAGATTTTAAACTAAGTATTTTAAATTTGTATTATTTCTTTTACTTAATATTTTAGCAACGATTTCTTAATTCGCTAAAAAAATTGTCAACACAAATAACCACAATTCAAATTTGACATTAACACACTACAATGCGCATGCGGAGTTGTTTTAACGCACCTACAAGAGGTGGGTTAAATATGTAAAATCGGTGTTAAATATCTTAGTAGTCACGAACGATTTACGCAAGTGAAAGTCTAGACACCGCTGTTGTAATAAACGTTTTGAGTTAAATTCGAGTGAATCGAGTAAACGTCATGAACGCAACCCAGAAATAAAAAAAATATTATATTTTGTAAAGCAAAGACACAGATACGCCGTCGACATAGGCTTAAATCGCGAGGTTTTTTACCACAACCGCGCCTGAGCGCCCAAGACCATGTAGTTTTAAAGAGCCGGGGGCAAGTTGGGGCAGCTAATTTATGGATGGCTTGATAGACAAAACTCTAAGCTATTTAACGGATCTTGAACTGATGCCTTACAATTCATTACAATTTTTGTAGCTCCATTGTTCTAAAAGCTCGATTCAAAGTTTGCGATTTTAACAGACCGATCTTGTCGGTTACAATAACCCGTTGTACAAGCAAAATCTACGAAAAACAAATACATATCTGAATTTTAGATACCTTGAAGATCACCCTTCATCAAACCGCATAACAATCGGACACACCAAACACAAGTTATTCACTTTTAAACAATAAACAGTTTTTCGCAGCGATCGCGTGTAAAGTACCTTTAACTGAAAGCGTCAAGTTTAAACTGATGTACAAGACAAAATATACCTATTTTATATAATTTTTTTCAATACAGAATGGAGACAGGTATTAACTACCCATCTAACTCAAAATTTACCTGAAAAAAAATGTCAATTTTTGAGGTTTTGCCGATATTTTCCAGAATTGAAACACTGTGCGTCGGTCCAATTTCTTCATCGGCTGCATCCTCATTTGGCAGCTCTAGCTCAGATGATGAAGTGGAGACCTTTCTTTTGGGATTTTGTATAGCTTTTCCCGGAGCAACATTGAGCTTTTTGCCCCTTCTACGCGTCGGTTCTTCAGTAAATCGTTTATCTTTGAGTATCTTCAGTAAATCGTTTATCTTTGAGTAAGCCAACAAACGTTTGAGACCATAAACTGAATACCGAGTTTCTTCACATATTTACGAGGCATGGCTGTCCGAGTTCACTAAAACTACATGTATTCTTGGTCGTATCTAAATGTCAACTGACTTAAAAATCTAGAATATACTAGCGAATACACTGCGTCCGAATTCGCCCCTACTATCCGAGTTCACCCCGTATGACGGTAGCGATTAAAAGGGATTACCGATAAAAAAAAAAAAAATCGACCTGTAGTAACCAAAGATCATCATTCCAAAGGATTGTGCATAATATAGAAATTGTAACGCGTGTATGTATTTTTAAGAGTTTTACACTGATGCAATATATACAATTTTAAAGTGTAATAAATCTCATTTATTTCTTCAAAACACTGATTTTCCTGTAATATAAACTTAATAGAATCGTTCAGTTGACAGGTTTAGACCAACAAATTATAAATGTTAATTTTATCGAGTTCGAAAATATTTTTCATGAAAGGGTTAAAGTCACCCGCGGGGTGCAAAGCCACCCGTGTTTACGGTAGTCAAATTAGTAGATTTAAATTTAAAAAAAGTTTTGACCCAGCCGGGGATTAAACTCAGGTCTGTCACTTGTCAAGCTTGTCACGCTTGTCAAGCTGTTGTCATAACCCATTCGGCCTTCAGCCGCTCTTATAAAAAATTTATTTGTCAATAAATATTGTTCATAATATTTTAAAGTTGAATATATTATTTGTGTTGCTGTTTTGAGCTAAACTTTTTGCATCTTTATTCGTTTTTATGGGTCATTTAACCATAGAGCTTAGGTATATGCATTTAATTCAAATAATACTTTGTTGTTGGCCGCAAACTATTAAAGAAATAAGTTCAGGAAGAAGATGGACAAGCCCCAACGATTTGCCTGCATGGGCTCTAATTATGCATAATTAGAGCTTTTAGAACCACTCTAACACTGGCAATGGACGCCACACTGGGACTGGCGCCTCTACATGTAGTCCAGGCCAGGCCTGGACTGAGACTATCAACCGGGACCCCCTTCTCACAAGAAGGGATGCAATGCTAAAGACGTCTACCCCCCTCAGAAGATATAAAGTGGTTTTCCCTTCCAGAAACGACTGGAGCGAGCCTGACCCAGGCTTTCTCAAACCGGAAGGGCTCATCTGTACACAGACAGGTCTCTAATAAAGGAAGGTGCAGGAACTGGTGTATATGGGGAGCGACCTGGGGAGAGAATAAGCCTTGCACAGTCTATTACACTGTACTAGTGTACACACAAAGGAAAAAAATCGATCAAATTGACCTGCCTGGAAAAAATATATTTAAAAAATGTACATTTAACGAAAATTCGACCATGTGCGACTTGCATGGAAGCAAAAATCATCCACTTATATTAAAGGTTTTAAAGATGGAAATATTTTATATTTGAAAAAATGTAGGTACATTAAAAAATTAAAAAAGTATTTTGTACTTACTTGAAAATGTTCATCATAGAATTTCGATTTATTTATTGCATTCGGCGTTGCCAAAATCGATATATTATGAAAATAAGTGATAAAATTCAATTTTTTATTGTCGTCGCCTACGTTTAATACTGAGCATGTTGTCTTAGCATTTTTTAAATAAAGGATTTGTTCCTTATTATTACAAACGTCGGTAAACCAACTAACGTCAATGTCTAAAGAAACACAAAACAAATTATTAAATTATAACTAAACAAATTCAATTTTTAACATACCAAATTTTTGAATTTTATTATTTCTGATTATAAATGTTGGACTACCGTAAATAAAATCAACAGTAAGATCTTTTTTCACTGTCCCACCTGGTGGCCATTCCTGGGAAACCCAAGATAATCTTCCTGTTTTTTGCAATAAGGCCTCTTCGAATGTTAAAAGGGGCTAAAAACAAATAATAAAACAACTGTTTTCAGTAACTTTTCATTTTATACCTGTTTTTTCTGAATTAAATAAGATGCGGGCAGATTCGAGCTAGCAATGCAAAACAAACTGTTCTGGTTTACATGCCATTTCTGCTGAGTATTATTTTCGTAAATGTATTTTATGTAATCGCAGTAGCGCGTGTCATAAAAAATATTTTCTTCATTTTTGCAGTAGCCAAAAACTTGACGATCCTCAATGGTACAGTCAGAGTCACAACAACAATTTATATCACATATAGTGCGTTGATTGTTACAACTGCATCCTTCTTTCGGTGTTTCCAAGTGAGTTTGTTTTTTAATTTTATTTTTGGACTCTTGGCTTTTTGGTTTTGGTGTCGTAGTAGTTGGTAAAGTGGTAATATTTTCATTACAAGTGGAGGTTGCACTACAAGTAGTGGTTACTATTTCTGTAGTGGTTGATATTAAAGTTGTGGTAACATTTTCTTCTGTTACTGGAGTTACAGTTGTTGTAATATTATTTGAAGCTGTAGTTCCAAAAACATGAACATAATTTGCAATAATTATAAAACCTATAGCTAACAAACAGTTCATTTTAATGATATTCCACGCCATAGTTACTAAAATTCCTCAATATCACAGATAAATTAAAGGACACAACTCCCATAGCCTCCGTAGAAAGCTTATATCTTTCCCCGGCGGAGATAATAATATCTGGGTATTTTAATTGTAGACCGCCTCCCAAGAAATACTGTACAAATCTTTGCCGTAACGATCCTAATGGTCTCCAAGTGTAGCAGTCCAGTAAATGGGTGCCTGGGCTTGTTGGAACTGTTATAACACCATATCCAAAAAGATGCGCCCTACCCAACCAATCCAGGTGAAATACTTGAACGTAAATTTTTGGCCAACCTTAAATATCCTTTTTTTCAAAACATTTTATGTATTTTTAATAGCGTGTTAATTAAAAATAACTAATAATTGTTATGCTCATTATTTTTAATTAATAGCTTAGGCTAAGAAAATATCTCGGGAGGTAAATTTTGTTAAAAATTGAAGGCTCCACTAAATTATGCTATTCAAAAGTAAAAATGTCATGGCCAGTGTTGCCAGATTTAGGCCTAAAATATCCCTCACAAGGTAGGCCCTTGATTTGAATTATTAGGTTTATCTCTCCAGGCGCTTTCTGACTCGTAAAAAGATTATGTTCGTACACACACGACTATAGTCATGGCGTACATTAATTTTTTACAAACTGTCACACCTTGTATCCAGTGGCGTAGCTAGCCTCGAGGGGGGCCCCGTGTCAAAAATCTGGTAGGGACCCTTGTAGGGGAAAAGCTGCTGGCAAAAAAATTTCTGGGTGTCACGCCCAAAGTCTATTTTGGGCAAACAAAATTTTTTATTTAGGGTATAAATTTTTTTGCATTTACCAATTTTTTATACCGTTCTTCAACATCTTTTAAATTATTATTAATTTGAAATAATTGTAACGCTAATAATTATTTCTAATTGGCTATTAATATAACCTATGATAATAACACGCAGAGCACATAACAATATGCGCAGAAAGCACCGCAGACAACGCATAGCGGAAAGGTGCGGGCAGAAACAATTCGTATGAGTTCACGGCCTCGATGGAACAGGAAGGTATTCAGGAAAATTTTAATTTAATATATCGAAGTTTAAAAATTTAAATAATAATAATATTTTTTTTATTTAATTTGATGCCTCAATTTTTGTAACATGTGGGTAATAGGTATGTTTTTTGCTTACGCATGTCGAAGCCAATCGGGGGCCCCGTATACGGCTGATACCGCGGTAGCTACGCCCCTGCTTGTATCTTAAAATCGTTGTAGGTTTGAATAACATATTTGTCATAATTTTTATACGCTCCAGAATTTTCTACACGCACTGTATTTACCTTGAATTCCAGCTGTAGCTAAATGTATATCTATGGGAAAACACCATTTACTTTTATTATCAAATTGAGAACAAGAAACCTGAGTTTGTCCCTCTTTTTTACCAGAAATGAGTTTCCAATTGTTACCTTAAAATAACAAAAAATGCATTTATTTAATAGCTAGGGGCAGGCGCGGATACAGGGAGGGGCAATGGATGCAATTGACTCACGACCAAAGCACTTTATTTTGACCAATTTCAAAATTGGTTTAAGCCTAATTCAAATGCACGTATTACATATGGATAACTAACTAAAATGTTATCAAGTTTTTTGTTTAGAACGAGCGAGCCCCTTAGCCCCCCTCTGGATCCGATACTGAGCGCGGTGATATATACATTTTAACTGGGATTTGTAAGAAATGTTACAGCACTACAAAACTACATTTTGCTGCAACTTGCTGGGCAACATTGCAGCAACGTTGCAAAAACATTGTCAAAAGGGCCGCGCTATTGGCTTTCGCTAATGACGTACGTTAAATCTGTGGGTAAAAGGCATAAGGGGTTAAGTCAAAAAAAGCAATTTTTCGGTAGAGACTTAAACGTGTTCGCATTAATTCAGGAAATATATTTATGGTTAGCGAGCACACCCTTTTGCTAGCATATGACATGTGCTGGCAAAAGGATATACCCGCTAACTATAAATGTATTTCCTAAATTAATGCGAACACGTTTAAGGCACTACTAAAAAATTGATTGTTTTGACTTATCCCCTTATGCCTTTTACCCACAGAAATATAAAAATACAAAAATAGAACATAATTTTTAAAGCTAATTTTAGGTTCTTCACAAAATATTATTTTTTCGATTAAAAATTGGGGTTACAAAAAATTAATATTTTTTTTTTGTTGGTAATAAATAAATTTAAATACAAACAACCCATTTAAAGCCTTGCAATCTACTATGTATATGTACAAAATTTATGCGGTCTATTTTCATAAATAAAAAGGTTATGGATTTTTTATGAAAGCAGACCTAGTATGTCTGACACACATAGATTTTACATAGTGCGACGCGACGTAGGGATGGGCTATTGGGTACTCGCGGCTATATCTCACACCTAATCTGTAGTATGAATCATTAATAATTATTTATATAATTATTAATTATTTATATATTTAATTGTCACAATCCAGCCTGCCCTTAGATATATTATACCTCTATTGCTCAATGCGGAGGGGCCCAATGGGGCGGGGTCGGTTGGGTTGGGTTGTTAAGTTTGGGTTGGTTTGGTATGGCACAATGCAGTGTACCTGCATAATCAAGATGACAGTTAATCGTCATAACCTTGAGGAATACTTTGCTACATTTAGCCTCTAGTGATAGGGATTAGGTGTGAGATATAGCCGCGAGTCTATTGGGTTATTGCAAAAACCGGTTATTATTCTTGCAGTTAACCGGTTATATCAGGTTATAATCGTTTACTGGATGTAATAACCGGCAAAAAAGGTTATTGTGTGGAACACTACACCTTTGTTTTACAATGCGAAATTCGCATAAGCAACAAATAAATAAGATTTGAGAAGAGAAAGGAGGTTTATTTTGGCAATGTTGGCTGCCCTGATCAGTGGTTGGCTGCATTGCGCCCACTATACTTTTTGAATATAAAAGACTATATATACAGTTCTGTGTTGTCCGCTGAAGTGACAAGAGTCCTTGGGAGGACAATATGGGGCTCACAGCACAAAATTAAGCTGATCAGTGCCAAAACTCCAAAATCTACATTAGATTTGTGAAGATGCAATAAGTTCCCACAAAGGATGGTCGAAATATTGAAAGATTGAATAGTCATGTGCAAACCGCCATGTAGTGCATCGTGGGTTTTTTTTGCTATTTTTTTTTGCCCTCTATTTTTTTGTATGACTTCCGCTGCGTGTATCGTGATTTCGTTTATGTTTGAGACATTGGTGTATTAGTGAAATAAGAATGACTTTAAATTATAAGTGTACCGATAAGTTTTGTTAAGCTCGAACCGAAATGCTAAAATAAAAGATTGTTTTATGAACTATAAAGACTGAAGTGATATTGATGGACATATAAGTTTGAAGAATAAAATAAATAATCCAGATGAAAACGAGAAGAAAAAATAATTAATATTGAAAAGAAAGGGAGCGGCTATAGGAATCCTAGACTCGCCCTCCCCAGTTATAGCAGTATACACATTTAAGTTGGCTAAATCCTGGATGGGAAAGGCCAAACCAAACAAAGAAGAAGAAGACTATATATAATATTCAAAGACCAGTGGCGTATTTAGGGGGGGGTCCGCCGGGTCCGGACCCCCCCCGGGCGCACATATTTTATTATTTTTATTACAAAAAAAGTTCCTTTTATTTACTATTTTATCGGATCAGAAGAGTTTCTAATTTGTGATTTTTTAGTTATTAAAGCATAGCATAGTATAGACTATACTGTATAGTATTTAGGATTTAGCTCCGGGGGGGTCCAAAAAAACTAACTAAATATGTATACATATTTAGTTAGTTTTTTTGGACCCCCCCCGGAGCTAAATCCTAAATACGCCACTGTCAAAGACTATACTATACCAGAGATATCTCTGACTTTACTCATGGTACTAAGATAGTCTTATTACCATGCGCCGCTTGGTATGTAGCGCAAGAAGACTAGAGACAGGAGGACAATCTTTCTTGTCGACACAAATTAAACAAACCCAATCTAATTAGGGCTAATCAAATCAAGTAGGATGACGTTTTCAATGTGTTTGAAAGTAATTCGTTCATGAAGTACTGAGAAACTTCATCATTGCAGATGCTTTTTGCCTCACCCCCGGTTTGTTTTCTAGTCATTGGTTAACCATATAACCGGTTATTTTAAGGCAGGTTAACTTGAGAGGTTATTTTAATTTTTTAATTAACCGGTTACCGATAACCGTTTTTCATAACTGCGCATCCCTAACGCGACGTCGCGACGCGTCGCACGGACGTTCCTATTAAAAATCTGACTAGACCACAGGTCTGTGGACTAAACAAAAGTCCCAAATTTTTGAAATTTAAAAAAACATAAGGTTGGTCCTAATCTGATCTTAGATAGTTGCAAACCCATAAAATACAATTAAAATTAAAAACAAAGCAATACAGACTGTATAATTGCAAGTAAAAGTCGCTTATTTAGCTTAAATGTTAATAAAAAGTTTGGTTCAGCCTGCGGTAACTTTCTTTGTGACGATTTTATCAACGAATAAAACTATATATATACATATAGGTATTTACTTTTATTTTTCATATATTTTAAATAATGTATTTATTGTTAATTTCTTATTTGGTTGTTGTATACAACACAATATAATTATAGGAGAAATTTCGTATTTTTTTTTACTTTTCTTTCATTTACTAAGCTTGCAATCGCAAAGGCCATCAAAGTCCGTTATGAAATTACATGTATTAGTTAATGTTTTTATTTAAGTATAAAATTATAATTTTTCTGTGACCATATTCGACCAATTTTTTTGGTTATTACGGTAGATCCTCGATAACTCAAACCTAAGTCGTTGGAAAAAACCGTTCTATTCCGTTGAAGTACCGCTTGCGGCCATCTCACCATTTGCGGCCACTACTAGCTATTTATCAATTTTGTAAGCAAACAATGTTGATAAAGGTCAATCATAAACTTTAACCGCCAAATTTGAAATATTGTAATAATAGCTAAACAATTTCTCGCTATGTGGCGCTACTAGTCTATATATATGGCGGCGTTAAAACTTTGGTGATCGGAAAGATACGATTTCTTAAGAATTTTGTTAAGGAAAGGGGTAAGTAAATTGTTTGTTTATTTGTAAAATAATTACTACAGTCCACAATTAATGTTTTTACAGTAATTGGATATTATTAGGGACTCTATTTTCAAGTAAAAAGCTAACATATTTTATTTATTTTAATCAAGACTGACATGGCCTCAACCGGTGTAGAAATTATTATAAATATCCAGTTGCCGCCACCATAGTGGCCTCTACAGGAGCAATAAATTTATAGTAGCGGCCACCGTGGCCGGAACTGATACATTTATATATTTGTTACTTCTGACGGTTCAGGCCACAATGTTTTAAGGAGTAGGTGCATTCATGTATACTGAATTTTCCTTTTTTTTAGGAATACAATGCCAAAAGCTCCAAAAAATAAAAACACGCTTACAAAAAAGAAAAAAAATGTTACAAATTTATTTAATTACACATCTGAGCAACTAAAAAATGCCTTGGAGGCTGTAAGAGGTGGAATGACAGTTTTAAAATCCTCCAAAACATTCGCAGTTCCCAGAAGTACTTTAAGGTACAAATTATCTGGTGCTCGCCCTGAAACTTTTGGAAAGGTAGGGCCAAATTGTGTATTAGGGTTGAAACAGAAAATGCGTTATGTCAATGGATGAAGGCATCATGTTCCAAGGGGTTTCCCATTACTAAAGATGGTCTTTGTTATTCGGTGCAAAAATTTTTAAATGAGACCAAACAGGAAACGCCGTTTACCAATAATCTTCCAGGTCGTAAATGGTTTGAAGCATTTATGACTCGTCATCCGGAACTATCCGTAAAACGTTCTGAGTATATTAGTAAAGCACGTGCAGCTGTGACTGAGGAAAAAATTAGGCAATGGTTCAAAAATACTTTGGAAGATCTTGGAGATCAAGCATCAATACTTAATGATCCAAAACGTGTGTGGAACATGGACGAAACATCATTTTACCTAAATCCATCTGGAGGTTGTGTTATTGCAGAAAAAGGCAAACATGTATATGCGACGTCAAGTAATAGTGATAAAGAAAATATCACCACACTTGTTGCAGTAAACGCTTTAGGAGATTACGCCCCTCCACTAACAATGTACAAATTTGAAAGAATGCCTTCAAGTTATTTTGATTCCGCACCTCCACACTGGGGAATAGGAAAATCAAAAAATGGTTGGATGACAGCGGAGTCTTTCTTGGAATATTTTGTTAACGTGTTTCATCCGTTCCTGTTAAAGAGCGAATATACTTTCCCAGTTCTCGTATTCTTAGATGGGCACTCTTCGCACCTCAGCCTACAACTCAGCAAATTTTGCAGAGATAATGGTATAATAATTGTTTGTTTATACCCTAACACCACCCCTTTAGACGTGGCATTTTTTTTTCCTCTCAAATGTCAATGGAAAAAGGCTTTGCGAACATGGAGGATAGATCATGGTGGAATGGAAATAAGAAAGCAAGATGTACCAAATCTTCTCAATCAAATATTAACAACGGTCTCGTTTAATTCAACTATCGTTAATGGATTTAGAAAATGTGGGCTATATCCGTTTAATGTAGAAAATGTGGACTTCGGAAAATGCGTCAATAAAACTAGTAGTATCGTAAATGAACTATCACAAACAGAAAACGTTAGCAATATACAAATAGATTTTATTAATTTTAAACAAGAATGTTTATCTTACATTGAAAAAAAAAGCGACATTGAAAATGAGACCCACCAACAGGAGATTGAAACACTCCCTGTTCTTTGTGAAAATGTTATTGATTTTCCTTTTCCCGAATGTGAACACGTTACTGCTGAAAATTCATTGTTAGTCCGCAATGATGAACTCATAAACTCGTCTATTTTAAGGAATTTAGAAAATTTATTTCAGCAAAACGATAGTAGCGAACAGAGACAAAAAATTGAAATGGACAAAAACGTAAATGATGACAAGACAAGACATTTAATTTAAGTTCAAAAGATAAAGAAATTCAACCAAAGCACTGTGATATAAATTTAAACTTAAATAGTAACTTGGAGTCTGAAAAAGAGAATATTTTAAGTCAAACTAAGTCCTGTGATAAAGAAACTAAAAAAATAAATATTTTAAGTAACATATTAGTGATACCAGAGACAAATATTAACCCGGCTAAGAAAAAGAAAGCATATAATTCTAGCGTTTTAACCAGCGCAGGCTGGATTGAAAATGAAGAAAAAAAGAAACAAATGAAACTGATTGATGTTAAAAGAAAAGAAGAGAATAAAAAGAAGAGAATTGAAAATAAACAAAAACAAATTGAACTCCAGAAGATGAAAAAACCTAGAATAATAAAAACCAAAAAAAGACTATTTAATAGTAAACATTGCAAAAACAAAGCTATTGAAATTGCAACAATTGATGTAGAAGCAGAAAATGAATTAGGAAATGATAATGATGACAGGAATAAAGAATTTGAAGAAAATGAAAATTCCGAATTTAATAACGAAGAAAACCTAAAATCCAAACCAGAAAACAAAATCCATTATAAATTGGATACTGCATTAACTGAAAATTTATACGTCATCGTAAAGTTTGAACACAATTTTTATCCGGGAAAAATAACAAAAATATGTGATGAAGAATATACTATCAGTACAATGACAAGAGCTCTTAATAATTGGAAATGGCCATATCAAAAAGATGAAATTACCTACAAAAAAGATGAAATAATTCAAATTATTAATGAGCCAATCAAAATTAATTCTAGAGGTGTCTTTTCTGTGCCAGAAATGGATTAGTTTTAAGTGGCATACGTTTTAGTTTCTTATATTTTATTGTTTTTTTATTTTATTTTATCTTATTTATTTTGTTTTAAACTTGACCAAATTTATTTATTTATTTTGTTTTTAACAATGTACCTATTTTAAGAATTTAATGTTTTGTAATAAACATTTTTTATTTTTTTGACCTTCATGCACATTTTTCATCTTTAAATCTACATATGGCCTCAACTGGTGACAAGAATGGCCTGAACTGGTGGTTTTCTGGCCGGAAATGGTGAAAATCGTTTTATTCACTTTTTATCTTCTATTCTTGTCTTTTGCATTATTTTTATGAATGTTCGTCTTTGTTTAACTAATAAAGAGGTCCATGGCCAGTTTAAGATAGGTATTTGTAAAAGTTAAGTAGAAAATTATAAAATTTATGTTTAAAGTAAGTTCATGTTTTGCTTAAAGTGGCCGCAACCAGTACTTCTACCTAATTTACCTAATGTTTGTTAATGTTTACAAACCTTATATTTTTATACCAGGTACATAAATATAAGGTTTATAAACATAGACAAACGTTAGGTACATTTTTTACCTTATATACCTTTATATTTTGGTGCATTGATTAAAATAAGTTTATTATCAGTTAGTTATTTAGTCGGCATTATAAACGCAGTTAAAAGTGGCATGATGGATGACGCATTTACAAGACGAGAGCTTTTCAATGTTTGGCGAAATTAACCAAACATGTCAAAAAGAATATCGCGTGTGTGTGAATATACATATAATGATAAAAATTGGTTTGGAAGATTTAGATGGATATATTCAAGAACAAGTACAAAAACAAATTACCGAGTTTTGTAAAAAATCGTTAGACTAACTGCCACTATACAAGGTAACTTGAAACTTTGAAATACCTATATCAGTTGGTATGAATTTTAGGAAAAAAAATTTAAAGTAAAAATTAAATGATTCGGGAAATCAATCAGTACTAAAATTAGTCCTCATACTCTCCTCCTTATAGGGAGAAAGATTTTTTCATATTTGTAATAGATGGCGCTGTAATGAAAAAAAATCAATTTTGTTCGATTTTTCTTCTGTACCTATACGATTCTCCAATAATTAAAAAAAAAACTTGGTTTTATTTTTTAAATTTATTTATTTATTTTTTTAATTTACCTAAATAAAGTAGGTGTTGAAAATAAATAAATTTTTGCTCGACGAACTCTTTTTCGGTTGAACACTCCCGTTTGTAGTAAACTGTTTGACTGTACAGTGAAATGAAGTACGTGATCGATTTTTTTCTGGAAACGCTGAGCGTAGATATTAACAGCATCATCAAGATTCCTGCCTCAATAAATCAAAATCATTTCTATTTTTTCTTCCACTGTTAAAAACTGCTTAACGAAAGGAGGTCTTTTTGTTTGCAAATTAATCTTCGAACTAAATTGATTAAATAATGCTAACTTATGTATAAATAGATTCTTTATACCTCAATGATAATTATTTTTTTTTTTTTATGTATTTATTGAACCCAAAAAAACAAACGTTCATAACAGGTTAACATAAATATAAAATAAAATAAGGCTTTTTGTGTTTAACAAAATACTATAAATATACAATATATACAAAATAAATTAAAGTGTGTTATTTCTAGATAATAAATAATTTTTTATAGCTCTGTTAAAGTTTATAACATCTAAGTCCTTAATACTATTTGGGAGTTCATTGTACCATTGCACAGCCGTAGTAGTTACTCTCTTCTTTCCAATGTTTTTTGCACTTGGTAAAATATAAAAGTTTTGGTTTGTACGAGTATTGTAATGGTGAATATCACAGTTTTGCACCAATGTTATGTCAGTCTCTAATATATTATTTTTTATTTTATGTACAAGTTTAAGACTTTCTAATTTGACAATATCACACACTTTAAGAAGATTTAGTTCGCTATACAGCTCATTAGTTCTATAACACATAGGTTTACAAAACAATACTTTTATGAATCTGTTCTGGGTAACTTGTAGTTTTTCGATATCCTGTTTTCTGGTTTGTCCCCAAAATGCTGCTAAGTATGACATAACTGAGTGAACATAGGCAGAGTATATTTTGAATTTCGTTACTTGATTAAAAAATTTGGCTGAATGATATAGGGGATAGATCAATTTATTTATTTTGCTCCGTATGCTTTCTACATGTTTGTCAAACAGTAATTTTTTGTCTAATATCAAACCTAGGTACTTTGCAGTAGTCATCTCCTTAAGTATACTGTTGTTGATTGTTAAGCATTTATCAGTTACTTGGGATTTCTTGTTGAAAACGAGATAGTTGCATTTGGATTCATTAAGTCGGATGTTACTTTGCTTTGTCCATTCTGTGATGGTATCCAGGTCCTGCTGAGCATCTTCATATATTTTTTGCATTGTACCAGAATAGAAAAGAGCAGTATCGTCGGCAAAGAGTGTTAAGTTTCCATTAAGTTTCATATTGGTCAATTGATTTATATAGATTAGGAAAAGAATAGGTCCTAATACACTTCCTTGCGGCACTCCACTGATGATAACCTCATTGATGCTTTTGATGCCATTTACCATAGTATACTGCCTTCTATCTGTAAGATAACTTTTGAAAAGTTCAAGTGGTTTACCTTTTATTCCAATAGATTTTAATCTGCTTATCAAAATATTGTGATCTACTACATCGAATGCTTTTTGAAGATCCAAAAAGCATGCCATTACTGTATGTCCATTATCAATCTTTGTATATATATATTCCAATAGGGAAGCTACTGCTGTTTGCGTATTTCGTTTATTTAAAAATCCATTCTGGTGCATATTGAAGAAATTTATATTTTTTAGATATTTAAGCAGTCTTGTTTTTAAGGCAACTTCAAATATTTTAGCAAGTATTGATAATACGGATATGGGCCTATAGTTGTTTGCTTGTGATTTTGATCCTGTTTTGTGAATGACTGTAACTCTTGCTGTTTTTAATTCTTCTGGAAACGTGCCTTGTTTAAAATGGTTATTTATTAATTGTGCTATATATGGAGCTATAATATCTTTGATGCTCTTCATAGTTTTCGTTTTAATCCCATCGCCACCCGGTGATGCATTGTTCTTCAGATTACTTATAAATGATTTTCTTGATTTCGTCTGGGGTGGTTCTTGGTAGGTACATTGATGTTGTATGGAGGCTTGGTATATTATGTTGATTTCCTTGATTGCACTTTAATTTCTGGGAGATTGTGATGAAATAATGATTAAAGTAATTTGCAATCTCTTTCTTGTCAGTGATGTCCTCTTTGTTATCAGTTTGAATTACCTTAATATCATGTTTTACTTGTTTATTTGGTGTAATAATTTGCTTAATGATTTTCCATTGCTTATCAGGAGACCCCTCACTATTTTCAAATCCTTTTTGTATATATTTCTGTTTGCTTTCTTTTATCATAATCTTCACCTTCGCTTGTAAGGATCTGAATTTTGTATGTAAGTTTTGCTCTAGTGGGTTTTTTTGTAGTTTGCATAAGCTTTATCCCTTTGTTTTACGAGTTCATGAACTTTTTTTGTGTACCAACCTTCTTGGATTGAGTTTGTAAATTTTCTTTTCTTGAAAGTTGTTGCATTGTCTATTTCTTCTTTCAGTACATAAATTAATAATTTAAAATTCAAATTACTTAGTTGTGACAGTCTCTTTTTCAGGTTTTCATTTAATGAACTGTAATTTATGATTTTTGTGTTGTATTCTTGTTTGCATGTATTGTGGTTTGACTGTAGGTTAGTTTCAAGAGTTATTATTTTATGATCTGATATCGAGTTGTCCTCCAGAATAATGTTATATTGTAAAAGTTTATCTGAAATAACATGGTCTATTATTGATTTAGCTAATGTTCTTGAATCAGTTCTAGAAGGAAAGTCCTTATCTATTGTGTTCATTATCTTGAAGCCATTGCTGGAAATTATTTCGAAATATTCTGAGGTTATGTTATTGTTTTCCAATACATTAATATTAGTGTCACCAATAAACAATGTGTTTTTATGTGTTTCCATTAGCTGCTGGAGCTGTTCCAGGAAGGCATTTTTGCATGAGCTGGGCTGATTATATATTCCACCAATATTGATTTTCTCATTGAGTAACTTGATTATTAGGTAATTGTTATTATTGACACATTCATTGAGCAGTGATTCAGATGCAAATTTACTTTTTATGTAGATCGACACACCTCCTCCTCTACTGTGGTCTCTACATGAATGATAACTATTGTATTTTGGGATAGAATGATTGAAAGTTTCGTCAGTATATAACCAAGTCTCTGTTAGTACAATTGCCTCAGGATCTTTATCATATATAATACATTTTAGGTCATCAGTTTTGTTTCGAAGGCTTCTAATATTAATGTATAGAATATTAAATTTTGGGTTCAATTCAATACGTTTTTTTTAACTATTTTTGGTGAATTATTGAAATATCTTATTACTAGATCAGACTCACCATTTTGTAATCTTGCTTTAAGAGTAGTGTTTAATTTTCGAAACTGTTCCATTTCCATCGGAGTTTTATCAGAGTTAATGTATATGCCTTTATAATTGTCATCACCTTTTAAGTTTTTTATTCCTTTCAATACTTCTTTTACTTGACAGTTGTTCATCATAACCACTTTAATAGGTCTAATTTTGCCTTCAGCTTTCTTTCCTAGTCTAAAGATTTTCTTTACTCCCCGGGCAGTTTTAGTTTATAACTAAATACCATTAGGATTAAATTAATTAATTGACAAAATAATGTGTTTTTTACCTTAAAACCAATCTTTTCTTATGAATATTACCAGTAATGGGTCAAGAAAAATTCTTAAACAAACTAAGAAAATTGAATGTTTACCTTAAAACCCGTTTTGTAGCCTTTACATATAAAAAAATACCCACAAAACTTAATTAAGGTGCATCTTTTTTATCTGTATAGGCCAGTAAATGGGGAGTTTTTGCCATTTTCCCAACATTTTATTAAAATGGATATAGCCGGTTTTGCACGGATGCTCCTCAATTATCACCGAATGAAATAATGTATAAAACTTAAACCAAAGGAAACTTAAATATTAGTTAAAAAATCGTGGGTACTTAAAAAAATCAGATTTAATTTAATAAGATAATTATTTCCAAAAAAAGTGATATTTTTATAGAAAAATTATTGCAGAATTGTATAAGAAGAAAAATCGAACAAAATTGAATTTTTTTCATTACAGCGCCATCTATTACATATATGAAAAATGTTTTAGACAAAATCTACCTATTTTTAGTCGAATGATTCGAATCTGCAATAAATTGGAAATTTTAAAGTTACCCCCTGTTCCCCCTATGAAGACCAATTTTAGTACCGATTGATCATTTAATTTTTTTATCGTAAAATGCATACTAACTGAGATATTTCAAAGTTTCAAGTTAAATGACTCACCCTGTATATTAAAACATTGGTCGTCCACAGAAGTCGTTTGATACCAGCATGCTAGCAGTGATAGATCCAGTAAAAGAAAATTAAAAAACTTGTAGGAAACAAATACTGTTTCCCCTTCAGCTGAAATGAGTTTACGATCTGCAGGTAGATGTGATGCGGCTCAAATAGTACATCAAGTTTATCTCCAAAGAGAGCTACAAAAATAAAAAAGGCGTACCTGTCTCCAAGTAACAAAGTGCCGATAAAAATGACAAATAATGAAGGATTGGCCTTTTTTGTGGATAAAAAATTCACAAAGGAGCAATACATCTTAATGCGGCAGATAAGTAAAGCTCACAATGCCGATATTTTCCCCAATTATCACATACAATGCTATCCTGATAAAATTAAGATCAAATTCTGGAGAAGTAGAACTACAATCAATGCTTGATCATACCGCTTGGAGTCAGTTCAGCAGGAGGTGTTTCAACAAGTAAAAATAGGTATGGATACGCTTCCAACAATAAATGTAGTATTCAAGTGGGGCTGTGATGGAGCATTTGGGCAAAGTCAATATAAGCAACTGTTGTGAAGATGTGGACGATTCCTATACATTCGTTGCATCTATTGTACCACTTCAGATGACAATGTATTCCGCTGTTGGTAGTAGTAAGTACAAGTTAAGGAAGAAAGATAATCCTTCCCCTTCATCAACAAAATATTGTCGCCCTATTAAAATAATTTTAAAAAAGTAAGAGAACTAATACAAAAAGAAGTGGTCAGTATAAAGTCTCAAACACATTTGCCTACTGTGGTAAAAGTGAAAGAACGTGAAATTTTAGTAAACCAGAAACTTGAACTTACTATGATTGACGGAAAGATAATTATTTAGTGTGTTGTCATAAGCAACACCTTCCCAAATGAAGAATCTTAGCCTCATTCGTAAAAGAAAAGTTAGTGAAACCGCAATAACACTGGGTTTATCCTTCATCTGTGGATAAACCCAGGGTTATATATATCCAATCTGTATGATATATGTATAAATATATCATACAGATTGCATACAAAATCGTGGCAAATACGAAAGTGGAAAAAACCTTAAACTGATAACCGAAAAAAAGCAATACAATATAGGTTCAACAAAGAGACTCTTGGTCGACATACCTAAACCGGGATTTGGCACCATCAATGACGGCAATAGCGCGCGGAGGTTTTTTGAAAATCCAGTTTTGTCATCAGACATTAGGTACTGGTGTAGATCCCGTTTGGGGTTTTGTGTGTTTCCTTCATCGTGGCGCGTCCCCCCGGGTGGCGGATAGGGGAACGCCTCCCAGATATGGGTGGTGAAATGAAATAGCTCTCACACACACACGAAAAAATCCCAAAGCGTCTGACCAAAGACGGGCGGCTTCTGGGTCGGCCGTACATACCACCTGGCCGTAGGTATAAAAGGCAATGGAAGCTCACCATTCAAACCATATGAGGAAAAAAAAAGAGGAAAAGGCCGACGGAAGAACTGCCCTGCTGAAAAAAACTGATCGAAAATGGATCGAGTTTAAATCTCGATCCTTTTTGATCATTTTTGATAAGGATTTTGTCTCCTGTTTTCGTGATCAAAAAGGATCGAGTTTCGATCCTGTTTTCTGGATCAAATAGGATCGAGTTTCGATCCTTTTTGATCAGCAAAACAGGATCGAAACTCGATCCTTTTTGATCACGAAAACAGGATCGAAACTCGATCATTTTTGATAAGGATTTTATCTCCTGTTTTCGTGATCAAAAAGGATCGAGTTTCGATCCTGTTTTCTGGATCAAATAGGATCGAGTTTCGATCCTTTTTCGATCATTTTTCATAAGGTTTCCATAATTAATTCTAAAATAATAAATAATAAATAAAACTTGAAAACTTTATTGGGCACTTTGTATTTCAAAAAAATCGGATGACGACGACGATGATGATGAAATTCGTAATTATAATAATAACAGTCATATATTTTATAAAATAATATTCACAACAATAATTCCGTGGTTTCGGGGAATAAGGGGATAAGTCATTTTTGGGTCTCTCTTTTCAGACTACTGTCATAAGGTAAGAGTATGAAAAGTTGTATATAGTACTACTTTTACGTATTATGGAAACATTATGAAAAATGATCGAAAAAGGATCGAGTTTCGATCCTGTTTTCGTGATCAAAAAGGATCGAGTTTCGATCCTGTTTTTATGATTAAATAGGATCGAGGTTCGATATCGTTTTTGATCACGAAAACAGGATTGAAACTCGATCCTTTTTCGATCATTTTTCATAAGGTTTCCATTATTAATTCTAAAATAAAAGATACAATTTACAAAACATGAAAAATTTATTGGACATTTTCGTTTTCAAAAATATCGGATGACGATGGTGATGAAATTTTTATCCTTTTTTTAAAACAAAAAAAAGTGTCCCTTTAGGGAATATATTTATATTACTATTTTAATATTGTCTTTTTAACTTTCGCAAAATAATCTTGCAAATTTTCATTCATACCTTTTTTCTTTTTCTTTATATTTTGATGTGGCCCCATTGCACGCCCATGTTGTATCAAATTTTAACAATTTTATTTTTCAAAAATAGGGCTTTCATATGAAAGGTATGTATACAAAATTATGATTAATTTTTATTTATTTATTTATTTATTTATTTAACAATTTTATTTTTCAAAAATAGGGCTTTCATATGAAAGGTATGTATACAAAATTATGATTAATTTTTATCATTTTCATAGAAGATATGACGAAAAAACGTTTTTTCTTTGTCAACTTATGTGTGATATTTTTCTGAATCAGGATAATGGGAGGAACATTTTCCCCTGGTAGGTTAAAACTGAATCACCCTGTATAACTATATACAATTTGCAATAATCAAGACTAAAAATTAATTATTTACTTGCAAAAAAAGAAACAACGCATTGCGCAGTTGCTCCCTCACGTTCAATAAAGTATTTCTTGTTTCGAGAGAAAGTTTTTGCATCGAAATTTGAAATTTCCGACAGCAACACCCTTTTTTTGTGCCCCGTGTCGCAAAATTTAACAAAAGCACATGGTCCATCAGCGGTTAAATTAATTGACATCTTGCTATCTTGCTGTCTTTAAATTTACCTATAACAAATAAATTCATAGTAAAATTTGTATACATAACCTTACTTTTCAGGGGCCGAAAAAACAAAATTCATAAAAAATTGCCGCAACTCGGAAATCATAAGTTTTTTTTGTTTGATGGCAATCAGTACTTTTCATCGAATTTTTAATTATTATAGTAAAGAAAAACCCACAGTAAAACCGTAAAATCGATAACAAAAAACACTAACCAACATGACAAGCACGTGCACAGATTATAGACACATTACAGACAGGGTTGCCAGATGATATTTTTTTATTTCCCCAGATTTTTTACAAAAAAATCCCTAGATTTCCCTAGACAAGTATGTCAAGATTTTATTTTATTGGAACTTTTTTTAATTTAAATATATCGATGGCCTAGGCGCAATACCTCGTATCATTAATTAATCATCATAAGGTAGCGCATGAAAAGTAGTACATAATACTACTTTTTCTTATAATAAGGAAATGTAATTATAATTACGAATTTCATCATCATCATCGTTGTCATCCGATCTTTTTGAAAGTGCCCAATAAAGTTTTCATGTTTTGAAAATTGTATCTTTTATTTTAGAATTAATTATGGAAACATTATAGAAAATGATCGAAAAAGGATCGAGTTTCGATCCTGTTTTCGTTATCAAAAAGGATCGAAACTCGATCCTATTTGATCATGAAAACAGGATCGAAACGATCCTTTTTGACCACGAAAACCTTATCAAAAATGTTCGAAAAAGGATCGAAACTCGATCGTGTTTTTATGATCAAATAGGATCGACTTCGAAATCTGATCGAGAATGATAAAAAAGGATCGAGAATTTCAAGAACCTAGTAGTCGATCATATTTGATCATGAAAACACGATCGAGTTTCGATAATATGTTATCAAAACTCAATCGTGTTTTCATGATCAAATAGGATCGACTTCGAAATCTGATCAAATATGATAAAAAAGGATCGAAACTCGATCGTGTTTTTATGATCAAATAGGATCGACTGCGAAATCTGATCGAAAATGATAAAAAAGGATCGAGAATTTCTAGAACCTCATTAAATATGATAAAAAAGGATCGAGAATTTTCTGGACCATGATCAAATATGATAAAAAAAGATCGAGTTTCGATCAGTTTTTTTCAGCAGGGTGCCCAGCTTACAAGAAGACTAAATTTTCTATTGCGGCGCTGGTTGAAGAAAGCATGCTCGAAATTGGAATTCTATCCAGGAACCTCGATAAAGTAATCTAGAACCAGAACACGAACAGGAAGATCAGGGATATCGCAACGCTCCTGAAAAGGCAGGTGGAAACCTGGAGAGACAGTCGGTAAGGAAATGGCTTACAGACCTGAAAGAAATCCGAGCACCCAATATGACCCATGACGCGGACACCCAGACTACAGACGAGGAGACAAGGGCTGAGTTAGTGGACACACTTGAGGAAGAAAAGGAGTACAGCGACTTTCTCCAAATCGCGGACAAATCCTGGGACGAGAAGGTGTTCAAGCACATTACAGATGTTCATACAGTCAAGGTGGTACTGGTTGAAGAAAAGGACAAAGAAATGAAAAGAAGCGTACAATACTTGCACAAAAAAAGGTATCCAGAACTGGCGGAGGCTACAGAAGACTTCGAGGTACTGGAACAGACAACAAAACTAAAAAGAAAAACGGATGAGGATCGGACACAAAAAATAATCAAGATGGCAACTGGTAACAAGGAAGAAATGGTCTGGAACAACCTGAGAGTGCTCAGACAAGAAACTGAAAACGACGACAGGGTAGCGATACACCAGGGTCTGACAGTGGAAATATTAAAAAAGATAACGGAAATCATATACCAGGGGGCAAAAACCAAAGTGTTGATTTTCACCACTTAAAAACCGCCGCGGCGGATATGGCCAGAAAGAAGACGATAAGAGTTGGAATGGTTCTCTGCTCAGTAAGCCTGGATAGCCAAGTAAAGAAATGCAATAAATGCTGGTCCTACGACCACGGGACCAAAGAATGCAGCGGACAGGACCGAACTAAACATTGCTTTAGGTGCGGGAAAGGGCCACATAGTAAAATACTGTGAGAATGAGAAAGAGTGCCCCTTGTGCAGTCAGAAAGGACATAGAGCCGGCTCGGGAAGGTGCAGAGCCTTTAGAGTAGCGCAGAGCTGCAACAAGTCAGTTTTAAAAAGACTTAAATCTTAAGTCTTAAGTCAATTCTAAAATCAAAATGATTTAAATCTTAAGTCAATTCTAATATAAAGTTCAAATGATTTAAGTATTAAGTCTTTGAATTAAATCATTTTCTTTCAAGTCAAGTCATTTTCGCAAATTCTTAAATCAAATTAAAATGATTTAAATCATCTTATGACTTAATTCCTTTAGTAATTCATTTTAAGTCTATATTTTTTATTTAAATCGTGATCTCAGTTAAGTCAATAAAATGACTTGAATCAAAAATTGTGATTTAAATCAAAATAATTACCCTTAAGTCAATACAACGATTTTTTAAATTTTAATAATAATTTTATGGTATTAATGATACTGATATTATTAATCTACTGTAGATACAGATGATAATAAACCACTATGTTAAGAATTTAAAACGATTTATTTTCAGAACACTTACAAATAAAATAAAAACTTAAAACACATTTTTTGAGTATATAGTAGACAATAAAAATAAAAACTTAAACCACCTTTTTTAGTAGAGTAGACATACAGGGAGGCTACTTTTTTATATACATAAATGGGTAACTTCTAAACGGTAATAGATTCAAACTCTGTTAAAATACACAAAAGTTGAAGCATTTTTCTTAAAATCGCAGTATTTCAAAAACTGATAACTTGTTGTTTTGTTAACTTTTGTTAGCTGGTTCAACATCCATCTAGAAAAAAAAATATTCCTCCCTTAAGGGAGTAATGATGGGAAGTTCCAAACTCTGGATTCACGACCGCTCAAGATGTACAACTGCTCACGACTGTAATAATTCAAGACTACTCACGTTCACGTACAATCACGTTTGAATAATTTTATTCACGCACAATCACGTTTTTTTGTCGTAATTATTTACTTAAACAAACCGAAACACCCTGTATGATGTAAACACGTCTTTATAATATTTATTCGTCCTTACAAGTTAATCGTTTGTTTTCACTTTGCACTAATAATCACAAATTAGACCTAACTTCGCACGAACACGACTAATGTTGGCAAACAAAATAACAAAATTATAAATCCCCATTTTTTTAAATTCATTTTAGACAGGACATTTTTTAATGTAGCCGTCAAACGGTTCCGAAAAGCTAATTTTACCGCGGCGGTTTTTTTATCCACTAGCGGTAGCAATTGTAGGTAGGAAATTAAAGGAGTTTTTGATCTGCTGCCGCCTGAACCCCTGGCAGTTTAAGAAAATGACGCTGTACAAAATTTATAAAAAAATCTATGAAAAATCTGACTTAAATATTTTCTAAAAAGACTTAAATCTTTTTCAAAAAGACTTAAATCTTTTTTTGACTTAAATCGTTTTTATCTGATTTAAGCCTTTTATTAACGACTTAAGTTTTTTCTATTTTGAAAAAAATATTTAAGTCACAAATCATTTTGAAAATTACTTAAATTTTAAGTCTTAAGTCAGTTTTAGAGAAATGACTTATTACCAAATGACTTAAGTCATTAAAACGATTTAAATCAAAAAAAACGATTTAAGTTTTCTGAGAGCTTGCAGCTCTGGAGTAGCGCTTGCCTCGGGCAGAAATAGGCAGGAAAAATCGGACTCCTAATGGCTAAGCTAAATATCATCCAGCTGAACGTAAATAGATGCGCGCAGGCGCATGACCTACTTGCACAAAAATGCAGAGAAGAGGATGTCGACATTGTTATCGGACAAGAACCCAATAAAAAAATTGGCAAGAACCAAATCTGTGATAGCTTCATATTAGTAGGGGGAACGAAACTTACTGTGATAAACAAATCTACTCATTTAGGCTTCGTGTGCTTCGAACTTGAGTGTATGTTTGTGTATTCATGTTATTTCTCCCCCAACGGCGAAATAACAGACTTCGAGACCTTGCTGGAGGACCTGGGCAGACACCTAAAAGGGGCGGGGGAAAAGGGCAAGATCATAGCCGGAAAAGATTATAAAACAAAGTTAAACTCATGTAACAAAGCAAACAGAGCCGCAAAATCTATGATTGTGACGTCTGTAGAGTCAAAACCGTTAAAGTTGTTGCTAAATTGCGAAACTGCTCAAGATATATGTGGACGAAGTTGCACAATGTGTACGAAATGAAATCGGAAGAAAGCCTCTCTTTGGTGCAGAAGCAGTTCTTGCATTGCGCAACATTTCCAAGCTAGAACGATTAGCGAATCGAATGAAAGCTCTTGACAGAATGATTCCGGTTTCAATGTTAATTAAAAGAATATTGTCGACATTGCCACCAAAGTACAATTATTTCCATAGTGCATGGGATTCAACAGAAATGAACAAAAGAACACTAGAAAATCTGACATATCGTTTATTGACTGAAGAATTGAGAATAAACAGCAATGAAGAAAGGGACACTCAAACTTCAGCTGCGTTTTTCTCGAGAAAGACACATCAAAAAGGTAGTGGTTCTAGTTCCAGTAAGCAGTTCAAACACCAAAAACCGAAGAAGTCTGGGTGTTTTCTGTGTGGAAAACAGAATCATAAGAAAAGTGAGTGACCAGTATGTTTTGTGTGCGGTTCTAAGGAACATTTATCAAAAACGTGCCCAGAAAAACGAAACGTCGGATCGAGTTCGCGAAATTCACAAGCATTTATAAGACAAAGTACACCAAATAGTGTGCGTCTGAACACATGGCAAATCAACTGGACTATTTTTCTGAGTACGAGAATTTTAATGAGCCTCTAATGATTTATGTTGGAAACGGCAAAAAAGTGCCTGCGTTAGGACCTGGTCGAGGCAAAATTCAAATAGAAACGTATGCCGAAGGTAAATGGCTACTTAATAAGTGATTTTAAGACAAAAAGGTCATATAAACATGGTTCCGCAAATGTTTCGTTTTCAAAATACAGTGTATTATTTTTTTAAATTGGTTTAAATTTTTTATCTTAAATATACTTTACCCAATTTTTTGTTGTTATTAGGCACTGTTATTTGTAGTGTTAAGGAGCTAATTAAGCTCTTACTTGATTTATTAAGTCCCCCCGCCACATACTTTTTTGTTATTTTTAAATTTTTTTGAATTAATCCGCCAAAAATACATATTTTTGTTTCCTGAATTTTGTTCGTATCTTGCTTGGTTTTCTAGAAAAAAAATTAAATCCTCTTATAATTATAATTGCATAGGGTAAAGGCACCAGTAATTGCCACTGTACCAGTAGTTGCCATTTATTATTTAGAAATTCAAAAACAAAACCATATGCAATATCTGTGCATATAGCGCACTATGTGTAAGGAAGTGTATCTAGTTACTATGTATTTAGAACAACTGTCACCAGGTGGCGCATTTTTCGACAGGAAAAAAATATTCAGGCAACTTGTTGAATCAGATGTTTATAAAATATTTCTTGTGACTTTGGTTAAGAAAGTGTAAGATTAGTTTTTCGTGATATTGGCATATCGTCGCCTTCAGGAGAAAATTGCTTAACTCCATGTAGTAAAATTTTACAGGAGGAAAGAAAAACAAATTAAAGGTGTATTGGTGTATCTCCACATTACCGCCAAATTGTTTAATGGAAAATTACGTATCTCCAATATGTACTTTATGTTAATAAAAGTAACCTTAAATTATTCATGGTACCTACCTTAACTTTACACACTATACAATCTCTCATACTTACTTTTAACAAATTTCACTTCGGAAAACAAAAGTTTTACGCGTATACAGAAAAAATAACTAGGCAATAACTTATACTTGTCAATGTATACTGGAGTTAGGCATTATTCCCTGGACGCTCCTCCACGATTGGAGATAGTTCTTTATCTAAAATTAAAATTAGCGGTTTATTTTAGGTCTTCTGTAACTTGCATATAAATTAGTTACAGTTTTATCTAACAGATGCCACTAAAATACCATTTTAATGAAAATGTGGAGTTACGTGATTTTCTCCTGAAGGCGACGATATGTTGTAAATAAATTTGAGTTTTGTTTGTGCAATAGGTATATATGCTAAGTAGTTTAAATGAAACGCATATAAATTGTTCGTTAAATTAAAAGAGTATTTTGATTTAGAGTAGTGGCAATTACTGGAGCAATTTTTTTTCTTTTAACCCAATATTTGCCATTTGTGGTAATTACCTACGGGAGAATTTTGGATTATCGTATTATGACCTTTATTAAAGCTCTAAATTAACCTATAATATTTAGTTTATCCTTGACATTAATAAGAACATTATATTCAAAGAGAATCCAGTAATTTCCACCTCTTTTTGAATGTGTCAATTATTCCAGCATCGGCTGCTTGCCAAGGTGTATGCCATTTTTCATTTGTTTTGTTTTATTTAATAAAATAAATTAGTGGCAATAACTGGCCAGGTACACTGGCAACTACTGGTTTTTTTAAAAATGGCCATGGCAATTACTGTATTACAATAAATATATATTGTACTTAGTGATGTCTTTAATTTTTAATGTTTGGTAATATAGTGACCTTCTATAAGTATCTATTAACCACATGGCTTTTTATTAAGACGAAATCTAAATTTCTGCTGGTACTTTTTTAGCTATTTTGTGTAAACACTAGCTTATAATGGCAATTACTGGTAGCATTACCCTATCCCTGAACCACACAAAATATGTAATTAGGTTGATTTTTTTAAACTAAGCAAAATACAAAAAAAAATTTAGAAGCCAAAAAGATGTATTTTTAGTTGCTTAATCTGAAAAATATAATATAAAAATTACCAATAACAGAGGAGCAAATATTTTTGTCAAAAATATTCGTTAGGTGCCGCTCGGGACGCCACTGAACTTTAATTGAACTTAGTTTAATTTAAGTTAAAGCTAAATTACCCCTTAATACTACAACACTGCCAAATTACAACAGAATTGGGTAAAGGTATCTTACAAACGAAACATTTAGATGAACTTTTTGTCTTAAAATCGTCTGTTAAATTTATTGTATATAGGCCTACTTATGTAAAACCCTGTATACAGAAAATTCCAAATGAAGAGAAGTTTTAAAAACCAAACAGAAGTTGTGCTGCATAATTTTGTTTTACTCAATACCTATAACCATAGATATATATGTCTATGCCTATAACCATAGAAAAACCTAGTCATAGAGTCTATGCAATTAGTATTTGCCAACTAAACCCCCAAATTTTTGACGTTGTCAAATTCCGAATAAAGAAAAACTGTATGTTAGGTATCAAGAGGTGCGTTCTTTTCGCCTTAGATCTCAGTTAATCTCAGCACACATCGGTAAAATTTGTAAATGTGCGCGTTCTTTTTACCTTACCCACCTTCGGTCATCTATGCCATAAAGTGAGCTGAGCAGTTTGAATTAAGCCGGAAGTAAAGTGGAGGGGATAAAGAAATTATTGATTTGTTAAGTCTTTTAATAACATAACCTAATTTAGGTGATTTTTTGGCAATAAAACTTAAATTTCTATAAAATAATTAAATTTTGTAGCTATAAACTTGATATAATAAATAGAATTCGAAAAAAATTGTTTTTCAGAACAAGAAAAACACTTTACAATATAACCCTACAAACAATGACGACATCGTCTTTTATATCGTCTTTCGTATCGTTATTTTTTTTTTAAACTATCTCACACTTAATTCACATCGCAGCATCTTTTTGGGTCGTAATTGTGCATTGCATTAATACATAATTATGATTTTTAATTATATTTAATCAAAACATAGCTAAAAAGAACTTTCCTAAGTTTACAACTCGTAGGACGACAGTCTTGTCGATAGAGAAACCTATATCGTTGACGAGATAAGTCCCGATATCGACAAAACAGTCGTCAAAACCAGTGTTGCCACCCCTATTACTTTAGTAATAGATCTGTTACTTTTAGCGAAAATATATTACCCTATTACGAAACGATGTAAATCTATTACTTTTTTCTTTCCTAGTAGGATTTTTTTTTAAATATTCTATTGTGGTCCTATTGTTGCCACTGGCAACTTGCCAGACAGACCACAAAAGATTATTGTCGCAGCGCATCAAAACTATTGTAGAATTAAATTTTTCTTGGTTTTTCTAACATAAGTGTTTTAAATCATGTTATATATTTTAAAGAGTTAATTAAAATAAACTTATTCTTTAGATATTGCCCTTTAATCTATTTCTGATCATTTGGCCAGCTCATAATAGGTAAAATAAACTTATTGTTTATCCAAAATTTAAGATTTTGTTAATATTGGGTAGTTTTATTCCCTTGTGCAATTTGATTTTCATGAAATTATTGTACATTTTAATTTTATCTTACATGTGATTTCGTACATTGTACGTACGTATAATTATTATCGTACAAAAATGATAATTATTCTTTCTATGGAAAATTATCGTACGTCTGGCAGCACTGCTTGAGTGTTTGTCGTTTGTTGTGCGCTTAAATTTGTGTTTATAAAGTTTTTATTAAAATAGCATAAGCATCATGCACAGATTATAAAGCATCATGTAATTTTATTCTAATAACAACGGTAAAACGTCAAATAATCAAACAAATTTGATTGAAAATAGTCTATTACCTTAAATTCCAAATCTATTACATTTTGACGCATGCGTCTATTACGAAAAAAAAGTTATAGGTGGCAACACTGGTCAAAACGACAAACATAACGATATCGTCTTTGACATCGTTTTTCGTACCGATAATTTTTTTTAACTATTTTACACTAAATTCAAGTCGCAGCATGTTCCTTGGTCCTAATTTTGCAGTGCATTTTGGTTTTTATTTATATTTTTATATTTAATAAAAACAAAGCTCTAAAATAGCTTCGCAAATTTGACGACTCGTCTAACGACCCTCTTGTCGATATACATATATCTTCGACGATGTAAGTTTCTATATCGACAAAAGGGTCGTCATGACGACAAACAATGACGATATGGTCTTTGACATCGTACGATATCGTCTTGCGTATCGATATTTTGTTTTAACTATATATATATAGGTAGGTAGGTATATAGTTTTACCATTGATTTAATCAATTTGATTAAGGTAGGTACCCAACCCTATTCCTTTACTCAACGGTTTTACACTAAATTTATGTCGCTTATAGTGCAACGCTGTCATTGCATTGCAAATAAATACTGATATTAAATATAGAAAATAGTAAGAAGAGAAAATCATAGAAAAAAGTATTATTTTATTATAGCTGGTGTTGTAGGAAATAAATTTAAATATACCGCCGACGTGATGTCGGTAATGTAGGTACCTATCATTAACAGATAGAAATTAATAACATGGCGAAGCTGAGTTCTTGTGGCTTGGGCTGGTCTATTTGTGTCTGTTTAGAGCTGTGTTTATCTAATCTATGGATGTGGAGCTGTATTTAATACTTCTAAATTAAAACGTAAGTAGACAGATTGTTTTATTATAGGTAGGTAGTTCGTATTTGTTCGTATCGTATACCTAAATGATGGACAGGAATTCAACCTAAATGAAGGAGAGGAAACCAACCTAATAAAATGAAGAACAGGAAACCAACATAAATGAAGGACAGGAAACCAACCTAAGTGAAGGAAAGGAATTCTTCCTAAATGAAGAACAGGAAACCAACCTAAATAAAGGACAGGAAACCGACCTAAATGACCCTGTAACTATATATGATATTAAAGACTCTTTAACTTTAAATGATAATGATAGTAATTGCAGAACTTTTTACATAATTTAAATATTAATATTTGAAAAATGTTAAAACTTCTATACAATTTAAATTGAATCACTGATTTTAGAAACACCTAAAGTCAATTTACTCGAGATATTCTTCAAAAAAATAATTATTTTTAAATAGGCTTTAAAATCATTCATTTCTTTACTAGGGTGCTAATTTCACAAATAAATGATTGGTAAGTTTATATAAAAATAATTAGGCAATTTAATTAGTTTTCTTCATTTGTGACTTAGGGTCTTTCTGAAATTAGTGGTACAATTATTCACTTGCATTAGTTTCACTTCACTTTAATCTTTCTATAGAGTTGGGCGTTACTTTATTATGGCATAATAAGTTTTATCAGAGTTATTTATTTTTATTATTAAGGGGGTGATACACACTAAAGTAAGCAAGTTTTTTCTCTATCACTTTTGGAATAAGCTACTGTTTTTGAATAAAAAAAGTATGAAAATTGATGTAATTTTTCGTATGCCACTGCTGTTTTTTGTTTAACGACCTATAAAAAACATATGTTTTTGCAAAAATCCATAAAGTATAGGTGGCCAGTTATTTAGCAGTAATTAAAAGAATCAGTTAAATGTTTTATTTGACCCATTATACCACCTGTAAACAGGAAGTTTAAGTGGGTAAAGTTTACTTATCTTCAGAAAGGAATCAGTGGCGGGGTCAAAATACTTTAATAATTTTTATATTTTTTTTTATTCAAAAATATTAGCTCTAATGCAAAAGTAATAGGGGAATAACTTGCTTACTTAAGAGTGTACTATCACAACTTATTTGGTGACACTGTATTTTGTTTTAAAAGTTTATTTTATTTTTTAAGTTTGTTTTAAAAATGTTATAAACTTATTATTGTAATAACAATTCCTTGCCATTGTGGTTTTTGTTTGTAAATGTCATAAATAAAAAAAGGCTTTTTTAATTGCATATTTTTTATTTAAAATTTTATCACCTCTAGATTTGTTCGCGATATCGTATGTCGATTTGTTTACGATATCGCGTGTCGATTCGTTTACGATATCGCTTCTCGATTCGTTTACGATATCGCGTGTCGATTCGTTTACGATATCGCGTTTCGATTCGTTTACGATATCGGCGGACATCGTTTGACGATATCGCGTTTCGACTCGTTCGCGATATCGACAAGCATATCGGCATCGACGTTAGTTGGCGATATCGCGTTTTGACTCGTTCACGATATCGAAATACATATCGACATCAACGTCATTTGACGATATCGTGACGATAAGAATGTAGAATCTAAAAGTGTCGGATTACGAGTCCTCGGAATTCTTATCGTTTTTTGTATCGTTATTGTTTGTAGGGAATTGAAAGAAAGTAAAAGTGAAGATTTTTTTAAATTCTTATTTTATGTCATAAAATTAGGTAGGTATTATTATTTTTTTACAAAAAAAATGATTTTTTTGCAATCAAACTTAAATTTCCATAAAAATAATTAAATTTTGTTGACTACCTATAAACTTAATATAATAAATAAAATTGTTTTTAAGAACTAGAAAAACACTTTTTACAATATAATTAAACAAAACATGTCAAAGTGAAGTTTCTTTTTTAATTTTTATTTTATGTCATAAAAAAAGATAGGTTATGTAGCCTCTTATTCACGTATGCGCCGTCAGATTGCGCGTTTCAATTAAGTGTGTCGTTATTTTTAATGCTTAGTAAGCATTGCTTACTCACATCCATAGAAATAATACTATTAGTATTATTTCTATGCTCACATCATATCATATTAACCGAAGTGAGCTGAGATCTCAGCCGAAATCCTTTTTCTATGGCGAAAAGAGCACACCTAAAGTTGCAAATAAAATGTCTCTAAAGCATTTTACATCTGGCATCATTGCTTTAAATTTGTCAGTTTTTCTCAAAAACCTATCAAATGTTCAAACTGTTCCTATCAAAAAATAATTTCGGAATACAATCCCCTCGCCCATCCAACTTATCGCTTATCTATGAATACATCTCGAAAACTACTGAAAAACCCGCAATTTTTGATATTTACTGCCTACATTTAGAAATCCTAGGCAATAATCATGTCATGAATCATGAAATTTTGCTAAATAATGAACAATTTCAACGGTTAAGCGTAAAATAATTAAAAATAAACATACCAAATTGTAAATGCCACTTGCAAAAAAGTTCCGGTCTAGGAAAATCTTTGGCATGAGAAATTTCGCCAATAATGTGAACTTCTGCCATAAGAGAACAAATATGATTTACTAAAAAACCGTTTTTCTGTAACCATTACAACAAACACATTTTGTTTACCTTTCCCTTTAAACGTTGCCTAGCAACGGGGTATCGCTTTTCGCTCTCATGAAAATCGTTAGATCGATATTAAATTAACGAAGTAATGTAATGGAAATCAACAAGTAGTACCACTACTACTGTAGTAGTTACTTTTTTTCTTTAATTAGTTACTTATCTTCTTTAATTATTTTCTTTAATTATTTACCATTTACAAAGTATAAATATGTGCGCACGCAGTTCTTGAGCGCATGCGGATTTCTTAAGAAGTGGAAAATATGTAAGATGGCCGTGAATTTTATCTAATGACATTTATCGTTTAGTTTTCGTTATCTTTTAAAAAAACAATTTCATCGTAACGGTAAGTGAACATTTAAAAGTGTTTAGGACATTTTAATAATTGCCTAAGTGCCAGTGACTGGGAAGTGACAATTGTCAATTTTTTACCAAACTAAAGTTGTCGTTAAAATTTAAATTTCCGGACGGTGCTAGCAATTGTTTTTGATTTCTCTTTTTTGAAATATGTCATTACAAGTGTTTTTGTATCTTTTTTGCAGTGTTTGTAAGTAAGAAAATGCCCAGACGGAATAATGACATTCCCTTAGAATTAGATAGTCCAAGAGGAAGGGTTTCCATTAACAATAGTTTTGAGTCAAGATGCACGAAACAGGGCGAATTGTTTACCGATTTAGGCTTAAAACAATGGAGATTGGGGAAACCTATAGGCATTGGGGGTTTTGGAGAGATTTACCTGGCTTCCGATGACTTATCCAGAGAAATAAAGACTGACACTTCTTATGTGGCAAAAGTTGAAAAGCATACAAATGGTCCTTTATTTGTTGAAATTAATTGTTATTTAAGAATTGCTAAGGAGTATATGGGTAAGTACTTGTCAACAATAATTTGACAATTTTTGATTTGGTTTTATAAAATTTTTAGTTGAACATTGGAAACAACAACACAATTTGTCTCATTTGGGTATGCCCCATTATGTTGCATCAGGTTCACATGTTATAGAAGACGAAAAATATCGATTTTTGATCATTCCCAGATACAAAAAGGATTTAGAGAGAATATTAAGACAAAATAAATATTTTAACCTTAAAACAGTATTGACAATTTCCTACCAAATTATGGATGTTTTGGAATATATACACCATCATGGATATATTCATTCAGATATTAAGGCTCAAAATATAATGTTGGAATCCCCAGTGAAATCAAAATCCAAGGAAGTTGCAGTCAGAAAAAGAGGCACTGCTAAAAAAACCCAACTCAAGAGGAAACCCAGAAAATTAAGAAACTTACGACCTATTAATTATAATGATGACATGCAAGAATTTTTTGATTTTATAGATAAAGCAAAGTTATCAAGCCCTAAGGCTGGTAAAAATGAGGAAATGTGTGATAAAATATATTTGTTAGATTATGGTCTAGCTTCGAAATACAGACAGTTGAATGGAGAACATAAAGAATTCTGTACTGATGAAAGGAAAGCCCATGCTGGTACAATTTTATTTTGCTCTCGGGATGCACACAAAGGAGTACCATCAAGAAGGTCTGACTTGGAATCCCTAGGATACAATATTATTTATTGGCTGACAGGAAATTTGTTATGGTCTGAAGACGTAGATGACCCAGCAGTTGTGGAAAGGAAGAAAAACAAGTGCATGGCAGACATACCCAACTTTTTGGGCTTTTGCTTTAATGGCGACTGCCCAAAATTTTTAATGGAATATTTTACTTACATAGAAAAACTAAAGTTTGAAGAATACCCAAATTACCAATATTGTAGGCAACTATTTAAAAAGGCTGTGAATGAGTATGGTTATAAAGACGATATGAGGTTGGATTTAGAAAATCTGGAAGGTTGGGGTAGTAAGCAAAAGAAAATCAAAAGTTGTGGTAGGGAAAATATTAAGCCCAGAGTGTTAATATCCATGGGCCCTCCTAAATTTGTTGTAAATTCAAAGACTAATGTAATATTTAAAAGGCCTAAATTAAGGAAAAAAGCCAAAGCCAGTAAGCATATTTATGATTTTAATGTAAAAATAGTTTTTGACATTAACATTTATAGACACAAATGATTCAATGATGAACTGGTCAAAGATATTAGTCGACAACCCAGAAGAAATTTTTAGAGCAGCCAGAGAAAGAAAAAATACTGAAGGGAGCGATTCTGGGGGTGCAAATATTTTGGACATGGACATAGAAAGCATGAATCCCACCTATGCAATGCTAGAAGTTTATAATAAATACAAAGAACAATCTGACATATCTCCTAGATACAAAGGAGAAAGGTGAGTGAATAATAATAAGCGCACATTTACCGCGCCATATCTATGTAAACAATTCCATTCAAAAATTTGAACTGGCCAATAGGAATAATTTTTAATTTACATTAGTTGTTAACTAAACTAAGAGGTGGCGTTGAAGCGTTGAACCTAAAAACGCGCGTTGCCATATGTAATTTAGAGCGGCGTTGTCAGATTGTCATTTTAGTGGTTAAATGTAGGTACTTTGTAAAATTTAATTTTTTAACTTTTAGTACTGTAGAGCATGTGGAAGGTTACACGCCGGCTATGATGAGCGTCCTCATAAAAAAAATTGAACGTGATTTGATAGAGGAAGAGAAAATTTTTACAAAAAATATGAGTACAAAAAGGTCAAAAGGTAGCAAAGGCCCTTCTAAAAAGAAGCGTTCACAAATTGTAAAAAAGGTTGAAACCCCGCGATACACAAGAGTTACAAGAAGTACATCAGGTAAATATTTATTTTTCTTTTAACCCCTGTACCTACATTGATTACATTTTTAGCATTAAATAATAATAATAAAAAGTCTTCACCCCCCAAGAAGTCAAAAAGCGTTCCTATTACTAGACAAAAAAACAGCCTAAGGGGTTAATTGCCAAGAATAAAAAATAAATAATAATATTATGTTGCATTAGTAATAAGTTTGTATCAGGGACTAGAGTAAAGTTTTAAGCACTTTTTCTTGTTCATTTATTATTTATAATGAGTAACACTTTATTAAAAAGTACATTTATTTATATACATACATATATGTTTCTTGATTAATCATAGTTTTACTCATTAAAATTTTAAATAAGAGTGAAAGTAAGTAAGATTTTTACTGTTAGTATTGATAATTTCGTAAGACTGGCCTGTACAATAGGGTGGGCCGAAAAAATTATTTTTTGAATTCAATTTAGGGGTAGCAAAAAAAATTTACCTTAGGCCAAAAGTAGTTTGTAAAAAAAAAATTAGCGTACTAGCCCAATATTTAAGGCCCCCCCTGGGCGCCCAAAATATTATTTTTTTATATTTTGTTTGGGGTGGCAACAAAAAGTTACATTATGTTGACAAGAATTGTAGAAAAAAAATTAGCGTACTAGCCCAATATTTAAGGGTGCCCCGGGGGCCCAATATTTTTTTTTTATATATTAATTGGGGTAGCCACAAAAAGTTACCTTAAGTTAACAATATTTTTACAAAAAAATGTCCCATATTAGAGTTTGACGTAAAAAATTTGGAGGGTTAAAAATGTTTATAAATTTGGAAATGTTTTTTTTAAATAAAAGAACTAAAAATATTTATAAGTCGAGCAGACGACTTCTATATAAGGTTCGGCAAGTTTCCCTTTTACACGCAGGCGGTGAAAAAGTTTGTGAAGCTTGTAACAGAAGCTGCATTAAAAATTTGCTGTGAGGTAGCAAGAAATGGTTATATATAGATGCGCGGACATCTCTACCGGCCTATATGACAACAAGTCTAACTCGAGGAGCAAATATCCAATTAATAATAATAATAATAATAATAATAATAATAAAAATGCTTTATTGCGTAAAACACAAAATTAATTACACAAAAGGCTGCTTTCGTAAGGACGTTCTTCCATACCACCTACTAAGAAATTAAATCTATTTTATTCTGCATATTACATATTAATTAAACTAAATCCTATAATTTCATATCACACCAGTTAATAACAAATTTTTGTACTCTAAATTAAATGTGTTTGGATATTTAAATATTATGTTAAATAATGTTTTATTGTTCAAAAGTTCTATAGATAGGTATATTAGGTCTATAAACGAATCCTTAGATTTTGAAGTTTTGTGACTAGGTATTTGAAAAAGATTGTGTCTTAAATCAAGATTGTGTTTATTAGATCTTTGAATAAAGTTGTTGAATAGATATTCAGGCAATTATTAGGTATTTACTTTCTGCACTATTTTTCCAAAATTTTGCTTGTAAGGATCAATTATTTTTAAATGCTTGTTTTCCAAATAGATTGAAGTAATTGGGTCAAATTTTCCGACTAAATATATGAATCTAATACATGAGTTTATTTTTAAATGTTTCAGTATGATATGAGTAGTAGACTGGCATGCAATAGTCTATAATAGGGTGTATATTAATGTTGAAACAATTTTGCACTTGGTGTTAGAATTTAGAACATACTTAAATTAATATAGTAATTTCAGCTTCATATAACACAAACTAAGTTGTCTTGTAACATGGCGTTTGTATAAAAAATAACACCCAGATTTCTTGCTGTTTCTTGCTGAGGTATTTCTATATTATTTATATGTTCGGTATTAAAATTATATTGTTTTTTATTTATCATATATACTGTACCAATATTTATTACAAGACTCTTTTTGGCATTTAACTGAAGTCTATGATTGACCAAGCATTTACTTCTTTTAAGACTTTATTTATTTCGATAGTGGTTAATTAATTTAGAGTAACGCAAAATCTTTTTTAAATTTAATAAAATCAAGCTAAGAGTTGCTAATTTTTTTCATCAAAAGGCGTCTTAATAAAATAATAAAAAAAACTTAGACTGATACCGGCATTTGGTTTGTCTATGCAATAATACATGGGGTAACTTTTTGTTGCCACCTCAATTAAAATATATATAAACAAATTTAGGCCCCCCAGGGCACCCTTAAATATTGGGCTAGAATGGCTATTTTTTTCTAAACATACTGTTAACATGAGGTTACTTTTTGTGGTTACCCCAATTAAAATATGAACAAAAAATATATTTTGGGCCTCCGGGGCACCCTTAAATTTTGGGCTAATACGCTCATCTTTTTTTTTAAATTACTGTTAATATAAGGTAACTTTTGTGGTTACCCAATTAAAATATGATAAAAATAAATATTTTGGGCCTCCGGGGCACCCTTAAATATTGGGCTAGTACGCTCATTTTTTTTTCTAGAATTACTGTTAACATAAGGTAACTTTTTGTTCCCACCCCAGTCAAAACATACAAAAAAAATATTTTGGGCCCCCGGGGGACCCTTAAATAATGGGCTAGTACGCTACATTTTTTTCTAATAAATTACTTTTAACATAAGGTAACTTTTTATTGCTACCCAAAAATAAATATCTCAAATATTTTTTTTTTTACGTTTTTCGGCCCACCCTACTGTACAATTGTGTTTTATAATTTAATAATTGTTTGTCAAATTGTATTTTTTGATTTTTTTTTATTAAACATTGCAGAGTATTTATATGAACAAAATCATATTTTGTAATTTTAAAACAAAAATATAGATATAGACATCTGTGTAGACTTAATTTATTGAATATATAATAAAATAAAGGACTTCTTCTGTATGTTTTAACATATGTACTGATGTCAGATGCTGGCCAATTTAATTTTTGTGATGTCTGTTTTATTATGGCCCTTGAATGCTATGCCAATTTAAAAAATATGTAATCATTTAAAATTTGCAATACTAGTTAAAATATACATATTAAGATATAGTACATTATCTAACAGGCAGAGAAAGCGCTTATTAAAGCTGAGCTCAGCGTTAAAGCAAATCTGAGCTAGGCTCTTAATATGCTTTCTCCGCCGTGTTGTATATGCTATTTTTTTCAAGCGTACTTACATTGAATTTATTCTACAGTGACCTATTATTTTTAGTTATCTGCATGATTTCGAGCTAAATGCGATAGATGGAACCACTCTTTAAATGTAATTTCGATGCATTTTCATTATTGTATGGTACTGTATAATAATTTCACTTTTGAACTGCGTACAAAAATAAAGTCTTTCTATATAGGCTTATGAGCGTTATAATATAAAAATTGTTATTCGCTTGAAAAAAAAAAGAATTTTGGTCAGGGTTTTAAAATCATGATATTTATATAAATATCATATCAGTGGATATATATTGGATATTTTGATATTTATTAATTATAATTATTAGTATTTCCTATGTTATATAATATATATTACTTCTTTGTTCTAAAATAACCGTATTTTTACAACTGAACTATAACATAAAATGGAAAACATTTAAAAATTAACACTGATGATTTTTGCGATCAATTTTTTCTTAAAAATGAAAATCTATAAATTCTCTCAGTAGCGTGACATCAAGATCTTATAATATAAATGGTATATTGGTAGGTATAATATCATGTCAAGATTTATGAATAAAGCATATTATGCAAAAATAAAAATGTTCAACATAACACAATTCTTTGACAGTTATAATCTCTTTACTTGTTATAAAACAATTAACAGCGTATTTTAGTATTTTTAAACGAATTTAAAGAAATATAACATAACCTAGAAACCACAGTCTTAAAACGGAATACACGACCGTGCTAGAAGCAGATGTTGGATTCATTCGTAATAACATCGTGACGTCACGCGCTTCCTACAAGGTCATCGAAGGGTTTTAATAACAAACTTGTATATTCCAACCCCATTTAAAAAAAATGTATATATACATGGTGGTCCAGTTTAAACGGCATTAATTTTAAGAACTAATAGACTTTGGTCCAAACGGGTTTTTTATTGACTAGTAGGTAATAAAACTTTACCGATTGGTCTTTGTACAGACGTTTTTTGATTGTTGAAAATGATAGTTATTTCTGTCATAAGGCTGAGAAGTGAGTCTTTTTGTGCTGAGCTTAAATTTTCAATGCCGACGCGTAGCGGATGCCTACAATTGAGCGAAGCACAAACAGACACTTCTCAGCCGCATGGCATACAACATTTTCTTGAGTGTTAAACAATGCATAAAACGTACAATTATAATAATTATTAAAAGTAGAAAGGTACGACAGTTGTCGAAGTTTTTGATTGGTCATAACGGGTTTTTACAGACTAGGATGTTAAAAACTTAACCCAATTGGTCTAAATTATTTTTACAACCTGGGAGATAATTGAGTACTTTGGTTGTGAGTGTTGACAATAATAAAGCTTAAATTATAGAAAGCTTGAGGATAAAATTATTTAAATATTTCAGAATCAAAATTAAACAAGGGCAGTTTTATTCTCTAAATTGAACAGATAACCCAAAAATGTATTTACTACAACTTTTTCGTGGCGTCAAAGAAAAAGAAAGCAGGCCACCCCAGTAACTGCGCCACTGATGTTTTTTTAAATAATTGTCCACATCAAGACCTTTACTATTGCATTGTAGTTTCAAAAAATGGTTTTGTACTTAAGGTGTAGACTACACTAAGTGTCCATTTTGTGGGAACTGGCCAAATACACGAGGTACACTGTTGCTTTTGTTTCTAGCCTACTTGTTTGCCTATATAAGGATATAGCAACGTGCTTACACACCACGGCTATCCGTCACTGATGAGGTCTAATAAGACCGAAACAGGGTACGTGGTTGTGTAGCACGCTCGAAACGAAAGCAACCGTGACGAGGTATTTGGCCAGTTATATTACATTGTGTACAAACTGATGAAAATTGATTAAGTGCTTTGAAAGTTATGATTGGAAAACATTTTTTTCCAAAGTTTGACTGTTAAAAATATTTTTTGGCAATATTTTTTAATAAAAGTCTACCTGTTTTAAAATTAATGACTTCTAACCTGGACAACCCTGTATAAATTTCAAATTTTAGGCGGCTACTAGATTTAATTTTTCCATGCTTAATTTAAATAAATAACTACTAGATGATGATGATATATTTAATTTCATAATTTTAATAATCCATTAACAAAACTAAAATCAGACACCTATTTTGGAATGGAGAAGCTATGTTTTATTTTTAAAATAGTTTTATTAATATACAAATTAAAAACTCAAATATAACTTCAAATTTTCACTGATTATTTTTTGACGTTTCTAATCACCAATAGAAACTTCCAATTTCAGTCGTGTGTACGTTTTGTCTAATCAAAACATTATTATGATGAAAATAATCTACTTTCATAATTGTTGGGAATAGAAAATAATCAGTATAACTCGTTATAACTCCGTAAATGTAATAACTGATTTTGATATGTAAATGTATTCAGAAGTGCATTAGCTGGCCATACACAGACGTTATTGCACGCGGTTTGTCGTGTTATCTGCAAAAATATATGGAAAATCATGTACGTGAGTGAGTATCGCCTCGCGCAATAGCTGGCCATACACAGGCGTTATTGCGCGCGGTTTATCGTGTTATCTGCAAAAACATATGGAAAATCATGTACGTGAGTGAGTATCGTCGCGCGCAATGATAGAACGGGAAGGTATTTCAGACGAGCTTTCCTCTGGATTGTGGCGTACATCAATTTCAGCAGTGTCCACACGCCACATTCCGCGTCACGGTTTACTTTCGCTTGGCGAAATTTCACGTTGAAAATTTGTTCATGATCACATGTAGTTTCAAACGACTCGATAAATGACACTTTTTGCCCACTCACATACGATTTTTCCTTTGAAACTGATATACCATGCGCAATCACTTGCTAAATTATTTGAATACTTTATCAAGTGTATGGAACATGACGCTTTTTTTGCCATGCCGTTCTTTCGTGCATACTAACCGCTACATCCCAACACGCCACGATAAACCGCGCGAAATAACGTCTGTGTATGGCCATAGCTGCAGCTATTAACTTACTTACCTACTTACTAGTAGATTGACGCCACAAAGGTAGCACTAAAACTAACCCACCAACCAACCCAAAAAACAGTGATATACGCATTTACTAGTAAAGGTACACTTTTACAAGTTATAACAAAATATACTAGCTGACATGTAAAACTTACTTTTTTTTTCATTCCCAAGAATAAAGAAGTTTTTTGGTTTCGGAACATTTTTGTTTTTTTTTTAAATATTTTGAGAACCGTTGGCTTTTTTCCAATTTATAAATTTAATTTTAATAGGCTTATAATTACGCAACTTTTCTCTTATTTAACCGACCTTTCAAATAAAAAAGATACCCATAGAAGTATACACTTTAAATGATACTTGGTTCACACTGTATATCATAAAATAATATATCATAAAATAAATATTATGTCGTGATATATCGATGGTTATTTGACAAAACATCGTAAGCGACAATTTTGTTGAATTACTTTTTATTTTATCAAAGTGTCAGTTACGATAAGCTGCACATGTTAACATAATAGTTATTCCAATTTTGGAATCTAATATTGGTCAGTTTGAATATTTTTATTATTGTAAGCGCCTATATGTTTCCGACAAATAATCGTAAGCAACTCCGAGACATGGCGTTTGCGATTTAACATTGTGTCGCTTACGATAATATTGTCATAGATAATAAATCATATAGATACGCCACTGTCACATATTTGACGCTCCTTGTTACGCACACTCGGTCCGCTATGCCGCTAGTGTACCCGCCTGACATTTATTGGTTTTAGGTTATGGTTTTAATTTAGGTTATCCTGTCAAATTTTGACAGTCAAAATGGTAAAAAATAAAAGGCCTGATAGTTTATTTAAATTGTTTATTTAAAAAGCAAAAATAAATGTATTATATTTTAAATTATTCAAGGTATTTACTAAACTAAACCAATTAACAATATAATATTGTATTCAAGTGAATTTTATCTTATTAAAGAACACAAATCAGTATAAAGTAATAATATTATGTACCACATTTGTGTTAGTACCTACATCATTATTTTAATAAAATAGTTATAATTGAATAATACAATACAACCTGGTCATCATTGTGAAAAGTATGCATCATAACTTGACTGTTAGAGCAGCCCACAGCACAGCACAACACCATGTTAATGTTCAAATAATGTGGCAATATATAAAAAATAGAGTACACAGATAACGATAAATCGCAATTTTAAAAGTTTTTAAGCGTACAGAACAAACCAAATAAACACAATATGAATTTACAAAACTTTACAAAATTTATCAAACTGAAGTTTGTTGATTTCGTTACCAAGCAACCGTCAAGATTAACCGCCGCTCCTGCCACATGCAACTCGAGTGTAAACTAAAACCAAAGTCGACTAGACAAAAATGTGGATTTTGTTTGTGTAAGGCGAGTGCACAGGGCATGAATATTGTGCTCACTCCTTGATCTATCAAGGCGTTATTCCCGCTCTAAACAGTTTATCCGTGAGTATACCTGCATCGTGGTGATTGCTACCACAATCCACAATGTGGATTGTGATTGCTACCAAGTTTTAAAACAATATTTTATTTGATCAAAAGCTTATAATTCCTTTTTATCATTGCAATATTAATAGTTATCCTATAATAATAATATAATAATAATAATAATTATAATTGTTTTTACGTAGTGTGGTTCGTTAAAAGTGGTTTTTTGTAGTAATTGTATGTTGTTGTGGTTTAGGGTTATAACCTTTGTTATCTATGGTTATAACGTCAAATAATTTGACTCAAATTTATAACGGTACAATGACGGCCAAAAAATTTCGAACGACCTGTCATTCAGTTGATTTTAAAATGTAAAACTGCCTTTAGTGACAACTAACCTTACTTTCTGAAAGTTGTCAGTTTGACGTATTTCATTGTTGATTGTGTTGTTTTAAGATTAGATTCTCTGTCTACTTTTTGAAACTGCTTGTTAAAAATGTCCCTAAGGGTTGGTTTGCACAGACATTTTTTTAAATGACAGAAGTTTGATGTTCGAAAATGTAACTTAAGCGACAAGACTAATTTTACATTTTCCTAAAGATGTTCTTATAAAATATCGTATGCCACAAAATTTAATGAAAATTTTAGATTGGATTCGATCTAACATAAATATTTGAATTCTACATTAATAAAATAATGCCTCACCCGTTTTCAGATAAATAACTTTAAAAATAAAGCTCCCACACAAAAAAATCTCTCCTGTAAAATTTAGGTTTTGTCGCTTACGATGTTTTGTCAAATAACCATCGATATATCCGAAACCCTGATTTTAGTAATATATTTTCTCATAAATTTTTATTTTTTAAAAATTATTAATGCGAAATAATATTTTTTTTAATGTTTCTAAATTTGGATCAAAGAATCTAAATATTATTTATGCACGATGTCATTATAATATGACAATTATAACAAAAATTCTTTGACGTAAACGTCTTTTTATAGCCCGCGGGCGTTATTATGACCCAGCGGGCTATAATGAAACGTCAAAAATTAAAAACAACAATGTTACACCATTTGATATACTCGAAGTAAGTTTTTTCGTATAAAGATTTTGATTTTTCCGGCAGCAGGCCGCAATTTTTCGCCTTTTCAACTGCTTCCTTAATTTCATTCATCTTTAAACTTTAAAACTGACTGATGTCAGTTGACATTATAATATGACAATTATAACAAAAATTCTTTGACGTAAACGTCTTTAAAAACAATAATATATTAATATTAATCGTGCATAAAGTTTTGTATGCATTGCTGGCATAACTGGTTTTTATGGTCCTACGACGCTTTTCTAGCCCTCGCGCTAACGCGCTCGAAATAGCGCCTCTGACCATAAAGACCTTATTATGCCCTTAATACATAAATAACTATTATAGATTGACTAAAAAATTATATGCCAATATTATTTTGGTTATTTTTTGAATATCTTAATTTTGAGCCCTACTGAAAATTATTTTTATTGTTTTATTCTGTGATTCCTCAATTTATATGTTAGTCATTAAGTTATTGTAGGAATAAAAATATAAGTAAAAAATATTTGTTTTAGTTATCAAAATTTAATTTAATTTTAGAAATATTTCTACACCACCCAATAGAGCAGGTAAGTTTGGATATTAATAGCTAAAAATTGCCACAAAATGGCCAACTTTTTGCCTAGGTACATAATGTTCTCCGTTTTTCATTTTGGAAAAAAACTCATAAAAACGGAAATTTTTATAAAACAAAAACTAAGACTTACTTACCAAAAGCCTAAACAATTAGGTACTTGAGTAGGTACCTATGTATAGCTTATTATTTTTTTGTAATACACCATATGGGAAAAACTGGATAAGTCGTAAATGAGTTTTTAAGGCGGGCACTGACTTGCAACTGAACGTTGTAATGTAATGTAATGTAACACGAACATTCGATAGTCAGTGCCTATAAACGAGAACGAGGCGAACGCGAACGGCGAGGGGCGAACGGAGCATCCGTGCTCCACTTGAGTGTCGGTTTTTTAGCGAATCCCTTTGATTGTTACATTGTTAAGCAGAGCATTCAAAATGAGCATTCGCGGCGCCAAGAAAACGATCTGAGCTCGAGCGTTGTAATGTAATACTCGCCTTGAGCATTACATTACAAAGCTCGGCTCAAGTCAGTGCCCGCCTTTAGAGCAGCATTTTAAAGTCTTTGTCTTTATTGGAAATTTTTGCCAATAATGCATTAAATCCTGTACTTATCTCAGTTTGTACTTTTTTGTATTTAGCTTTTCCTAAACGGTGCAGAAATAGTAATTAAACAACAGTAATAATAATTATTGTTTTCTTACATTAAATAGAAAATTCATACATAATTAAAAGTGATTTGTAAGTTTTTGAATATCAGTTAAATCATCTACAAGTTCATCCAGTTTTGTTCCTATTTTTTTGGAGACCTCTATTTTTTCGTTTATTGATAAATTCATATAACTCCAAACCAATTCACCATCTATAACAGCTCTTGCAGGATTTGCATGCAATTGCCTCCAACTTTTATAAGTCCTAAATGCTTTGGGATTTAAACCTGCAATGTGGGCACCTTGTGAAACCAATACATTTTGCAACATAAGAAGTCTCCTGTAAGTTTTTTCAGCCACTGGCATAATATATCCCAAGCCACCATCCAAAGTTGCTAAAAAGTATATTAAAGTATATTAAAAGTATTAAACTGAAGTTTAATTTTATCTAATGAGATCCAAACTTACCAAACATTGAAACGTGTCTCTTGTCGGCACCGGTCAGATGTTTTTTGTCCTCTCCAAGTTCACCCAATTTACATTTTATCCTGAAAAATGAATTAATATTTTGTCCTAAATGAAAATCAGCTTTTCTTAATAGTCTTTGACCTCCAAGAGATTCTCTTGCTTCTGGTTGATACATATAAAGGACTAAATTCTTTTCTCTATCAGAAACTAAAAAGCCCAAATTTGAGTTGTCTATCATGTATTCTATAGAGTAAACTTCACAAGCTCTAAAATCCTACAATTAAAAATAAATGGTTTGCGAAATCCCTAAATTTATTATTTATTATAACATTATTACCCTTGAAACTAGAGACAGAGTCCTGTATTCTTCTTGAAACCGTAGAAGAGCTATAGATTTATAAACATCTGCTACCAATAAAAGACTCTTAATCACTAGGATTTGGTGAGTATAAATTTGCGTATCTATGAACGCGACACCAACCAAATCATTATCCTTTAATTGCCAAATATAAATCTAAAAACAATTTATAAATAATTTGATAAAGAATATTTATTTTTAATAATACCTTTTGTCCCACAGCAGACACCAAAAATCCTTTAACCTGTGAAAGAGCAGTCACAGGGCCCTTTTGATCTTTGGCATAAATTTCTTTAAATCTATTTTTGGTTAAAGGTTGACCAGGTTCCGGCACGACCTCAATAATATCGTAGATTAAAATCCTTCCTCTCGAAGTTATATCTTCGCCATAATTATAGTTGGTACCTACTGCAATGTACCCCTTCAAACCTGATCGGGTACCCTCGTAGGCTAACGCAACATTTTTCAAACAATTTACGTGCTCCCATTCGTCCAAATCGATCTTGGTGTTGGGTATGACTTCCCAGGAAACGGGCGAGAACAGCATCAAACTGAACTTTTCTTGTGGGGGATACGGAAATCTGTCGCCTTTATCTTCAATGGACAATTCCTTATCTTCGCCGTTGAATTTGTAATACTGATTTGAAGGTTCAGCTATACTTGTAACTAGACAGTATGTTTTCGATTCTAAATGGTAGCTCACGAAGTGCGGGGTACAACGTAAGGGTACTTTCCTTACTGGCCATGGCGCGTCATAATTTAAATGGGTCCTTAGAACACCTATCCTTAATTCGGACTAAAAAAAACTTATAACTATGTTTTCCAGAACACATTTAAGTTTTTTAAGTAACTAATAGATACTAGACAATGTAATTGTACTCGAAATTTTATTATTTTTTTCAAAACAAAACTAAATTCTTTAAAAAAAAATATGTGGATATGTATACTTCATTTTCTGGACACTTCTTAAAAACATTTGGTTTAGCACCAAAAAAAGTCAATTGAAGTATAAACTTACATGGGCATCCATATAGAATTTTCCAGGGGGGGCAAACACTGGCAAAATAAATTATTCTGTTTGCTACAGATGGCAAACAACTTTTTTGCGTGTACTGATTTCAAGAATGAGCAATTTGCTCAAACCGATCTCATAATATCGCAAAAAAAGAGCTGATTGAGCAAAAAGCAAAACATTCATATTCGCAGACTGCGACTGAACGCGCCAACCAAAACGTATACACACAAATTGTACTAAGCAGTAGCGCGGCTAAGGTCGCAGCCGCAAGCCGCAGCCGCGAGTCGCATCAACGAATCCGTACCTTTAAGCCGGGTCTACAATTGTCGCAGGTCGCAGATCGCAAAACATAAGCTTGCGCAAAGCACCTAGCTGACAAAATAACTCAATCGCCACGTCACGTATAGGTTATAAAATATATAAATCAATAAAAATTATTTTTGTTATAAAATTTGGATTTTCGAGTAAAAAACAATACAAGCGGTACAACATGTTGTGATGTTAATAATCTTATCAAAACAATTTTCTTTTCAATTGCAATTTTATTTTTGCCCTTATATTGTTCGTTATTATTTTTCACTCTTAAAGCTAGGTTACGTTTTCTACAAAACATATTGGTAAAAATAATAGAATGAAGCTTTTGTACAGTTATCTTTAATTTGTTTTTTTCCTTCAATGTCTGTCGAACTTAGGTATGGGCGCCCATGTAAACATATAGATTTACGCGTTTTCAAGTTTAACTTTTAATTTTTTTCTAATAATATTAGAAAAAAATTGGCTTTAAGGACCGAAAACCACCAACTTGAAGGTATATGATCCACAGACCCCCAGGAATCCCAGAAAATTTTTGCAAAAATTCTACCTTCATTATTTAAAAAGATACAGGGAATCTATATTATTTTTAAATGGCAACATTGCCTAACAACAATGGTATATTATTCAAATATTTAGAAAGTTGGCCATTTTCATGGAACATGGTAAAATTTTGTACAATTACCACAACACAGATTTGATGGCGAAGGTCAGTGTGAATTTATTTTAAAGAACAGTATATACAGATTGAGAAAGTTGGCCATTTCTCAAGAGTTAAAAACTACTTTTTTTAATTTCATTAAAGAATATAGATCAATTTTGTGTAATTTCCATAACCACAGATTTTTAGGAAAATAATAAACCACCGTATAATCGTCATAGTACGAAGGCGTAGAAGGGCCAACAAAAATTTTACAAATTTTAGCCAAAACTAACTTTGATTTTTGCAATTTCTATTCTATAATTGTTACTTGAACCTACAATTGTAACTTGAACCTACAATTGTAACTTGAACTTACAATTGTAACTTGAATCTACAATTGTAACTTGAACTTACAATTGTAACTTGAACCTACAATTGTAACTTGAACCTACAATTGTAACTTGAACTTACAATTGTAACTTGAACCAAAGATTAAATATACTAAATATACTATATATATATATATATATATATATATATATATATAGAAAGAGTATATTTAATCTTTGCTTGAACCTACAATTGTAACTTGAACTTACAATTTTAACTTGAACCTTAGACTGGGCCAAAAAAATCAACTATTTTTTTTTGAAAAGTAGGTATATCGAAAATATGGTATATTAAGAGGTCTATCATCGCAATTTTAATTTTTTTTTCCTCAGCAAGTTTTTGTCTCAGAACTCCCAAACCATTAAGTTTAACAAAATTGGCTCGAAAATATTATTTTAAGAAAATTAAATGCTCTAGAAAAAAGGTTAAAGTGAAATTTTCCGTCAGATGGACCGTTTACTTTTACATTTTGATCTTTTAAATTGGAATTTTGTAAAAATCAGTAACCATAAAAAACTTATAAATATTCTTATGGGAAATCAAATGCTTTACAAAAAAAGCCTCTTGACATTTTTGGCTAAATTCACTCAATCAAAAGTTATTCAAGGTTAAAATTTCGTTTTGACTTCAAATTTACCCTTGAATAACTTTTGATTGAGTGAATTTAGCCAAAAATGATAAAAGACTTTTTTTGTAGAGCATTTGATTTTCCATAAGAATATTTATCGTTTTTTTTCAGGGTACTGATTTTTACATTAATTACAATATTCCAGTGGCGGCTGGTGGATTTTATGTATACCAATATCTCAGTTATTAGACATGGGACCCACACCAAATTTATAATAGTTTATAATGGCATTAAATAAACAAGTTCGGCGCAAACAGAATTTAAATTAAAGTTTGCGAAAAAAAGTTAGTTTTTCCTGTCGCCTCACCCGCCTCCAGGCCCCCCTATTTGAGATAATTCAAATTAAAGTGGTGTAAGTTAATATCTACTATAATTTATCGAAAAATTTAAAATTTTATTTAAAAAATCCAAATATTACAGGTTTTATACCATTTTAAATATTTTTTTATTTTAATAAAATAAATTATAAAAATTTAAAATCGAATAAAATCTGTAATATTTGGATTTTTTAAATAAAATTTTAAATTTGTCGATAAATTATAGTAGATAATAAATTGCTCCACTTTAATTTGAATTATCTTAAATAGGGGGGCCTGGAGGCGGGTGAGGCGACAGGAAAAACTAACTTTTTTTCGCAACTTCAATTTAAATTCTGTTTGAGCCGAACTTGTCTATTTAATGTCATTATAAACTATTATAAATTTGGTGTGGGTCCCATGTGTAATAACTGAAATATTGGTATACCCAAAATCCACCAGCCGCCACTGCAATATTCCAAAGTTAAAAGATCAAATTGTAAAACTAAACCAATTTTTAAGGCATGATTGTAAGAAAACGGTTCATCTGACGGGAAATTCCAATTAAACTTTTTTGTAGAACATTCAATTTTCTTCAAAAAATATTCTTAAGTCAAATTTGTTAAACTCAATGATTTGGGAGTTCTGAGACAAAGACTCGCTCAGGAAAAAAAAATCTTAATATTAATAATATGGACTCAAACTTTCACAATAATTTTTTTTTGTCACCCCAATCCATATTTTCGATATACTTTTCAAAAAAAAATAGTTGATTTTTTTGGCCCAGTCTATTGAACCTACAATTGTAACTTGAACTTACAATTGTAACTTGAACTTACAATTGTAACTTGAACTTACAATTGTAACTTGTAGGTTCAAGTTACAATTATAGAATAGAAATTGCAAAAATCAAAGTTAGTTTTGGCTAAAATTTGTAAAATTTTTGTTGGCCCTTCTACGCCTTTGTATCATAGTAATGATAAATACTACCGTGGAGAAAATTAAAATCTCGTTGTCTCATTGAACAATAACCGTGGAGAAAGATGTAAACTTTCTCAACAGATCAAGACAACCACTTTCTTAATTGTAAACAACAATATTAGAGTGTCAAGCTGATTTGACCAAATTTTTAGACATTAGACAAAATTCGTTACTTTAAGTTAGAAGTTTATTATTAATTTTTTCCACTCCCAACTTTAAAAGGCCCATTATCGTACAAAATGCCGTGAGCAGGATTTGCTCTTGGGACAGGGTTATTAAATTTTATAGAAAAATTTATATTTTTAGGTTAATAATAATAATGCTTTATTGAACTAAAACCAAGTTCAAAGGCTATTGACCGTAGTCCTTCAGCCGATGAGTTTACAATAAATTTTGATATAAGTATAAATATAACATTTAACAGTATAATCATAACATTTATAAAATCAAGGTACTTATTTAACAAACAAAAAAAAAAATACATCTAGTGTTATGGAGCATTATGGAATTTTATTAATTTCTCCATGGTGGTTTCTACTGGATGTTTGTGTGTAGATTCACGATTTTCTCGTTCTATGCAGTAATTATTAAGTATTTCGAAATTAATGTCTTTTTTGCTAAACACTAATCCTAAATCTAGAAACTGAAGTTAATAAGTTATGTCCAATAAGGGAATTCAAAATAGCTACTAAACACATAAACAATAAGTGGATATCAGAAGAAATAATAAATTCAATAAAACAAAATAGCTACTAAACACATAAACAATAAGTGGATATCAGAAGAAATAATAAATTCAATAAAACAAAGGGACAAAAAATATAAAACCGCTATAGTCACAAAAATACCACAGGATTGGGAACAATATAAATTACACAGAAATCGAGTAGTCCAACAAATTAGAGAGGCAAAAAATATATATTACAAAAAAATAATTGACAACAACAAACAAAACTCACAAGAAATGTGGAAAAACCTAAAATCGCTGCTACCAAACAACAACCAATCGTCAAACTTTAAAGGAGTAATATTTAATGACATCCAAATCCTAGATACACACAAAATTACTGAAAATTTTAATATATTCTTTATCCAAAGCATTAACCAATTGGTGGAGAACATCCGTCCGATTAACGATCACAACTACATTTTAAATAAAATTAACACATCGCAAGAACACTTAATTAAATTTGAAACCATCACAATGGGTGAAATAAAAAATATAGTTAAAAACTTAAAGAACACCGGTGACTGCGAAGATGGTCTGTCAACAAAAATTTTAAAGTGTGCTTTTGAAGTTATAGGAAATCGGTTTCTAGATGTAGTAAACTGTTCATTATCGAGTGGAGTATTTCCGGAAAATTGGAAAACTTCGATAATAGTTCCCGTTCCAAAAATTCCTAAAGCGATAAATGGTGAAGATTTTAGACCAATAAATGTCGTGCCGGTCTATGAAAAAATTCTGGAAATAGCCGTAAAAAAACAACTAGTCAATTTCTGTGATAAAAATAAGTTAATAGTGTCAAATCAATCTGGTTTCCGTGTAGGACACTCTTGTGAGTCGGTGATAATGAAAATCTGTGATACGTGGCAAAAAAGCTTAGATAATAATCTAGTCATTTTGGGTGTGTTTTTGGACTTTAAAAGAGCGTTTGAGACAATCGATAGAGATTTATTACTAAAGAAACTAAACAAAATTGGAGTAAAAGATTTAGTATTACGTTGGTTCGAGAGTTATTTATGTGATAGATATCAGAAAGTAAAATATAATGGAATTTTATCCCAAAAAATTAAAACTTACCATGGTGTTCCACAGGGAACGGTCTTAGGTCCAATATTATTTACAATGTTCATTAACGATATCACTACATGTATTCACATTCGGAAATTTGTTTGTTTGCTGATGATACGATGGTTTACGTGATAGGAAATAATATATGTGAAATGGTAAACAAAATTAACTATGATTTAAAAAACATTTATTCTTGGCTCTGTGATAACAAACTAGTTTTAAATATAAATAAATCTAAATGTATTTTATTTGGTAGTAAATGTAATTTATCAAAAATTGATAGAAACTTACTGCAGGTGAAAATTAATGATAACCAACTAGAATGTGTTACTGAAATAAAATATCTAGGTATTATTTTGGACCAAAATTTAAATTTACATAGTAATTCATTATATGTTATGAATAAAATGTCAAAAAAAGCTTTCTTCTTAAAAAGAATTAGTAAAAATTTAACGTTGCATACAAATACAAATCAATTATAGCTCCTCACATTGACTACTGTTCAACTATTTTATTTAATCTGCCTTCCTACCGAATTCAGGAAATACAATGTATCCAGAATCGTTGTATGAGAACCATTTTGTTGTGTGATAGATATACTCCTATTAGGCTAATGTTAAATGTACTTAATTTGATGCCAGTAAAAACAAGAATTTTATTTAATACATTGATATTTTTATTTAAAGTTAAAAACAAAATCTTACCTGATTATTTATGTAATAAATTAGAGTGTGTGTCCAACCCATACAACACCAGAAATTGTAATAATTTTAATGTTAAAATTTGTCGTACTGTTCAGATGAGCCATTCTGTTTTTTTTAATGGTTTAATTCAATTTAACAAACTACCCCCAAGTGTCAAAGAATGTACTAATCTCAAAATGTTTAAAAACCTTGTTAAAACTCATATACCTATTTAATGGGGATAATGTATAACAACTAGTTGTAGGTACTCTTATTGTAAGAAAATGTTATATGTATAAATTATTGTTATTATGTATGATATTTATAGCCTTTGCTAAATAAACACTTATTATTATATTTTTGTTTTAATCATTATTAATCGTATGCATGACGGAATATTGAAATTTTATTCTGGATTATTCTACCTAGTAAGTTTAATTTCATTTTCAAAATCATCATAGTTGAAATATTGTTGTAAATTCCAATACCGGCGATTTTATGCCTGAGAGCATCTAAATTTTTAATTAAAATAATCTGTTTAAACCTTTTCATTCTTTTTATAAAATTAATAAAGGAAAAATTAACAATTTTAGAAAAGGTAAAAACCGAATATGCTCAAAAAGAAATGGGCATTGAGTTTAATGCATTGCTTGTAATACATTCATTTTCTTTTTTAATTGAGGCCCGCCAAATTCTTAGCATAAAAACTGCATAACAAATATAAAAAATACGGTTTTTAATTTTTTTTCTACTCCCACCTTTAAAACGCTCTTTATCGTACATGTTTCCATGACACTAAGTGACCTTTTAAATACATTGACAAGTTGTGGCTTTACGGCGCTTTAGTCACGGGCTGAAGTTAGCAACAGGTCTTTAGTCACGGGCTGAAGTTAGTTTTAAGTTAGTTGACAGTTGTCAAATGTCATAAAATCGTTAAAATATAGTGCCTTTCTTGTAAAATAATAAATGTGAAAATTATTTTATTATCTCAAAACAAAAATACAAAAGTATTAAATAGTTTCTCAATGCCAATATTTAAAAAGTTTATATGAACATTGTACTGACAGTTAACTGTAACTTAAATACGGGCACAGACTCCACTGTAAAGTGCTCATAAAACATTTTCTTTACTTTCACTGTGAAAAACTGTCAATTTTCAAGAAATACATTTCGATTTATAACCTTTATAATTGGGTCAGAATTTCTCAAACGGGCCACCTGAATTAGGTCAAAATTAGTTTTTGATTGTAGATACATTTTTTCGATAGTATTTTACATCACTAACACAAATCCTAAAGGATTTTGTAAAAAAAAAAATTTCAATTGACATATTCATGATATTAAAAGTAAAAGTAAAAGGTTCCAGACCACCGTAAGACGTCGCGTCACAAGCGCGTACAGCGTACACGGTTCGGAGCGTGAGCTGACACCGCGCGCGGCCACAAAAGGACGAATAACTTTTTGTCAACCTGCGGGCCATTTTTTTCTCAGCAGCATAATTTCGAGAAATGATTGGAGTATATGTGTTTTTTTTCTCGAGTCGATAGCTGGCGCAGAAGGCAATTATTTCCGAATTTGGTATAAAAAAAACAAAAAAAAATCGACCAAAATGAAAATAGGACAATTGAAAAAAATAACAAAGAATCTATGTCAAAACAAGATTCCAACGCTAGTTATATCGTTGGAATCGGATAATTAGTTCAGCCATAATGAATTTTTTTATTTTTTAATTATTAAAAACTTTGACTTTTAAATATCATGAATATGTCAATTGAAAATTTTTTTTTTACAAAATCCTTTAGGATTTGTGATAGGGATGTAAAATACTATCAAAAAAATGTATCTACAAACAAAAACTAATTTTGACCTAATTCAGGTGGCCCGTTTGAGAAATTCTGACCCAATTGTGTTTATAAAATAAAAAAATTGACATTTGACGGTGACACACAGATTCCCCTATTGTTTCATAGATGGCGCTCTATACAAATTTTTGATTTAAATCATTTTAAGATAATAATAAGTATTTGTCGTAGAAAAAGTATAGTATGCACCTTGTTTATAAACTTTTCTATACACTCATTAATTTAAGCATTCGTGTATAAAATGGCGTTTATCAAACTTGATACATAATATACTATTTTAATATCATTATTTTCATTTGAACTGTCCTGTACACTTTCTTCCAAATAATAAGTACAATGGCAATCATTTGAAAGTGCACGATTTTTTTCGCTAATGTAATACGGTATTTTATGTATCATAATATGACATATTATGACAATAATTGTCATAATAAATTAATGTAATAATTATTATAATAAATTAATTTAATTGGTATTACTTATCTACTTTTATACATATTATGTATATTAGGGTGATTAAAAAAAAACTATTTTTAATTTTTTTTCTCGGAATCACGCTCAAAAGTTTCGTTAAGGTTTAAAAATAAGCCTGTGAAAAGATGAACTCTTAATTTCAAAATTAAGACGCCCTTTTCGTTTTTCCATAAGAATAACATAGGAAAAATTATTTTTGTTTCTTCTGATTTTTGTAACTAACGAACTATAGGTGGTACTGTAAATTTCTTAACAAATTTGTAGAGAATTGAACGCTCTACAAAAAAGGTCGAGAGTCATTGTTTGGTAAGTTAACTTGGTCAAAAGTTATTCAAGGTTAAAGTGAAATTAACTTAAATTAAATAAGTCGGGTAGATTCGCCAAAAAAGTTAAAAAACACAAAAATTTCGTATTATTTGAACTTTGACCTTAAATTACTTTTGAAGGATCAAATTAATCAAAAAATCATAAGAAACCTTTTTTGTAGAGCGTTCAATTCTCTACAAAAATATGTCCAGAACTTTACAGTACGACAAAACGATACGTAAGTTACAAAAATCAGAAGAAACAAAAATAATTTTTCCCATGTTATTATTATGGAAAATCGAAAAGTGCGATGCGGAGCATCTTAATTTTGAAATTTAGAGTTCATCTTTTCACAGGCTTATTTTTATACCTAAACGAAACTTTTGAGTGGTTCCGAAAAAAAATAAAGAAAAGTTTTTTTTTGAATCACCCTAATATACATGTATACAGGGTGTTATGTAATTAATGTTATATATTAAAATACTGAATACCTTTTGACATAAGGAATAAAGGAAAAATATTTTAAAAAGCATTTTTCCAAAGATAAAGAAAAAATATGCATTAGAAGTTTTTTATATTTTTTGTGATACGCCACTGGTTACACACTTGTTTATCTCTGCACACCTGTATTTTGTGAGTACATAGATACCAACCAACAAAGTAGCTATGCGTTGCCAGATGTAAAAAATTGTTACTAAAAATTTTTCTTGCAAAAAATAAATAAAAACTCAATAAATACAAAAGTTTTATGCCCTTAAAGCTCTAATACCCTTCTGTATTTATTTACTGATCCAGCTATTAGCTTAAGCAATGATTAGAAAATTTAGTACCTTTGAAATTTGAAATCCATAACCACAAAATTAATTTTTTCATCAGTTTTTTTCTCTGTTTACTCAGATGAAATTGGGACCAGTTCACAGGTTAAACTTTAAACATTTAATTTGTGTAAATAAATCCAAAAGCACTTCCCTTAGTTAAGATATTTACAATTTGAAAACATAACCTAAAATTTAAAAGAAATGCACTAGATTCTGTCATAAAAGTTGGCAGATTTTGTTTGAATTTACCTTCAGTACAAAAATGAAATAACCAACAATTAATAAAAACGCCAAATTGACAATTTGCATTGTTAATTTTGTCATTTTTGTAATTAAGCTAAATTTAAACAATGTTTGTCAACTTTTTTGAGAGATTTTGGAAACACTGTTACCAACCATAACATAATAAATCCACCAGATTAACCTAAAGTTCCTAGTCGATCAGTGGCGTACTTTTTGGTAGGATAAAGGTTATTATAAATTATTTTTAGACTTTGGAATGGACCCTAAGGAACAACCCATTTTAATATATAACATTAATTACATAACACCCTGTATATTATATATGTATATATTATATAGTTTTTTGATTTGGAAACATCTTAAAAATTAAAAATTACCTGCTCATGAGACACCTATCAACAATATGAGAAATATTTTTTTAACCACCTGAGAGCACGGTCTTATATAAGACCGTGCCTGAGAGTCATGATGACACTTCACGTTAACCTTAAATTTTAAAAACCGTATCACACAATTCAATTTTACGCAAATTCGGCACAAGAGTCGTGCACTTTCAAATGATTGGCACACTTATAAACTAGATATTTTATTAACATTTTGTCCATGATAGTACAATAAATAAACGAAAATAATTAAGACTCCTAATCAGCACCTTGTGCTGGTGACGGAGACTGATTTGTGATTTTTTTAATACTTTGTAGTCATTCAAGAAATTCTTTTTTAAGTTTTCCTTTAATAAATTAATATTTTTTTAAATATTTTTGATTGATTGGGGTAACATGTTATAAATTTCAAATTCACTACGATTTATTGGATTATTCAAACCTATATTAGAATGTGTTTTTAATAAGTAAGTAAATTTTGCATTGATTTCTAGTATTATGATCATGAATCTCTTTGAATAATATAAATGTATGATTAGTTTTTTGGTTTTTATTGATGTTTTATGTACTAATTTACATTGTTCAATTTTTTTACTGTTTTTAGTGGTTTAATGGTTAATTTTAATATTAGTATTTGATAAATACGATATATAAATTGACTGCATTATTTTATTAGATCAAGTATCTTCTTGTCAAACAGTTTTCTGGCAGACTCAAAATTCATTTTATCAGCCATATTTACTTGGCACTATTAAATGTTGACATTTGGGAAAATTTTTGATTACTCAAAGTATTACATTGTATTACTTAACTATCACGTGATATAACTTGGTATTACGTGCAATTACATAATATAACTTGGTATTACAATAAAATGTAATAGATTACATCCAATTTGTAAGCCTATTTCGCCGGTTGTTTACATACGAAGGCGTAGAAGGGCCAACAACAATATTTTTTTTTTAATAAAATTTTTAATCGACAATTGTCGATCGGACCGACAATTGTCGATCGGACCGACAATTGTCGATCGGACCGACAATTGTCGATCGGACCGACAATTGTCGATCGGACCGACAATTGTCGATCGGACCGACAATTGTCGATCGGACCGACAATTGTCGATCGGATCGACAATTGTCGATCGGATCGACAATTGTCGATCGGACCGACAATTGTCGATCCGATCGACAATTGTATATATACAGGGTGTTTTACATTCGTGGCCCATTAAAAGTTTCTGGGAAACGAAAAAAGATATCGATTTGAAATTTTAAAAGCGTTTATAATCCATTTAAGTCTATTTTTCTATAATAATTTGAACAAAATGCCACTTCCGGTTAAACCAGATCAACTTAAATATTATTAATATTATTTTAAAAAATTTCGAATTGTCGATCCGATCGACAATTGTATATATACAGGGTGTTTTACATTCGTGGCCCATTAAAAGTTTCTGGGAAACGAAAAAAGATATCGATTTGAAATTTTAAAAGCGTTTATAATCCATTTAAGTCTATTTTTCTATAATAATTTGAACAAAATGCCACTTCCGGTTAAACCAGATCAACTTAAATATTATTAATATTATTTTAAAAAATTTCGAATTATTAATATTTAAACACTTAATTAGTTAACAAATTGTTTATAACAACCTGAAAAATTGACGCGATTAAATTTTACAAATTACGTGGTAACCATAGAAACCAGTCTCTGATAGAAACCGTCAACTCACCCGTCACAGGTTTCGTGATACAAAATATTATTTAAAATTTTAAAAACTGTTTAATAGGTATCTCCAAAATTATTAACTTTAGGTATAGAGAATGGTAACATCAATCGAGTTTTTTAATTTACTATTTGAATATGTAAAAACATAAAAAGTGTTACATTTGAAATAAAAAAAGTTATTAGCCTTCAATTTGGCCTAATTTTTTTAAGATTAAAAAAATTCAAACCCTATATTTGCAAACCTCATAACAAAAAAGTTATAGGCTATTTTTGATTGACGCGCATTTCTTAAATTTTAACGAAAAATAATAATAATTCAAAAAATATTCACTTCAAATTTCAAATCAATATCTTTTTCGTTTCCCAGAAACTCGATTAATGTTACCATTCTCTATACCTAAAGTTAATAATTTTGGAGATATTAAACAGTTTTTAAAATTTTAAATAATATTTTGTATCACGAAACCTGTGACGGGTGAGTTGACGGTTTCTATCAGAGACTGGTTTCTATGGTTACCACGTAATTTGTAAAATTTAATCGCGTCAATTTTTTAGGTTGTTATAAACAATTTGTTAACTAATTAAGTGTTTAAAAATTAATAATTCGAAAATTTTTAAAATAATATTAATAATATTTAAGTTGATTTGGTTTAACCGGAAGTGGCATTTTGTTCAAATTATTATAGAAAAATAGACTTAAATGGATTATAAACGCTTTTAAAATTTCAAATCGATATCTTTTTTCGTTTCCCAGAAACTTTTAATGGGCCACGAATGTGAAACACCCTGTATATATACAATTGTCGATCGGATCGACAATTGTCGATTTGATCGACAATTGTCGATCCGATCGACAATTGTCGATACGATCGACAATTGTCGATCGACAATTGTCGGTCCGATCGACAATTGTCGATCCGATCGACAATTGTCGATCCGATCGACAATTGTCGGTCCGATCGACAATTGTCGGTCCGATCGACAATTGTCGGTCCGATCGACAATTGTCGGTCCGATCGACAATTGTCAGTCCGATCGACAATTGTCGATTAAAAATTTTATAAAAAAAAAAATATTGTTGTTGGCCCTTCTACGCCTTCGTATTTACACCTCGAGTAAATGTGAAAATTATTTTATTCTCAATACAAAAATACAAAATTATTAAACAGTTTCTTCACGCTAATCTTTCAAGGGTTTTATGCACGTTTGTACCGACCTTTTGATTTCGCCAGCAATACACTTGTATTTGCCGATACGGTATTAAAAATTTCGGGTACCCATAACACATCCTCTTCACTTTCACTGTAAAAAACCTTTGTTATATAGGATTTTTTCAAGAGATAAATTTCAATCTTTACAGAAAAATTCAAAGATTACTTTATTTTTGTATAGATGTCGCTCTATACAAATATTTAAATTAATTAGTAATAAATTGTTTCTTTATACCTACCTTATAGGTATTTGTCGTAGAAAAAGTATAGTAACTCGTTTATAAACTATTCTAGATACTCATTTTATTAAACACTCGCACATCATGTTGCCAACCGCATGCATATTGTTAAAGTAATCTTAAAATGCGTCTTCTCATTAGATAAGTTCTAAATTAATACCATTATACACAAAAAATACAAGTACTGTATTATTTTAAAAAAATAAGACGAAATTAGCTTTAAAGTAACAGATAGATAACTTTAATTATTTGAATTAGTGGGGCATAGTGCATTATGCCTGAACTATTTAATAAGACTTGAAATAATATAAGCAAGGTAAATATATTATTTTTAAGTTTAAAAACTTAATGTTTAAGCTCTTATATCTTTTTAAATAATAAAGGTATAATTTTTAAACAATTTTCTGGAATTCCTGGGGGTCTGTAGATCATACACCTTTATGTGGTGCGCGACCCTGTATTTCTATTTAAAATTGTGCTGGTTAAAACTGTATAAACACTTTTTAAACTTGAAAGAATCTAGTCAGATCCAGCCTTGTGTTTAAAAATGCGTCATTTTTATCACCCTTACCTTTTTGTTAAAGTATAGGAACCCTTGCGGACAATTAACATTATTAAAAGCAGCAAAACTGAGAACCTCCCCGTCGATATTCATGGAATGGGTTCTAAGTTCGCCTCTTGTGGTCAAAAATATCCAATGCGGATTGGAACCGCAAATGAAAACGCCATCGTACCCTGCTATGTTATTGAAATGCCTCATCTTCACAATTCTATCCTGAATCGTGGCATACTCCGAACTGTCTGAATCCTGTCTTCCCTCCAAGCTTGGCGTGTAAATTAGATTGTGTTTCATTTTTTTGAAACGCAACTTTAGGTTTCCCCTTGTAAATCTGAACACCTCGTAAATGTACAAGTCTTTTTCGAGCCTTACTAATAGTATAGGCCTACTGCCATTCGTACCAAGACCTACCATTAGGATTTCCTTTACTTGGTAGTCTTTTTGGATTTGGGTTTCATTAGCGCTAGCTGAGTTTATTTGTACTGACTCTAGGCTGTCTACTAATACCTAACAAAAAGAGATTAAATAAAAAATTTAGTAAAAACTTGTTTGGTAGTATTCTTTACCTTGCATCCTAAACATAAATTGGTGACATAAAAACTGAGCTTAAAATCGGGTAAGGAATAAATTTCCAAGTTGGAATTCTCCCTCACAACAAAAAGCCAGTAGGAGGGCCTCGTGTTGGTCATATATTTTTTCCACCAGTTGTAATAAACCTTAGGTTTTGGGGCCGGTGGATTTAAGGAAGGCATTTTGAAATCGGTTTCTCCGTACAAGAGATCGTCTTCGTTTTCCGTCTCAGTCTTCATTTCGATATCGCCCAACACTTGTTCCGGGATGTGGGTAAATTCTTCCGGAATTTTGTTCGAAAACATACCGGAAGTGTCTTTGTATAGGCATACGTTTGTCACAGGAGGATTCTAAAACAATTTGTTCTTAACCTGTCCAGTTTTTAAGTTATTATATTTACATTTGACAGTGTGGATTTACTGATAACCATTTTGGCTGTACCTCTAGCTTCTCTTAACATAAGAGTTATAACTTGACCATCAGTTGTTAATAAAGAAATATAGGGGTCAGCACAGGAAGCGTGAACGATTGCTGAACCTAAGTCTAAAGGAATGTGTTGGATTTGATTTGCTCCTAAAATGTTTAAATTTTTTAAACTTACTGGCTACTAAATGTATTTTGTTATTTTACCAGCTAATAGTCTTACTGCGGTGGTCGTTATTTGAACAATATATTTATTATTGCCTAAATTGGCTGCATATATCGTTGGTCCACTTGTTGCAAAACCAGTGTTATCAATTTCATTTATTTCTTGGCCTGTTTGAAGAATCTGAACAAAAAGAAACAAATAAATTGAACAAACTGACAAATTTGTACTAAAGCGATATAGACAGGTATAAATTGTATTAATTTAAGTACCTATTAAAAGTAATAAATAGAAGGAAAAAAATAAGATTTTTATACTACACGTTTATCTACTCCTACATTGACGAGCTGTGACTTTATGGCGTTTTAGTCACGGGCTAAAGTTAGCAATCGTCGATCATTTTAGTAATGGGCTGAAGTTGGCTTTAATATAAATTGCGAAAGAGTGAAGTTAAATTCGTCAGAAGCCAAGTAAATTTAAGTACAATTAAAATTGGCTTTAAATTCTTCTTTGTGTTCGTCGTAGATAAAGTATAGTATGTACTATATATACTCATTTTATAAACTTATAAACACTCGCTCGCAAGCCTTGCTTGCTCGTGCAGCAACAGTCGTGCATAGGGTTACCACCTCTCCAGGCCACCAGATTTTCCAAACTAGAGTTTTTTTGTATTTGAGTGGAAAACAAGGGAATACATCTGAATGGTCCAAAAAACGATTTATATAAGTAGTCGAATTTGACATTTTAACGATTACAACCGATATTCTTTTTTTGGACCAGCACATTGTTTTCTTTGAAGAAAAAAATTATCTAAACCGGAATAATGAACTTATTATTCACGTTGTAAAGCATCAGTTTGGCCAATTTATATTTTCACTGTAATTTGAAGCAATCGGGTTTTAAATTGGAAAAAGTGAGGCTATAATATTTTTTTTTATTAATAAAAATTACTTATGCTGGATTTATCCAGCACACATTGTTAACATTAAGCTAATTAAAGGTGGGTATATTATGCAGCAGTAATTCAGTAAAGTAATTTTGACATCTAACATTTTTGGTTTGTTTGGATTTTGTTTTAACCCCGTTTTAGCATCTGTTAGGTAAAATTAATAAAAACTATAAACTGCACGTCAAACAATACACCAAAGAACACAATCATTGAACAAAAAATGAATGATTCAGTAGCACTTTTAATTTTATTTTCGGGTATGTTGGCATTACTAATACGGTTTATTTAAAAATTGCGCCGCAACCTGCGCAAGAGGAATAAAAATTAACATTATTATTAAGAAGATACAAGTTGTCCATCTCTTAAGCCCGCTGCACAACCTCCCGGTAACGGGAACAGGAAAATAAACGGTAAAGGTGGGAGAGACTCAGCGAACCCTATCTATCAACAGTGTTTTTTTAGTCTCACCCACCTTTATTGTTAGGATTCCCGTTCCCGTTCCCGTTACCGGGCTATTGTGCAGCGGGCTTTAATGTTAACCTAATGGAAAAGTTAATGTTAATGTGTTGTCTTAAAAGCTTCCAATGGATTACGTTCATTTAACTTCTTAATGATAATGTTAACTTAATGTTAATTTGTGCTGCCTTAATCCAGCATTAATTGGAGTGGAAATAAGCTGGTATTAGTAATAATATACCATTGTAAAACTAGTTACATAATAATATAAAAAATGCCTCTGTAATGGTTTAGCAAAACTAAATAAATCAATTATTAGTAGGTATTTTATGAAAGGACTATTTATTGATGGTTATTAATAGCCCATTAAATGGGAGTTAAATACACTAATTTTTCTAGGACTCAACATAAAAACACTGAAGTAATTACTTGTCAAAATTAATAAATATTAGATCTGTCAGATGTCCAAGGCAATAGTTGATATTGACAAAATATTGCCGTGTATTGCATTTCTATTGGTTAAAAACTTGTGTCGTAATGAAAAATTTGTATCATAATAGATCATAGATCGTACAGGTAGAAAATGTCTAATAAACGAATTAAAGTATGGGAATATAGAACAATTAGTTAGTTTTCCTAAACCACAAGGGATACATTTTTAAAGTGAACGTAAATTGTTGAAGGTATCAGAAAAAATTATGGATTAATAATACTTATTCATTTATTACACATTTTACACCTGAATTATATCTCAATAGAAATGTGATACACGGCAATATTCTGTCAATATTGGCAGAACTAATATTTTTAATTTTGTTACATAAAGAGATTTTAAACTTTGAAATTTTTTTAAGTAAAAATTAGTAGGTACAGTAGAAACCACCAATATATGAACGTGACTCATCGGGTGCCGAACATATCTCAGCATATCTAGCAGTAATGTTTTACTTGTCTTGTAAATTCGATGCAGCGGTAAATGTACTCACACGTAGGTTTTTAAGCATCCGGTCTAAAATGCGCCATCTGTGATGTAAAACTGCCTAGGTGTTCGACAAAGATGGACATATGACGCGTGTCCTAGCTTGTTACTTAATTTTGTTGGAATTCAGTAGAGCTCGTGTTTTAGGCAATTTATTTTATTTTATTACATAGTAAGGCAACCAACTCTACCGTCGGCCATTTGTTTTTATATGTCATATGATCTTTGTTTTTGCATATCGTGTTTCTGCTGTGTGTTTACGGATTAATAATCGTTTTAAACGTTGTAGTGGCAGTGGTTTATATTATGTAACACAGGTAGATGTCGTATAAAAATCCTTACCTAGAAATTCTAGGCTAGAATACAAAAATATTTTTATTATATAAATTTTGTACTAGTATTAGTTTAATACATTCTGAAGAAGCTACTGTGTACCGAAACAATTGTCAATATTTAATAAATTTCGTAAAACTAACACAAGTTGTTTTTATATCCACACAATTTAAATATCTTTCACTTTGTACCTGACCTGCGTAAACATTTTTGTTTTTTTGTCACCAATTCTGAAATATTTGCGTTTACAGTTAAAAGAATAGTATATTCTGTAACAAGTTTGGAATGCGGCATATTCCGCTCGAGTGAAAAGTTTGTCACACGAGCCGAAGGCGAGTTTGACGGTTTCACGAGAGGGGAATATGCAATTCCAAACGTGTTTCAGACTATACTTTTTCTACGTTTCCAAAAAATACCATAGACAAAGAATTTAATTGGAAGAAAGTGAGGTTGGATCGGTCTAAAAATTTGTTAGATATTAAAAACAGAGATGTCGCCACGAGTGAACATTCTGTCATCAGATGATAAAATATTTCATTAAAGTTAAAAGAAAAGTTTATTTATTAATTAGTTTCTAAGAAAATTACATTTTATTTAATTATCGTAGATGTTAATTATTAAAATTTAAGTTTAAAAGCAAATATATCAGAAGTATAGCAACCAACATTACACTCAAGATTTTTTACAAATACCCGTTATACAGCACTGCACTGGACCGTGACCTTCGATAGATTACTTCGTACGATTGTGCCTGATGAGTCACGTTCATATATTCGTGGTTTCTACTGTAAACATGTGCAATAGTGAATGTTAATTTAAAAATTTAACTCTGCCACAAAATTATGAAAACATTTTAGAATAAAACTGTTAATTTTTTACTTTATTATGATAGTCGTAGAAAAGTAGTCTATGCAACTAGCACTTATTTTCGGCTAATGTCATAGTTCCCATGCTCATATCTTAATAGCCATCATTAAATGGTCGTTGCATAGTATACTATTTATAAACAAGGAATTTTAATAAAATGTTCTTACCATTGTTCCTTCTTCTTGGCTTAAGATCAAAAATGCATGCTTGTCATCCCCATGCCTTACGGTCCACATGTTAGAATATCCAGGTAAAGTAAAAGTGGTCACAATCTGTGGCCTTATAGATCTTTGCAGAACGCACAGGGCCCCGTTCTTACCGTAGCCGGAAGTGGTTACCAACTCGAGATCCATATCCGGATTGCTCGCGAACTCTTCGCTATGAAACGCCGGCTCTCCGATGGAAATATTTCCGCATGGGCCGATGTTCAGCAAGCTGTCGCACACCTCGAACACGTAGCTCGTGATCTGGAGACTCGCCTGCTTCTGGTTGCCGTACACTTCGAGCTCTTCGGGATCACGGATGTCTAAAACGTCGGTGGCCATGCAATCTTCCAGGTTGTCCAGTTGTCGCTGTTCTTCTTCGGATTTCGATCGTTTCGCCGAAGGTTCGTCGCTTTCGTCCAGCGTTATCACTTCATTGGCTTTTTCAGTGAAACGCAGCAAAAGGGAGTTGCCGAGTCGTGAACCGAGGAACAAAAAGTTGTTTTCGCAAACGCAAATCTAAAAAAATAAACATATATTTTACCTCGTAGCTACGCGTGGTGGAGAAAGGGGACAACCCTTTAATTTATCGATTTGCCTTAAATTGTGTCAACTGTATACCAATATATTTGAGTTTTTAACCATTTTTGGTTTTACTTTAAATGCAAATAATTTTATACTTTTATTCATTATACAATGTTTACTATAAATATACGCTTAGGTACCTTTTCTCGGAGCGCGGCACATATAATCTACAACATTCTTTGAAGGTTTCACGAGAGCGGAATATGCAATAAATTTAGACTACATTTTTTACGCTGATGAAAATTAAATAATAATAATAATAATAATAAAATACTTTATTCATCCCAAGAAACAATGAGAACTTGTTTATATAGGGCATCTCTATACACACGATACATATTTAATATTGAATACAATTACAAATTTTGAACTTAACTGACTACATATTACCATTATCACATTTATAAATATCACATTTCAGTTACAATCTGTACAGATATACTAACAAAATAAATAAACTTATTATACAAACACACTTATGCTTATTATAACATATGTACATGTTGGATACATGCATCCAACATACTCCACAAACATTTATATTTATCTTGGATGAAAGAAATTTTTTAAAGCCTTAACATTATTTAAGGATTTGACATCGTCAGGCAAGGTATTATATGTAATTAAGCCTCTATACAAAATAGAGTTTTGTCCATACCTGGAGCCAATTTGTATCAAGTCTAAACTATTAACGTTTCTGGTATTGTGGCTATGTATTTGATTTCTAAACATTACTTTTAGATTAGAATGTTTTTTATTATTTACAACATTCTGTATAAAGGAACAAACTTGATATTTATAGATATTGTCCAAAGGCATAATGTTAAAGTTTCTATACAAATCCTCTGTATGATATCTAACGGGTAAGCAATAAAGATTTTTAATTGATTTATTTTGAAGTGTCTTGATTGGTTTTAGTACTTTTTCATGTGTTGAGTACCATATGGCCGCCAAATACTGAAGGTGGGAGTGAATAAGTGCATAGTAGACTGATCTTAAATACTTCTTAGGGAGTGAACCATTTAATCTGTGTAAAATACCTATTGGGCCAGATATTTTTTGTCTTATTTTTTTAACGTGATCAGAGAATGTTAATGTTTCATCAATTATAAGACCTAAAAACTTTATATTTGAACTATACTTTAAAACACCACCCTCAATATTTAACGGTCGACTACTTGGTATTTTATGCTTGTATATAAACATATACTTGGACTTTTCCACATTTAAAGTGAGTTTATGTGATTTTAGCCATCTAGAAATCAAGCTCATATCCTGAGCAATATAACGCTCTAAAATGTCCACTGAATTCGAGAAGTATACAAGGGTAGAATCATCCGCAAACAAATGTATTTTTCCTTTAAGCGATAAATTAGTTAATGAATTTATATAAATGAGGAATAGGGTTGGGCCCAATATTGAGCCCTGTGGAACCCCATAGTCTATGTTTTTCTCATCACTTTTTATGTTACCTATCTGAACAGATTGTCTTCTATCCCCTAAATAATTCTGGAACCACACATTTCCCACACCAAGCAATCGCAACTTTTTTAATAGCACATCGTGCCGTACTGTATCAAATGCCTTGCACAGGTCCAGCGACACCAACGCGCATTTTAAGTTTTTATCAAGGTTAAGCTGTATCTCAGTAATTAAGTCAATTGCTGCCGAGCTAGTGTCGCTAAACCTGCGGAAGCCATATTGAAAGTCTGAAAAAAATCCCACATTATTCAGATACGCTATAATTTGACAATTTACAATTCGCTCCATTATTTTTGAGAATACAGGTAAAACAGATATAGGTCTGTAGTTATTTACACAAAATTTATCTCCACCCTTGAATAGTGGAATTACTTTTGCTATTTTCATACCACCCGGAACTTGCCCATACTTAAGAGATTGGTTTATAATTTTACATAACACTGGTGCCAAGTCTTCTTTACATTTTTTTACTATTTTTACATCTATGTTATCAATGCCAGATGTCTTGGAAGAATCCAACCCGGATACTAATAAATTAAAACTAGAGTTGGCAAATGACCGGTCACATCGTGAATGTAACCGTCACTTATAAAGATTTATCTGTATTTTTTTTTAAGTAATAGCTTGCATCAAGAGCTTACAGTTCGACAGTATCGCTTCTACGGGTAAGACGTGCACATACAGCGCATTTTAAAACAAAAATATCTAAAAGGTTAAAAGTGCGAAGTGAATTACCACCCCACCTGTCGGAGCCACGGAACCACCCCACCTGTCGGAGTCACGGAACCACCCCACCTGTCGGAGTCACGGAACCACCTGAACAGGTGGTTCATCGCGGCAGGAACCTGGAAAAAACCAATTACGAGGGGACAAGGAACCATCTTGGAAATTTAGATAAGTATTTTAATAATAGCACCTGGATAAATCGGTAAAAATCAACAAGAAAGAACAATAAAAGAGTTGAACAGGGTTAACAAATCCTACATTAAATAGACCAAAGATACCGAATGCCAAGGCTAGTTCGACTTAAAAGTAAAGCAAGTCCTACTTAAAGTAGATACCTACTCTCCGCCGTATAGGACGTGACAAGTAGTACTTAATAAACACATAAATCTTAAGTAAGTTATCAAACCATTTTCTGATCTTTGCCTTAAATAAACAAACTGCGAGACCTTCTCGAAATTCAAAAAAATCAAATGTTAGAAGCAGTATAAAATAAATATAAATGCAATTTCTAATTGTTAAGTAAGAAAAGAAAACGTAAACACAATTTCTACCACAACACGAAAACAACGAATAACCGTTTTCAATAAATAGCTATTCTACTACTTAAATAGTAAAATTATACAAATTAAAATAAGTCACCAGTGAGTAAACAAAAACTATTCTAAAAAAAACTTTAAACCAAATCCACTATAACTGTTGCATTCGGTAAAATTTGTCTAATCATTAGCGACTGCCTTTCAACTGGGACAATGAGTCAAATAACCTATAACGAGTCATTTTTGAGTAATTTATTCTAAGAGAGTGGGGAAAGTAAAAACACCCGATGTAAAATTAACACAATACAGAGGCGTACTTAAACCACCACTCACAAATGGGTTATGGGTAGGACCGGGAACAATAACAGCACGATAATTGTTAGAAAAGAAAAAAACAAAACACAATTTCAACCACAAACGGTAACCTGCAATCACATTGTCGACTAAAGACTATCTATATCTATATCTCTAGAGCGAAGATATGGATTGCACAGGGAGGCAACCCGGATGAAATACAAGACCAGCAAAGATGTCCAAGCAATGTTCTAATAAACCAAGCCTCATTCATAAACCCCAATTGAAAATTACTAAAAACCTGGTTGAGGGGGAGTCCGGATTATACTTAGTTTTGGGTCAGTTTAAGGCCCCCAAAAAGCAAAATGTTGTCCCTCCTTGTCCTACACTCCACTAGCCTAAAACGGGCGTATGACCCGACCCATCGACACTGTCATCCACGATCTCCTAGGAAAGATTTACCTGCCGGGGTGAACATTCGGATCCACGAAACTCAGGTAACGCTGTGAAGTGGCGTGATACGTTGGAGAACCGAAAGGGGGTAAAATAACCCTGGAAGATCAGTGTAAGGCGTTGCAAATGGGGCCTGCCACACGTTCTTATACTCATACTCAATAGCTTGCATTAAGAGCTTTTTAATGATACCAAATACTGGTAGTTTGGTAATTAATTTGATTTAGTTATATATGGTTTTTGGTTATACAAGGTTTTTTAAACTACCTAGTAGGGTGCTCCATTTAAAACGAACATTATTTTTTTTTCGCTGACATGAAAATTTTGTTCCTTTTATACATTAATACATTAAACTGTTTATACCTTTTGGACTACGCACCTCAGAAATTCCATACAGGGGTATTTTTGTAGGAAATTTAATTTCCTACAAATTGTTCTCTGACAATTTTTTTATAACTTCAACTGTCAACGAAAATATAACAATTTTTGAGAAAATTGGGGTTTCGAGGTCGACACCGAAATACAAAAAAATGTTAGTGGGCACTTTTAAAGAGTCACTAATATACTTCAAATTCTGACTAATCGCAATGAAATCAAACAGAGCTATATTAATTTAAATTTAAAAAATCATGATTTACATGTTATTTAAATGGGAAATATACATCGATCTAAAGGCACCACTTAAAATTAAAATTAAGGACTCAAATTTTCAGGGAACTTTTTTTTCCATAAAAGAAATAAAATTTTCATGTATAAGCGAAAAAAAATGTTCGTTTTAAATGGAGCACCCTACTACCTACCCTATAAACAGGTTATAAAAAATCATTACTACTAGTTCGAACGGTGTTTAATACTGCAACGTCATCGGTCATGCATTGCCCACCGTTGTCGGGTGACGGCTGCATCAAACTTACAGCGTTCAAACCCTACTACCATGGGTTACCAATGCTAACTTACCATTTATTTTTGTTATTTCTATGCTTTTAATTAAAATACTTACATATAATATTACATAATATTGTATTCTAAAATAACAAAGGCATTACAATTGAAAAAATGAGTGGATAAAGGTGTTAAATTTTGTATAATAAATATCATAAATATATTTGTATTTACAAAATTTAAACGTTAATTACTTGTCTTTAACCCTTAATTAAGGGAGAAATGACAAGTAATTAACGTTTAAATTTTGTATACACACATGGACCCTAGAACACACAGAACATAACGTTATGTTCATTTATCGCCGACGGTGGTCGAGTGGTTAGTGCAGCTGACTACAAGCCGGAGGTCGTGGGTTCGAATCCCACCAGGGGTATGGCTGTTTATTTGTGTTTGTCCTATTGTGTATTAGTCCTTCGGAGGGGACTTTAAGCCCGCGGTCCGTTCCTACCCCTAACCCGCACAAGCCATTCAGTTGGCTTATGGGACTTCTTAAGAAGTAAGGGTGGAACTAAAAGAGCACTTTTATATAACGTTTTGTGCGTTTAATCTTGAGGTTAATATTTAACTTGAATCATTCAAGCCAAATTCCCTTGTTATTTGCCCGCGAAATTTGAAATTCAGTTGGTCACTTATGATTGTGGCGGTCATTTATGGTGGTCATTAATGAAAGTGACGCCCAACTCTAGTTAAAACGTTTGACAGATGTTGGATGTTATATAGAAGGCGACTATGAACATTTTGGAATAAGTTAATTTGCAACTACCCAATTGGTCCAAATTATTCTTACACTGAAACCGGTGATAGAACGCCAAAACGTTTGACAGATGTTGGATGTTATATAGAAGGCGACTATGAAAATTTTGGAATAAGTTAATTTGCAACTACCCAATTGGTCCAAATTATTCTTACACTGAAACCGGTGATAGAATGTAGGTAGGTAATTCCATGATACAAGTTTCATGGGTAATTCCACTGTGGAATATACAGATTAAAAAGTGATATTAGAACGTTCATATTCTGCAATAGGAGTAGAAAAACATAATTTTCTAATGACGCGTCGCACAGAGGTCATTTTATTTTTTGTAGAAATTAATAAATAAAAAAAACAATGTTCTCAAATAGTTTATTTCATGCTATAATATTAAAGAAAACATTCCAAAGAATAATATTTACGAAAGTTATTTTTTTTGCTTATTAGAGTTAGCCATTAATACAGTTGAAATATTAGTAAACAATTATTGACAACTTTGACTTAAGTTTCTTGATATTATGTTGTGTTGTTTGAAAGGTGTATTTCTGTTTTCTACTTTCAGTCTTTTAAATTTGGATTTTGTTATCTTAGAGAGCATAGTTAGGGCTTTAATATTTGATATAAAGTTTTTTAAAAAATATGCACATATGAAAAAAAGATAATGAAATGTTAATGCATGCATTTTTTACCATTTTTTAAAATTACATTAATTTTCAAAAGCTGCAAATTGTAATATTAAAAAATATTTGTCATAAAAATATTGTTTATGCTTAAATTGCTTTATTACCTTCTTGCTAATTACACATTTGGGTGCCAACAAGTGCCAGGTGCTTTAAAAAAAATATTTTTTAGGGACTATGTCAATAATTAAAAACGACGTGTTTGCCGCCTGGTGCGGGTCTCTAGCTTACTCGGAGATAAAAATTCGTCTGTTTTTAAATTTGGAAAACTCAACTTAAATAATGATCGACGAGATAATCAATACGATACGCTATAGCGGGAAAAATTAATAATTTTAACAGCGCTCTTGCCAGAATGTGGAAAAATTACAAACGGTCCCGAAAAGAAGCCAGACGGGAATGTTTACTTAAATAAATCCATAATTTTTATTAAAGTGTTAAATGTACCTGTACCTGGGTCCAGCAGAGGTAGACCACAAAAATTATTAAAGATTTCGGCAAGCTACGAAAAAGAAAAAAATAAATGCCATTATTGGATAGATCTCGGGAATAGTAAAATAGATATTCTACGGAACAGCTTACATTTGCTAATCGTAAAAGTCTAGAATCTGTAAGTCAACGAAATGCTACCATATGTTTTGGGGTCGCTAAAGCCGAATCCGGAGCCCGTTGAACCCCTTCAAGTCAGGTTTCCAAGATAACCTAAAATAACCTAATAATCCAAGCTAATAAGCCTTTTAAAAACCAAAAACTTTATAACCGAAGCTGTTTATTCACAATAACTTTTATATTGAAGCCCATTAATACGTAACCAAAGAACCCTACCCCAATAACCCCATAATCCGAATCCCAATAACCAACTAACTCAAGCAATTGAACCTATTATCACGCAATCTGTCCAAACCCAATAATCCTGTAACCGATTCGGTTAAACCGAAGCTGTCAAAAGTACTGCAAAAGCACTGCGACACTCCGCATTGAGTTATATTCATGGTACTATATGCCAGCGAGTCTTCACAAGATACTTATTCCCGGTCCAGAAATTATAAAGGCTGTGCCTCGTCCGATAGGCATGTTTTCAGAAGAACTCCTTGAATCTAGGAACAAAGACTTTTGGAATTATCGAGAATCATACTCCAGAAAATGTTCAAGAGAGGAAACTATAAAAGATGTATTTGTAGTCTACTGCTTTTGTCTGACACACTCATATCATCATTATCCAAGTGTATAGGTACTCGCTCCAATAAGCAACCCTTAATTAAAGAAGTTTTAAAATTGCTTTAAAAGCCTCAAATGAAATGGATGAAAATGAAAACATTAGTTATTCTGAAAATTCTTATCAAAAATTGTGCAATAAGAAGTATAATTATTACCTAGTTGATCTTTCGTTTTTTTGTATATACATTTTGGTACGTTTAAAATATGATTTTGTTAATATATTTATATTTATTAATTTGAATAAAAATTAAACACCCTGGTTATCAAATTGATTAAAAATAAATTTTTTAACGTTATTTGATTTACGAACAAATTAAAAAAAAATTGCTAATTACTTACTTAAAATATTTAATATTAATACTGAATTATTTATAAACACTCTGTATGTAGGCAACAACTGAAAAAGAAAAACTTAAAAAACTAGTTAATTAATGTATCTTAAGCTATTCACACAACTTAAGCACAGTTAAAACCTAATATTTTCATATTTGTATTTATTACCGCCTAATTTAACTTAAATGACCTCTGTGCGTCGTGACGTTTTAAAAATAAAAAGTAAATTTTTTAAATGTAACGTTTTTGCTAGTTCGACAGTGAATAATTGAATTGAAATTAATTTAAATTATTTGACTTTTAGAGATTCGTTAACGTTGGTTTACTCATTCTTTTACTCTTTCAACACCAGACCATAGAATAAATATACTCTCTAGAAGAGAGTATATTAATACTTGAACGGACTCCATAAATATTGGATAAAATAAAAAAAATTGTGCTATTATTTAATTAAAATAACTTATACTTACACATGTTGTTAGTACACTGGCAGCAGCTTTTTCAAAATTAAAATTCCTTACATATCTCATACTATCCGCTAGGAGAGTTAATACATACAATTCGCCACCTTTTAGAGATAATACCAAAGTATCATCTTCCAAAAATTCAACATTTGCGCAATCCATACTTATTTTTATATCATCTTGCGGTTCTAAAATATATATTTTTTTAAATACGTGCCACAATAATATTTTTTTAAACTTACTTAACGGAAAACTGGAACTACTTTCTGCAATGCTGTTCAGTGATACTCCATATGGAGGTATACTTTGATTCAAGTAAATTAAAGCATTGACCGAAAATATTAAAGTACCACCCAGTGGTTTTTTTATGGGAACTGCCATAGTACAATCAAATGGTAAATTTGATACACTCCAAATTACTGGATGAACTCTTTGTTGTAAATTTAAAGATATTGCTGCCATGGCACATGTATCAGTTCTTACAGCCACACGACTGAAATATAATTTTAAAGATTATTGAAATCAAATTAAATATTGTATTTATTACCCTGAGAAAGTTTTAAGAGGTTCATACAATATCAATAAAGTAGGTTCATAATAACCATGTAAAAACTGTATATCAATAATATTATCAATTTTATCCATGGTTTCTTTTAACAAAATCATATAGGAAGCTAAAATTGGTGCTTTTGTATTTGCAGCATTATTTGAACCTGGTTTAACATTCACTTTAACATCTGTCTCATTATCATCAATAGCATTTTCCCTTCTAAATGGTAAAACCACTAGTTTTCTACCAAATACTGTCATAACAGCACAACGATTTTCAGGATCTGCCCGTACAATTGGTACATGATGGTGGTGGGTCCAACCATCCTAAAAACAATATTTTATAGTTGCACTAGCCAACATACAATAATTATAATAAAAAAAGGTTAGATTTATATTATTTTATCTTCAAGAGTTCTTTAATTTAATTATTTAATTATTGTCAACGCTTACCAAAGTAAGAAGTGAGTCTCTTTGTGCTGAGCTCAAAGTTTGAAGTTCAACGCCTTAGCGGAGGCCTAGAATTGAGCGAAGCACAAAAAGACACAGCTCAATTGAATGGCATACACCATTTTATCTTTAAGGCACATATTATTTGTTAAACGATTTAGAAAACGTACTTACAATTATAATAATAATTATCAGAAGTATAAAGTGAGGTTAGATAGCATCAGATGTGTCAGCAGCACGGTCTTAGATACCGTGGTCAGCAGTTTTCGATTTCTTTATTGGTCATAACGGGTCTTTTACAGACTAGGATGTAAAAAAAAATCACCTGATTGATCTAAATCATTTTTACAGCCTAGAGATAATCAAATACTTTGGTAATTTTGTTTTTTTTAGGTTTATACCTTTCTACCTATTATCCAAATTATTATTATGTCACAAAAGATAAAATATCTTAAAAATTAATATTTAAGAAATTTTTGAAATTCGTAAAAATAAGTTGATGATGTTTTTAAAGTTAAACAAATATAATAAATAAAAAAATTACATAAATAGTATTTACGAGAGGAAAACTACAAGGCAAAATTTGTACACCCATTACGCAAAACGCGTAATACTTTCCAGGTATTACGTACAATTACCAAGTGTGCAATCTATTGTTTGGAAAGCGAGAGAACCTACCGTTAGTTATTTTCCTAACAAGTGCGCAAAGTTATATTTTTCCGCACGCTACTGCAATTCCACGAACGACGCTTTGCGGAACAATATTTTTTCTACAAGCAAGGAAATCTTGAAATTTTATTTTTTTGTAATACTATTGTCAAAAAGTTGTCTTTTTTGTTGACATTTAAGGGTCGGTCATTTTTGACAGTGCAAATATTAATTTTTTGCACTGCATTTATTCAGCACATACATACATACCTAAACTAAATAATTTTTATCTAAGATAAAAATTAATATAATTTTTTGTTATTATTATTAATAAAAACATTACAATTTATTCTTTGAGGGCGTAAATAAATTCAAAAAAAGCTTTAACACGCATGTCAAAATAAAATAATTGTAAATGTCAAAATTTTTTCTTTACATTTTTAGTAATTATTTATGAAAGTATTATGGTATTAGAAAAAATAATGTATGCAAAGCTACTTTTTTGCACTATGAGGTTTAATAATCCGGCTCCTTATAAAAGTTCCTCATGCATGCATATAACAAATATACATGCATACATGCAAAAAAGTGTCGCTTTTTATTCTTGTTGCATAAATTAATATTATCAGTTTCCATTTTTTACACAATTGTGCTTAAGAATGCGAAAAGTTGCTACTTATATTTTTTATTGAATTATTTTAGTTTTTAATTAAAAATACTATTAAAGGCTCCATGATTTAATAATCTTATTCCTGTATAAACGCATTTACGTACGCAAAGTTATCCTGCAGAAAAGTACAACTTTGCGCACATACATAAATGCCCGGGATAAGTATTACATTGCGCACGCGAGTAGAAAAAAAGCGTTACCCATAACATTGATTGTGCTTGACTTAGACAGACAAGAATAGCGATATCACTTGAAGTGAATCACTTCTCACTTTCATAGGACGTGAAGTCTCGTTTGCCAGAAATTCTTTTAATTATTAATTGAGGGACTTTGAATAAAAGGAGTGTAAGTGCAGCTGTCCTGTAGAGCAAAAATATCTTCTCTACAATATTAAGAAATAAAGGACAAAATGTATTATTTAATAATAATAATAATAATTTATTTTCCGAGCAAAGTAAAACACCAATAACAGAAGAAAAATATAAATACATATATTAAAAAATATACATTTGGATAGTTTGGAACAATTTGTGAAAAATAACATTTTTGTGACAAAACAGATAACCAATTTAACAGTTTAGTCAATTTATTTCAAAACGGAATAAAAGAGTTGTATAATCATGGAGCCTACACCAGGAGTTTAAACTCAAATGGGAAATTTAACAGAATTTACCTATATCGCACAAATTATGTTTCCTTTTTTCACTTCTTTCAGCGCTGAATTTCATATCAACGTGCCATATAGGATTATATATCAGGTATAACCTGTTTTTTGTTACATTGCTGTTATGTCATATTACTCTTGTCATTAGATTAAAAACAGCCAAATGCATATTACATCTATGTAAATGCTAAAAAGTTTTTCTGTGCCTAAATTTTGGTAAATCTAGCAATTATAAAAGTGAGTTTTACTTTTAAAAGGTGGAGAAACACTAAAATTCAGTTAAACATATATTAATTTTTAAAACATAAGTGGACTGTTACACATTTAATGTTTAAGACCAAAATTAATTTGTTAGTTTGTAATCGGCCTAGGTTAAAATATTCTGAATTTTTTATTAATACAAATATTGTCCAAAACATTATAATTTTGAACCAATTCTCAAGTTATTCAAAAAATAAGAAAAACTCAAAAATTAACCAGTGTTTTGTAGTACACTTTCAGTTAAATACAGTTTGAAATTCTCCATAGCTGGTTAAAAAGTGTATCTTATTCTTAATTATTTTTAACAATTGAACCCATGCATTTATTTATTCTGCAACCACTTACTTTCATTTCATCCTCTTCAAAATAATGCAAACTTAGAGTCCTTAAGTCATGGGATTCGGGATCGTATTCAACAACTGAAAGTTTGGCATCTGCAAATGCCAGCAATAGAGCATCCCTTGTGGAATTTGCCAATCGAACACTTTGCATTGACATAACATTTCCAAAAACTGAATACTGAGCCACACATTCTAACTTTGATTTTGGGGGCGAAAATTCTGTAAATAATCAAATTGTAGCATAAACCAAATATGTTTAAAACGCGTTTACCTGAATATCTTTCGCTTTTAGATTTTGAATCTACATCAGGAATTAATCGGAATATCTTAATAATATTCGCGGCAGCGGTAATTAAGCTTCTTTCAGTTTTATCAAAGAAATAACAGCTTAGGGCATGTTCGATGCCGGTAGCCGGGTGCGTTTGTTTGCAAATTGAAAACATGATAGCTATTTAATTATTTAAATTTTACAGTTTAAGATTATTTACCACATTTTATTCACATTGGAATAGCATATTATTTATTTATTTATTGAAAAACACTCTGAACATAACCTAAAACTTTTAGTTGGACAATTTTGCAGAAGATGTCGCTTTATAAATATTACTGGTTACTTTAATATTCTGCTGTTGGCTCATGGAAAACCGCACAGACAAAACAAACTCGAAGTATACTTAAACAATTTTAACATTGCATTTATTTATACATATACAATCAAAAAATTTAAACTTTACAAATCCATTTAATTACTGTGAAATTATATTATATATAGTTTCTTGTAATTAGGGAATATTGTGTTGGCTATCTTGTCTGTCAATTTGACAGTGTCAAAACGCCATATTACTTTTTTATGCCACAAAAAAGGTAATTGATTACATGGAATGCAGTTCAAACGACTTAATTATTTAAAAGGTGGGTTTGCAACATATTAAACTATTATTTTTTTTTATAAGAATGGTGATTTTGATAATTTAAATGTATTAAAATAATTGCTTAGTCGACAACTTATTTTATTATTTTATGCTGTTTTTGCATAAATACATAAATTAATAATGTATTTCGAAATCAAGCTTGTTTCCTTTAATATTTAATACGTATTTTTGCTAATTTAGTTCATTGATCTAAGTATTAGCTATAATTAGATTGACCCTTGCTTTAATGTAGTGGAACTGTGTTAAAAAAACTGACGTTTTGTTATAAATTGTGTTTATCCGCTTTTCCAGAATGACAACAAATCTGATGGCCAATGGAAATAAAGAAAAATGGGACCCAGGTATGACCCCCATGAATTTTTGGATTTAATTATTTTTTGTATGCATTTTTCTCTAAACAAATTTAAAGTTTTTGTTTACTTTGTATACCTACTTTACCTATTTACTTTAAAATAAAACCAAATCAATAAAGTTTTAATTGTTACAGCTCAATTTTAAACAAAAATTTTAAGTTTGTTCATTCAATATTTCTATTATTTTGTAGATTGATTTATTATTTTTTTACTAAATAAATTCAATTAATAATTATTTTATGATTTTATTTTTATGTTATTATGTTAATAATAGTTTTAGTTGACCTACTTACACTAATATTAATATCAATTTAAAGGTAAGTGTATACATTGTTCAAGAATGTTTTCTTGCACCATATGAGTGTATAAACCACAAAGCATTTTTTCCATGTTTTATTTAACCATAACATGTTTGTTTAAAAATTTTAAATTAAAATCACTTTATAAATTTGATTAGAATATGACGTTATCAACTTGAAATTGAAATGTTACTTTTTTGAGTTATAAATGGATTATCATATTTTTTAAAAATATCTTTGGTAAAATATCGATCATATTTAACAAATCCATATGCACATTGTTTAGATACCGTACTATTTACTTTTACTGATAATTACCCTCTTATATATGCCTGACAAGACAATTATCGCGATAATTGTCTACTAGAAATCGATAATTCCATTGTATGTACGTATCCATGGCAATTAATAAAAATAACGTCAGTTTTTATTTTAATGTGACAGTTATTTAAAATTTCACTTTTTGGTAAAGAATCATTTGAATCAATTAATTAAAATGTGAAAAATAGTGTACCAAAAAATACTGCAAACAACAAAAAATATTTGAAAATGTTATTCTTTGATTTAATTAGTTTATTCGTGTAATTATCTAAACAAATTACACTCGTGCATAAAAATAATCAGATAATTTTGCATTCAAGCATGCCGTTTAATAAATGCATTCAGTCATTTTCATATTTTGAGGAAAGAGCCAAAATATAAAAATGAACTCATGCATTTTTTAGGCAATATGCGCTCAAGAAAAATTATCGATAATTTTTAAGCACTTGTGTAATTACCCCCGATAATTTATCTGTGATAAAAACTTTTTTTAATTTGACATTTTAAATTAAATTACGTAAATAATTTGACATTTTAATTAAAATTACCTAGGTATATTATAAATATACCTATACACCCAGATAGCACAAAGGTATACTATGGACGTCCAATGGACGTATGCTCGTGGACGTCTGTATGTACATAGGATGTCCATTTTTTTTCTATGGACGTCCCATGGACATCCGTTTAGAGTCCAGATGTCACAACTTTGGACATCCATAAGTCGTCCACCGATGGACGTCTATAAGGTGTTTGAACCATTCCTCCAGCATCCAGGACCTGCTTTTTTGCTTACTTTAACTGTTTTTTGCGACTGTATTTTCATTGCGATGTTGCAGAAAATTTTCTACAACATGACTGAAATGCCTTTTGTCTGGCTCAGTAACAATAGACCTATCCCATAAAACAGACTTTTGGATAGCGCGTGCCTGAAGAAGAGTGGTATCTCTTTCTCTTTTATATAATTAAAAAAAGACGACGTGCCTTTTCACGCACGCGCTATCTAAAAGTCCGTTTTATGGAATAGGTCTATCCCACTATAGTGGGATAGGAATATAAATATAGTAAATTTAAAAGTAAACTACGTACACGTCATCAATCAGCTGATCGGGCACGGTTGTCAATGTGATGCTAAAATCCTTGCATCAAGGGCAAGTGGTAGTGCAACTACAGGGCGATAGATGGCGTTTACATGAATAATACCAAAATGTCAAAAGTCTGAGTTTTTATAACCTATATGATGCACCGCCAAAAGTATGTTTTTAGCCATTTTTAAAGACATTTTCTGATATAAAACCCAAAAATTTTGCCATCTAAAGTCAGTCTCTGGTATATATATTATTATTTCATGTATCCAACATATATTTTGTTAAATATTCTAATATATAATTAATAATAATCCTATTTACCTCTCTAACAGCTGTTAAAGGTAACAAAGGTCCATTATTATCCCGTTCTGCCTCAAAATAGCGTATTAAGGATGACACCAACTCTTGACTCCGACTATTTAAATGCTTCGGCATTTTAAATATAGGAAACACAAAAAAAACGATATATAACAAACACAAAAACGGCAATGAAAACTTAAACGATATAAAATAACACAAACAACAAACAAAATAAACGAAATAATACACGAATTAAACGAAATATTCAAAAACACAACTGACAGCTTCGAAATTCTAAAACGTCAAATTCTTTTTTATGTGTCATTTAAATATGAAAAATTTTGAATGTAAACATGACAACATCACAATTGTTGCCAACTTAATTTGGTTCAAATGCATTCAAATATTCAATTACAGACTTCGATTTAGTCATTTAGTGTTGGTACCAATGCGTAAAATTTTTGTTTTATTAATGACGTGTACGTAGTTTACTTTTAAATTTACTATATTCTAAAAGTTGTTAAAAGTTGCAACATTCAATGTTGAACATTGCAGGAAATCCTTGTATTCGACTCAGGAACATTACATTTGCAAAACTACAAGCGTTTAACATTTCATTGATAGCTTAAGTCCTTTATAGCACGCGCTTGCTTGAATGTCAGTGAGATTGATCATAACTGTTGTTATGCAGCCAACAATACGTTTTAACTTGCATTTCTCTAATAATAATTATGGACGTAAAATGGACACTATATGGACGTCCATTAAAATCGTACAAAGGATGTAAATATACGGACGTACATAGTACATCCATTTTTAGTCCGTGGACCAATGTACTATGCTCCACACTTCAAAGTCCCACCACCTGACCAGGTACGGAACGCAGTCTTTTGAAAATTTGTCATTTAAGGCTTTTCAGGTTATGTATCTGTCAAAGTATATTCAATGAAAGAAATAATATTTAAACTGTTACCGACGGTAACTTACCGTTTATGTTTAAGCGTTAAAAGTTTATAAATCTTTATAGTATCACAGTAACAATGGTTGGTTTAAGAGTTTAGGAGTATAAATACTGCATTTAATGAAATTCTAAAGAATATAGTGCCAAATAAGTAAAATTTTTGTGCATTTGGTCTACATAATATGTTAATATATTATATCTGGTTTTATCCATAAAATAGTTTTAAATAAACGGCATTTACAAGTACCTATAAAAGCTTCGACAAAATTTTATCTACCTAGAACAATCATTAGGTATAAATAAACTTATCTAATATTTTTACTTGTAGTAGTCTTTCTTATCCAGCTTAAAGTATACCTACATAAAGTTTTGTCAATACAATTACGTATAAAGCTTCAACTGAATTTTATATTCATCGAAAAATCATTATAACTTTTAAAAATTTCAAAAATCACATGTTATGGGAGTATAAAATATTTTTACATTGCATGTATCTCTAAAAATTGTTTGTTTCCTTATAATCTAACTTAAAGTAGGGATCCCGAGAGGTATACACAAGTTTTGTTGTTAGGAGTATAAAAGCTTTAATTTAATTTAAACCATATTCAACAATTATTTAGTATATCTATATTTATATGACCATATTAACACACTCTTCCAAATAATCCAAAATACTTATTTATTTTGATCAAAATAGATTTTTCTAACCTTAAAATTTCAAAATTAGATGAAATTTTAGTCGTTTTTTCGCGTAAATACCATGAAATACTATGGTTATTAAACTTAACCTTGGTTAATAGTTAAGGCATTTTTGCGTTTAGAGTGCGTTCAAAAATCCTAACTATGACGTCACAAATACCAGACCATAAAACTATATCGCTAGTTATTCAACGTGGTTAATAGTCCTTCTCTTTTTAATAAATATTTTTCTCTGTTTCGATCTGTCAAAAAGTTGTTTACATTTGAAATTTAAAATATTTTAAGTAGGTACAATTGCTCTTAAACCGAATTTAAACTTTGTATTAAAATGATAAACGGGGTGTTGTCAGTCAAAATAAATGATAGGGTGCTCCATATTGTGGAATCTCCACAAGTGGAGGAATTATATGCAGGTTTTTTTATATTTTTCCTTGGATAACGTGTATTGAAAAAACTAGTACCTATAGAAAAAGAATATACTAGGTATAAGAAAAGGCTAGAAATTTATTTACACCGGTAAAAGCATAGAAATTAAATATAAATGGGTAAAAACACATTTCAAAAATTATAGGTTACGAACAAGTAAACAAATGTCAAATGTTAGAAACCTAACCATGGTTATATGAATTAACTGTGACGTCATGACTTATTTAACCGTAGTATTACATAGTATTTACGCGAAAAAACGACTTTTTTGTTATAATATATTACGCTGTGTCTAGTCTCACGCTAGCGTGAACGCAATTTAATTTATATTCTCACGCTAAAGTCAAAATAATTTTAATTTTATTCTCACGCATTATTTTATTTAATTTTACTTTTTAGGTGTCGTGTCATTTGATTTGATTATGCAAATGTAATAAAATTTACTAATAATAAAATCGAGACTCTTTTACTGCAGCCAAACCAACCCAAACTCAACAACACAACCCAACCGACCCCGCCCCATTGGGCACAACAACAAATTTATGAAATAAAAAAATAAAAAAAGTTCTTGGAATCGAACCCGGGACCTCTCGCATGCCAAGCGCCCGCCCTACCATCGGAGCCATCTAGCTTGTTGTCAAATATTAAACGCTCTGGGAAGAAAACCGGATTATAAATAGTGACGTCACCGCGTGAGAATAAGAATAAAATTGCGTTCACGCTAGCGTGAGACTAGACACAGCGAATATATTAACCTACCTTTGATACAGATATTCTTCCCACACGGAACAATTACATCCAATGGATATCCAATGGATTTCTTTTATGGATATCCAGGATATACATAGGATATCCGGGATATCCAATGGATAACCATTGGATATATAAATGTCCGACCCTCCTGGACATAGTGTGGATATCCAATGGATACCCAGTGGATATAGTATTGTATGCAATATGGTTGTAATCTGTATTCAATATGGAGATTGTATGGATATCCAATGGATAACCATTGGATATATAAATGTCCGACCCTCCTGGACATAGTGTGGATATCCAATGGATACCCAGTGGATATAGTATTGTATGCAATATGGTTGTAATCTGTATTCAATATGGAGATTGTATGGATATCCAATGGATAACCATTGGATATATAAATGTCCGACCCTCCTGGACATAGTGTGGATATCCAATGGATACCCAGTGGATATAGTATTGTATGCAATATGGTTGTCATCTGTATTGGATATGGTGAATCAATGGATATTTACTTTTCAATAAATAACATTGGGTTTTAAAATAAAAGTCTTATTCTTTAATTTAAATATTTATTAATTAAATTTTTATGAAAACATAAAATAGAACAGAAAACTACATATAACTAAAGAAGTGAAGTCTCTGGCTTGACATCACTCCTCCAGCTATCATTTGCCTTTTTATCAGCCTAATCATTTAGGGCCTATTTCACCTGTCTCCTTATGATCCCCAAAATTTGGCCAATCCATCAGCCCATTTGTTACCCTCGAGCCTATGCATAGCTTGCAAATAAAGGTACGGTATATAAATGCATGCATGTATTCACCTTTAATGTTTTACCTTCAATGCTAACCGAAAGTTTATAAATTGCACTTAAATATACCTATTTAATTTAAAATTGTATTAGTTTTAGACTAATACAATTTAAAATGATAACTATGATTAGAAAATTAATAAAATATTCACTTACCACTAGAGACCTCAAACAAATAACCACAAAACACAATAACTTGGCAATAAACTTTATGACAAACATATAACAAATAGCAATGATGGCGAATGAACCTTTACAATCTGTGGAATGAAGCAAATAAACATGAAAACCCTTTGGATGTACCTAACAATCATGGCATCATATTTAACGGACGCTACCATAGAAAAAGGACGCTTCTTTATCTTCTGTGTTCGGCAGCAGTCACTGCTGAGCAGTGTTGTCAGACGTTTAAATAATTTCAGAAAGCTCATCAAAATGGCGGTTATATTATTAAATCTTTAATACTTAATTAATTAGTATACCTAGTATACCTATTTGACATAAATGTGGTGAATAATTATTTTAAATTTATTTAATTTATTTATTAAAACTTAATAAAGTACGGAAATATATTTCGTTTAGTTATTTTGCTTATAACCGGCAACACTGAAGATTCTCAAATTCAGCGCGTGCGTAGTACTATGAAATACAATAATAAACAAAAGGGACTTTTTTTAAGTAATTTTTTATTGTATTGCAGACTGTCGGTCATATTATTAACAGAAATAATATTATTAATATATAAATATTATTATCTGGGTAAAGTGAACATTTCAAAATTAAAAATTTCATAGCTCTTGGCAAAAAATCAATTTACCGTAAAGTTGTTTTTTTACATATGCTAGTTTAAACCATCACAAAATCCCACATGTATACATACAAGTATATATACAAGATATCCATATCAGTTATCCACCGGATATCCAGTGGATATACATTAGATGTACAGTGGATATACTTTGGACATACATTAGTTATCCATTGGATATATATTAGAGATACTTTGTTGAAATTGGGTTAATAACGATTTAAATCATATTTATTAATCATTACATAAATTTATCCTATAAGGGGCTATTTTAACAAAGAAAAAAATATTTTTAATGTTTTTGTTTTTTTTTTTGAACATCCAGTATGGATATCCATTGGATATCCAGTGGATATCCAGTGGATATACATTAGATGTACAGTGGATATACTTTGGACATACATTAGTTATCCATTGGATATATATTAGAGATACTTTGTTGAAATTGGGTTAATAACGATTTAAATCATATTTATTAATCATTACATAAATTTATCCTATAAGGGGCTATTTTAAAAAAGAAAAAAATATTTTTAATGTTTTTGTTTTTTTTTGAACATCCAGTATGGATATCCATTGGATATCCAGTGGATATCCAGTGGATATCCAGTGGATATACATTAGATGTACATTGGATATACTTTGGACATACATTAGTTATCCATTGGATATATATTAGAGATACTTTGTTGAAATTGGGTTAATAACGATTTAAATCATATTTATTAATCATTACATAAATTTATACTATAAGGGGCTATTTTAAAAAAGAAAAAAATATTTTTAATGTTTTTGTTTTTTTTTTAACATCTAGTATGGATATCCATTGGATATCCAATGGATATCGTAAAAGGCATGGATGTTATATGGACATTGGGATAGCCATTGGATATCCATTGGATAGCGTGTTCTGTGTGGGTTATTCCATAATAGAAAAGCTAAATTTTTTTAATAAATGCCGTTTAGTTAAAACGATTTAATGGATAAAACCAGATATATGTAGACCAAATGCACAAAAATTTTACTTATTTGTCACTATACACTTTAGAATTTCATTAAATGCAGTATTTATACTCCTAAACTCTTAAACCAACCATTGTTACTGTGATACTATAAAGATTTATAAACTTTTAACCGAGCTTTTAACGCTTAAACATAAATGGTAACAGTATAAATATTATTTCTTGCATTGACTATACTTTGAAAGATACATAACCTGAAAAGCCTTAAATGACAAATTATCAAAAGACTGCGTTCCGTACGTGGTCACGTGGTGGGACTTTGAAGTGTGGAGCATAGTACTTAAAATGGATCTTAAACGCACGTCCATTGTACGAATGGTGCTATCTGGGCAGCTGTATTATAAATATACCTACCTATAGGTAGGTATTATAAATATGGTACTGCTTAGGTTGTTTTTTGTTTCAGTAAAATTTAAATAATATTTTTAAAAGTTAAAAATCCAACGCGGTAGGTACAGTGCACTGACATGGCGGATTAACCCTATACCTGCTGAAAATACCCCATAGAGACCTATAAGAAATAATCTATCGGGCGCTACCGGATTCAATATGTGCATTTGTCCATGCTTTTTCCGGATACGGCCCGATAGAAAACGTATAGGAAATTACCTATAGGTACACCATAACTTATACATTTCCCCTATCGAGACCGAAAGCAAATAACTCAAGAAACGATATGTATACAGCCCGTTCAGAGTAAAACCGAATATAGGAAAACGTTATATATATATCCCTATAGAGCAACCATAAAACATTTGACAAAATTTTGTTAAAACCTATGGGAACCTATGGTAGAAAAACTATGTGTATTTTCCCTATTGAGACCGATAGCAAATAAATCAAGGAAGGATATCCCTATAGAACAACCATACATCCCAACTATGAGTCCTAATCATACCGATACACCCTATAGATTCCGATACAAAAATCTATAGGTTTGAAAAGGGTCTCTATGTGAGATTTTAACCAGGGATGGTTAACTTGTCTATTGCCTAGGGCCCCGGTTTGGCTGGGCCCAATTTTATTTACAGTGGCGCTATTCCATAGGTATTTTGCAGCAAGGTAGAAAACAACTTTTGTAGGGTAATTTAGTTATTTTAGGAAGGTGCGCTGAATCATAAAATGACAATTATTTTGCATAAATCTTGTTTTCGCGATATTGCGTGAAAAGTTTTTCTATTTGCAAATAAAAAATTTTAATTCAAAAATACTTAGCATTGCTTGTATGTATATTAGGGTGTCCCTTATTTTTATTTTTTTTAGGCATACCCTCTAATTATATTTATTACTTGTTTATATACTCCCAGTAAAAATTTCAGCTCATTCTATAAACGAGAACCCGTGCCGACTTGCATCTAAACCCTCCGTTAGCCAACGTTATGCGCGCGCGGTATTTTGTAACACGAAACACTTTAAAAAGAAGATATACTTCATGACTGTATTTTTCTAATGATTTTATTATCCCTTAAATATATTAATATACTAATTAGTATTGCTAAAATATACTGTTATATGAAATTTCAGCTTTTTATAAGCATTTCTTTTCTTGATGTCCTCCCAAAAAGACTCTTTTAGTTATTTAGAGTAAAACCCATTAAGTTTATCAATTTCAGAGTTTACGGCCTATTCACCATACCCTTCCGGGTAACTAGCCACTACCTGTGAAAATATACATTTTTATCAAAGTGTACACATAATAAAACTATATTTTAACATTTGTGAATAATTTATAATATAAGGGTCACATAATAACAAACACAAAATGGAGAATCACTGCTAAACTTTTGCTGTCTTTATGGGTATTTATCAAGCTATTGATGCTGGAATTCTTCATAATTTAAACAAAGCTTATGGAATAATTTGGAATTTATATTATACTGTTGACTGAACGTTTTATCCAAAGAACACCTTTGCCTTATATCTATGAATTGAACCAATGTATGTAACACGCCACAAACATACAGGTATCACGAGAACGCAAAAGTTTTGCGGCAAAACACAACACAAAACGCTTTTGTTGCACTTTTGTTTTAAAAATGTGACAGACTGTCACTGACAGTTGAACTCAAAGAACAGTTGAACTGTTCTTCCAGTGCTGCCACTCGTAATGTGAAAGACGCTTCATTAGTAAGCGCCCGCTGCGTATGCAACCCAGTATATATTATGGCACATGCTAAAATATATATGGATAAACTGCTAAAAATATAAATGATAACGGTTAAGGAAATATAAATAACTTTGTGTGATAAAATATATATAAATAAATTTTATTGATAAAATATATATCTCAATTTATAATTTTATTTCTTTAAGTAATATTTTATAATTTTTGATTTACATTTATATATTTTTAAAATATTGTTTTATATTTATTATTTTTTTATTTATTATTATGGCACAAACGGCGCCTCATACTACCGCACCCTTGAAACGCAAAATCGAACTCACGCACTTAATTTACAATTGTAATAAAATAAGCGAGAAACCCCCGTGGCTTCGTCCAGAGTTGCCAATTATCTAAGCATACAAAATTTAGGCTCAGTCAGGTCTTGGTCGTACACTTCGAGAAGATTATCAACTAAATATTTTATAACAAAAATGGTGAAATATGAATTTGATAATTTTAAATAGCATTTTTATTAAAAATTTAAATATTTTTAGACGGTAATGGTGAAACATGAATTTAATATTTTAACGAAAAAGCCGTGTTTTAAATGCACGGCAGTACCATGAAACCGTGGCCATACATTTAGAATAAAAGCCGTGAAAACACGGCAATTGCAGTGTCATTGGCAGCACGACCATGGTCGCGGGGCACGAGTAGGCAAACACCACTTGCTGCATTGGGATTTGGCAACGCAAAGTTATTGACTTTAAAACCGACTCAAAACTGAGCGCAATTTTTAAATTAAAAACAAAAAGAAGTAAAATAATAGGAAGAATTTTGGAAATTTTACTATAGTAACTAAATAAAGTAACTAAACGCTAAAATGAAATATTGGACACGATCTAAGGTAAGGAACCTAGCGTCCAAAAAATGATTTTTGAGTGTCATTATTTTAAGTAGAGAGGTAAACGATCTTTCGAAAGGTGCAGATGAAAGTCGAGCGTCACTACACAATAGGGTGTCCGTTATTTACCAAGTTGATTTTTTTTCTTGCGACGCCCCCTAAATTTTTAGTCTATCGTCTAAAAAAAAATTCAGACCAAAATAAACTCTTAATATTCATAATAAACCTTGCCCCAAAGACGATACATTTCCCATTTAAATTACATGGGATTTTGACACTTTTTTCAATTAATTCTTTTTTTCCCAGGCAAGATGACTTACAGCAATGAGACATATATATTCTTATAGTAAATTGAACGCTCTACAAAAAAGGTCTCTTATAATTTTTCGATTAAATCACTCGTTAAAAAGTTAATCGAGGTGAAATTTAAACTCTGTGTACATTTTCTGATTTTTTTTACTTTTACGGCAAAGTTATTATTATTTCGATGAAAGTTATTATGCAATAATTCATTATTTGTTTCAGCAATATTTATATGAAAAATCCGTCGAGTTCTTTCATCAATTAAAAATTGTTTTGTCTCCTCGTCAATCATTTTAAAAACGTCACCGTGAGCAATGTCAAATAATTGTTGTGAGTTTATTTGACAAATCTTGTTCTTTTGTTTTATTTTTTTGGTTAAGATGTTTTTGTACATTTCTGTATTCTGCGTAGAGACTTTTTAATTTTGTTATGCAACGTGAACTAATTTGAGTTTGAATTACTGCTTCACTCCAAATTCCTGTCACTTTACGTATAACGATTGAACAGCTGTCATCAATAGATTTATTGAAAAGGTCTCTTATAATTTTTCGATTAAATCACTCGTTAAAAAGTTATTCGAGGTGAAAGTTAAACTGTGTACATTTTCTGATTTTTTTTTACTTTTACGGCAAAGTTATTATTATTTCGATGAAAGTTATTAGTATATTTCTGAAAATAGATAATTCTGGTGGTATTAGGGTATACAATTTTTAAACCTGGAAAATAATAGACTGCATAACAGGTAGCTGGTTCTAGTTTTAATCATTTTTGAGACTTTATTTGAGTACCTACATTAGATGCACAACTCTGTATTTGCAGGATAAGTGATTTTAAGAAAAACACGAAAAACCGCTCATAAGGTCATTTTTAAAAAAAAAATGCAAAAATTGTATAGACGTGCTTTTGTATCATTTCTTATTCAAAAAAGTAAATAAAAATCCTTTAAAATTAAGTAGTTTAGTAAATAATTGAAATCAAAAGATTTAAAAACATAGTTTTGCATCTTCCTCGTTCAAAGACCAAGTTTTGCAAGTGAAAAGTGCAAATACCAAAAAATAACAATTAATCAGGTGATTGTTATGTCGTCACGTAATGAGTATACTAGCGACGTGATTGGTCTACAGCAAATACCAAGTTTTGCATCCGACAGGAAGAAACAAATACCCACTAACTTCTAGCCGGTGCCCCAACATCGATCCCGACTGGACAAAGAATTTATTATATATTATACAATGCATCATTATCATTTAAAATTGACGGCACAACAATAATATAATAATAAATTGTACCTGTATACATGTTAAGGGCACGTTAGTTACGTAATAAAACCAAACCAACCCAAACTCAACAACACAACCCAACCGACCCCGCCCCATTGGCCCCCCCCGCCCCATTGAGCAAAAAACCCAACTAAAATGGGCAAATTTATGTTACGATAAAAATAAAACACTTTTTAACAAAGGAACAACAAATTTATGAAATAAAAAAGTAAAAAAAATTCGACAACTTCTGAGTATGGAACCCGGGACCTCTCGCATGCAAAGCAAACGCCCTACCATCTAAGCTATGTTTGAGTGAGTCGATTTAAACCAATTTATGCTTATAAGCATGATATACCATCACAGGCACTTATTGGTCTCCAATAATAATGAATAAAATTATTATGTATTTTTCTTTTAGCTGGGCTGTAGATGTATATGTCCACCTGTGACTATATCCATATTATTAACCATATATTATTAACCATATATTTCGAAAAAGCGTATTACATCTTTAAAATAACTCGATAGCCTTGAATTGACTTCTAATTCATTCTGAATAAAAATATAAAATATAAAAACCACATACAGTGGCGTCGAAAATTAACTACCCATTTATTTATTTTTTAAATTAAGAAAACATAATCAAATGTACAAAAAATTAATTAAATGACTAAAAGACATACTTTTCATAAACTTTATATTCAACAAAATAAAACAGGTATTAAATCCTAAATTTGAATTAAACCTAACTGCATATAATCAAACTGAAGAAATCATATTCTTAACTTTTACAATCACCTAAAAAACCTATTTACTATTTTTTACCTCTAAAAAGTTATATGAATCGGAAAATTTTCTTATGTGGATAATGTCTATCAAGAGGAATAAATTAACGACTTATGGCGTTTAAATGGATCGCAGCAGACTTCACCAAAAATGTTGGTAAAATTATATAGATACTTTAATTTGTGATACCTACGTAAAAATATCGGTTACAGTTGCATCCAGTCGCCATTCTATTATTTCTTTTCCTCCTTAGTACAAGATTCAATCTTGGAAAATCGCGAAAAATATTTTTATCCGAAATCTGCCGAAAGTAGTCAACAATCGGCAGTAAAGTAAAAGAAATCGGCAGTAAAGTAGAACTTTATTTTTATAATAAAAATAAAGTTAATTTTATTAATTAGATTAAAAAATCGCCGCAGCGGGCAAATATATAATAACCGTCGTAACAAACAGTATACGTAGACACCATACGTTCAAACTAAATTTGATTTGATCATCAAATGATATTTGATTTAATAATCAATATTAATTATTGGTATTATAAAGTGTGATTTTGGATAAAATTTAATATGCACCTCGGCATTAAGGTCATTTTTTATCACTCACGTGGTTATTTGCCTCGGCTTTCGCCTCGGCAAATAATTACGACTTTACTGCCTTGATACATAAATAACTATTTATGGCATTTTTCATTAATTAATTTTCCAACGGAACAATCCATTTTTAGACACAATTTGACACTTTTAAATGGCAGAAATTGGTGTGTAGGTAAACTGTTTTTAGAAAATTATGCACAATTTAATAATTTATTATTTTAGTTTTTGTTTATTTACAAAAGGTAAAAAATTAGCATGTTTAGAGTAAGTAGGTTAGTTTTTATGAATATGTAAAAATTTCAATATCTTAAAAATATTTTAATTATTAAAACAAAATCTTAAAAATTGTGTCTTGCGAATTAGAACTCAATTCAAGTCTTCCTACCGAGTTTTTTTATAAAATATTTGTTTAATATAATATTATGGATTTTTATTAATATATTCCACATTATAATAATAAAATTAATAATATTATAATCCATATTATGGATTTAGTCAGGTGGGCATATTGTGTATTTTGCTTATAGCTGGGCTGAGATGATACAGCCACAGCCCACATAAAAGCAAAATACACAATAATTTTATTCATGGTTATTGGAGGCTAATAAGTGCATGTAATGATAAGCATAAATTGGTTTAAATCGACTAACTCAAACATAGCCTTTTTAAACCATGAAATGGCTGAAAATAGTGATTTTTCGAAAACATGAATTTTTATTATATTTTTTTGAACTCTTAGCCAATATTATTTGAAATTTTTTTTATTGCTTTTATATAGAGGTCTTTGGTAACAAACTCCATTAAAAAAATTTTGCTGGCAAGTTGTTCTAAGAATATATGAATTTATAAAATTAGACAATTTTGCCAAAAAATTGCATTTTTAAAAAATTCCCAAAGACCATTTAGGGCATCAATAACTAAATGTGTCCTATATGGTTTAAAGGAGAAATATTTTCTTAACAATTAACAGTTTGTTTAATGTCGATAGCTTTATTAGCAAAAGAAGTAAATTTTTTTAAAGTTAGGTCTGCACAGTAACTTTTGCATAGCCCTGTATAAATAGGTGAAAGGGGGAGAAAAGAAAAGGTGAGTTTTTTTTACTTCTTGGGTCCTTATCTATTTACAGTTAAAAAAGAAGAGTATATAAGGTGCACTCATTGGTGGCTAATAAATGGAATTACACTTACTTAATATTTTATCAACGATTTCTTAATTAGCTAAAAAAATTGTCAACACAAATAACCACAATTCAAATTTGACATTAACACACAATGCGCATGCGGATTGTTTTAAGGCACCTACAAGAGGTGGGTTAACTATGTAAAATCGGTGTTAAATATCTTAGTAGTCACGAACGATTTACGCAAGTGAAAGTCTAGACACCGCTGTTGTAATAAACGTTTTGAGTTAGATCCGAGTGAATCGAGTAAACGTCATGAACGCAACCAAGAAATAAAAAAAAATCTTATATTTTGTAAAGCAAAAACACAGATACGCGCGCGACATAGGCTTAAAATCGCGAGGTTTTTTACCACAACCGTGCCTGAGCGCCCAAGAACATGTAGTTTTAGAGAGCCGGGGGCGAGTTGGGGCAGATAATTTATTGAAGGCTTGATAGACAAAACTCTAAGCTATTCAACGGATCTTGAATTGATGCCTTACAATTTATTACAATTTTTGTAGCTCCATTGTGCTAAGAGCTAGATTCAAAGTTTGCGATTTTAACAGACCTATCTTGTCGATTACAATAACCCGTTGCAAAATCTACGAAAAACAAATACATATCTGAATTTTACATACCTTGAAGATCACCCTTCATCAATCCGCATAACAATCGGCACACCAAACACAATTTTCCACAGCGATCGCGGATAAAGTACCTTCAACTGAAAGCGTCAAGTTTAAACTGACGCACAAGACAAAATATACGTATTTTATATAATTTTTTTTAATACAGGATGGAGACAGGTATAAACTACCCATCTAACTCAAAATTTACCTGAAAAAAAAATGTCATTTTTTGAGTTTTTGCCGATATTTTCGAGAATTGAAACACTGTGCGGCTGGTAGATCCACCCTAGGATGTCGTGGATGACAGTGTCTATGCTTAAGGCCACTCCCGGATTTTTTTCAGCTGGGTCGGGCCATACGTCCAATTTAGGCTAGAGGTGTGCGGGATAAGGAGGGCTAGTGGTGGTTTTTGGACGACATTGAACTGACCCAAAACTATGTACAATCCGGAATCCTCCGCAACCTGGGTCTTAGTAATAACCCCATTCAATTGGGATTCATGAATGGGGGTCGGGGTGTTAGTACGCTGCTAAAACCTGTCCTTGTTGGTGAACTTCTAAACGTCTCCATCCTAGTCTGTTTCCGGTTCCTGGTAACCTATTTAGAATTGTTTGCCTCCCTGTGAGGTACTGAATCTTGTCTTTAGTACCGAAGTGTTGACGGCCACGACCCGCCGTAAGTGCCCTCTGTGGATATTCCTCATGCCGAGTACCGCCTACCGACCTTGTATATTCTTTATTTGTTTATACCGTTTACATTTAATTTATATCTTTGCATTCTTATTTTTTTTCCAAATTTAATTTAAAATATAAATATTAATGTACAAAATAGATAAAGCCGGCCCTGAAGTGTACGTAATACGGCCCTATGGCCACGACCCGCCGTATGTGTCCTCTGCCTTCGTGGATATTCAACCACTCAAGACCTTTTATATTCTTTATTTATTTTATTATTAAATTAGTGTTTATACCGTTTATTATTTAATTTATATCTTTGGATCTTGTGTTTGGTGTGCCGATCAATCCGCATAACAATCGGCACACCAAACACAATTTACCACAGCGATCGCGGATAAAGTACCTTCAACTGAAAGCGTCAAGTTTAAACTGACGCACAAGACAAAATATACGTATTTTATATAATTTTTTTTAATACAGGATGGAGACAGGTATAAACTACCCATCTAACTCAAAATTTACCTGAAAAAAAAATGTCATTTTTTGAGTTTTTGCCGATATTTTCGAGAATTGAAACACTGTGCGGCTGGTAGATCCACCCTAGGATGTCGTGGATGACAGTGTCTATGGCTAAGGCCACTCCCGGATTTTTTTCAGCTGGGTCGGGCCATACGTCCAATTTAGGCTAGAGGTGTGCGGGATAAGGAGGGCTAGTGGTGGTTTTTGGACGACATTGAACTGACCCAAAACTATGTACAATCCGGAATCCTCCGCAACCTGGGTCTTAGTAATAACCCCATTCAATTGGGATTCATGAATGGGGGTCGGGGTGTTAGTACGCTGCTAAAACCTGTCCTTGTTGGTGAACTTCTAAACGTCTCCATCCTAGTCTGTTTCCGGTTCCTGGTAACCTCTTTAGAATTGTTTGCCTCCCTGTGAGGTACTGAATCTTGTCTTTAGTACCGAAGTGTTGACGACCACGACCCGCCGTAAGTGCCCTCTGTGGATATTCCTCATGCCGAGTACCGCCTACCGACCTTGTATATTCTTTATTTGTTTATACCGTTTACATTTAATTTATATCTTTGCATTCTTATTTTTTTTCCAAATTTAATTTAAAATATAAATATTAATGTACAAAATAGATAAAGCCGGCCCTGAAGTGTACGTAATACGGCCCTATGGCCACGACCCGCCGTATGTGTCCTCTGCCTTTGTGGATATTCAACCACTCAAGACCTTTTATATTCTTTATTTATTTTATTATTAAATTAGTGTTTATACCGTTTATTATTTAATTTATATCTTTGCATTGAGCATTTCCACGCGTAACGTACGGACATTCGGACGCGTTTTATCATATAAATGTTTAAATTACTATTACTTATTTAAGTTTAACACAAAAACGCTTGACGCCATCTGAAAGAGCAGTAAATTTCCCATGAAATAGGCTTATGTGAGCAGTAAAAATACTTTTTCAAAAGAAAATGCAAGTACCAGTATAAAAAGCGTAACGTACGGACACCGAAGACACCCATTTTGTATCCCCTCTGTTAACGTTTGGGACTCTGCGAATTCAAATCAAATTTTCTTGCTTTATACGTGGTTTTGGATTGCCCAAAGAACTGAGATCACGATACTATTTGCGACTAAGGATTTGATTTTTTCGTTTCTTCATTATTTGCGGAAATTATCCAAAATAAAAACGTTACGTACGGACAAGGTCTCGTAACGTACGGACATACACATTTAATACACATTATAATCACGGTATTTAAAAACACAAAATCATATTCGTACCCGTTAGTTAGATTCAATTGTTGGGGAACATATGAAAAAGAAGAGAACACGTTTAAATAAATGTATTTTTTTACATTTTTTATTAATTACATGTTTTGAACGTTTAAACTAGTATTGCTGAATAATACTCATAATTAACGATACAAATTGTTACAACTTATCAATATGAATGTAAAAACGAAGCGATTTCTAAAATAAACTAAAATTACTGAAAACGAAAAAAAAAGTACACAAAATATGCATACACGCGAACTTCATTACTTCATGCGGACTGCGATGCGCCTGTCTTTATGCACATTAGATTCTTCGGCAACGCTGATCCAGTAAGGAGCGAGGGAAAACACAGCATGAATTCTGTGCGTTCTTGGGACTGTCGCAAGATCTTTCCAGTGTTCTTCGAGATCTGCGGAATTAACATCAATGTCTGCTTTGCTCAGAAACTCAACGTGAATCTTAGGGCATGCTTCTTGAGCTATAGATGTGAATTCTTCAGCAGTATTTACCACAGCTCCGCTTTTTGCTCGCCTCCACACCGAACCTTTTATTGTTCCTCCAATGGCATCAACCACCCCTTTTCCGTGACCTGATGCGAAAAAGTGCCAAGATAGCTTAATGCCGTAGCGCGCTTCAAAAACATGCAGGTTCGAAAAAAGGTACTTTTGCTTGAATTGGCTAGCGGCTCCGTCTGAAAATATTTTTACTTCAGCCACTTCATCGTAATTTTCGGTAATTAGTTCAAGTAGCCGTTCGATGAATTTATAAACGCTGATTTTTCCATGCGTCAATTCGTCCGAAACTAACGCGAAACTCTGCGCTTCCTTAGCGGACATCCAAGCATAGGCAGTAAAAACTGTGCATTGCTGGTGACACCAATGCGCACTTTGTATTTCATTTTGTTGTTTTAAAGCGTAATTCTCAGCAAAGTCAACTTGCAGTGCAATTTGTTTTCCATCGACGCTGGCAATGGTGTCTTCAAAAAATTTTGCTTGCGCTCGCTTTACATACGAGTGTTCCAGAAAATAACGTAGCTGATCCTTTAGATGTTGAAAACATTGTTGCAAATCCCAATCCATTATTTTTTTCTGAAGTGGTTGGCTTATCCATTGCTCGCAACTTGGTGAAATCACAGAAGCGTTAATAACGAAATTTCGGGGATTGAGTTCATCGATCTTGTCACGACACTGGTCGCATTTGTTGGTCATACAATCTTTTTTACTCTGATCGCAGGTGACAAGTGCGATAAATTCCTTGAAGGATCGTGGAACTTGAGTGTAAGGATGCATGGCATTCAAGATAAGGCGCACATTTTCGTGATATCGACAAACGCATACACCTTGAGGCAAGTCTCCAAAGATGCAGATTTCTTTGGGCTTCAACTCACAAAATAATGAGCGGCCAACGGGTTGATCTTTGTGCTCCTTCAGGTACATTTGGTGTGCCTCAACAAGAGACATTAACATATATCGTTTGGGGATGTACTGCTTTTGTATCCTTCCATTCTCATCGTGATGTCTCAAAATGAGTCTATCCTTCATATTTGGAGATTGCCACGAAATTTGATTAGAAAGATAAAATTGTTGCACATTTGCTTTTGTTTGTTCATTCGATCCTTTGCGAATTTTTTCTGAAAATGCTAGTGGAGATGTGACTAATCGGAGACCTTGTTCTTCAGCGAGGGCAGAGACAACAGCTTTTCTTTTTCTTGGGCTACTCGGTAAGGATCTTCTTGCCCTGTATAAAGCTTTTCCAAATGATTGACGGGACCGATATGAAGAAAGAGTAAGGCTTGAACAGCTTGAATTCATTGATGAATCAGATTGCGATAAAGCCTTTCTTGAAACTCTTTTTCTCTCAGCTTCTTTTTCGCGATGGTCTTTTAGTTTCCCTAAATCTGTAGCAAGTTTTTTTCTGAAGAGCCGAGACCGTTGAGCTTCTTTTTTCTTCTGCATTACATCAACCCCTTTTTTTTTCAGATTTTCCCGGTATCTTGCTTGGCGCTCTGCGGACGTCAAAGCAGAGGTTTTGGTTTTCGGTGCCATGTGATGGTGATTTTTATATGACAATTTTTGTCAAGTTTCAAAAATTTTGCTCAAATACAACTTGCAATTATTTACCAGTATTTCGTAACGAAGACTTAAAGTTGTATTTTCTTGGTCGCAGAACACTTTTTGAATTAACGATGAATGTTCGTTGGTATTCATAAAACAGCAATATCAATACGCGAATATTCACGTCCGTTTTGACAGCGATTGACTTTTTATGGTTATGCTGTATGTTGGAATATATGTGCGCATGTGCAAATAAACTGAGAACATGTGCAACATTAATTTTCGAAAAAAATGTCTTACAAATTATTTTATGTTCAAGAATGGTTTTATATTTAATGTTTACATATATATATATAAGAAATGTTATTAATAATTCTACATATTTATATTTATTACTTTGACAGTTGAGATAAGCAATGAATGTAAAACCTTAAATCCGTACATCACTAAGTTAGAACTCGGAAATAGTCGTTTTTTGCACCTCGGTTACATGAGAAAAATACAATGGTGTCCGTCCGTTACGCAAAAAAAATTAACTTACACTTGTTTTAAAAATATGAAAAAATTCCACGTTATAAAGTGCTAACTTTTGGCTTTGTATATGAAAATTGGAAGGTATTTGATAATTCTGTCACACAGTAGACGAACTTTTGTATGTTTTTCGTAACGTACGGACACGAAAAATTCAAAAAATTGAAAATGCTTTGCATTGATCAAATTTTCTTTAAGAAAAATTTTCTCAGCGTCGAAATACACTTAAAGATACCATGAATGAATTGCAATATTAAATCAGAGCTAACTATTTTGCCTCCAGGATTTCTGTTACTTGAAAACTCAAGAGAGATATATGCTCAATGAAAGGTCAGTGCGTCTGCCATGTCAATAAGCTGTTCATTCATGAATTATCAGTTATATATTAACATGTATTGTTGGAACACCACATTTAAACCTCCATTAATGTTATTCTAAACGAAATATGACATAATTCATTGATTGACATTTCGCTTTCTGTGTCCGCGTTTTCGTGGAAATGCTCCATTCTTACTTTTTTTCCAAATTTAATTTAAAAATATAAATATTAATATACAAAATAGATAAAGCCGGCCCTGTGGTGTATCGTATATACGGCCCTAATGGCAGGCGTGTAACGCACTATTGCGGTCGATAAAAAGTAATCGACTAATTTTCCCGTTGTAAATTTGGTTGTCACCAGTGGCATTTCAAAAATAATTTTATAAAATTAAGTCATCTTAAATTAAGTAAATCTTAAATTAAGTAAAGTAAATCTTAAATTAAGTAAAGTCTTTATTTAATGCCTTACCATACTTTAAGTGAAGCAGAGAAAGGCTATATTATCGCCAAAATTGGAGAAGGATGGTCTCAACAACAAATAGCAGATGAAATAAACTGCAGCAAAAGCGCTATTCAAAAATTAAACAAAAAGTGGGTGGAAACTGGTGACCTGAGTAGGGTAATGGGTTCTGGGTGTCCAAAAAAGACAACTCCAGTAAACGACAACGAGTTGGTTGAATATGTGAGGCAAAACCCATTTTCTAACTCCATTCAAGCCAAAGAGGAAAACAACTTCCCAGCATCTGTTAGGATGGCAAGAAAACGGTTGCGAGAACAAGGTAAACCTAAACTTATTTAACTGCGTGAGTGCTAAAAAGCTTCGCTTGACGGATGTTAATAAAGAGGCAAGAGTGGAGTTTGCAAATAATTTTTTAAATCAAAAAGCTGAATATTGAGAGCGAGTAGTCTTTTCAGATGAAAAAATATTTCAATCCTGCTACAATGGGCAACTGCGAGTTTATCGTCCCAGAAACCATAAGTTTGATGAAGAATACCTCCACAAAACTGACAACAGCGGAAGATTTTCTGTCCACGTGTGGGCGTGGATATCATCTTCAGGGGCTGGTATAATTCATATTGTAGAAGGCCGATTAACTGGGAACCGATACGTGGAAATTTTAAACGATGTAATGCTCCCGTCAGTGCAAGAAAGATTTGATAATGATTTTGTGTTTCAACAAGTAACACTTTATGATTTATCTTTCCTGATCAAAAAAATATATTTTTTTCATTTTAAGTATAACTCGCCAGTTCACACTCCTCATGTGGTTCATAATTGGCTAGAAGAAAATCACATTACAACGCTTCCTTGGCCGTCAAGAAGCCCCGATTTAAACCCAATCGAAAATATTTGGGGATATCTCGTAAAAAATATATATAAATATGAATTTAGACCAAGAAATAGAGAAGACCTTATTAATGAAATTCAAAATGAGTGGAACAATTTGAAAGAAAATTACGATATGCAAAATTTAATTAGTTCCATGCCTAGGAGATTACAAAATTTTATAGAGAAGAATGGTGGTTCTACCAAGTATTAATTATTTTTTTTTAAATGGAGTTTTTATAGCATTACAAATGTGTAAGATTATGTAAGATAATGCCTGAGGGAGGGCTGAATGAAAAAATTGCCAGGGCCGGTTTTTCCCTGGTTTGGTCTAGGGGTTTTTCTGAGCCCATCCAACCCTGGTTGGCTCATCTTTTATAATTGTTATAGTCGTAGTATACTATTTATTTTTAAGTTTAAATTTATTTATTTTGGTCGCCCAATAAATAATTTGTTCTTTTTGTTTGTATTACGAATAAACATGCTTTATATAATTATATAATTATATAATATAATAATAATATATAATTATATAATTTAAGTTTTTTTTATTATAAAATTAAATATGTCATACACCTATGATTTCTTGTCAAAATAATTTAATTGACATGACTGACGTAAAAAACCCTACTTACAATAGCCAATTTTTAAGAAAAACATGCAACTTGATAAAGAATCGATTACTTTTTATCGGCCGCAATAGTACCTATGCTTTAATAGATGTTTTGTTTACATTAGATTTTAACGTGGTTGTTTTGTTTATTAGGAGACTGTTTATTTACTTTCGTTATCTTTTAAAGCTTTGATTTGTGGCTGGGCTGTAAGTTTATGCGTATATTATATAATATATATATATATAATACAATAATATAATATTGTGACGTTCTTACTTGATTTGGTTTTTTTTTACACTCCTACGCTGTTTTCGGTAATGATTAATTGTTGCCAGGTTTTTGTTACAGATTTGCGTATTACGTCATGCAATTATACTGATCAGAATCTGCAGGTGATGATCCCTTTCACTCTTGGTTAGACTCGTTTTTTCTTTATATAGGTGATTCCTTGGCCTGTCCCCTGTCACTTTATTACTTCCGTGTCCGCACGGACCTCACCCCTGTGTTCAACGTTGAGAGATTGCCTTTTGAGGAATTATTTAATGTTTCTATTAACCCTTTGGAGGACAGGTACCCTGTTTTCACCTGTACAGGTATGTAGTATTTATGTTTCTTTAAGAATTTTATTGTGGATAGGAACTAAGAGCGCTCGAACTACACATCCACTCTCTTCCCCATTTGATTCCACAGAGTATATAGAGAAAATAGGTCTTGATTCTTCTGGACTCTTACTGACCAGCTACGAGTGGTCTATTGTTTCTTTTTTTAAGTCTTTGTAAGTCGATAAGGTGAGATAAAATAAACAGAGGTTGGTCACCCCAGGAGGATCCCAGAATGTTAAACATATCATATTTTTATGTTAGATTCCTTAATAAATTTAAATATATACTTAGCTAACGGTTTCTAAAAGCGGACATGCTAGTATTGATTTAATGTTAAAAGGCATATGGTGTGACACCATTGGTGTCCTATGTACAAGCGATTAATTAGGAGGCTATAGCCTATTAGCACTATAATAGTGCTAATTAACCCTTTATCTTACTTTGGTACACATATGTACCACTTGCCATAAAGTCGAAATTTAATAAGGTTTAAGGAGAATTTCAGCCTTAATAATTAATAAATTTTTCACAATTGTACATAATGGGTCATATTTAACTAGTACATAATGGGTCATATTTAACTCCTATTCTACAGAGGTGCGCTGGGCAGGAACAATGATCCATTCTAAGTCTGCTTATTGTTGTTATTAGGGTTGGGATTTTGACCGGTCAAAATCTTTTGTGGTCAATTGACTAAGCACCGGTCAAATTCCTTAGTTTTTTCTAAAGAAATGAAGGCATGAGTAAAATTACTTAATTTTAAATAGAAACGTATATTTATTGAAAAACAGCTAACAAAAAATAAAGAAACCATTCTGAGGTACAAAAAAAACATTCATAATAACATTGTTTTTAAGAACATTCACGTCTAGCTCGCAGCAGAGCAGCAACAGCAGCAACAGCAGCCTAGCAGATAAGACCTGAAGATGGAACATGAGATTGTACCGAAACCTCGTCAGACATACGGTTCTTTTAAGAACCAAAAACCGAAAACACAGTGCTAGCATGTGTAGATAACGGCACAAATTAATTAGTCAAAAATGACCCAGAACACTATTTAAAAAGCATTATTATGATTGCATCATGGTCCACTACCAAACATTTTTTAAATATTTTTGATATTTTCCGCTAGGTAGCGCCGCCGCCGCGCGCGGTTGAATTAAAGGTTTTTGACCGATTTTGACATGGTCAAAATCTCTCCTGTCAAAATAGGTAAAAATCTCGGTCAATTGACCAGGCACAACCCTAGTTGTTATACATTCTCTGTTTATAAAATTTATGTTATAAAACCATACATTTTCCAGGATTTATTTTTTCCCTTGTACACAAAATTTATTCCAACTAATTATACAATATATTTTTTGATATGAGTATTAGTATGGGTATGGGGACGTATGGCAGGCCCCATCAACATCGCCTTACACTGATCTACCAGGGTTATTTTACCTCCTTTCCGTTCTCCTACGTATCCCGCAACTGCACCGCATTACATGTGTTTGTTGGATCTTCCCTATGAGGTCGTGGATGACAATATCGATGGGTAAGGCCATTCCCGGAATTTTGTCGCCGGGTCGGCCCATATGCCCAATTTAGGCCAGTGGAGTGCGGGACATGAAGGGAAAACATGTTGGTTTTTGGCGGACAGTGAACTGACCCAAAACTAGGTACAATCCGGAATCCTTGCTAGGACCTATCCTTGTTGGTGTACTTCCTGTTTGTATGTGTCTGTGACCCCCTGTTCGTGATGTATTTCGATTACGATGTTAAATACGTCCAATACTGTTGGGTTATTGGATTATTGTTTCCAGTCCCACCCAGAACCCTGTCTGTAATGTGCGTAACGGTGGGGTTGGTCAAGGATTGCATCCTGGACGTATGGTCTGAATGTCTCTATGTTTGTTCGGATATGATTGTTCAGTCTTTGTCTTGGTGCGGTCGTCTGTGCAATTTTTATTGATGACCTGTTCCAAGACACCCTTGTCAAGCTTTTAATTGTATTTAGAGATCTGGTGCAACTGTTTATATGTGTCCACCAACTGACATCATTCTACAGATACATCCCCAGGAACGCGTACGGTTTTACGAACTCTATATTTTATTAATTTATTCTGATACTTGGAGAAGGGATTTTTGATTTAAAAAAAAGTATTTATTGCCTTAAAATTTTCTGGACTTAATGATATACCTAATTCCATTAGCCACATATTTAGGGTTTCCAATGAATAGTTAATGTAGAATTTAGAGAGAGCAGTATCATTATTACTAGTATAGATAACAATGTCATCAGTATTTTACATTTTACATTAATAGGGGTCTATTCCTCTGGTGTAGATATTAAACAAGGTAGGGCTAAGGACCGACCCTTGTGGGAGGCCTTTATATGAAACTCTCTAATCTTCTGCCATCATTGGTAGTCACAATTATAGTTTTTTTAAATACAACAAATATAAAAATATAAGATTCCAAATAATTTTAACAAAAATTGGAGGAAGATTCAAATAAATAAGGTTTTTTTACCAGCTTATCAGGGAGAACGGTGTGTGACTTTATATCTAGGAAACTCGATAGAATATCTGTGTTTAGAATGGAGATATTGTCCATAGTGCTAAGTGACTTTCTAAATCCAAATTAAAAAGCCGAAATAAGTCCACGGCTCTCCACCCTCCAGGGCGATCGAACGGTGGCTAGAGAACTCCCCGGGATCCTTTTCCTGCTTTAAAATAGGGATTTTATTGAACTCATTCCAGTCCTCTGTAAGTTGACAAGAGCCGAAGAGGATATTATTAAACAAATTTAGTAAACAAACTTTAGCAGAAAATTGTAAGTGAATCAGCATGCTGAAGGATATTTGATCCGGACCCGGGGATGCATCCCTTACCCTTGATACAATTATAAAGAGTTCATTTAAGTTTATAGGTTTAAGAATATATTTATTTCAAGGGTTACTATTGAAATTTTGAATATTCAGACAGTATGGAGGGGCCAACAAGTATATAAAATTTTCTTTCCATTAATCGTTGTTTGTAAATTATAATTTTAAATAAAAGAAATTAATTTATGTTAAAACGCTCGAAATATACACTATTAAATGCAAAACACAACGAAATCGTCGCACTTACAATGCATCTAGGAAGGGGCGTTCGGGTTCATTTGGGTTTACTCGAATTTTCGTTAAATGTACATTTTGTATATATATTTTGTCCAGGCAGGTCAATTTCATCGATTTTTTTTCCTTTGTTATAGAACACTGTAATATACTGCAAAAAAATTCTATAAGTTTATAAATAACAAAAATAAACTTTAAAGAAATAAAATAAAAATCTTTCGGCATTTGTTTAGAATTTCTACTATGCTATAATACAAAATGAAAATAAAAAAGTTAACTTCTAAAACAAGGGTTGTATGTAGCGTTTTGTAAAAGACACCAAAAGTGTACGCAAATAAATCTTACCTTTAAAATATTTACAAAAAAATTCACACACTTTACACGTGCTCACTTGTTGTTGCCGAACTATCAAACATGTATGCCCTTTAGAAATAACACGATAGTATCCCTATCTCGTGTCTCTATTTCGAAGCAGTCGGCATAGAAGACGACGTTAGGAAAAACTTTAATATTTTTTTCTGTTTAACCTACTTTGTAGAAAACTATTTTATTTTTCTATACGAATAAAAGAACTTTCCATTGTTCAAAAATAATTTATTTATCAAAAGAAAGCTGCAAAGAAGAAGAATATAATAATTTAAATTAAAAAATCGCCTCTGCAGGACATTTCACCTAGTTTTTCTGCCATATATAGAAACAAAAAGTAATTTAAAAAAAATACCATGGGTCCTAACAGGAAGGGGGTATTTAAATATAATAAATGAAAAACTTATCAACAAAGGTCAAAAATAAAAATAAAATTAGCTGGGGACAGCAAATGTACATTTAACGAAAATTTGCCCATATTTCAAATGAAAATACTGTTGAAGCTGGAAGCAAACATAATAAAAGAATCAGTTTTTTTTCTTTTTAAGAGATCTTTTTACTTTAGCTGAAATCTTTTTAAATGACAAAAAGTGAGATAGCAAGCCCGATGATAAGAAAGCTTTAACAGCTCCTCTTCTTGATCCCACCATTGGCATATATTTTCATTTTCAAATTGGAATTAAGATCGTTTTCTAAGAGTGTAACTGAATTCTCAAAATCGGTCCAATTGGCTTTTTAATTTTTTTTTATCATAATAATAAAAATTCTAAGTCAAGAGAACTATAGTTCTAATAGGGATTCGTTTTTAGTTTTAGTTTTTACAGTGTATTATAGGAGACACTCAGAGGAAAGTGATCGCTACCATAGTTATCCTCTAAGGTAATCTCGAAACAATTTATTAGTGAATCGTCAATGCACACAGATAAATCTATTATAGGTAATAGTGTATAAACTTTTCAAAAGTTTAATATATATATTTATCTACGCCAGTGAGATAAGAACTTCTTATCCCACTCATTTTGAGTGAGATAAGAAGTTCATTAACGCACGCGTTTTTCTCTGCTTTTAACCAATTAAATAAAAAAGTCAAAATGTCAAAATAACCCTAAATTAAGTCTTAGACAAAAATAATTACCGTTTATTTTTTCATTTAGAGGCGTAGATAAAAATTTGTACAATATACGTGTGATAACGCTTTATTAACGTACTTTTGCGATTGCCCAACTCGTGCTACGCACTCGTTGGGCAAATTTCGCATGCGTACGTTAATAAAGCTCTTATCCCACTTATATCGTAAATAACTATTACCGTTGTTGGTTTAGAGTCAGTCATTAAAGACACTAATGTCACTTTCCTCTAAATAGGTATATCCTAAAAGCATTACCATTTGAATTACATTTGTAACTTTCCCAGGATGTGTGGTGACAGTTCAAATCTCCCAAGAGATTTGAAAATTTTGTTTGTGGGGATATATAATTAGCCTATGTTTAAATTTTTGTTTTCTGTTGGGTGAGACGTTTAGAACAATTAGTGGAGTTAACAACTCCTCTTTATTCTCTTAAGATTTTTTTTAATCTGCTAAAATCTATTATTCTTGATACTCTTGTTAACGATTTTAAAATATTATTGAGAATATCTTCATCGGATAATTCAGGGTCCATCCCCCTCACGAGATCTTTAGATGTGACCAGATGATTAGGTACATATTAAAGGCTATAAGTTGTTTGCTAGTTAAAAATTCTTTATTTCGAATGAATTCATTAAATTTTTTAAATTGGTTGGTTACTCTATTTTTACCTCGTTTAAAAACTTTATTTACCTTAAAGGAACTATTTTGGGAGAGTATTTTACCAATTTTCTGATAATTAAGGTTAGCCATAGAAAAACTCTATGACGTTAGCTTAAAAAATGTTCAAGGTTATTCTTTATTGTTTTTTATGTGACGTTTTTTAACTCAGTTTCTGTTTCTATTATTTCTGTATTATTAAGCTTAAGCAATTGATATTGGGATGAACCTGAATATTATTGCTAAGAACTTTTGTCCCATTGTCAGCAATCCAAAATCCCCTATCTAACATAGTATATTTACTTCATTTTTTATGTCTTCATTACAGTCTAATTGTGTTAGAAAGTCTCTATCTATTTATTAAGGATGGAATCGAGTTTATTTGCTGGGCGATTGGGAAAGGAGATCACCTATTTTTTATTATTATAAGATCTACCACCCCCTGAGTAAGGAGGTGGTGTGCCTTGACCTCTTATGGCCAAGTCCAATAAAATTATGTAAATAATTTTTACTAAATATGATATGGCAGCAGACAGGAATACGACGCATATCTATATGTAAAAATATTTACTTTAATTTTCTTTTCTTTTTACAGCAAGAGCAGAAACACACAACATTACTCACTCGTGGTCAAAACGCCATTTTCGCGCCAATGCCGAAAGGGGGTAAAGGAGCATCTATAGATGTACCTACCATGAAATTTATCTACTCGCAATCGAATTCCGAACTAACCTGCTGATAAAAACAGGCATGGGCGGATGAAAAAAGATTTTTGATATTTCGAAAAAAAATCATTCTTGATAAAAATTTTGATCGACGAAATAAAACATTAACATACAAAAATTTGGCGTGTTCAAATATCCATTAAAGAGAAAAGTACCTTTAGTTTAATCAGAGAAGAGAAGAAGCATTTTTTTAAAATTTATTACCTTTCTCGAAAAATCAAAAAATAAAAATGCCTCTTATCTTCTTTGGATTAACTCGAACCAGGAAAATAAAGAAAAATCGACATCATTTTTAATTACAAGCAAAATATTTTAGAGGTACTGTAACAGATGTATTCATAAAAAAAGCGCACAAGAATTAGATAAAATAAGACTGTCACCATAATATTATTGCTTAAACGCGGCTTATCACTGACATAAATCAATATAATGGGTAATTATAATTATTATAGCACCATTCGTCCAATGGACGTCCGTTTAAGATCCATTTTAAGTACATTAGTCCACGGACTAAAAATGGATGTACTATGTACGTCCATATATTTACATCCTTTGTACGATTTTAATGGACGTCCATATAGTGTCCATTTTACGTCCATAATTATTATTACAGAAATGCAAGTTAAAACGTATTGTTGGCTGCATAACAACAGTTATGATCAATCTCACTGACGTTCAAGCAAGCGCGTGCTATAAAGGACTTAAGCTATCAATGAAATGTTAAACACTTGTAGTATTGCAAATGTAATGTTCCTGAGTCGAATACAAGGATTTCCTGCAATGTTCAACATTGAATGTTGTAACTTTTAACAACTTTTAGAATATTTATATTCCTAGTGGGATTGTTACTGAGCCAGACAAAAGGCATTTCAGTCATGTTGTAGAAAATTTTCTGCAACATCGCAATGAAAATACAGTCGCAAAAAACAGTTAAAGTAAGCAAAAAAGCAAGTCCTGGATGCTGGAGGAATGGTTCAAACACCTTATAGACGTCCATCGGTGGACGACTTATGGATGTCCAAAGTTGTGACATCTGGACTCTAAACGGATGTCCATGGGACGTCCATAGAAAAAAAATGGACATCCTCTGTACATACAGACGTCCACGAGCATACGTCCATTGGACGTCCATAGTATACCTTTGTGCTATCTGGGATAGGTTATTAAAAATACTATAATAATATAATATAATAAAAAATACTATAATTATTATAGGTTATTAAAAATACAGAGCATGAACGTCGGAGGTTAATTAAATAAAATTACAATAGTACAGGGTGTCCTAAACGACTTCCCAACCTTTTTGTAAAAAAATGGTGACATTAAGAAATAATAATGTTAGTTATTTCTAAATAAGGCGCTTTGAAGAGTAAATTTAGCAAAAAATAAATAAAAAATGATGGCGACGCTCAGCGCCGCGACGCTGACGAAAGTATTTTTTTCCACGAACATACTTTTTTTTACTACGGTTGGGAAAATAATTGAAATATCAGAGTTTTTTTATTAAAAAATTGTTTTCTATCTATTATAGTTTGGAAGTTATCACAATTTTATGTATGATTTTATTATACTCCAGTATATCTTTACAGCTAGACAAAAACTAAGATTTAAAATTATTCATTAATAAAAAACACAAACAAAACAGTTTTATTATATACGATGCTCAAAGTGACCGCTATTTACTTCCATACATTTTTCATACCGTCGTCTAACTTCTCGACTGGCAACTCTAAAAATTGTTTCTGCATTTAATGAGCTGCAAGCATCTCTAATTTTTTGTTGTTCCATGTTATTTGTAGGAGTTTGATAAACAATATTTTTTAATGTTCGACAGAGCTGGCCAACTTACTGGGCCCGATCTACCAATCCATTTATTGGAAAAGTTTTGGTCCATAAATCCACGAACAATTTCGGTGTTATGGTATGGAGCACCATCCATTTGCCAAAATATATTTCTTCTTAATAAAAGTGGCACTCCATCTAATAACTCATAAAAATATTGAATCAAAAAATTTAATGAATAATCATAAAAAAATCATCCTACCAGATGCCGACCAAGCAGACCACCCCAAACATTGATCCCAAAATGTCCTTGATTTTCTATTTCGTTTACCCAATGTGGGTTTTCAATTGCCCAGTATCTTTCGTTTTGACGATTCGGATGCCCGTTACTTTCAAATCTAGTTTCGTCAGTCCACAAAATATGATAAAACAGACGTGGGTGTTGGTTTTCTAGATTTACAATTTGCGCTAAAAAATCAAGTCTTCTATCTATGTTTTCTGGTGTTAAAAGTTGCAAATTATTACTTTTGTATGAAAAATATTTACTGGTTTTTAAAGGCCGCCAAATTGATACTCGTGACTTTTAAACATTTTGTGGTCGGGAAGTATTCCATTTGAATACTTTTATCCATATAACCGAAGTGCTGCCCTGGAATTAAGATTTGCCTCACCATATATTAAAAGCATATCAACTTTTTCTTGATGTGATACCATGATGCCTTAATTAATTTTATCTACGCCAGTGAGATAAGAACTTCTTATCCCACTCATTTTGAGTGAGATAAGAAGTTCATTAACGCACGCGTTTTTCTCTGTTTTTAACCAATCAAATAAAAAAGTCAAAATGTCAAAATAACCCTAAATTAAGTCTTAGACAAAAATAATTACCGTTTATTTTTTCATTTAGAGGCGTAGATAAAAATTTGTACAATATACGTGTGATAACGCTTTATTAACGTACTTTTGCGATTGCCCAACTCGTGCTACGCACTCGTTGGGCAAATTTCGCATGCGTACGTTAATAAAGCTCTTATCCCACTTATATCGTAAATATATTTATAGTTATAACTATTAAAAATAAGAAAAAAAGTAATTAACAAACTTTGTTACAAGTTTCAACTAATTGTTTGACACTTTATTTTAAATACTATTTTTTCTACTCCCACCTTTAAAACGCCCTGTATCGTACATGTTTCCATAACACTAAGTGACTTTTTAAATACACATTGACAAGTTGTGGCTTTAAGCGCTTTAGTCACGGGCTGAAGTTAGCAACAGGTTTTTAGTCACGGGCTGAAGTTAGTTGACAGTTGTCAAATGTCATACAATCGTTAAAATAAAGTGCCTTTCTTGTAAAATAATACTAAATGTGAAAATTATTTTATTAACCTAATACAAAAATACAAAAATATTAAATAGTTTCTCAACGCCAATATTTGAAAAGTTTATATGAACATTGTACTGACCTTTTAATTTCGCCGGCAGTAAACTATAACTTAAATTCGGGCACGGACTCTACTGTAAAGTCCTCATAAAACATTTCCTTTACTTTCACCGTGAAAAACTGTCAATTTTCAAAATAAATTTCGATTTATAACCTTTATAATTGTGTTTATAAAATGTAAAAATGTGACATTTGACAGTTTCCCCTGTTGTTTCATAGATGGTGCTCTATACAAATTTTTGATTTAAATCATTTTAAGATAATAATAAGTATTTGTCGTAGAAAAAGTATAGTATGCATCTCTTTTATAAACTTTTCTATACAATCATGAAGTTAAGCCAAAATTAAATTCGCGTATAAATTGGCGTTTGTCAAACTTGATACATAATATACTATTGTTTTATAGAGTAACGTCAAAAAGGCATGGCAATCTAGATCATAATAATTTTACATTGGCATGCATGAATTTGTCTAATAAAATTGTAATAAAACTATAATAGATAGAACTTTTTTTTTCTTGAAATATCTTTCCAACCTTGGGAAAAAAATATGCTCGTGAAAAAATACTTACTTAGCGTCGCCAACATTTTTTATTTATTTTTTTTGCTAAATTTACTTTTCAAAGCTCCTAATTTAGGAATAACTAACAGTATTTTTTCTTAATGTCACCATTTTTTCACAATAAGGTTGGGGCGTCGATTTTGGGACATCCTGTACATTATGAACCACCAAGCATACATTTCACTGCCGAAGCGATAGCCGAGGCCGTAGATTGTGTGCGAGGAGGCAATTTATTTCGCTTTCACCGCCTTGTTTTTTTACTATTTTTTTCAAGCATTTAATTAAATAATTCTGTCACATCATTCTTAGATTGGGTTCAACTCAACTTTATTTCTGTACGGAGTTTAATAATAATTTGACTTTTGAACTAGTATTAATATGAAGTCTTCCTATATAGTCTTATGAAATATGAAAATTCAAATTAATCATAACTTCTTGTAAATAATTTGTGGATTGGCTGCCTTCTATTCAGGAACAACTCTGTTAAAATTTTCTTGTGCGTAAATATACATATCCCGAATTTCTTTAATTAAAGTTTATCGAGGCATTAAAATTTTAAACATAAATTATATCCATTGGCGGATTTAGGCATGGGCAATAGAGGCTACTGCTCAGGGCGGCAAAGTTTTGGGCGTGTATATCTATAGATCCTTGGTCGATACAAATTTTTTGATGTAATGCAGTGAGCATACATAAAAAATACAATTAAATGAAACAAGAGGTCTAAGAGTCTAGTGGTGTGAGGTCTGGGGATCTTGGAGGCCAATTAATAGGACCACCACTACAAGCACGATGAAGCCCCTGCACATTTCGCCCGTCACGTTAAGCAACATTTGGACGAAAGATTTCCAGGGCGTAGTGGTCCTATTAATTGGCCTCCAAGATCCCCAGACCTCACACTACTAGACTATTGTTTATGGGGCTGGTTTAAAAATGAGGTTTATAAAGTAAAAGTGGACACTCGTGATGCCCTAATTCGATATGAGTTTTTTTACATTATTTTCATGTGTATAATACACTCCTAAAGTTTGGTCCGTTCCTCCCGACTCACCCTGTATAATTATATCGATCTGACTTTTAAAAAAATCGATTAATTTACTTCTTTTACTTTTACTATCTTAAAATCGTTAGGAGAAACCATTTTTGAGATAATCGCATTGAAATGCGTTTTAAAGTAAAAGAAGTAAACCAATCGTTTTTTGTAAAAGTCAGATCTATATACTAAGCTTTATAAAAGTTGTCATCTAAAAGAAACGCGTTATGCCGCGATGCTACAGTTAAAAACAAATATCCTATATTCCTCTCTTAAAAGCACTTTACTTGCCAATGAAAGTCCCATCAAAATCAATTCAGCCGTTTCGGAGATTAGCCCGGACAAACATTTTAACACTTCAATTTTATTTATATGTATAGATTATTACTATGTAGTTCAAGGTTTGGAAACTGCAGTGCACTGGTTGCTAATGAAATTTTCTTTAATACCTATAGGTAGCTAAAATCTGAAGGTAGATTTTAATTTTCAATTCGTAGATTTGCCAAAAGATAAAATTGTGAGAATAATGAAGCAGAACTGCTAAAATTTAAAGAGCAATTTATTTTTTCCGATATCGTCCAAATTGTGGGATGTAATTTTTATAAAGAAAAAACTAAGCGCAAATTATTAACCTCACAGTGAAAAAAAAAACTTTTATTAATTGTACATTTTATTTATCGTTTAATAAATAAAACTTTAACTTTAACTTAATTCATAGATCGATTATAGATAAAATGAATGGTGTTATGGAACAGGGAACCATCCCTCATAATAAAAAAGCGTGATAAATGTATTAACGTAATGAGCCACCTTTTGAAAATATTTTAAAGAAATAGATGCGGAAAAATACTGAATTAAAATATACAAAATAATATGCAATCAAAGTTTTAAGCTGCATGGTTGTGCCAACTTTCCCTTATATATTGAAATTGTGAAAGGTTATACAGCGCCAAGCGGCTTGGTTGACGTTACTTTTGACTAAACGCAATATATAGTATTATTATTATATTATTATTATTATATTTATACTGCAACAAGGATCCATGCTGGTTTAAGTTGAAATGTTGGAAAAAAAATTAACCAGTGGTTTTATATGACAAAATCAATATTTAAAAAAAAAATAAGAGAAGATCAGAAGGATCTCAAAGCTAAAATTAAAAGATTTAAAATCTATTTATCGCCTTATTCCAAATGATGGTTTCCATGTTATAATAAAACAATAGGCAATAACTATCAGTTTTATTTATTCTACAAGGGAACAACCAACAAATTTACTTAATAAATAAGTATTTTATTGAAAATAATGAAAAAAATATAATAAGAAATAAAAATGTAGTACTATATTAGCGATTTGGAAATAAAATAAAAACGTTGAATCTATAATTAAGTCCACAGTAAATGAAGGAACCACGTAATTTTTCGGACGCTATTATCTTAGTTTTGCAACAGTGAGGGTTGGCCCCGTTGCATAACACCATTCAAATGTTGTATGTCATTTGTCCAAGAGGTTTTTTGTACTTCGCCCAATTCTTCGAACTTTGAGCTTAGCAAAAAAGCCTCACTTCTCTTATGACATAAATACCTATTTTTCAAAATGTGCTTAATCATCACCGGCTTAATGTTTTTAAGGCATATTTGGAATGGCAGTGCAATTTTATGTTTATCTGCAAAAAACAGGTAACTGTTTTTTAACCCAATTTTGGTGTGGCAAGGGTTAAATAATTTACCTTAAGGTCAATCGACAATAAAAATATATATAAACATACATAGAGCTAGATAATTTTATCCAGAAAACCTAAGATAATGTGTATTGACACGTCGAAAGCAATTTAAAAAGCAAAAATGAAGAAACCTGCCGAAAGCGAAAATGAAGAAAGCTGCCGACCATACAGAAAAAAATCTAACATAGTACCAAGAACAGCGCTGTCATTGAATGCATTACAATTGAAGCAATCTAAATTGTTATTTGCTCAATTAATTACTATTAAAACAAAATAGGGAAATATTTTGCCTAAATGTCAAAGAATTTATTGCGTTAAATGTATACATAGTATACATACAATAGTAACGTTATTAAATAAATCAAATTAGTATTTAATACAATAACATTCTAACAAATAAATATCAATATGAATATCAATACAAATATATATTTAGGAGCGATAACTTTTGTTGTTCATTTAAAAACAGTAAACGATTATAAACCAAGTGCTAACTACCTATTGGTATTATAGGAACTGTTATTCAGTGCACTACAGTTTACAGCTATTATTATAATAACTGAGCTATAATCTGTGTATTTTTGGAGACACTCGGACTACGGCGGAAAATACTTGGTCTTTTTTTAAAATAGAAATGTTGTTATAATTTAAATCGAAACCAAAACCAAATAATTGATTTTTTTGTGGTTTTGGAGACTTTTTACCTGATATTGTAAATATAATCTTGGAAATCACATACATATTGCCAGATAAAATATTTATACCAATTTTATAACACCTAAAATTAAATTATTTCAGCATTATCTCGTCTACTGTCAAATCTACAGCAATCTAGCAGCGAACTGCCATCGACTGATGAAGAGCTGGGGTTTCTTAGTGACCTCCTGCAGTCCAAGGAACTGCATGCTCTCGTAAACGTCCACAATAAAATCCTAAATAATGGAGCTAGCGAAAAGTTCTTTCCGATACTCTCATGCTCACTGCTCGTTAACCACGACGTTTTGGAAGTACTGGCCAATCGACCTGTCATCACAGATGAGATAAAGGAACTTTTTTATTTGCTGCAAAAACCACATGTCCTGGTAAGTTACTAAATTTTGAAATTTTGTTGGAATTTAATATACCTACGTAAACAGAGTTATGGGTGCCTAACCAAATTATATTTGAAATTTTGAACACTGACTGCTCTGACCAATACATTTTTCGAGTGGCACCTCATTTTTCTCCAAAAAAAGTATTTCTTATCTTAAACCATTTAATAATATTTAATTTAATGCAATTCTATTTATATTCATAAGTTATATGAAGTTTGAACACCGTGCGGATTCCTCGAAGGGGGAACCTCGAACGGTTCGACGGCAAAGCTGTGCCAATTTTATTCAGGCACTATTAACAATAAAGAGATTTTACGAGGATCCTATATGAGCGACGGAGATGGACATCTCAACATTATGTTGTTCCAGACTCAGCTCAGTCGTTTGATTTTACTTTCTTTCGTATACGCGGTTTATATATATACATTGCGTAATTAGATAAATAAAAGAGCACAGTTGTGTGTTGTCAAATTTTGAATTATAAACTTAAAATTAAAATAAGCATCTTTTGGTAGTTTTTCGCTCGAAAAAAACTACAAATTAAAGAATTAGTCTGGCCTATACCCGATTTAAAAATTGAAGTGGAAAAATAATTGCGCTGTCGTAAATTTAATCAAACTATTTATGATAAAAATAATTGGTTGCAAAAAAAATTTTGCTTTCTTAGATTTATACGAGCCGCCACTACATTTTCCATCACTATCATCAGTAAGTATCTCCAGGAATTGTACTTTTTATTGTAAACAGGGTGATTTTAAATTGAGGCAACAAATAATGAAATGCCCACACGGAACAATTACATCCAATGGATTTCCTCTATGGATATCCAGGATATATATACATAGGATATCCGGGATATCCAGTGGATAACCATTGGATATATAAATGTCCGACCCTCCTGGACATAGTGTGGATCTCCAATGGATATCCAGTGGATATAGTATTGTATGCAATAAGGTGGTAATCTGTATTCAATATGGAGATTGTATGGATATCCAATGGATAGGGTATTTAATGCAATATGGTTGTCATCTGTATTGGATATGGTGAATCAATGGATATTAACTTTTCAATAAATAACATTGGGTTTTAAAATAAAAGTCTTATTCTTTAATTTAAATATTTATTTTTACGAAAACATAAAAAAGAACAGAAAACTACATATAACTAAAGAAGTGAAGTCTCTGGCATGCCATCACTCCTCCAGCTGTCATTTGCCTTTTTATCAGCCTAATCATTTAGGGCCTATTTCACCTGCCTCCTTATGATCCCCAAAATTTGGCCAATCCATCAGCCCATTTGTTACCCTCGACCCCAAACTATGAGTCTTATACATACCGATACACCCTATAGAAACATACATTCCAATACAAATATCTATCGGTTTGAACAGGGTCTCTATGGGGTATTTTAAGCAGGGTGGTACCTATACTACAAAGATAAAGAATGTAAACCAGTCATCAACTATAACAGCAATTTCCCTATTCTGTGCCATAAACTTTCGTTCGCGCTTAGCGTTGTGATAAAGGCCGGTGAAACCGGTAAAACACCAAAAATAGATATAGGTATACATTTATAAACCACTTTATAGGTATATACCTATAAATGCATGCATGTATTCACCTTTAATGTTTTACCTTCAATGCTAACCGAAAGTTTATAAATTGCACTTAAATATACCTATTTAATTTAAAATTGTATTAGTTTTAGACCAATACAATTTAAAATGATAACTATGATTAGAAAATTAATAAAATATTCACTTACCACTAGAGACCTCAAACCTTAGAACAAAAAACAACAGGAAGGAGTCTTGTCATTCTTTAGCCGTACTAAAATTACGACGGAAGTCGGCCATTTGCAAGCTCCAAATTATGACACATTTGTGATGCTATATTTGTCAAAATTGAATGTTTTATGTGTTTGTCGGTGTTTTATGTTGTTTTTCTGGTTAAATTAACTTTAAATAAGCGTTTCATTGTTTCTAGACAATATTGTATTTGATATATTCTCGTTTAAGTGTAAATATTTAAAGTTTAAGATATAAATATTAGTGTTTAAGGTGTAAAAACAAATTATGGTTAGTTGTGCAGCTTGTGGTTGCTCCTTGAGCACAAAAATTAAAAATATTCATTTACATTTCATAGGTGAGTATTTTGGTTAACGTTTAATTTATTTACTTATTGTATATTTTAAAATAATTAGTTGTAAATATTAAACATAAATCAATGTCAAATAACGTAACCTTAGAACATAACCATAACCTAAGAACGTCACCATCATAGAAAAAACCATAGGCGTATCATATTTTCTGATACTAACCTAATTATTATAAAAATTAAACTTCAATTGTATTTACTACGCCACTGTCAAACGGAAACAACTATCCGCCATATTGAAGCTCCACTTTGGACCCAAGGTCATTTATTAAATGCTCCTTCCTGTTGTTTTTTGTTCTAAGCCTCAAACAAATAACCACAAAACACAATAACTTGGCAATAAACTTTATGACAAACATATAACAAATAGCAATGATGGCGAATGAACCTTTACAATCTGTGGAATGAAGCAAATAAACATGAAATCCCTTTGCATGTACCTAACAATCATTGCATCATATTAAACGGACGCTACCATAGAAAAAGGTCGCTTCTTTATCTTCCGTGTTCGGCGGCAGTGTTGTCAGACGTTTAAATAATTTCAGAAAGCTCATCAAAATTGCGGTTATATTATTAAATATTTAATACTTAATTAATTAGTATTCCTAGTATACCTATTTGACATAAATGTAATGAATAATTATTTTAAATTTATTTAATTTATTTATTAAAAGTTAATAAAAGTACGGAAATATATTTCGTTTAGTTATTTTGCTTATAACCGGCAACACGGACTTTTTTAAGTAATTTTTTATTGTATTGCAGACTTTCATAGTCATAGTTAATAATATGCATATTATTAACAGAAATAATATCTAGGTAAAGTGAACATTTCAAAATTAAAAATTTCGTAGCTCTTGGCAAAAAATCAATTTACCGTAAAGTTGTTTTTTTGACATATGCTAGTTCTCAATTAAACCATCGCAAAATCCCACATGTATACATACAAGTATATATACAACATATCCATATAAGTTATTCACTGGATATCCAGATTTAAATCATATTTATTAATCATTACATAAATTTATCCTATAAGGGGCTATTTTAAAAAAGAAAAAAATATTTTTAATGTTTTTGTTTTTTTTTGAACATCCAGTATGGATATCCATTGGATATCCAATGGATATCGTAAAAGGCATGGATTTTATATGGACATTGGGATAGCCATTGGATATCCATTGGATAGCGTGTTCTGTGTGGGTGGGTTATTCTCCAAAAGATTTCGTGACGAAAATTTCATATGAAAGTTACTCTCTTTAAATGAATTATTCAAAAATGACTAATTGTCATAGCGAAAAAGCAGTCAATAATAATTTTAGTCAACAGCAATTTGTAGCAGTCAATTTATATCTCAAAAACTGATGTGGACTACAGTTATTAGTGGGTGCTTTTTCGCTTGACAATTACTATTACTTTTTAATATAACTTCTACTCTGGTAGTCTTGGAAACGTGATATTTTGCGAACAGTCGCTTACTACCAAAACACATATTCACACATAATTTCAATTGTTTGAGTGAACACAGTGTCGTAGAAACGGGGGTTGCTTTAAGCTTATTGTCCCATACAAACTTTGAGGTTAGGTTTTTATAACATTTGATACAATTTTTCGATTACACAGTTCGTCTACCATTAAAAAGGTGTACCTCTCAAACTTCGATAAAATAAACCGTTTCCGAGATATTCGAGATTACAATAATTGTTATATCGCATTATTTAAAAGGATTAAAAGGTATATGATAACAAATTTAATTTTTTAATTGAAAAAACTAAAAAACGGCATTCCATGAGCCTTGAGACTTTTTGCCCTGACCGTCACATTAAAAAAATTGTAGTTTTTTCAATTAAAAAATTTGTTATCATATACCTTTTAGTCCTTTAATGCGATATAACAATTATTGTAATCTCGGATATCTCGGAAACGGTTTATTTTATCGAAGTTTGTGAGGTATACCTTTTTAATAGTAGACGAACTGAGTAATCGAAAAAATGCATCAAATGGTATAAAAACCTAACCTCAAAGTTTGTATGGGACAATAAGCTTAAGCAACCCCTGTTTCTACGACACTGCGTTCACTCGAACAATTGTTATTATGTGTGAATATGTATTTTGGTAGTAAGTGACTGTTCTCAAAATATCACCTTTCCACGTCTACCATAGTGGAAGTTATATTAAAAAAACTGATATGATAAGTAAACTTTATCACCCTGTATCTTTTAAGAGATTTTCGTCTTATTTTGACTTGCTTAATCTGCTCCGAAATGTATGCCACTAAGTTTAGGGACACCTTGTATAAATATATATATATATATATAGTCATGTGAAGGAGGGAACGTTCTCGATTATACTCGGAGAAGCTTCGCGAAGATTCTCGAAGCTTCAAATGAATTTGCGCGCACTTTCCTGGCCTAGCATTTTGGAGCACAATCGAGAAGCTTCCCTTGAATATGCTCAAAAATTTTCGCATCTATTGGCTTAGATTTTAGGCCCTAGAATAAAAATCAGTTGGACAATGATTCAATTTACTTCGGTTTGCTTTAAAAAATATTTTGTTTTGTTTTAATAATATATATTATATTATATTATATTTAATAATATATATTATATTATTATTGTTTTAATAATATATATTATATTATATTATATTATATTTAATAATATATATTATATTATATACCGCAGTTTGGGTACATTTTTAGTTATAGGTATTATTTTTTTCAAGTGATATTTTTATTATATTTTCTAGTCTATAAAGTATTTATTACCTATAAATTTCTATTATTTTTAATTTTAGAGTGTTTTTTAACTAATTTGATGAACGAGGTTCAGGAGTTTTTTAAAATAAAACCATAATTTTAAAATTTTTGAGAAGAAGAGAATAAGACTTAGTAAAATGCTCACTGACAAAATTTCAAGTTTATTTTCCCTCGCGGTTTGTTAACATATTTTTTTTTAATTTGGTTTTATACATGCAAACATTTATTTCTTAAAAGCCGCGTGGAAAAGGAACATGAAATTTTGGCAGTAATCATTTTATTTATTCATCTTTTAAAGATGACCTTGTGATAAGAAAGATTTAGAAATCATGGTATTATTTTGAAAAACGGTCTTGAACCTCCTTAAACCATTTGTGTAGCTTAAAAAGACTGAGTTTTGTTCCCTTATTATAAAATTTAAATTAAAAATATTTTTGTTATTAATATGTTTTTTATGTATCTATTCGCTTAATCCATTTAAATTAAAAGTTTTTTTATAAAGAAAAGATTTTAATACCCAGAAAAAAGCTAATATTTTCGGAAATATTGAGAAAATTGAGAATCTTCTCGAGAATATTGAAAAAATTGAGAATCTTCTCGAGAATATTGATGAAATTAAGAATCTTCTCGAGAATATTGAGAAAAAACGTGCAATGTCCCAATTCGACTATGCTGTTAATAAATTCTCGGGAATTTCTCGTTTTATCTCGTTTATGCTCGTTTATTCTCGTTTGTGCTCAATTTGCGTTCCACAAAAATAAATGCTCGAGCATTTTACATCTAGGTATATATTATTTTTTCTGCAAAACATTTTATATATCGAATGAAATAATTATGGAACATATGGCGCCTCATATTAATTAATAAAAAAAAATTAGAAAATATATTAATTTTTTAATTTTCTGCAATATTGAAAACATAATGTTTATAGTAGGTACAAAAATAAATTACCTATACCATATAACACACATACATTTTTTTAAATACCTATTAAATGATTTTGTTACAGGTAAATTAAATTATATAAAATTCGTATGTACTTTTGAAAGGTTGTATCTCAACATTAAAATTTATTTATTGAACTGTTAGGAAAATCGTGTCAAGCAACGTTTAAATTAAAATTCAAGATTGCACGATAAAGTATATTGTTAAAGTTTTAGCTTTAATTTCTGTAAGAATTTATATTTGTAAACCTACACGAACTTTAATTGTTAATGCCTTGGTATTGATTGTTAAACTGGCTTACACAGGGCCATATTACCCATTAGGCAGGCAAGGCAATTGCCTTAGGCGCCACGTAGAAATAGGCGCCTTGTAGGCAACTTAAAAAAAATAAAATTGTTACCAAAATGTTTATTTTTTCCAAAAATAAAACAAATAAACAATATACAATTGTAATAACAGAATATTATTTACTGTTTTTATTATTTTATAAAAATTTAGCTTCCTTTGAAATAAAGAGGTGTAAAGCCGACAAAAAAGCGTGCCGCAAATTCACTTCTGTTTTTATGCCAAATACATAAATGTATTTCAGATAAAATAAATTAGGTGTTATATCACCATGCTTGATTACGAGGGCACTGCGTTTTGAAGTAGAATATGATATTTTATTATTAACTATATAATTAACAAATAATAATAAATCTTAACGGTAAACTGCAAACAAAAACTTAAAAGATAATTTAATTTGTAAACTTTACCCTGTATAAACATATCTTTAGCACTCTTTAAACTATTTCAAAACCCCCGTATGCTCCAAGCACACGGATTCCTCTTGCATCGGGTACCCGCTGTGATGTGCTGCTCACCCCAGCGGGTACGCGATACTAGAGGAAACTGCTGCCGGAAGGACTTGGGTGTTTTCGCGTTTATTCAAGAGTGGCACTTATACAGGGTGTCCGGGAAAAGGAGGTCAATCCGTTAACCATATATTCTTTAAGTTAAAACAATAAGACTTTCATAATACCATTTTTCAATTTAGAGCTTCATGTTCGATATACAGGGCGACAAAGTTTGAAATTTAAAACTGATTTTTTTTAATAATTCAAGTAATTGATAAGATATTAAGTTTAAATTCGGTACACTACTTCAACATAAATAGTTACATTTTTTGAGACCAACAAAACAAAAAACAATTGTCAAATAATCAAAATAGGGGGATCCAGTACTCACTGACTCCCCCTATTTTTTAGTACGTGCGCCAATGACTTCCAAACGGTATTTTTTCAGGTAATCATTTATTGTTGAACATTTTTTATCTCTTATAAAATTTTGATAAAATGATTTGTTTTAGAGATAATTTGTAAAGTATGGGTCAATCCATATCAAATTTTTGAAATTTAATTTTTGTTTGAAAAAATTTAGGTCATGTGATATATCATAAAAAAGGTCTCTAATAGGCCTTTAAAAAAAGCCATCACTCACCTTTCTACTTTTAATAGTTTACGAGATATCGCTATTTTTGTAAGTACCCAAATTTATCGGAATTTTTTGATTTTCAAAAATCAATAAAACAAAAACCACCCATCGAAAAAAATTCATATATGGGATTTTTGAGTTTTTTAGTGAGGTAAACAAATTTACCAAAAATTATCAAAATCGGAGATGGTGGGGGAAGAACCTTTGGTTGATTTGATATGGACTGACCCATACTTTACAAATTATCTCTAAAACAAATCATTTTATCAAAATTTTATAAGAGACAAATTTTTTTAACAATAAATGATTACCTGAAAAAATACCGTTTGAAAGTCATTGGCGTACGTACTAAAAATAGGGGGAGTCAGTGAATACTGGACCCCCCCCTATTTTGATTATTTGACAATTGTTTTTTGTTTTGTTAGTCTTAAAAAATGTAACTATTTATGTTGAAGTAGTGTACCGAATTTGAACTTAATATATTATCAATTACTCGAATTATTAAAAAAAATCAGTTTTAAATTTCAAACTTTGTCGCCCTGTATATCGAACATGAAGCTCTAAATTGAAAAATGGTATTATGAAAGTCTTATTGTTTTAACTCAAAGAATATATGGTTAACGGATTGGCTTCCTTTTCCCGGACACCCTGTATGTGTTGTGTGTTTGGTGATAGCAGTCTGTGTTCGATAGTTAAGGTTGATTTAGCCTGGCTTTTAAATTAAATTACGTTACCTTAGATTACGTTACACAAAATGCTGGCTAAATCCACATTTAGATAGTGTTAATTTTTCTGTTTGTTTTAAGGTATTTCTGAAATTTTAATATTAAACTAATTACAATAAACCAGCAGTACATCTAACATACAAATACAAAAAAATAAAGTTGATTTAATTTTTTTAAATACTTACTAATGACATCTTGCAGAAAAACGCACTTATAAGTCCTAACACTTTTTATTTACATTATATATGTTATGTTTGTATGTTATTTATGTTTTTTATTTATTTTTTTAATGATAAAAAGTATTCTAATTTATAGGGAATAATTAGGTTAACAGTTTGGGGTGGCTCTAATAAGCTTTTTTAAAATTTGCCCCGGGCCCCGTAAGTATAGTATCTAGTTAGAGGAGCCAAATTTTTAAGTACCTAAGGCGCTCAATTGCCTTAAGCCGGCTCTCTCTTGTACGGTTTACAATAAAAAACCTACATGTAAGCCGCTTACATGTAGGTTTTTTATTGTAAACCGTACAAGAGAGATTTAATCACATTGTCAAATACATTCAAGCCCTAACTAATGTGCTTGATGAGGGATACACTTCAAAAGCACTTTATTTTAAGGATGCAAAATATTAGAGCCATATTAAGTGGTAACCGAGGGGTAAACCACTGATTTTTTAAAATTAAAAATCGCTTACGATTAACGGCTAAGGATAACAATATCAAGGGTAGTCATGTACAACGCGTCGCTAAGCACTGATTAAGCACCGATTAAGCAAGTTTTACTTATTGATAACTGATAAGGAAAAAAATCTCAACACAACGTTCACTAACATTGAACGTTGCTCTCTAAGATTTTAAAGTGGTTTACCCCTGGTAACCTGGTTTCTTAATTGAATTTTTTTGGGTAAATTTATGCATAGATTTTATAGTTAAAACATGTAGGTAAACTAAGCATTTACACACGCATTCGCCATGTTTGAAAATCTAAGTCTTTAATATTTTAATAAAAAATAGGGAAAAAAATAATTCTTTGAGTATTAAGAAAAAAATGTGGGTTTAATAGTATAAAAAAATTATTTTAAATACACCTAGGTGCAGCATTAATTCGTTTAATGTTTTGATTTGTTATGTAACCCAAATTCGATGCGGTATTCTGTACCTAAGAAAAATGTGAATTAAGATTTATTTTTTAATAAAATTAACGATAATTAATTAATTAATGTCACTAATAAAATTTTATATCTGCTGCAGGGTAGCCAACAACTTTTTTTGGGGAATTCGGGTGCGCTAAAACTGACCATAATTTTGTACAATAAGCTTTTGATTTCATGTAATTCGTATTTTAATAAAAGAAACGGGGTTTTCTCATTATTGCGTGTACAATTTTCGGATTCATTGTGCCCAAATTACCCTAGAAAAGTCAATTAGCCCAATTTTTAAAGTATGTAAATGAACTCAACCGGTTTATAGGACTTTATAAAAAAAATGGACAATGTTCTTTAGCATATACCTACACTGCTCGTCAAAATTAACGCACAATAAGTAAAAAAACTTCTAACTCTAAAACGCCTTTACCAATCTTTATAAAATTTTGTATAAAAATACTTTAACTTATATCTCAGTTTACGTGTTCGAGGGTTTTTCGAAAAAATATCCTTAAAACCGTTTTATTTAATAATAAAAATCGCTCGAAAAAAACTTTTATAGGGAAATTTTTTTTTGTAAATAAAAACTATATTGTGAAAGACCGTATACTAACAAAAATATATTTTTGTTAGTATACCCTGAAAATTTTGTAAAAATCAAACGAACAGTAACGAAAATACAGCGCTTCAAAGTCATCAAAAATGACCATTTTTCAGCAATATAATCAAAAAGGGGTAATTTTTACTGACTTTAAGCGCTGCATCTTCGTTACTGTTCGTTTGATTTGTACAAAATTTTCAGGGTATACTAACAAAAATACGGTCTTTAACAGCATATTTTTTATTTGGTTAAAAAAAATCCCTAAACGTTATTTTTTGAACGTTTTTTTTATTATTAAATAAAAGGGCTTTAAAAATATTTTCTCGAACAAGTGTAACTGAGATATAAGATATATTTTTATACAAAATTTCATAAAGATTGGTAAAGGCGTTTTAGAGTTAGAATTTTTTTACTTATTATGCGTTAATTTTTACGGGCAGTGTATAATGCTCTTTTTTGTCATAAAAAAATGTAGTTAGAAAATTTTAATGATTTTTTTTCGAAACTGACTTTTTCTATAAAAATTAAAAAATGGCTTAAAATGGCGTAAAATATGTAATATAATATAATATTCACCTCAAGTGATCATAGAATTCAAATTAATATATTTTAATACAACTTTAATGTAACTTTCAATAATAAAACCCTGAAACAGTTTTTTTAATTTTCATTTTAAGAACAATTTTTTAATTAAAAAATAGATGACAGAAAAACCGTTAGATGTATTTTAATGAAATTTTCAGTATTTATTGTTTAATATTAACATATTGAAAAATAATTTAAAATTTGAAAATATTTATTTATTATCATATTTTTAATTAACTTTTAAATAAAAAAATGAAAATTATGAATTTGTTTTTTATCAGTTACATGCATTGTACACTTTTAAAGTTAGTTTTTCAGCGCTCCTCACCAGTCCCCTGCCACCCCTTTAAGATTATTCAAATTAAAGTAGTGCAATTCATAATTCACTAAAAAGTAATACCTACATAAAAAGTAAGTAAGTAACAATATAAATTTTTTTTAATTTGTTGTTGTAATGGCAACTAAAAGATTGTTTTTTTGAGATTTCCATAAAAATATACTGTTCATCAATTTTTAAGCTCGCATCGCATACAAAATTTGGGGTAGCATCCAAATAAGGGCTCAGTCCATAATTAAATTGTATATGTATAATATATACACGTTAATTTATTTTTTAAGACATTTAACTATTCCAAAGTGGATAAAAATATTTAAATATGTACCTACCATAACTTTAACCCCGAAAGAAACCATTTTCAAATATTTTTTAAACAGGGTAGCTGCATTTAAAAAGCACCAACCCCATTGCAGAATTTTATAGGTAAAATAAAAATAAACAAAATAAAGTCATTTTCAATTTTTGTAATGTTTTACCAAAATAATGAGTTAATGACGAGAAAAATCATTAAATTTTTGTAATGTTTTACCAAATTAATGAGTTAATGACGAGAAAAATCATTAAATTTGCTACAAAAGTATTTTCCAATTTTTTAAAGTCCCAAACATTGAAAGATTTTTTGTATTTTTAAGCTACATGATTTTGAAGTTTAGAATAAGAACCGCGGATATTATGTATGTTAAATGTATATAACCGGTATATATTTTGGGATACTCTACCGCTTGACCACCGGTATTAATAATGTCGATTAAATAAAGTTTAAAACAAGGGCTAGCACAAAATAAACAAAAAATATTAATTTTATTTTATGTCACACAGAAGTTTGGTTACCTAACAAATCGAAAAATTGGATGGATTAATACTGCACTCACGTTTATCCTCCAAAGCAAGTGTGAGCACACTGCAATAAAGTTTTTTTTACATAAAATGCTTCAATATTTTGTATTTCATAATTTGCAATAATTTTGTTTTACACAGTAACAACAAATTACCAAGAAAATACCAAAAAGTTATTAATACTTGAACTAAAAAAGTCCAAATTAATTTTTCTTATTATGCAGTCGTCCAAAGTAACGAAACTCAGTTTTTTATATCATTAGAATAAATGAGTATAAGAGATCTATAACCGGCCCCATTGCCTCATCGCTCCCGGGCCCCGCACAGGACTCTGTTTCCTTACGTCGATTTTCTTTTGCTGGGTGCAAATGTCCAATGCTTCCCGTACTGTCCCCTATTTAGGGCTCGAGAGCGAAATGCCAATAGTTTAAATAGCTTTTCCCGGATTCGCCGGGCCGTTGCTATACGCCCAGTAGGGTCATTAAGGAGGTAGGACAGGAGGGATAGACATTTTGGTGTTTGGGGGACAATTACGCCGACTCAAATCTAAGTACGACGCGGTATCCCCCTAGACCAGGCAGTTAGTAGTAATCCAAACATTTGGGATTACTGTTGGGGAGTTGTTATTTTGCTGCAGGGGCATACGTCTTGGTCTACGTTTTGGTCGTTATTGTTCGTGTCCGTGTCCAAGTCGGATTGTTTCTGCACATGTGTCGCGGGGTCGGGCAGCGTCTGCTAAAAATTACCATGCTGAAAATTCGGGAACAGTAGTGCGAAATTTTCTAATAATTTTTAGTTATTGTGTTGCCCAAGCACGTGTTGTGATAGAATTGAACATAATTTGGTTTTTTTTCATTTTCTAACAATAAGGTATTGCATTTATTTATTACGTTAAATCGAATAAGTCAAATGGTAAGCGCAATTATTCTGTTATACTATTTTAGGCTCGCAGAAGACTATTACTTTTGTTCCATAGATTTGGGTATTAAGGTTTATTGTTTATGTTTATGTTAGACGATCAGTAATTGGTTTTGTGTGTTACCCACTTAAGATGTATGGGTTTATTGACTTTCAAGTCACGTCCTTTGATCCGGTATGCTTGTTTTTTAATTTTTAAGTCGAACTTGCTTTGCTGTATACTCTCTAGAAATGAATTAGTCAAAAATGACTAATTGAATAGTTATGTGGCTGCTTTTTCACTTGTACCATGGTTAACCATGGAATACTATGGTATCCCAAAATTTAACAGCCAATTCTTATGTAATTGTCCCCTGAATTCGAAAATACCGTCAAAAAATATGAAAGCGGAGCAGTTTTTGATATATAGTCAATTCCATATTAAATGGAAAATTGACTATATCTCAAAAACTGTTCTAATTTTTTAACTTTTGACGACATTTTCGGATTCAGGGGACAATTTTACATAAGAATTGGCTGTTAAATTTTGGAGTACCATGGTTAATCATGGTACAAGTAAAAAAGCAGCCACTTATAACTATTAAATTAGTCATTTTTAGAGAGGTATTTTTTGGTCTATTAAGATGTTGGTTTGATATTCCCTGTTCACCTATTTTAATGTTGTTTTTTAAATGTATTTTTGTTATTTCTACTTGAGAAGGTTGGTGAATTACGGAATTACAAGTTTTTAGTATTGCCAATAGCGACGTGCAAATATTAATAAAATACTTATCCGAATTCTGCCCCTTGTTTCCTCTGATTGATATCAATTTCTCGACACAATGAATGGCAGGGGTGACACTATACACTTTGCACTTTAGTCCTGGTCGGTAAGGTGATTATGCACCTTGGGAATTCCAAGTTGGGATTTGCGTATCTATACACCGTTGAACGAAATCTTATAGAATAATTTCCTTTTAGGTCTTCTGGATTTAAAATGCACTGGTTATTTTAGTATCGTTTGTGGGGCGATAGAAATATACGTCTGACTGGTACAAGCGGTACTGTCGCACTAAGTTTTATGTATCATTAGAATTGTGAAAAAATTCTGCATTTTAATGACGCAAAGAAAAAAAAGGCTGACTTAGTTTAAAATCATAAAAAATAAAAAAAGCGTTATTAAAACATTAATGCTCTTATTCTTGCCAAATACTTTGAAATATGAGCCACTTAAAAATATATAAAAAAGGACAACTTACAATGTTGTGTGTAAAAAACGTCATGCAGTCTTTTTCTTTGCGTCATCAATTTCAAATGTCAAAAACCGGTTTATCGACACACGTTCGGTATACATCCCACATACGTATACAAAGAAAACAGTAATAGCAGTAACAGTAATGTCTGTGCTTGGTTTACAAATTGTTGACGCAACGGAAAACATTTGCCGCGTCGACTATTGTTTATTTCAATTAATATTACTCCTTTGGGGGTTTAAATTGACCCAAAACAAAAAATGACTAAGTACAAAAATTTTAATATTTTTTTTACAATTATTGGTATAAAGAACAAAATGTTTGCGAACGACCGGACGCGACTTAAAATGGAGCGAAACTTGACATGATTTATGATACAAAAAAATGTGCGCCTGTTTCTTAGTTTAAATCAAAATATAGGTTTGTTTTATTTTAGAGAGCAGTATGTAATTAAATTAAGTGGTCTCCAATTTTTAAGGGCAACAATGGAAACTCACTAACCAACAAGCGCGGATCATGGGTATCATGACAGCCCCAAATCAATTTATTATTGTATTTTTTACATATTACATATCAACTGCTAAAAAATTTAATACATTTAAAAAATAATACTGTTGTGTTAAACTTATCCCACGGTACATGACCCCCTCTCAAACGAAATTTCTGGATCCGTCCCTGCTATCTGATTGGGATTTTTGGACTTAACCAATAGGCACAAGATTCACAAAAATGTATAAAACAAAATTTTGATCCAATATGACTTAACCAAGTTCGGTTTTTCTTGCTTTTATAGTAGGTACTTATTGCCTATTCGAAATTTTAAACCAACTTATTCCATATTTTACTTTTTATATTTATTTATTTTTTAGGCCTTATTAGAAGCTCACGATACTGTGGCACAAAAAGACTATTACCCACATCTTCCCGAAATTCCTCAAGAGGGCGACGAAGAAGAAGAAGAAACAATTAAGATTGTTCAATTAGTCAAAAGTAACGAACCATTGGTAAGCAATGTATACAATATTTCGTAAAATTTAATGTTTAACTTTTTAATACAATAATAACATCACAATTGTAATTTTCAAATTAAGTCCATTTGAATATTTTTCTTTTTTGCAAAGACTGGGGCACAAAGTGCTGAACCAATCGTTGTAAGTATAAAAAATAGTAAAATTTCGCCTATTGTTCCCTATTCTTTATTGTCTCATTTTTTAGTTGCATAAGCTGTCTTTAGCATCTTACTTCTCACTTAAATAATTATTTAATTTTTTAAATCATAACATCGTAACAGTCATTTTAATATTAAATATTAACATAGCTGTTACCTAAATTTCACTGTTCTGTTTAAATATTATTTATCCATTGCCATTTATACCAACTAGTTAAGTCTATAAAATTATACAGGGTGTTATGTAATTAATGTTATATATTAAAATGGGTTGTTCCTTAGGGTCCATAAAGAAGCACCTGAAACTTTTTTTTTCTAAATTCCAAAGTCTAAAAATAATTTATAATAACCTTTATCCAACCAAAAAGTACGCCACTGATCGACTAGGAACTTTAGGTTAATCTGGTGGATTTATTATGTTATGGTTGGTAACAGTAGGGGTGGGCTGTTCTATACAAAAGCCGAATCGATACGATATCGATATAATTTTTAAAATATCGCTTATATCGATACAATTTTGGTACGATACGGTTAGATTAAAAAAAAATGGAAGAAAAAATAAAAACTTTTTTTAAATAAATTTAATTATTAGGAAGGTAACGAAAAAAATATAGGTATATGAAAATTTGCAATTTTTTTCGCAATTGTTTACAATAGGTGCGTTCTTTTCGCCTGAGATCTCAGCTCACTTTAGTTAATGTGATATGAGATGTAGTGATCTGAGTAAGCATTAAAAAGAACGACACACTCAATTGAAACGCACAATCTGACGGCGAATACGTGAATAAGAGGCAACATATCTCTGATATAATTATGTTCTGTCATATCCTTATCGTTTAAATTTCGTGTTTTTCTATGTTCAAATTTGCGTTGAATTAAGCCTAATATATAGATTGCCTTCCTTCCTTTCTCCCGTAAAAGATGAACAATACGAAAATCGTAGTGCCATTTATAGATTCCCGTACGGAAATCTATAAATGGCACTACGATTTTCGTATTAATCATCTTTTACGGGAGAAAGGAAGGAAGGAAGGAAATCTATAAATCAGGCTTTATAGATAATACCTTCCTGCACCCTCTGTGCATTTAGACAATTTAGAGTATATATTAATATTTAATTAAAGACGTTTCCCGATCTATATTACTTATTCTTTCCATAATTGGGTGACCATAGAAAAACCTATGTGGGTGACAAACAAAAACAACAATTTTTTGATAAGAATATTAATTTTATGACAAAATAAAAATTTAAAAAAAAAACTTCACTTTGACATGTTTTGTTTAATTTTATTGTAAAAAGTGTTTTTCTCGATTTTTATGTAAGAATGTCATATTCTCGCACGCAAAATCGTTGAAGAATGAAGCTCATTCTTAAACGATTTTTGGTAACATTTAGTTTTTAAGTATTGGTACCCCCAAAATGTCAAACTGTTTAATAACCTCAAATTCATTACTTTTAGGATTATTTATAATAGCTTTGTTTGTTATCCTGCACTAGTGCAACCTGAACTACACTTTTATTGAAAATGAAGCCTTTTAATGCAAAATTTTAAGTTTAATGTGAAAAAGTGCAGTTCAGGTTGTACTTGTGCAGGATAACAAATATTGTCATTTTGTGTTGCCAACTGACATTTTGCGAGAAAAATCCCCCAACTAACAACGACCACAAAACAATTAAAAAAACTTAAATAAAAGTTAAAATCGAGAAAATAGTATAAATCACACGTTGCAGAAGGCTATTCTCGCACTCATTCGTTCGTCCACTCGCTCCTTCGTCGCTCGAGGCCAAATTTCGAATTCGTGCGAGAATATGTGGCCTTCTGCAACTTGTACTTTAATATACTATTCTACTTCTGAAAAACAATTTTATTCGAATTCTATTTATATATTAGTTTATAGCTAAACTAGTTTTGTGATAGCCACTTAAAAGTCAGATGCAATACCAACCGTCAGCCTTAATCGAACAAACTTCCAAAATTTCGGTAGAATCGTTTATCAACGGTAGATTATTAAAAATACGCAACAAGCGCAAAAGCAATAGCAATATATCGATGACTTCCTGCCAAAGTATCGCAAGCAACATAACTAAAATTTCGGGAATTAAAAACATTTTTGTTTTAAAGTCTGTTTTAAACAAAATATAACCTACAGGTTTTATAACAAGTAAATAGCTATAATTATAAGCTAAGTATTTAACTATTATAAAACCTTTAGGCTATATTTAATTTTAAACAGACAAGCAAAATGTTTTCAAGTTCCGAAATTTGGGTTAGGTTGCTTACGATACTTTGGCAAAAAGTCATCGATATAGTTCATGGCATTATATATAAGGACTTTTCATAATTAGCGATATCGATACAATGTATTCGATACATAAATTTATATCGATTCTAACGATATCCCGTCCGTATCACTTGTATCGATACGTATCGTATCGAACAGCCCACCTCTAGGAACAGTGTTTCCAAAATCTCTCAAAAAAGTTGACAAACATTGTTTAAATTTAGCTTAATTACAAAAATGACAAAATTAACAATGCAAATTGTCAATTTGGCGTTTTTATTAATTGTTGATTATGTCATTTTTGTACTGAAGGTAAATTCAAACAAAATCTGCCAACTTTTATGACAGAATCTAGTGCATTTCTTTTAAATTTTAGGTTATGTTTTCAAATTGTAAATATCTTAACTAAGGGAAGTGCTTTTGGATTTATTTACACAAATTAAATGTTTAAAGTTTAACCTGTGAACTGGTCCCAATTTCATCTGAGTAAACAGAGAAAAAAACTGATGAAAAAATTAATTTTGTGGTTATGGATTTCAAATTTAAAAGGTACTAAATTTTCTAATCATTGCTTAAGCTAATAGCTGGATCAGTAAATAAATACAGAAGGGTATTAGAGCTTTAATAAAATAAAACTTTTGTATTTATTGAATTTTTATTTATTTTTTGCAAGAAAAATTTTTAGTAACATTTTTTTACATCTGGCAACGCATAGCTACTTTGTTGGTTGGTATCTATGTACTCACAAAATACAAGTTTGCAGAGATAAACTAAGTGTGTAACCAGTGGCGTATCACAAAAAATATAAAAAACTTCTAATGCATATTTTTTCTTTATCTTTAGAAAAATGTATTTTAAAATATTTTTCCTTTATTCCTTATGTCAAAAGGTATTCAGTATTTTAATATATAACATTAATTACATAACACCCTGTATATTCAACTTCATATATACCAATGGGGGGCGTAAATAGTTCGTTATAGCCGAATGATGATTTTTTGAGTTAAGTCTTACATTAATTAGGTACTTAATAAAAAATATATAGGTAGGGGAAGGTGGGGGAATTCTGCGCATCTAAGCAAAATCTCTAGTATCTTTGTTAAGTTTAAATGTGAAATTTTGCAATTAATACCAGCGATAGTCTACTATGTTTACTATGTGTATATAATGCGCACTTTATAAAAAAAAATTGTTTGGTATGCAAAAACTATATTTTTTAAAATAATGCATTTGCGCAAAATTACCCACCTATCAGGGTAATTTTGCGCATTATAGGGGGAAAATTTGCGCTGTATAGAGAAAGATTTGTAGGTATCTGTGTGATACTAAAAAACTTTCCAAAAGTTAACCTGAACAATTTAAACATACACCAGATCATATAAAGTTGTGTTATAAACATTTAAGCGATTGGACAGAAATTTAAACTTAACTCGTAGCGGAAACGACATGGATTTCTTAGATCAACGTACATGTATCACAGTTAGCTAGTGACCATGGTCACTAGCTAAAAGCTACAAGCTTAATACACTTTAGTCCCCGTATACCCAAAGCAACGTTTCCAAGTTTGCAACATTCAAAAAATGTATTATTTACTTCATATCTGGAAGAATTATTTATGCGTAAAATTACCCACCGCGCAAAATTCCCCCACCTTCCCCTACACATAAAATATAACCTGCATGTGTTTTCCAAACAGTTGCCACAGATAAAAAGGGCAATTGGGCCTCACCCATATTTTTACATTTGATGTGGCTTTATTTTATGTACTATATATAGTATACTATCAGTTAAATTTTTAAATGTTATGAGCTGTCATTCGGTATTGGTGCGTCAGAATATTTTGTATTTTGTATTTTACAGAGGCTTGTACTAAACTGTGTATCTTCTTGGTTTTTAAATATGTTTGGTTTAACCAAAAACCACACAAAGAGCATAAAATTTACAATATTTTTTTTTCCAGTTTATATTGGGCCTATATTAAAGGTCTACTTAATTTTAAATAAACACAAATATGGTAAATGTTTCAAAATAAAAACTTCTTCTTTTATAATTAAAAATGTGAAAGAAAAAAATCACCTTCAATTTTTTCTCTCGATGTAGTCTTAATTGTTTACTACTTCATTAAAAAGTTTTAGGCCTTATTTTTAATGGGCCTTCAAATATTAAAATTCATCTAAAATCTGGTATTTTTAATCTGAAATATCTCACATTTTAAAAATACAAAATTTTTCGAAAATTTCACCACTGAGACTGTAACTTTTTAGTTTATACATTTTAAAAAAAGCTAAAATTTAGCTGGTTTAAAAAAATTAAAAATCACACACAAATTAACGGCTAAGGAAAAAATTCCAAGGGTAGTCATACGCAATGCGTTGCTAATAGAAGTTTCTTATTTATACGGATTTTTCCTTATAAGGATTGAACGCTTATACTCGTATAAGCGTCAAGTAAGAAAAAATGTTCAAAGCATATATGCTTATAACGCCTATATAACCCTGAATGTTGTCTCGCTGATTCTAGAATTGTTTACCCCTTGATATAACGTTGCTTGTAGTAAAAATTTTAAGGTTTAACGCAAACTTCTGTAAAATAGGCTGGCGCAAATACAAAATGACAGCTTACAAAAAATCTGAACATCTAAAAAATTTATGAATACCTTTTTTAACTCTCTAAATATAGTACAAATAAAAAAATATATAAATTTTGATATGGATTGACTCAAATGCAGTTCTCTGATTATCAAAAGAAGCGCAAATTTCATAAAACACCCTCCAGATATGCTTTCTGGCGTAGTGTTATTATATAATTCCAAAAACATGACAACATACTTAAAATGGTTTTATTTAGGGTGCCACAATAAAAACAGACGAAAGCAGTGGCAAAATAGTTATAGCCAGGGTGATGCACGGTGGGGCAGCCGATAGATCAGGATTAATACACGTTGGAGATGAAGTTGTGGAAGTTAATGGAATAAATGTCGAAGGAAAGACACCAAATGATGTTCTAGCAATTTTGGTATACAAAAATGAATTTAATTTTGTAATTTTTAACATTTATTTTATTGTAGCAAAGCTCAGAGGGTACAATAACGTTCAAACTTGTCCCCGCAGATAGCAAATGTAGTATACGAGAAAGTAAAGTTAGGGTAAGAGCTCATTTTGACTACGATTCTTCAACGGACCCCTATATTCCTTGCAAGGAGGCTGGATTGGATTTTAAGAAGGGAGATGTTTTGCATATTGTCTCACAGGATGATGCTTATTGGTATATATTAACATCAATCAAAAATATGTTTTAACATTCAGGATTGGTTTTAAGGTGGCAAGCTAGGAAAGAAGGCGACAGAAATATGAGAGCAGGCTTAATTCCGAGCAGAGCTTTACAAGAACGAAGAATAATACATGATAGAACGCAAGTTGATAACGAGAATGGTAAGTAAATTTTCTCAACCCTGTCCCAATGCTTTTATTGCTTTCAAATTCATTATTTTCTTTACTATTTCCATATATACTTCTTTACTCATTTCATATCACACCAATTCATCAAGGGTTACTTTATTGCAAATTGCCATATCGTGTTTCTCGATATTTTCTATTCATAATATTTGAGGAGGTCCATTCCAAAACTCGGCTTATCCACTTTTTAATAAAAATGAGTTAATGGTGTCTGTACATTTAACATGTATCCCCCTATACCCTGAAAAGTTCATAATATTCTAAAACTAACCTTATTCCATTTAAAATTCATTTACAAATTGACTATCGTTCCAAAACTTGCCTTTTCTATTGGTTATATCATGCAGAACTCGGCATATACGTATGTAATTTTAAATTATTTTAAACTGGAGCTATTCCTTTTTCATCAAGGTATATAAATGTTTTACTTGTACTGTACGTTAGTACTCACGTGTAAGATTTTTGACATTTTGCTCGAAAACAACTAATATGGATAAGCCGAGTTTTGGAATGCACCTCCTCACTTATTATAAATACCTACATATAATAAATAAGACCTATACTATTCAATACAAAACAAGTTTTCGTTTATTTTTTATACACACATTTTTACAAAATATTTATTATTCTGATCGTATTTATACAATATAATATTGTATTTAATAAATCATTATAATTCCTGTTTTGACATTCCCAGCATGCCAAAATTTTGTTTTGTAACGCAATGGCGTTAACATTGCAATGTTACCTTTTTGTGTGTTTAAATTTAATATTTCTTAACTTAACAACCTAAAGGCAATATTTTGACAGTAAGTACAGTATCCAAGCAAAATTTTGGAAAATATGTAGGTACGAACTCCCAAAATATAAGGGCGTTAGTGTTTTTTTTTAGTTTGTACATAAACAGTGGTCACTGTTGTTTTTTCATTATTGAACGTCGTATAATTAATGTTAAATTATGCCAATTATTTACGATACTTTATATATTAAAATGTATTTATTATTTATTATTTTATACATAAATGTTATGTATAAAATAATAAATACAAATACCTACAATACAAATTGTGACGTAGTTCAGTACATTAGGTTCAATTGCGAAGCACGCGGTTCAATATTTACTATTACTTAATAATATTATTGTAATATTAATTATGATTGTATATTTAATTACATTTTGTTGATTATTTATTTAGTTAAATTTTAAAATAATTTTTGTAAAACATTTTGAAAAGGCTTCCCTTGCATGTACAGGTAACGGGTAGATAATCTTATCAACCATGTCATACAGTGGGGTTTTAAATGATTATAAGGTTAATGATGAGTAAATTGCGCTTTTTGTGATGATAAAGGTAGGTAAATAAACAATTTTTCCTTAATGATTAAAAAAAATACGCTACAATATGTGTTTGAACTTTTTAAATTATTTAATCAGAACGACCATGGCCACTGCTATTGAAGTTGGCGTAATTAATATAGTCCACACTGTAGAAGGAAATTTTATTCATAAAAGCGTCGAAAAGGATGGCAGTTCTAATCCTTTTTTTTCCACGCTTAAGGGTCAGTTTTTCAATAGGCTAGTTAAATCCAGAGTTGAATAACTCTGGCTTATCTCTGACTTAAGTCAACTCCGAGTTTAGGTCGCGTTTAGGTTTTTCAATTACAATCATAGTGAGGATTTATCAACTCTAGGTTTGTGTAAAATTTGTAAAGTTGGTAATGCGTTGTCATGGTAACGGCTGCACACCAACGTCATTTTTGACTCTGTTTAGCGTTTTTTTAAGAATGTCACGAAGGTAGTGTGATCATTATTATAAAATTATTAAATTTATTGATTACAATTTTAAGATTACGGTAAGTTTATTTTTTGCTTTAGTGGAAAATGTGCTGCAATTTATTAGGTATATTTATTTGAAGGCAGTGATGTCGTGTAATAAAACTGCTATATGTAATACTGAACCGCTCAAAAAAAGGCTCGATCTACAACTTTTTCTTTGGCTAAAAAGAAAGTAAAATGCATAAAAAATTAGGAAATCGCAAGAAAGCCATGGGTACTCACCAGCCGTTGAACGGGCTAAACGAACAGCTAATTCAAGACAAAAGAACCCGTGGCGTAAAACCGCAGGGTAAGCAATAATTGCTTTTCCGCGGATAAAGCGTCATTTCTACAACGAACAAAATTAAAATATGACATTTAGAAGGATTCAATAAGCTGAGAGCCGTCTCGCAATTCTTTTTGCTAAATAAACTTTTCACCTGTATTGTATTACATCAACAATTTCCTCTAAAATATTTTCTACCGTTCTTGGAGACAACCGAAATCTGGTTAGAAAATTAATATTGTCCCACATTTCAAAATGATTTCTCTTGGACAAATAACTTTTGGTCTTCTAAAGTTCTCTTCATCATTACTATAGGCATTTATATCATAGTCCCACATTATCATTTAACACAACACTCACAACAGAACGATATATAACCTCTTTTTATTTTAATTCTTACTTAACTCATACCCTTTCTGGGAGTTCAAAGATGCGTAAGAATGAATCAAGGAATCTGAAGAAAATTAAATTCATGTATGGCATGGCTAATCAGATGATCTCCTTTTCCTGTACTACCGTCTGTTGTACTATATGAAATGATTGTGAAATTATGTTGCCCTAGTAAAAAAAGTGTATCCAGTAAATTTCAAAGTAAAAGCATGTCTTCATTATTCATATTAACATCCTCATTTTTGTTGGGCCGTAGGGCTTTGCTCTGTTTCAGCCTTGCCTGTGCTTACATGCAGTAAGTCCCCGAAATCCCCTCGTTGCGCGTCCAAACCAAAAATTAAAAAAATCATGTATGACACAGCTGAAAACGACGATTTTGATCGCGAAGAGATCGCCACCTACGAAGAGGTCGCCAAATTGTACCCGAGACCGGGAATCTACCGCCCGATCGTGCTGATTGGTGCGCCGGGCGTCGGTCGCAACGAGCTCAAACGAAGGCTGATCGACACTGATCCCGACAAGTACCGAACACCCACTCCATGTAAGTTTATTAAAATTTGATAGCACAAATACAAGAAATAGGTTTTTGGGCTGTTAAATTTAGTTGAGGTATAATATTATATATTTTTTAATACAATAAATTGCGTAACTCTATATATACGCAACATTTATTGTGTTTTTGTTTATGTTTATAAAGACACAAGTAGACCGATTAAACCAGGAGAAATTAACGGTAAAGAATACTTTTTCGTGACCCGCGAAAAAATGGAAGAAGACATTGAAGCGAGCAAGTTCATTGAGTTCGGAGAGTACAAAGGTAACTTGTATGGAACTTCTTCGGAAAGTGTCAAGGCAATCGTAAGCGAGGGTCACGTTTGCATTCTAAATCCGCACTACCAAGCCTTAAAAATGCTGAGGACGCCTCAATTGAAACCGTACGTGATTTATATTAGACCGCCCGATTTGGAGACTTTGAAGGATTCGAGAAACGCAGTTCATGCTAGATCTACGTTCGATGTTAATAACTCTAGAGGATTTACGGTAAGAAAAACAATATTAAATATAAACTACTTGCACATAACCTCCTTAATTTAATATAAAATCTTATTGGAGCAAAGCTTAGACAAAAAAGAGAGTGGACGCGTAATCAGAACTTGATAAGTTGAAAAACTGAGCGGAACTGTCAACAGTTTTATGCATAATTTAATGATAAATAAGATAATTCTGAATGATAGATCACTTATTTGTTTATTTAGGAACTGGTATAACATATACTCAATAAAACAAATACATTTATTACCTAAAATCAATAGCTGGCCATACACAGACGTTATTTCGCGCGGTTTATCGTGGCGTGTTGGCATGTAGCGGTTTGCATGCACGAAAGAACGGCGTGGCAAAAAAAGCGTCATGTTCCATACACTTGATAAAGTATTCAAATGATTTAGCAAGTGATTGCGCGTGGTATATAAGTTTCAAAGGAAAAATCGTATGTGAGTGGGCAAAAAGTGTCATTTATCGAATCGTTTGGAACTGCATGTGATCATGTACAAATTTTCAACGTGATTTCGCCAAGCGAAGGTAAACCGTGACGCGGAATGCTATTATAATTATAATTATTTAATGCTAATAATTTTTGTAATAAGTTTTGTAGTTCGTTGAAATACTTTGTTAATTATATTAATAATTATAATAATTATAATGGATAAAAAGAAACAAATTTGTATTGTTGGATGTGCGGTTATGGCCATGGTAATTTCTAAAGAAAAAAAGAAAAAAAGACGTATATGGCAGAAAAGTTGGTTGGCTGACAGGGAAAAGTATTGCCATATGTCGCTTTTGCGAGAATTAAAGGATAATAATCCAGAGGACTTTAAAAATTATTTAAGGATGGACGCAAACACGTTTGATGAGCTTCTAAATTTAATAAAACCATATATAAGTAAACAAGATACTGCAATGAGACGAAGTATACCAGCCGAGGAACGCCTTATTGCCACCCTTCGTTTTCTTGCTACTGGACGTAGTTATGAAGACCTAAAATTTACCACAGGAATATCTGCCCAAGCTTTAGGACGCATCATACCCGAAACGTGCAAGGCTCTGTATGAAGTATTGCATAAGGAGTATTTAAAGGCAAGTTTAATATACCTAGGTATTATTTATTTAGGTTTATAGGTATTTACATTCTAAAAAAAGTTGAAAAATTGTTCAATAACTGTCCTGCGTTGTGTGCTTCCCCCTGTACTTCCATACCACCAGGTGATGGTGTAGATCGAGATCGAGTATTCTCAACTTGCAGCTGATGGTCAAAAGATGTTTCCGGTGATGAACTATACGGAGAAAAAGTATTCCTAAGTTGCGGCTGCGGCTCGAGAATGATAGTGTCTTCTGTTAATTTATTTTGTGCCGCTTTATGTAGTATTTTCGTAATTAGGGTTTCAGCATACATCTTTTGTGTTTCATTTAACTTTGCATGTTTTATTGCAATAAATTTTCCAAAAGTTGTACTATCTGATTCTTCACCACAGTTTTTTAATGCGTCCGTGCAACTCTTCATAAATATTTGCTGCTGCATCTCATGAGGTGTTACTTTCTTCTTTGCTCTTTTGGCAGGTGTTTTGAAGTCCTGTAAAATGAAATTACCTTGTTAATATATTATGTTTAAAAATATTCATTTGTAACTCTTTACTGTCACAACTTGATATTTTTTAAAAGTAAAATAGCGGGTTTAGAACAAATAAAACAATTTTTTTTTAATTACTGACGTTTTGTTGAATTTTATAAAAGTTAATAAAAGTCAAAACTTCGTCAACTTAAAAAAATAGGAACTGTTTAATTTGTCCTAAACGATTTGGCATTTAAAAAGTTTAAAAATACTAATAATAATTCTTGCGATAATTCATTGAAAATAACCTTCATATTGTGTCTTTTATTTCAGATGCCGTCAAGTAAAGACGACTGGAAAAGTATTGCTAAAGTCTTTAACTCACGATGGCAGATACCTAACTGTGGAGGCGCCATCGATGGAAAACATATTCGCATAGTTCCGCCACCAAATACAGGCGCATTATACTATAATTATAAGAACTTTTATAGTATTGTGTTAATGGCAATCGTGAATGCAGAGTATGAGTTTTTGTATGTTGATGTTGGAAAAAATGGTCGGCTCTCAGATGGCGGAGTACTAGAACAAACGACGTTTTTCAAACATTTAATTTCAAATCGACTTAAGTTGCCTGATAGTGCGGAAACTATTTCAGATTTGAACTTCGTATTTATAGGAGATGAAGCATTTGGTTTACATGACCATATTTTAAAACCATTTCCACAAAGGGATCTCACCCATGACAGGCGTATATATAATTACAGATTATCACGGGGAAGAAATGTTGTTGAGAACGTTTTCGGCTTGATTGCAGCCAGATTTCGAATTTTGCATACACCTATAAATGTAGGCGTTGAAAAAGTTTGTTGCTTTATAATGGCTATATGTGTGCTTCATAACTTTTTAAAGAGAAAGGCAAGTTCATATGTTGGTGGAAATGCTTTTGATTCTGTAAATGCAATGTCTCACGAAATAACTTACAATGCTGAATGGCGTGACAATGAAGTACAACTTGTCGGTCTAAGAAATGTACGTCAGAGTACTTATTTATCAGCTAAATTAAATCGTGATAAATATGTTACCTACTTTAATGGAGAAGGTACAGTGACATGGCAAGAAGACATGCTAAATAAGGGAAAAGCCTAAACAATTGTTTAAGTTCTCATTTAAAAAAAAATACAAAAAAAATATAAATATTTACATAAACTAATATAAATATTTACACAAACAAATATTTGTTAAATGTAAGGTTTAATTGTACAATGAATTATCAACAGGAAATAAAAATTAAAATAATAAAATATATACAAACCATTTCATCCCTTTCAACTTTTTCCTTCTCCTTTCTAGGAACAGCACGTGGTTCATCAGAAAAAATTTGGCTATTTTCAGTGGAGTTTTCGTCAAGGTTGTCAATAGTCTCAGAAATGGAAGTCTCTTCTGGGGATGAGGGACTGTTCGCCATATTATCAAAACTCTCTGTAGATATTTCATGTTCCCGGGTAAACATTAATAAATCGAAATACCAGAGACTTGGCACGTACTGATCATCACTAGAAGCGCCACTTCTCTTAAATTTTTCAAATTTTTTTAGCTCTTTTCGAAACGAGCCCCTCATTGATTGAATTTTTCTAGAGACAAGGTTTCGATCAGCATTTGGGTCTACCTTTTGATAAAATTCCACTAACGCATCGTAACCCAAATTTTTTAAATTTCTATTAACATACTCCTTCGATTTTACCTTCCACAAAGCTGGATGAGACCTATAAATCTCTATGAATTCTGTCAAGACTTCTTTTGTAACGTGACGAATATCGGCCATGCCAAAATTTTAAAAAACCAACTACTAATATACGAAAAATTTGAAATAAACCGTGGCGCGGAATGCGGCGTTTGGCGTGTGGACACTGCTGAAATGATGAACGCCACACTCCAGACGAAAGCACGTCTGTTATCCCTTCCCGTTCTATCATTGCGCGCGGCGACACTCACTCACGTACATGATTTTCCATATGTTTTTGCAGATAACACGATAAACCGCGCGCAATAACGTCTGTGTATGGCCGGCTAATCAAATAGATTTTTAGGTTTTTACCTTGGAATATAACTTTTACATCCAAATACAAAACAATCTACCATTGCATTTTAACAAAAACACACAAAACAAACTGGTCGCTTTAGTTTAAAAAAAACTGAACCTTACAAAGTTTATTTTTTTGAAACTTTAATATAGACCAAAGGCGTTCAATAACCAATGAATCTAATTAAATTAATTTTATCTTTAAGTGTTCTATAATTTAAACTGTATAACGTATAACGTTTATTAATATTATACTGGTTGGTCCATCGAAAACAGTCCAGCAAGGTTTAGGCTTTGTATGTGAAAATAAAAATCTTTGGACCCATATACTTTTGATACAATAAATACACATTTTAGTAATGATTAACGTGAAAAGTTCAATTCAGTAAAAGTCGTCAAACAAATAAGTCGTCTAAATTCAAACAGCATTTAGCTTTATTAAAAGCGTTGATTAAGAAAGTCTTCATTCAACGGTAGAATACTATTATATTATGTATTATATATAATATCGCTGGTTTGGTGCAAGACTATCCTAAGTACATTTTTTAAGAATTGTAACTAAATTTTTTTTTGCATAATATGTATTTATTTATTAATCTTTGGATGTAAAACCTTCTTTTTAAAAGAATGACGCAAAAAACAATTTATGACAATAAATAGAAATGTTCAATAGTGTTTTTCTCCAATTCTTTAAAAATAGACTTAGGATAGTCTTGCTCCAAACCAGCGATATTATGTTGCCATGAATTCGTAGGTAGTTATATTTTGTTGTTTAAAATGCAGTTGTCGTCGTTTTTTAGACTCAAATATAATAATGTTCGATTTTAAGCTTATGTTTGTGCAAAAATTATTTTTAACTAATTTCTTAAAAATGTCCAAACTTCTGGACCAACAAATGTACTTACCTAATTGGATCCTTTGGCAAAACATGAAAATTCAACGATTTAGTTCTTGAATTTTATTTACAATTTAAAACACAATAATTCACCATGATCCCTTAAATAAAATATACACACTAACGTAACTATATAAGCATATAAGCGTTGAGTTTCTTAATCAATGACACCGACCGCCGACGGTGGACTAGTGGTTAGTGCTGCTGACTACAAGCCAAGAGGTTGTGGGTTCGAATCCCACCAGGGGTATGGCTGTTTATTTGTGTTTGCCCTATTGTGTAATAGTCCTTCGGAGGGGACTTTAAGCCCACAGTCCGTTCCTACCCCTAACCCGCTCAAGCCATTCAGTTGGCTTCTGGGACTTCTTAGGAAGTAAGGGTGGAACTAAAAGAGCACTTTTGTATATAAACTTTTGTATATAATCAATCGAAATCAAGTACTAAACCAGTTTTTTAGTTTTTTTCTTGCAACGTAAAACACAAATAACGTGCGCGATTTAGCTGTGCAATTGAACAAAATTTGTCGAATAAGACTTGTGCCTTCCTCTCTTTTGTGAAAAACTACTTATTTATAATGTGCAGTTCGTATGGTTTAAATGTATTGTTGACAATTCTTAACTTTACACAATGCTATCGAACTCCCCCAGATGGCGCGCGCTTTGCGGAAACTCACATACTTAGTATGTGCGGAAACTGGTTCAAATCACAGTGAATATTGATATCGGCCAATCACTGATGCCTAACAACGCAAATAATGAGTTCATTATTCATATTTCATTCATAGGGAATTTATGATGTTTATCATTATTTACAACAAAAAAAAACAATATTATGAAATAAGAGTAAATAAGAATTATTATCCTTTTTCAAAAATATATCAGTATATTTTAATCTACATTTAATTTGTTTAGGAGGAAGAATACGTAGATATCGAAAAGTCAGCCGCAAGGATTGAATTTTTATATGATCATTTCTTCGACGAAGTCATCGTTAATGCCGACCTGGCAATCGCCTTTAGTCAACTTATTTCAGCTGTTAATAGAGTAGAAACAGAACCACTTTGGGTACCCTGTTCTTGGGTTCAATAAGCACCACGTTCTTATTAATAAAACCATCATAAAGTTTGTTTGGAAAATCCAGATTATTCAGATAATAATTCAAATTGGATTATTATCTAAATGTAGGGACGATTTATTTTGCATTTACTTTGTTTAATATGCATGTTTGCTGTTGGCTACATTAATGGCAATTTTTATGAATGACAATATTGTTTTGAGTCCCTAATGGTTAAAATTAAACAAATTTGATTTTGTCGTTATATTATGTTACTTTAAATGTAATTTTAAAGAAATATCGTACGGTCTATTTCCAACACATAGTATATTATTTTATATTATATATAATATTTTTGAAATATACCTACTGTAAAAATTCGGTTTTTTGCGAAATGATAGTTAAAGTTTTACTAACACTACCCAAGTCTGTTTAAATTAAAACAACTTTATTTTTAGATTCAAAGAAAAAATTGAGAAGAAAATTACATCGTTAATAATTTCACTTAAATTACACAGGTTTACACGGTTTTGAATCTGGTCATTATGATAGATAAGGTGTTTAAAGGTAATTTTAGGCCCTGATCACCAAAGACCGGATTTTAGGCCGTTAAAAATTGGAAATTAGGATACATAGATAGGCAATAAAAACCTAAATTTTAGGCCGATTTAGGCCTAAAGTGCCTAAAATAGGCGATATGAAATAAAAACACCACGATTAAACATAACATTTATTCAGGTACTATCAATAAAAATAAATCATAAAATACATATCTCTCTTAATATAAATATAATATAATATAATATCTCTCTTAATATAAAATACATAATAAAAATAATAACACAAACTCTAGCAAACAATATTGCCATATGGGCCATATGAATAATTGCCGTATGATTAAAGAATAGAAAAACCTTATACCTACTTGTAAAATTTAAAGCAAATCTTTCGCCATTATCAATAAACATAAAAGTAAAATATCTTTATTGGGTTAAGTTGACTGATATTTGTAAACCTGTGTTATTTATAGATTTGGTAAATGTTTATTTTCTTACTTCCTGCTATCTTTATAACTAATCGAATGAACAGGGTGTTTGTTAAATGTTAAAGTTTTTAGGTAAATTTGAAAACACCTTGTGTTTAAAATAATAATATTAATTTTTATTCTATATTGTAAAGTTATACTATACCACTTTGCCTCTACTAACATTTTTTGATGTGAAACATTTCTAATCCCAAAGGTTTTCCCCTTTATGTTCAGTCTGAACAATTCTAAACAGTTCAGACTAGTAATAACGTCTTATAGGTGACAATCAAGTATTATTTAGCTTAGGTAATTAATTATTAAACATATATTTGTTATAGTTATTAATTAATTAGCTTTAAAGCCTACTAAATTATTTCCATCGTTCAAGATTATTAATGTTTCATGGAAATAAAAGTTTAAAATTTTCTATAATTTAAACATAAAATAATTTCCGTTAATTTAAGCTATTTAAAGTAACTAGGTCTATTTTTGTTTCACGTTTCATTATTAATATACACACTAAATAATGTGAATCTGACTAAATATTATTACGTCTAGCATTTTCCTATAGAAAAGTCCAAAATTAGTAAAAATTAAATCTCTCAAATAGTTGTAGATAAATATTATATTTAATCCGTTTTTCTTTTGTATATTAACACTGCCAATTTAGTATTAACAAAATTAAATTCTAAATTAATGTTTTAATCATATTTTTAAGTACCTATATCCTTTAAATGTTATTTATATCATTAACTTTTGATTAATTAGGTAAATTAAACAACCAACAAATTTAATTAATATAAAACATTATATATTATTTAAAGTTAATACTTCTGATAAATAAAAACATTATCATACCAGATAGAAAATCTTCATTTTTAGAACGTATTTCTATTAACTAATATTTATAAATTACATTTTTAGATAGATATTATAAAAAGTCACCCGTTTTAACAATTAAACCTAACAATTAAAATTTTGTTGTTTGTCAATCCACACACCATGGATTGTGATAAAAACTGTGTTTAGGAAACGTTCTGATAAATAAATTAAAAATATTTTTTCTGTAAATAGAATAATGTACAAGTTTATAAATAAATCGTTTTTTAAGTAATTTATGTTTTATTTAGAAATAACCTTTACCACATATTTATAGAAAAGGTATTTAAGTATGTTCAATGTACAGGTTAATGTATATTTAGGTAAAAATTGTATCAAAAAGGAAATACAAACTTTTGTTACTTTTGTTGCATACTTAAGGACACCGTTTTCTTAATTGATGCTTTGTAAGCAAAAATACACATTGCACATGCGTTTTGGTAAACATATCATTTTTAATAGTTAAGATTTAACCAATTTTAAAATACACATTGCACATGCGTTTTGGTAAACATATCATTTTTAATAGTTAAGATTTAACCAATTTTAAAATTTTAATAGTATTTGCCCTTGATAAAAAAAACAAAGGATTGATTATTATAAATAAGTATCTTTTATAAAATAAGTTTATAATTTATAAAAACACGTTTTAACGCACTAAAAAGTATAAACTAATTGTTAATTTAAAACGAAAAACGTGTGGCGCATGCAATAAATAATAGTAATAATAATTATATTTTTCTACTCCTACCTTTAAAACGCCCTTTATCGTACATGTTTCCATGACACTAAGTGACCTTTTAAATACACATTGACAAGTTGTGGCTTTATGGCGCTTTAGTAACGGGCTGAAGTTAGCAACAGGTTTTTAGTCACGGGCTGAAGTTAGTTTTAAGTTAGTTGACAGTTGTCAAATGTCATACAATCGTTAAAATAAAGTGCCTTTCTTGTAAAATAATACTAAATTATTTTTATTATCTCAATTCAAAAATAAAAAAGTATTAAATAGTTTCTCAACGCCAATATTTGAAAAGTTTATACATGTATGAACATTGTACTGCAGGTCATGACCTTTTAATTTCGCTGGCAGTAAACTACAACTTAAATTCGGGCACGGACTCCACTGTAAAGTGTTCATAAAACATTTTCTTTACTTTCACTGTGAAAAACTGTCAATTTTCAAGAAATACATTTCGATTTATTACCTTTATAACCTGTGTTTATAAAATAACTAAATTTGACATTTGACGGTGACACACAGATTCCCCTATTGTTTCATAGATGGCGCTCTATACAAATTTTTTAATTAAATCATTTTAAGATAATAACAAGTATTTGTCGTAGAAAAAGTATACTATATATACTATATAGAGCGAGCTTGCGAGCGAGTGCTTAAATTAATGAGTGTATAGAAAAGTTTATTAACGAGGTGCATACTATATATTATATAGTATGCACCTCGTTAATAAACTTTTCTATACACTCATTAATTTAAGCACTCGCTCGCAAGCTCGCTCGTGCCTAAATTAAATTGGTGTATAAAATGGCGTTTATCAAACTTGATACATAATATACTATTATTACACTATAGTTTAAAGAGTGGCTATCGCTAAGAAAACCTACACAACAGTTCATAAAGGGCGTACTCTATCCCGAGCTCAATCCGTTGTTCATTCACCCAGTCAGCATCCAATTGAGAAAGATTTCAGTATGAAGTCTTTTAAACAACTTCGTGTAGAAGTTCTAACATGACGTCTTAAACAGTTCCTTTTTATGAGCTCAGAATTCTAAGGTGTTAATGAACTCATAAATAAGAAGTCCATTTTTTTACATACAAATGAAGATCTTTTCTTGACCTCTTTTTGAACAATTTATTTTGAGCTTACAGAGTATTCTTTTTTCTTACTTCCAATTGAAATCATACTATTAACTCTTTTACACATTTATGACATTTTAATGCGATTACTTTCTTCTCACCGCTGTGTTTGATATAAGAAGCGGCGAAGTAGAATTAAGAGCGTGCTCCATACCAAACGGTCTTAGACCTAGGTAAACGGCTACCCGATACTGACGAGCTCCAAAAGAGCGAAACAGGCCGTCTATCGGTGCCGGTGAAAAGCACGCTTGAATTTAAACAAAAGTGAGACGAAGTAATCGCAATTCCTAAAATAAGCGAATACGAGCAAATTATTAAAATGATTTTAATAAAATCAATTTAACAAAATAAACTTGACATGTCAAAATAAGCAACGATCCAGTATGCAATTTCTTCATCAGTGCCCTAGTATACTATAGTACTTCTATATCCAAAACGGAAAATTCTAAAGAAGTCTTTTTATAAGTTTATACAGTAGGACTCTTTAAAATGCTTAATTGCGAAGTCAAAGAAAAGGGTTCCTCAAGAGTTCTTTTTTGAGAAGTCTTGATTAGTTCAATAGGTGGCGCATTCGAAGTCTTAAGAACTTCTTAAAAACTTCTTTCTGATGTTGTATTTGACGTCCAAATCATAAAATAGAGCTTATGCATACTTAATTAAGAAGTCATATTGCTGTCTGGGGCATTTGCAAACCCCCCACGATTTTTGTTTTAAATCTTACAATTATTTTATACTTTTTAGTGTTTTAAAACGTGTTTAATAGTTTTTTAAATCTGCTAATTTATAAGAGCATTTCCACGAAAACGCGGACACAGAAAGCGAAATGTCAATCAATGAATTATGTCATATTTCGTTTAGAATAACATTAATGGAGGTTTAAATGTGGTGTTCCAACAATACATGTTAATATATAACTGATAATTCATGAATGAACAGCTTATTGACATGGCAGACGCACTGACCTTTCATTGAGCATATATCTCTCTTGAGTTTTCAAGTAACAGAAATCCTGGAGGCAAAATAGTTAGCTCTGATTTAATATTGCAATTCATTCATGGTATCTTTAAGTGTATTTCGACGCTGAGAAAATTTTTCTTAAAGAAAATTTGATCAATGCAAAGCATTTTCAATTTTTTGAATTTTTCGTGTCCGTACGTTACGAAAAACATACAAAAGTTCGTCTACTGTGTGACAGAATTATCAAATACCTTCCAATTTTCATATACAAAGCCAAAAGTTAGCACTTTATAACGTGGAATTTTTTCATATTTTTAAAACAAGTGTAAGTTAATTTTTTTTGCGTAACGGACGGACACCATTGTATTTTTCTCATGTAACCGAGGTGCAAAAAACGACTATTTCCGAGTTCTAACTTAGTGATGTACGGATTTAAGGTTTTACATTCATTGCTTATCTCAACTGTCAAAGTAATAAATATAAATATGTAGAATTATTAATAACATTTCTTATATATATATATGTAAACATTAAATATAAAACCATTCTTGAACATAAAATAATTTGTAAGACATTTTTTTCGAAAATTAATGTTGCACATGTTCTCAGTTTATTTGCACATGCGCACATATATTCCAACATACAGCATAACCATAAAAAGTCAATCGCTGTCAAAACGGACGTGAATATTCGCGTATTGATATTGCTGTTTTATGAATACCAACGAACATTCATCGTTAATTCAAAAAGTGTTCTGCGACCAAGAAAATACAACTTTAAGTCTTCGTTACGAAATACTGGTAAATAATTGCAAGTTGTATTTGAGCAAAATTTTTGAAACTTGACAAAAATTGTCATATAAAAATCACCATCACATGGCACCGAAAACCAAAACCTCTGCTTTGACGTCCGCAGAGCGCCAAGCAAGATACCGGGAAAATCTGAAAAAAAAAGGGGTTGATGTAATGCAGAAGAAAAAAGAAGCTCAACGGTCTCGGCTCTTCAGAAAAAAACTTGCTACAGATTTAGGGAAACTAAAAGACCATCGCGAAAAAGAAGCTGAGAGAAAAAGAGTTTCAAGAAAGGCTTTATCGCAATCTGATTCATCAATGAATTCAAGCTGTTCAAGCCTTACTCTTTCTTCATATCGGTCCCGTCAATCATTTGGAAAAGCTTTATACAGGGCAAGAAGATCCTTACCGAGTAGCCCAAGAAAAAGAAAAGCTGTTGTCTCTGCCCTCGCTGAAGAACAAGGTCTCCGATTAGTCACATCTCCACTAGCATTTTCAGAAAAAATTCGCAAAGGATCGAATGAACAAACAAAAGCAAATGTGCAACAATTTTATCTTTCTAATCAAATTTCGTGGCAATCTCCAAATATGAAGGATAGACTCATTTTGAGACATCACGATGAGAATGGAAGGATACAAAAGCAGTACATCCCCAAACGATATATGTTAATGTCTCTTGTTGAGGCACACCAAATGTACCTGAAGGAGCACAAAGATCAACCCGTTGGCCGCTCATTATTTTGTGAGTTGAAGCCCAAAGAAATCTGCATCTTTGGAGACTTGCCTCAAGGTGTATGCGTTTGTCGATATCACGAAAATGTGCGCCTTATCTTGAATGCCATGCATCCTTACACTCAAGTTCCACGATCCTTCAAGGAATTTATCGCACTTGTCACCTGCGATCAGAGTAAAAAAGATTGTATGACCAACAAATGCGACCAGTGTCGTGACAAGATCGATGAACTCAATCCCCGAAATTTCGTTATTAACGCTTCTGTGATTTCACCAAGTTGCGAGCAATGGATAAGCCAACCACTTCAGAAAAAAATAATGGATTGGGATTTGCAACAATGTTTTCAACATCTAAAGGATCAGCTACGTTATTTTCTGGAACACTCGTATGTAAAGCGAGCGCAAGCAAAATTTTTTGAAGACACCATTGCCAGCGTCGATGGAAAACAAATTGCACTGCAAGTTGACTTTGCTGAGAATTACGCTTTAAAACAACAAAATGAAATACAAAGTGCGCATTGGTGTCACCAGCAATGCACAGTTTTTACTGCCTATGCTTGGATGTCCGCTAAGGAAGCGCAGAGTTTCGCGTTAGTTTCGGACGAATTGACGCATGGAAAAATCAGCGTTTATAAATTCATCGAACGGCTACTTGAACTAATTACCGAAAATTACGATGAAGTGGCTGAAGTAAAAATATTTTCAGACGGAGCCGCTAGCCAATTCAAGCAAAAGTACCTTTTTTCGAACCTGCATGTTTTTGAAGCGCGCTACGGCATTAAGCTATCTTGGCACTTTTTCGCATCAGGTCACGGAAAAGGGGTGGTTGATGCCATTGGAGGAACAATAAAAGGTTCGGTGTGGAGGCGAGCAAAAAGCGGAGCTGTGGTAAATACTGCTGAAGAATTCACATCTATAGCTCAAGAAGCATGCCCTAAGATTCACGTTGAGTTTCTGAGCAAAGCAGACATTGATGTTAATTCCGCAGATCTCGAAGAACACTGGAAAGATCTTGCGACAGTCCCAAGAACGCACAGAATTCATGCTGTGTTTTCCCTCGCTCCTTACTGGATCAGCGTTGCCGAAGAATCTAATGTGCATAAAGACAGGCGCATCGCAGTCCGCATGAAGTAATGAAGTTCGCGTGTATGCATATTTTGTGTACTTTTTTTTTCGTTTTCAGTAATTTTAGTTTATTTTAGAAATCGCTTCGTTTTTACATTCATATTGATAAGTTGTAACAATTTGTATCGTTAATTATGAGTATTATTCAGCAATACTAGTTTAAACGTTCAAAACATGTAATTAATAAAAAATGTAAAAAAATACATTTATTTAAACGTGTTCTCTTCTTTTTCATATGTTCCCCAACAATTGAATCTAACTAACGGGTACGAATATGATTTTGTGTTTTTAAATACCGTGATTATAATGTGTATTAAATGTGTATGTCCGTACGTTACGAGACCTTGTCCGTACGTAACGTTTTTATTTTGGATAATTTCCGCAAATAATGAAGAAACGAAAAAATCAAATCCTTAGTCGCAAATAGTATCGTGATCTCAGTTCTTTGGGCAATCCAAAACCACGTATAAAGCAAGAAAATTTGATTTGAATTCGCAGAGTCCCAAACGTTAACAGAGGGGATACAAAATGGGTGTCTTCGGTGTCCGTACGTTACGCTTTTTATACTGGTACTTGCATTTTCTTTTGAAAAAGTATTTTTACTGCTCACATAAGCCTATTTCATGGGAAATTTACTGCTCTTTCAGATGGCGTCAAGCGTTTTTGTGTTAAACTTAAATAAGTAATAGTAATTTAAACATTTATATGATAAAACGCGTCCGAATGTCCGTACGTTACGCGTGGAAATGCTCAATGCAAAGATATAAATTAAATAATAAACGGTATAAACACTAATTTAATAATAAAATAAATAAAGAATATAAAAGGTCTTGAGTGGTTGAATATCCACAAAGGCAGAGGACACATACGGCGGGTCGTGGCCATAGGGCCGTATTACGTACACTTCAGGGCCGGCTTTATCTATTTTGTACATTAATATTTATATTTTAAATTAAATTTGGAAAAAAAATAAGAATGCAAAGATATAAATTAAATGTAAACGGTATAAACAAATAAAGAATATACAAGGTCGGTAGGCGGTACTCGGCATGAGGAATATCCACAGAGGGCACTTACGGCGGGTCGTGGTCGTCAACACTTCGGTACTAAAGACAAGATTCAGTACCTCACAGGGAGGCAAACAATTCTAAAGAGGTTACCAGGAACCGGAAACAGACTAGGATGGAGACGTTTAGAAGTTCACCAACAAGGACAGGTTTTAGCAGCGTACTAACACCCCGACCCCCATTCATGAATCCCAATTGAATGGGGTTATTACTAAGACCCAGGTTGCGGAGGATTCCGGATTGTACATAGTTTTGGGTCAGTTCAATGTCGTCCAAAAACCACCACTAGCCCTCCTTATCCCGCACACCTCTAGCCTAAATTGGACGTATGGCCCGACCCAGCTGAAAAAAATCCGGGAGTGGCCTTAGCCATAGACACTGTCATCCACGACATCCTAGGGTGGATCTACCAGCCGCACAGTGTTTCAATTCTCGAAAATATCGGCAAAAACTCAAAAAATGACATTTTTTTTTCAGGTAAATTTTGAGTTAGATGGGTAGTTTATACCTGTCTCCATCCTGTATTAAAAAAAATTATATAAAATACGTATATTTTGTCTTGTGCGTCAGTTTAAACTTGACGCTTTCAGTTGAAGGTACTTTATCCGCGATCGCTGTGGTAAATTGTGTTTGGTGTGCCGATTGTTATGCGGATTGATCGGCACACCAAACACAAGATCCAAAGATATAAATTAAATAATAAACGGTATAAACACTAATTTAATAATAAAATAAATAAAGAATATAAAAGGTCTTGAGTGGTTGAATATCCACGAAGGCAGAGGACACATACGGCGGGTCGTGGCCATAGGGCCGTATTACGTACACTTCAGGGCCGGCTTTATCTATTTTGTACATTAATATTTATATTTTAAATTAAATTTGGAAAAAAAATAAGAATGCAAAGATATAAATTAAATGTAAACGGTATAAACAAATAAAGAATATACAAGGTCGGTAGGCGGTACTCGGCATGAGGAATATCCACAGAGGGCACTTACGGCGGGTCGTGGCCGTCAACACTTCGGTACTAAAGACAAGATTCAGTACCTCACAGGGAGGCAAACAATTCTAAATAGGTTACCAGGAACCGGAAACAGACTAGGATGGAGACGTTTAGAAGTTCACCAACAAGGACAGGTTTTAGCAGCGTACTAACACCCCGACCCCCATTCATGAATCCCAATTGAATGGGGTTATTACTAAGACCCAGGTTGCGGAGGATTCCGGATTGTACATAGTTTTGGGTCAGTTCAATGTCGTCCAAAAACCACCACTAGCCCTCCTTATCCCGCACACCTCTAGCCTAAATTGGACGTATGGCCCGACCCAGCTGAAAAAAATCCGGGAGTGGCCTTAAGCATAGACACTGTCATCCACGACATCCTAGGGTGGATCTACCAGCCGCACAGTGTTTCAATTCTCGAAAATATCGGCAAAAACTCAAAAAATGACATTTTTTTTCAGGTAAATTTTGAGTTAGATGGGTAGTTTATACCTGTCTCCATCCTGTATTAAAAAAAATTATATAAAATACGTATATTTTGTCTTGTGCGTCAGTTTAAACTTGACGCTTTCAGTTGAAGGTACTTTATCCGCGATCGCTGTGGAAAATTGTGTTTGGTGTGCCGATTGTTATGCGGATTGATGAAGGGTGATCTTCAAGGTATGTAAAATTCAGATATGTATTTGTTTTTCGTAGATTTTGCAACGGGTTATTGTAATCGACAAGATAGGTCTGTTAAAATCGCAAACTTTGAATCTAGCTCTTAGCACAATGGAGCTACAAAAATTGTAATAAATTGTAAGGCATCAATTCAAGATCCGTTGAATAGCTTAGAGTTTTGTCTATCAAGCCTTCAATAAATTATCTGCCCCAACTCGCCCCCGGCTCTCTAAAACTACATGTTCTTGGGCGCTCAGGCACGGTTGTGGTAAAAAACCTCGCGATTTTAAGCCTATGTCGCGCGCGTATCTGTGTTTTTGCTTTACAAAATATAAGATTTTTTTTTATTTCTTGGTTGCGTTCATGACGTTTACTCGATTCACTCGGATCTAACTCAAAACGTTTATTACAACAGCGGTGTCTAGACTTTCACTTGCGTAAATCGTTCGTGACTACTAAGATATTTAACACCGATTTTACATAGTTAACCCACCTCTTGTAGGTGCCTTAAAACAATCCGCATGCGCATTGTGTGTTAATGTCAAATTTGAATTGTGGTTATTTGTGTTGACAATTTTTTTAGCTAATTAAGAAATCGTTGATAAAATATTAAGTAAGTGTAATTCCATTTATTAGCCACCAATGAGTGCACCTTATATACTCTTCTTTTTTAACTGTAAATAGATAAGGACCCAAGAAGTAAAAAAAACTCACCTTTTCTTTTCTCCCCCTTTCACCTATTTATACAGGGCTATGCAAAAGTTACTGTGCAGACCTAACTTTAAAAAAATTTACTTCTTTTGCTAATAAAGCTATCGACATTAAACAAACTGTTAATTGTTAAGAAAATATTTCTCCTTTAAACCATATAGGACACATTTAGTTATTGATGCCCTAAATGGTCTTTGGGAATTTTTTAAAAATGCAATTTTTTGGCAAAATTGTCTAATTTTATAAATTCATATATTCTTAGAACAACTTGCCAGCAAAATTTTTTTAATGGAGTTTGTTACCAAAGACCTCTATATAAAAGCAATAAAAAAAATTTCAAATAATATTGTTTCGACCTTTACTTGATGAAACTTCATTTTCTTATTTTAAACAATAAAAACTACAATGTTCACGAGTTTATTTTAAATTAACAATTGTTTTGCTATCACAGTAGCTTCTTCAGAATACATTCAAACTAAATTTATACAAATTATTGCAAGTAATGGAAAAAATAAAACTGTATTATTAAATATTTACCTACTTGAAAAAATTTTTTTAAACTGCACAATTTTGAAAGAAAGTAATAAGTTATTACTAATAACAAGGAAAAGCTACTAGAATTTAATGTTTATCTAAAGGAAAAGGTTGTTTGTTTTTAAATAATATTAAATATATTTTTCTACTACCACCTTTAAAATGCCCATTATCGTTTCCATGACTCTAAGTCCCCTTTTAAATACACATTGACAAGTTGTGGCTTTATGGCGTTTTAGTCACGGGCTGAAGTTAGCAACAGGTTTTTAGTCATGGGCTTAAGTTGATTTTAGGTTAGTTGACAGTGGTCAAATGTCATACAATCTTTAAAATAAAGTGCCCTTCTTGTAAAATTTTACTAAATATAAAAGTTATTTTATTATCTCAATACAAAAATAATAATTAAATAGTTTCTCAACACCAATATTTGAAAAGTTTATGAACATTGTACTGACCTTTTAATTTCTCCATTAGTAAACTAGATTTAACTTCATTTCGGGTAGAGACTCCACGGAGTGTCCAAAAAACATTTTTTCACTTTCACTGTAAAAAACTGTTGTTAATTGTTAATTTTCAAGGATAAATTTACACATTTGTTAAACACACATTTAACATAAAGCTATCTTTAATTGATGTGTATTTATTACATTTGAGTATAGAGCGCATTGCTTTATTTTGTATTATTTGTAATTTATTAATCTCCTCTTTATTTAGGTGCTAAAACAGTGACGAGCAGAATTGGACATGTCACACATAACAATTGATTTGTAGGATTTTTATAGACTTTATTACTAACTCGTTGAAAAAAATAAACTTTTTGGGAAATTTTTTTGAGAAAGATTTTTATTTACCATTACACCCAAATACTTGATTTCAGAAACCCTTTCAAATAAATGATTTCCTGTGTTTATCAACACGAGTTTTAAAGTTTTGACTGGTTTGTCTTATATATATTTTGGGATCATCTGCACAAGTAAGTAACTTCAGATTTATAATATTTAATCTTTGTCATTTTTAATAAAAAAAACCTAGTAGTAGTAGTAGTACGGTTGGGTAGGCTCGAAGCCTGACAATTAGACTCCATGGTCCTTTTTATCTGCCCCTCCTAAACCAACCAGACTACTCCTCATCTTCCTCTTCGCCCATACCAGCCCTTTCGAATCTTCCAGACCTTCTTATAAAGGTCAGGATATCCTGCCAGGCAAGAGAGGCCAACTCTTCCCTTTGGAGTGTCATCACTCCAAAGATTTTATACCTTAGTCTGCCGAGGGCCTCACATTGTCCCAGGAAGTGAAAGGAGGTTTCATCCTCCCTTCCGCACTGGGTACAGGAGGGGCTGGTTTCAGCCCCTATTCTTGTGAGGTGTTTCCTTAGGCCATGACCTGTGAGTATATTCACAAGTGGGCCCAAGGAGGTTCGGCTTCTACCTAGAAGCCAGATGGATTTGGGTTTGCTTAGGGTGACCAGAAAATCCCTGGTCTGCCTACAGCCACCGCTTCTTCTCCAGCTTTCATTCGCTCTTTTATCAGCCCAATTATCTAGGGCTGATTTGACCTGCTTTCTCGTGATTCCAAAAATTGGTTCGGGTCCTACACAGGGGGTTTCAGATCCCAATCTGGCCAACTCATCAGCCCGTTCGTTACCCTCAACCCCACTATGACCTGGTACCCATACGAGATGCACTCTTTTTGTACTTGCTAGCTTTTCCAGCGCTTCCTCACACTCTTGAACCAACTTCGATGTGGTTCTCGCTGCCCAAAGCGCTTTCAGAGCTGCTTGGCTATCTGAGCAGATGTATATATCTGTCTCACTCCCTGTTCTTATATCCTCACAGTTTGCAACCTCAAGTATGGCAAACACTTCCGCTTGAAAGACAGTGGTATATCCTCCGAGCGGGTAGCTCCTTTGGATATCCCTGTCCTCCACGCAGAAACCTGCCCCTGAAGACAGTGTACTCGCCATACGAGAGCCATCAGTGTAGCACACTAGTGCATTTTGTGCAAAGTGTACATCCTTTTTCTCCCACTGCTCTCTTGTTGGTATCGTGAGGGAAAACTTCTTTTTTAAACTTAGGCGGTCTTTTGCTGGCATCGTTCTAATACTGCTAATTGGGACCTCCCTCTCAGCCATATCCGCGATGCCCTCATGACCATAAGTTATTCCTTTTCCTAACCAATTGTTGGCATCCCTCATCCTTAAATGGCTCGCCATTGCTTCTCTCTTTATCCAGAGGGAAAGATTAGGCAAGCTCAGCAAGGCCTCTAATGCCGTCGTTGGAGTAGTCCTCATTGCGCCTGTGATACCGAGACATGCCAGTCTCTGTATCTTGCTCAATTTTTGAGCGATGGTGGTTTTGCTCACACTGCGCCACCAGACCACTGATCCATAATGTATCCGCGGTCTGATGACAGCAGTATAAATCCAGTGAAGGACTTTGGGATTTACTCCCCAGCGTTTTCCCACCACCCGGCGCAGCTGCCAGAAAGTTGCAATCGATTTGTCAACAACTCTGTCAACGTGTGATTTCCAACTTAACTTCCTATCTAGGGTAACACCTAGGTACTTGACCTCTTCAGTAATCTCAAGAGGTCTTCCATACATGGCTGGTGCCCTGAAGTCCTGTATCTTCCTTCGTTTGGTAAAAAGAATCATGTCAGTTTTTGTTGGGTTAACCGACAGACCGTTTTCTTTGGACCAATTTTCTATTATTCTGCATGCTGTCTGCATTCTGTCGCAGACTACACCTAGAATGCCTCCTCTGATTAGGACTGTACCATCATCTGCATATGCTTGTGCATACAGCCCTTCGGCCGTCAGTCTCTCCAGAAGTCCATCCATTATTAAACACCATAGGTGGGGTGATAGGCAGCCGCCTTGTGGGCAGCCGCCCCTCACACCGATGTCCAAATGGCAGTCTCCCAGAGATGCACTGACCTGCCTCTCCTCCAGTGAAGATTTAACCCAACTAACCAGGACTGGGGGAGTGCCTCTGGCTTGCAGCGCTTCACAGATTGTAGATGTCCTCGCCTTATCAAAAGCCCCCTCTACATCAAAGAAAACAGCTAGTGCCATTTCCTTGTAGTGCAGTGCCTTTTCGACTCTATGCACTATAGAATGAAGAGCCGTTTCGGTCGACCTTCCATTTCTATAGGCATGTTGATTCTTATGGAATGGGTACCTTTTCAGCACCCCTTCTTGCAGGTACCGGTCCACGATCCTTTCTAATGTTTTAAAAAGAAAGGATGTTAGGCTTATTGGCCTGAAGGACTTTGCAGCCGAGTAGTCTTTTTTCCCTGCTTTGGGTATAAAGACCACTTTAGCTGCCCTCCAGGCTCTTGGGACATATCCCAGTGCCAGACTGGCTCGGAATATTCGTTCTATTCTTGGGAGAAGAATCTCCAAGCCTCTCTGTAGCAATGCTGGGAATATTCCATCCGGTCCTGCTGCCTTGTATGGATCGAACGCATTTACTGCCCATTCCACCGATCCCTCCTTCACGACGTCTTTGGCAAGGCCTAAGTCCCAGGTAAGGGTCTCTGGCCCCTCCGTTGTTGACGTGTGGGAAGGAGTTTCGCCGGGGAAGTGCGTTTCCAGGAGATGTCTTAGGGACTCTTCACTGGTGTTCGTCCACGATCCATCCAACCTTCTTAGGATTCCTACATTCCTTTTTGACTCACAGCTAAGGATCTTCATCAGCCTGGTTGACTCCTGAAGTGACTCTACAGTTCCACAGTATGTCTTCCAGCTGATATCCTTGCTGCGCCTTAACTCTTTTTTGTAAGACTTTCTGGCCTCCCTGTACGTATCCCACGTGGATTGCAGCCCATCCTTGATAGCCCGGTTGAATGCGCGCCTTGCCTTCTTTCGAAGGTCGTCAAGCACGTCACTCCACCACGGGACCTTTCGGCCCTTAGCCACCTTGGCCGGACAAGCAGTCTCGTAGGCTGTGGCAATCGTACTATTTAGGTGGTTAACTTCCTTCTCTAACTGTTCTTTGGTGGTAATGTCCACAGGAGGTTCCCAAGTTTGACTTTTTAGATTGGTGAGATATTTCTCCCAATCTGTAGCCCTTGGATTCCTCCTTGGGTTAGGAGTGACCTTGTCGACATTTAACTCAAATCTGATCATCCTGTGATCAGACATCGTTATATCGTTGGTCACTCTCCAGTTAGAAACATCTTCATATACTGACCTTGATGCCAACGTTATGTCTATTACTTCCTTCCGGTTGCAAATAACAAACGTTGGTTCTTTGCCTCTGTTTATTACCTCCAAGTCTGTTGATGCCAAATACCCTAGCAGAGATTCTCCCCTACTATTGGTGTTGGTACTGCCCCACACGTAGTGGTGGGCGTTGGAATCACATCCTAGCACGAGGGGTATGCACTTGTCACTCGCGAACTTGATTAATCGAGTTAGCTCCGGAGTAGGGCACGGTCCCTCGTACGGTAAATAGACGCTTCCTAATATAATCCTATTTCTAATGCCTCTTACCTTATATTCCAGCAGAACCGCCGTGACATCCCTAGCCCCCAATTGTGGAAGTGGTAGCACATTGAGTTCCTTGGACGTCAGTATGCATGTTCTGCTGCTCTCCTCCTCAGTGCCAACCATGATGTTTAGGCCAGTGGCACCCATTCCTCTAACCCCTTTCCTGTAAACATACGGTTCCTGTACCAGGACAATCTCGCCCTCCCTCCCTGCCAAGACGCTTGCCAGTTCCCCAGCAGCGTCCTTGCAGTGATGTAGGTTGATTTGGCTTACCCGTATGGTGTCCATGACGGAGTGTATCATGGTACGGCCTCAGCACCTAGTTTTCTTCAGTCTGCTTCGAGGTTCCAGCACCAGACGAGCCCTGGCGCACCACGCTACTCCAAGCCGAGACCCTCTTTACAGAGAGGGTCACCAACTCGAAGTAGAGGGCCCACCCAGACTCCTCCAGGCGCTTCACAACCTCTTGGCTAACCAAGAAGACTAGATGCCATGCTCCTGGTCCCCCTGTGGTCTCCAGATGTTTCCAATTCCCCACGTTAAGGGAGTGGTTCTGGAGATCAAGCATCCTTGTGACCTCTGCCAGGTCCACCTTTTCCTGCCTAAGCCAGAAACCAATCTTCACTGGCCATGGAGCTTCGGCGGCCTTCACCGAAGTGAAAACCACCCCCTCAACAGTCAGAGAAGACCAGCTCTCCAGCAGCCAACGCATCGAGGTGTCGTCCCTAGCCGATACCAAGTACCAGCCCGGGTCGACAAGGCCCGACTTGATGAATTTGAGTTCCAAGCGGGAGGATCCCTTTGTGGAATCCTCCATAGCTCGCCTCATTTCACTGATCAGGCTTGCCCTGATGCGTTCGCTTTCATTTGGCAGAACAGTACCTCCAATTCTGTTCGACAAGATGACCACTTGAAGACTTTTGTCGATTGTTGGTCGACTAGTAGCCTCCTGTCGAGCTTCTACCTTTTCTCTACTTTTCGGTCCCCTCTCCGACGCCTCGGCAATGTCTCTCTTTAAGGGGGAGACATACCGCCTAGCATCAGAAAAGGGCCTCGCCCTCTTTTTATTATATTCCGGAGGTGTCCCCTTATCCGCCCTCTGCCTTTTGCTGGAAGCTGGACCAGGGGCTCTTGTTTGAGCCCCCGTTTCCTGCCTCCTTGCATTAGCCGGCGCCGATGGTAATGGGGGGACGTTTTTACCCTTTCTCAGGTATTCCCTCCTTTTCGGACCTCTTGGAAGCTTGCCAGGTTCCCCAATTCGATTTGGCTTTACCCTTACCTGGCTTGAGCAGCTTGGTTGGGGGTCAGCCATCTCGGATCCGGTTGCCTGTTGAGGGACGTCAGATACTACTAGAGAACGTTGGTCCTCCTGTAGCCTCTTCAGTTCCTTTTTAGCCTCCTTTTCCTTAATTCTCTTTCTCTTATTTTTCTCTCTAGTCCTCTCCTTCCTCCTTTGGGCTTTGATCTCCAGAGCAGTGGCTTTGGCCGGCTCTGGTGATCCAGCAGGAGAGTTGAGAAGATCTACCTCTTCTACTGTCAGTGGTGACGACTCGCTTGTCACCACTGTGGAGCTGAGGGGCTCCGGTGTGCGTTCTTTTTGCACGTTACTAACTTCTGTTTCTTTGTACTCTTCCATAGTTGGTTTTTTTGTTTTGTTTACCTGACCAACACACACGCGCACACACTTATTTGGGCAGATATCTTTGGACTTTGGGCCTCCCAAAACTTCTCCTAGGGCCAACATAACACAACGTGGATCCCGGTGAGGAAGGTTGTCGGCCGCTTTCAAAAAGTGAAGCCCCCCGGAACATGCAGCAGGCCCTCACCCAGGCGCTACCTGGAACTACTACATGTAACGAGATTATACACCGATTGATAGGGCAGCCCCCTGGTACTAGCTAGGTAAGGGTGGGCCCCTGTACTACTCGGCGGCACGGGTGTGCGGTCCCGCTTTATTTCACCGCTACCGAACCAACTCGACCTCGATACGGGGTCGCGTAGCGTTAGCCCCAGGAGAGAGGGGAAGCCTTCCGTCCATGCCAGGTATTGGTGTAGAGCGTGTGTGAGCGCATGCGTCAATCAGGTTGGCTACCTGCAGGAACAAGTTCCTGGGCGATGGGGTCGCCATATCCCGACGCCAGGGGTTACCTTTTAGTCGCCTTTTACGACAAGCAGGTATTACTGTGGGCCAATTCTACTTTAGTGTCCCCGGTGCCACAGGGGGTAAAAAAAAAAAAAACCTAAATGGTTTTTGTTTTAAAAGCAACATTACTTTTATTGTTAAAAAAACGTCGCATATTAGGACCTAGATTTGTACAAATATGTATTTTGTATTTCAAAATAGTGTTTTATGGCCATTGTACTAAAAGTCTTGTAAACGTACAATTAACAGAAGTTGATTTTAATTACGAATTTAATAAATTTTAGTAAACAATGGCCATAAAACACAATTAATTAACAATATTTGAGATAATGCTGCTAAAACGGATGTGAAAAGCTATTATGTATAATTATACTGGTATATGTCGAACTAAACTATATTTTCTTATTTATATTTAATATTTTGTACTTTCAATGTTTTCAAATCGACATTTTAATTTACGATATTAACACCTTTGACATTTGAATTGTTTATTATTTAAATATTCGACATTTCGATTTTCGATATTGATATTGTGAACGTCACCCGATATTTTTCACTACTGTTATGAAGTGAAGGTTTAAATGAGGTATTCATATTTAAATACAGGTACCGTAAACACAGGTGGCTTTAGCTCACTTTCAAACTTAGGCTTAAAATTTTTGAGGTTTTAAAAATCATAAACATTAAATATTGTATACCAAAATTTGAATCTTGAGTTGCTCTTTCATAATAACTATGTTATAATATTACGGGGGGCTGAGTTTCAAAAAAATTGTGCAGTGCAAAGTTACCCCCTGGTTGCGGTTAACTTTGTCTGACAGTTTATTTTCTGTATAAAATTAACTCAATATTTTATTTTATTTTAATTAGACACATGTTAGCAGCGACATATAGCGATTGCAAGGGATTACCGATAAAAGAAATAAAAAATCGACCTGTAGTTAAGCAAGGATTATAATTCCAAAGGATTTCGCCTAATATAGAAATTTTACCGTGTGTATTTCTAGTTCTGCACTGATGCAATATAAACAATTTTAAATTGTAATGAATCCCATTTATTTCTTTAAAACACTGATTTTCCTGTAATATAAACTCAATAGAATCGCTCAATTAGGGTCTTAAAAAAACTTCAACTCTAAAAATATCTTCAGCATGCTGTTTAAAAAACAAAGTCATTTGCAACTTCATGCGTTTGCGAATACGTTTTTGGCAAAATTCTGGAATTATACCCCATTTACTTGCCGTAATATTGGCCTCTCTTTTTATATCAAAAAATTCATTCCTAAGTTTGCTTACCTATATCATTTGACACTTTTTACTAGATTTTTGGATATCTTGCTGCTAATTTCGTAAGAGTTTTGATACTGTGTCTATGCTATTTAAAATTTTAGATTGTAAAATAATCAAAAACACTGTTTCAAAGTCCTCCAATGTACTTTTAAATCTTTTTGAGTTTATTTCAGCCTTATTATAAGATGTTAAAATAATTTTTGACAAGGCCTTAAGAACATCAAGATACCTAAAACGAATGGCTTTTATTGCATCATTGCGTGAAGACCAACGGGTTGTTGGTAGTTTTTTAAGTTTTAATTTTTACTCGCTTTTACATGATTCAAGCAAAAATTATTATTATTATTGGTGGTCTTTTATTAATTACTAAGCCTTAAGTCATTATTATAAATGAATGCCATATAAATGTTGCAATTTATTTAAAAAAAAATAATCTAAATATTTTCAAAAAAAAATTATTCCAACCGCTTGCCACGGGCCCCTTGAGCTCTCGGGCCTGGTTCCACCGAACCCACGGAACCATTGTAGCTACGGCGCTGCTCTAAACCTAATTTTATTGTAAAGATAAGGTGGGGACTTATTTTTAATAATTTTATGGTAAAAACAAAGCTTATGTAATTTTCTTCGATTAGACATGTTAAGCCAGCCTGATTGTCTTAGATATGACATAAATGAGGCGGAGACATGAATTTTGCATTATTTGTATTCTTCTTTTGTCAACTTCACTTAAGTACGTATCATAGACAGAATCGCAATAATTAAAGTTTGAAAGTATAAGAGAGTCACTCAAAACTTTCTTGAAGTTTTGGGTAAAAATATGTCGATTAGCATATAGCATATGGGGCAATCCATGCCAAATCACCAAGGTTTTGACCCGACCCCCTTCGATTTCGCTGAAACTTTTTTATCATTTTCTATCCTACCAAAGACATTTTTCTGAATTTTTTCAGATTTTTTTACCCAACCCAAAAAAAGTTACGAATTTTTGAAAAAAACCGCTCTTGTATTTTAAAATTGCAATAACTTTTTTACAAATTGACCTTTCGGCACGTTTTTTTTTTTGAAATTTTTGTTTTTAAATGTAGTTTTTATAAAAAAATACAAACAATTTTTCGGAAGTCACGATATATGAAATATTTCAGTTTTTTCAATAAAACCGTCATTTTTTCGAATTCTGAAACCTTCGATTCTCAATTTTTTTGTCTCAAAAAAAACTTCAACTAAGACAGTATTTAACCCCACTATTCCCATTTTGTGCCGACTTTCCATTCTATTGTTTTTTTTTCGAATGAAAATAAAGAAATTTCTCAATTTGGCTTATTTTTTATGACTTTGCGTTGAGGTTTTTTTTATTGTTTTTAAAAGCTCAGAAGTTGAATAAAATTGGATAAAAACAACCGTAAATTTTTTATTAAAGTATTGTTTTTACATCGTTAAAAATCTAAATATTTTAATTATTTTCCTCGGTTTAGCGATTGTTTTCTTGAATTCTTAACCGTACAATGTACGTAAACGTAAACTCTTTTTAAGAAACAAAATAGTCTAATTCACAGTTTTAAAAAATATCAAAACATTAGTTTATAAAGTGTTATTTTTTAAAAAATTCACATTTTTATTATTTTACCACCTCTTTTAAATAAAAAACAACGAAACGTCAAGTATACCTACTTTAAAAAACATATATATGAATGTGTTTTTTAATCGTCTTTCTTTATAATTTAATAACACAAATTCATTCTTTAACACAAGTTCATTACCATCAGTCACTGAACATCCACCATAACCTTTCGTACTTTCTTTATGTTTTTTTATTACCATAACCTTCCGTACCTTCTTTAATGCAAGTTCATTCTTTAACATAAGTTCATTCCTTAAGACACAACATTGTACGGTTAAGAATTCAAGAAAACAATCGCTAAACCGAGGAAAATAATTAAAATATTTAGATTTTTAACGATGTAAAAACAATACTTTAATAAAAAATTTACGGTTGTTTTTATCCAATTTTATTCAACTTCTGAGCTTTTAAAAACAATAAAAAAAACCTCAACGCAAAGTCATAAAAAATAAGCCAAATTGAGAAATTTCTTTATTTTCAATCGAAAAAAAAACAATAGAATGGAAAGTCGGCACAAAATGGGAATAGTGGGGTTAAATACTGTCTTAGTTGAAGTTTTTTTTGAGACAAAAAAATTGAGAATCGAAGGTTTCAGAATTCGAAAAAATGACGGTTTTATTGAAAAAACTGAAATATTTCATATATCGTGACTTCCGAAAAATTGTTTGTATTTTTTTCTGAAAACTACATTTAAAAACAAAAATTTCAAAAAAAAAACGTGCCGAAAGGTCAATTTGTGAAAAAGTTATTGCAATTTTAAAATACAAGAGCGGTTTTTTTCAAAAATTCGTAACTTTTTTTGGGTTGGGTAAAAAAATCTGAAAAAATTCAGAAAAATGTCTTTGGTAGGATAGAAAATGATAAAAAAGTTTCAGCGAAATCGAAGGGGGTCGGGTCAAAACCTCGGTGATTTGGCATGGATTGCCCCATATAGTAAGCCTTTTGTAACATACTTGAAACATGACTAGAAAAGTTTAATCTTGAGTCTAACAATAATCCTAGATTTTTGGCACAATCTACAATATCCAAAGTGCCACCATTAATTGTAATGTTCACTAAATTTTTAACCTGATTGACTTTGGCTTGATTTCCAAACAATATCATTGTTGATTTATTAACATTAGGTATTAGCTTATCATTATGACTATTGGATATTTCAATTAACTTTTGTAAATCAGAAGATATTTTATTATTAAAATGCTCATCCTTAATGTTAAAAGAAAAGTAATGCTGGCTAGCATCAGCGTAAAAGTGATAAAGGCAATGATCTAGTACTTCCGGAAAACAAGAAGTATAAATAATGTATCATAAAGGCCCTAGAATTGACCCTTGAGGTACTTATAAATAGTAATGCAATCAGAACGAGTATAACCCAAAACTACCTGTTGCCTGCGCTAGTTCAGATAGCTCTCAAAAACCATTATCTATAGCAGTATTTATGTCATCAATGACTTTACTAAGTGTGTACAACTATATATATACATATATATATATATATATACATATATGTCCAAACCTAAAAGCAGATTGATTTTGGGGAAGTATATTAAAAGTATTTAAATGATCCTTAAGTTTTATGGCAATAACTTTCTCAAAAGTTTTTGATAAAATACCAAGCTTACTTATAGGTCGAAACTTGGAGCTTGTTGATTTTTTATGGCAAAATAAAATTACAATATAGTTTAATAATTGTGAGACTAATGTCATCCACTCCTTTAGCATCACTTTTAAGGTTTCGAATTATTTCAAAAATACATTCCATGTCCACCTTCAAAAAATTATTCAAATTATTAATATTAGATAAATGCGCAGGAACTGGACTATTACTACTAGAAAACACGTCCATTTTGCGCAAGGAATTCCAAAGTTGTGTACTCCTAGTGGTTCTAGCCTGATCATTAAGAACAGATTTTTTTTCTTTATCTATTGCATTACGAGTAAAGTTACGTAATTCTTTATAATACTGAAAATCACCACAATTTTTAGTTCTTAAAAACTTTTTATACGCCTTTTCCCTTAAATTTTTGAGTGATTTAATATTACGTGAACACAACATTATCCACGGAGCCCAAGCATATGGGTAGGTATCCATCAGATGCTTGATATTTTCGTTAAATATTCTGAATTTATCGTTAATTAGTAATTTTTGACCAATTCATTTTATTTTAAAATAAAACATTTACCTAATCGCCTGTTAGGTTTGCGTGTTGCAACAATCAGATAAATAGGGAATATAAAAGGGTTTACATTTAGAATTTGTGTCAGTAATAGGGTTTTTGGCTACTTATGATTTTTTTGAGACTTTTAATTACAATCCATTAGTAAAACAGTTATTAAAATTGTATTCATTTGTATTTTACCAATAGGTACTAAGCAATTAAAGTTTTCTTCTATAAAGAGTTTACAATTTGTTTTTTGCTAAAAAAGAAGATAAAACAATTACTTTTTTATTATTAGGTATTAAAAATTGTGTTAAACTTAATTAGTAAGCTTTTACAAAAAGAACATATTTTTAGGTAAAAGGTAAAAGACTGAAGCTAAACAGACTTTGAAACTGACCATTAAATCTAAGCTTGCACTTTAATTTTCTTTGTTTTACCTACTTGCACATACAAAAAATAAAATACAGAAACAAAAAGTAGCGAGGTTTCCTTTCTTTCTAATATTAAAAAAATGGGAAGTAAAAACAGCTCAGTGTATATAAAACATTTTGGCATAAATCTGACGCATGCGAAAACGTTTTGATTATTCGAAAGTTCTATCAAAAACTACATCTACAAATATACTCTATAATTATATCAGTTTTTATTTAGCCGGTCTCGATGCGTCGTTGTTTCGGTTATTTATTATAGTGATACGCACCTTTTTAATTAAAATACAGTTTAATTAATGGATTAAATACACTTTAACTAATTAACAGGAAACCCAATCGTCAGTGGAGTTAAGTCTAAATTAATAGTTCTAAAGCTTGTTTGAATTCACTTATAAAATATAAAATTTGCATGTTTGCAAGACAATTAACATAAGTAAGTCTTGTAAAAGTGTTTAAATTATAAAAAATATGAATTGTTTTATAAATGCTTACTAATAAATTAAAATTGATTTTTAATGGTTTTTAGAAAAGTATTACAAACTTTTCTATAGACTAATTTTATTAAACATGTGCACTCGCTTGCAATCTCGCTCGTGCCTAATTAAAACTCTAGACTAAAATGGCGTTTATCAAACTTGATACACAATATACTATTAAAAAATATAGTTAATAAAATAAATAAAACAAACCATAGCACAGCTTTGGTCATATTAACAATTTTGTCTGTAATTATATGATCATCGTATTAACGTTGAGTGAGGATCAATGGTATTACGATGCGTTATAATATAAGAAAGTAAGAAAAATTGAACAATGTATTAAAAAATATACAATTTTGTATTTTTATTAATTAAATAATTTTATTAGTTACACCTTTTAGGTGTTACAAAATTTTAAACTAAAAATTTACAAAAGACACTACAGAGTGTCGGGAAAATGGAGCACCCACGGTATACCGCGGATTTACGTATACGCTACACAAGCTGTAGATTAGGGCCCGCACTTTTTTGGGGCGCCTCAAAAAAATTGTCCGAGTGAGCAATTGTCATATATACACTTCGCGTCAAATTTAACGCACCACTAAAAATTTGCCACAATTTTAAAGTTGATTTTCTCGCGAACCGTCAAACCGAATTTGGTAGGTTTTGTTTTAAATTGTAGGTTTATTCTTTGGTTATGATTCCTTTATTAAAATATTTTTTTAAATTTACTTTTTGAGTATATACAGGATGCAAGAGTAATAATAAGTTTTTTCCTGTAAATTTGAAACGCTCTGTGGGTTGTACCAGCTATAACAGCATATGTCTCTTATAATCAAACTATAGCCCCATCTTCTCTTAACATTTTGTTTTTTAATTCACCGCGTTTTCTTTATTTTTAAAAGAAATATACAGTTAAATATTAAAGAACTCCAGTTTAATAAAAAAATATAAAAAGAACGATTGTAACAATACGGCCATTTCAAGCGCGCAAAACGCACGAATTACAAAACTGTTTTTATAAAAAAAATTGTAGATTATTTATTATATAATATTTTGGCATCAAAATTGTCAAAAATATTCTTCTTTTATTAGGTTATACATTAAATAAAAAAAAACTCAAGAAATACTTTATGAAAGTAGATATAATTTTAATAATTGAAAGGTGTGGACGGGACAAAAAAAAGATTTATCTTGTCCCGTCCATCCCTGTCAATTATTGAAATTATCTCCACTTTTATAAAATATTTCTTGCGATTTTTTTTTATTTAATGTATACCCTAATAATAGAAGAATATATTTGACAATTTTGATTCAAAAATAATATATAATAAATTAGCTACAATTTTTTTTATAAAAACAGTTTTGTGATTTGTCCCGTCCATCCGCTTGAAATGGCCGAATAACAATAAAAATATGAACAAAATTAATAAAACCAACATTAAAGAATATCAATATCGCGTATTTCCGCCTCTACTGCTAATTACGGCTCATACTCGAAACCAGATGTCTAATCTCGCCTTGATCAATGATATTCCATATTTCTCGTAGCATATTTGCTACGTCATCAGGCAGGCAAGGTATCATGATTTCTTAGTCCTCTTCCCATATTATCCCAAAAATGCTCAATGGCGTTGAGATCCGGACTATTTGCAGGCCAGTCTTAAGTTCAACACCCACCTCATGTAAGTACTATATGGGCGGTGTGAGGTCTTGCGTTACCCTGCATCAGTAAAAAATTATTACCGATGTTCGGCCCGTACAGTACGGGGCGAAAGGGACAACATGCTCAGATAAAATGTCCTCGATATAACGTACACTATTCATGGTACCTTCACGAACAATGACGAGTTCTGTGCGAGGTAGTAAAAAAAATAGTATACACTACACGGGCAGAAAGTGTGAGAGTCCTGAACATTCTAATTATAAAAGTACAGATATAAGTTTCCTGCAATGTTTTATCTACAATATTACATTAAGATTTTAAGTTTTTAACAAGGGACGATATTAGTACTCGTCTCTAGCCGCGCTTAACACAAATGTCTACACGTCAGAACTTCTGACTCAGAAGTGTCCTGTTTCCTACATACGATTTTTGTACTCTACTAGAATTATTAGATGTGTTTGTTCTAAGGGTGGATTTACACCATTTCAACTTGCTTTAATTTATATGCAACTTTAAAATAACTTTGTAAATTTATAACAGAGTTTATGGAATGTTTCAAAAATATTTTTAATTAAGACTTCCGGAAGTTGGGCCCAACCTTGCAAGAAAACCTTACAAAAGTAACATTTAGTAATATTACAATCAAATTAATATAACATTTTAGCAACATTTAAAATGTTACATTTTATTAACAAATATAAGAATTCAAATAAAATGTTGCTAAGCTAGACATAAGGCTTTGCTGCAAAGTTGCAGAAACATTGCCATAATGATTTTTGTTACATTACACTAACATATGTAACGTTAAGTAACATTGTAGAAATAATATTTTATCATTATTTCAAAATTTATTTTCGATCGCTTTTAAAGTAGGGGTTTGATTTTAATTAACAATGCAACTTGAAATTTAGGTACAAATTTAGAAAACACGACATAAATTTCTTTTTGTCACGCTCATCGCCGTGCTTCATTGGTTTCATATAGCAAAGAAGCGAAATAATTGCACCTTTGTTGGTATACATCGAAGCTGGCTAATGGATAGTAAGCCTCCAAAGCACACTTCCTAGTTTCCAACATGTTAAAACTATGTCGCACAATAAGACGAAATATATTTCGTCATATATGAGGATATACTCTCTAAAATGGAATTAGTCAAATGTATGTAAAATTGTTCCCTGAATCCGAAAATACCGTCAGTACAGCAGTTTTTGATATATGTATAGTCAATTCTATATTATATAGAAAATTGACTAAATCTCAAAAACTGTTCTGCTTTTATAACTTTTGACGACATTTTTGGATTCAGGGGACAATTTTACATGGAAATTGACTGCTAAATGTTCGGGATACAAATTGCTATTGACGAGAATTATTAGTAGCTGCTAATTCATTTTTACTAGGATATAAGGATATAGGGATATAAGGATGTTTAAGGATATACGAAGTTCATGATTTAAGGATAATGGAATGTAAAGGGTGATCCAACTTGAGCTTGGCAATGAGAAAATAAAATAAAACTCGAAATATTTTAAAAGCTGAGAAATTTTCTATTAAATAATAACGTTAAATATCGTACAATTAGGTATAAAAGATAACATCGGCCATATGGCCGCCACGGCTCAAATGACAAAACCGAATGCGCTGGTCAAAATTTTCAACGACTCTGCGACACAACGCAGGCTCTATGGCAGCTATTTCCCGTCGTATTTCTTGTTTCAGTTCCGGAATTGTATTGGGCATGTTAACGTAAACTTTATTCTTCAAATATCCCCAGAGAAAGAAATCTAAGGGGGTTGGATCGCAAGATCAAGGCGGCCAATTAATATCGCCGTTTCTCGAAATAACCCGTCCTGGAAAGCAGGTCTGTAACAAATCGATTGTTTCCCGGGTTGTATGACAGGTCGCTCCATCCTGTTGGAACCAGACCTCTTCAATATCCACTCCTTCCAACTCTTGCCAAAGAAAATCAGTAATCATGCTCCGATAACGCACGGCATTGACTGTTACAGCATTTTCTTCATGGTTTACATTTCTCAACAACTTCTCTTGGGTTTTGTAACCCCCAAACTCGACAGTTTTGTTTATTAACAAACCCATTGAGGTTAAAATGAGCCTCATCACTGAAGATTATTTTTCTCGAAAAATCGACTTCGTGTTGAAGCATCCACTCACAAAACATACGTCGCTGGAGATGGTCTCTGGGCTTTAATTCTTGGGTTATTTGGACCTTATAAGGATGAAGATTCAAATCCTTCGCCAAAATTCTTTGCGTTGAGGTGTACCGAAGGCCTAACTGCTGTGATCGGCGACGAATCGAAGTTTTTGGTTCTTGGGCAACACTTTCACGAATGTTGGCAACATTTTCTTCTGAACGGACAGGACGAACACGCTGGGGAGTTTTGATGTTGAGTACTGACCCATTTCGCTCAAATTTCTGCACGACATTCGTAATTGCTTGCCTAGAAGGTCGATTTTGTACGCACATTTGAACGCCCATTTTCATAGTAGGTTTGGATAATTTTAACGCGTTGTTCAGTCGTATACTGCTGCCTAATCAAATTTGTATGTCTTTCTAGACCACAAATATTACTTTGATAATGACAAATACTTTGACGTTTTGATTTTCATGGCCATCTAAATTGCCAAGCTCAAAGTGGATCACCCTTTATAAGGATACATCCTTATTATATTTCTAATAAGCATAACATTGTTAATGTTATGCTTATATTATTAAATCCAACATAAACACAAACACAAAACATTTAATTCGTTTAGGCTACAAATTGTAGCCTACAATGTACATTTAAGTAATATTTCTTAAATTGATTTTATTAAATTCTAAAACAAAATTACAGTCGATATCCAATATTTATAAGGAAATTTCTTTACCAAATAATCTTGGAAATATTTTTAGATAATTTCAATTTTTTAAACCAGGCTCATTGCACAATATGTTTCCCTTGAATATATTTTAAACTTAAACAGTGCTAATTTAGCAAAACACTAGCAAAAATAGGTAAAAAATCCATAGAGAAATAAACAATTAGTACAGAGTACGTTTTAAGTACAAAGAAATATGTAGTGCTTTTTTAGTTACTAAGCATATATGCTTATAAGTTATAAGTTTATAGAAATGAGTAAAAATACGAATTAATATTATTTAAATTGAAATTATCTTATTTTACCTTTAACTTTCGAATTAAGATGTTTATAGAAATATTTTTAATTAAATTTGTATTATTTTAGAACTCATATGTCAGAATTAAAAATAAACTTAACTAGGTATACTGTTTTATTGCCTCATGGTGCATCGTATTGGGCGCGCAAGGTGGTGTAGCATGCAATGTCTAGCGAACTGAGTGGTAATTTTACCGTTACAGGTCCGCTTTTTAGAGCTTTCAGTAAAGTTGTATCGCTCGTGTTCGAATTCAGCATTATCAAAAAAGCGCGTACTTGAACTTGCCGACTTTCCAATAACACTTTTTCAAGCTGGCTTCCTTAGAATATCAAAAAAGGTAACAATAACTTTTTAATATTTTTTTTATTTTTACGAGATTACAAATTATTACAAATATATTAAATTATATATTTATACCTACGATTTTTATAAACATTTTATTTTATACAGTAGTAAATCTAGGATCTGTTTAACTCAATTTATATCATGTAAATAAAGTATTATTTAATATAATATTATGACAGATGCAAGGGATAGGTATATAGTAAATTATTTTCGCTATAAATTATTTAAATTTTAGTTTTAAATAAATACTGTATAACGCAAAAATTAATTTTGATTGACACGCACTATGTCAATAGTTTTAAACATTATAATGGTTCTCAAAATAGTAAAACAATATTTATATTGTTACCAAATATAAAGATTACAATTTTTTCTACCAATCAAATTTGTATTAATTTTTTACCAACATTTTTTTTCTTAAACATTTGCAAAGTTATAATCCTCTTTTTTTAAAACAAGCCTTTATTTAACTTTGTTTTCAACCACCTTTTTGAGTTCGGTTTTGTACGCCGTGTGCTACGCCTCGCTCGATGAAAAGTTTGAAACATAGCTGACTTTGCGAACCGTGGGGTACAAAATTGGATTCCCGGTATAGAAATATACCTGTATTTTTAAACAATATCGCAAGCTTTGACCTTTTAGCGAGGTATTTTGTGATTTGTTTAAGCGATTGAGTGGATGTTTCAAGATTGAAATTTCCACATTGTCAAATGGCGGAAGTAGCTTGATGAAGACGGCTTATATACGGATACAAGCATATGGTCACATGGACTAGTTTCCAAGCACCAAGGTTGAAAATACCGAATTTGGAAATAAAGAACAAGAAGAACTACCTTTTTGAAAACACAATTCAACATTATTCCTACCTAAAACTATTTAATGCGGTTTAGTGCATTTCTTAAATAAAGGTTGGTTTTTAAGTTTTTTTATTATTTTATTTTGTACTTTTTACGCATCATATAATAAATTATAGTAACCCTACCCAGGACCGGATTTAGGATATTTGGGCCCCTAGTATGAATATGTTGCGCGGGCCTGCCGGGAAAATATTTTGTTTAAATTAAATTAAAAAAACATATTTTCAACAATTCATATTATTAAAAAATAATACAAAGTTGAGATCATGGGCGTAATTACAGCTTTTTAACTGGGGTGGCAAGGGGTACGAGGGAGGGGGTATGAAATGCCCCCACGTGTAAGGGGGTCCTCCCCCGGGAAATTTTAAAAACTGGGATTAATTTGTTATTTTTTTAATCTTATCAGTCTATTTTTATTTTAAATAATTGCTAACCGTAAAATATTCACTTTTAATTACTTTAATTAATAGCTTAAACAATTTGAATGTATTATTAACACACAACTTGAGAGTATACTATCAAGTTATGTGTTAATAATACATTTAAATTGATTAGGCTATTAATTAAAGTAATTAAAAGTGAATATTTTACGGTTATAGGCCTATTTTTAATTGATTGAGTGTGTTGCCTAATCTTTCAGCATGTAATTAAAAATGAAGCAAACATTATACAAAACCAAAGCTTTATTCAACTTTTACTCAATATTATCACAGATTATTTATATACAAAATGAAGTCTTCTGTTTTGGCTTCAATTAAAGTCTTTAATTACTTTGGAAATGTTTATACGTATCAATACTCCTTTCGATAGCCAAAGGAGCTAACAAGGACTTTTACAATTGTTTGTAAATTATTGATATTTTTACTTCAAAATGGGGTGGCAAAATACTGGGTTAGACAATTCTGGGGGGGGGGGGCAATTGCCACCCCTTGCCAACCCGAATTACGCCACTGAAGTCTATGTTACTAGATATGCAAATATAAGTATTAACATTTGAAAAATAATATATTATAGTATATAATAGTATATAATATTAAAGTAAAGATGTTAAAAATTGCAAAATGCAAAATAAAAAAAGGAATATAATAAACAAGCTAAATTTAATTTACCTATGCAACATATATAAATTATGTAACATAATGTATTATTTAATTCAAACACAGAACTTTTCCAAACAATCAAACTTTAACGAAAATGTTAGTTGTCACATCATCTTAATGCATAATTAGTTTACGCCTACATTTTGTACCAATGAAGCTACGAGTATATAAACTCGTATATTCTTCATAATTTTGTTGTCTTAAAATATCACTTTTAATGCTAAGTAAAGCTAAAGCGTGTCTTCCAACATAAAGGTGCAAAGCCTGTTTTTGATCAACTTTAATTTTGAAAATGACCTTTCTCCCCTGCATGCTGTTTGTGATCATAAGTGACAGGTACATTCTTAAGGCAATCTAAATATTAGGGAAACAAGGTTTTTAAGATAAGTTTAAACAATCACCTCTCCAGACTAAGGACTATTTCATTTTTGTCGTCATTTTTTTAACTCATTGTAAAAAAACTTGAGCCATTTGGTTATTATTTATGTCTTAAACGCTGCAGCGCCCTGGCTTGAATCAACATAAAACAAATGGACTTTTAGAATGGTTTCCCTTACAGTGAAAGATATCCTTATCAGGCTGGTCAAATACCCAAACACCACTTTAAGTTAAACCAAATGCAAGTGATAAATAATAACGATCACTAAAATTTGAGAAAAAAACCGATTTTAAATATTGACGTAGAATTATTTTCACCTGGAAAGTGGTCGCGGGACCCTTTGTGGCGCGGGCCCATAGACTGCAGCCTATGCTTTAATCCGGCCCTGATACTGCCGTAAAGAATTCTCAATAACGTTATTTTGCTTGTCAAACACTTTCACTTAATACCTGTCACGAGCGTGGTAAAGAAATTTAATCCGCCATCTTGAAGCATCCGCCATACTGAAATTAGAATAAAGTCACTTATTCTGCTTGACAAGCCCTTTTATTTAATATCAATGTAAAGAGGTTGTGAAAAAATAGGTAATCCGTCATCTTGGGGTGGCCGCCATAGTAGATTTAGTATGACGTCACTAACCTTATCTTTTTTTTATTCGACAAACCCTTTTATTTAATATTTTTAGGAGGATATACTCAAACAAAACTAAACAAAAATAAATACATATAGCTTTCTTATGCCAGAATCCGTTTGATGCATTGCAGAGTTAAAATATGCAAACTCAAGTTACAAGGAACATATTTGTTACTGCAAGAAATTATATTTTACCGGAAATAAAACATAAAATGAAACTTCCTTCGTAAAATTGCAAGCTCAGAATATTTCAACTATTTGTTCAGCGAAACCATAAAATTTAAATGTTGAATGATATATTTAGTACATGATTTACATTTAATTTAAATTCGAATGACAGGTAGCAAAACAATTTCCGTTTATTTAAATTTGCTGCGGATAAATTATACGGTGTTAATGTAGTACTTTTATTCTTTTTTTTGACAATGATTGAGGGACTTTTTATGCATGTTTTTGTGTTTCTTTTTAAAATAAATGGTGATATGGTTCTTTTATTTCCTTGAATACCAAGGCGAAACTAATTATCCTTTAGAAATTTTCTATAGTAAAATAAATTAATTCTTTTATATCAAATATTTTCAACATTTAAAATGGATTTATAAATAAGAAAATTTAACATATTTTATTTTTTAGGTGCAAAATGATGTTGTCCAGAAATGGAATGATACACCCTTGCATCAAAGAGGTAATTTTTATTGTAAGTGTCGTTACCTTGTTTTGGTATTTTAAAATATTATTTCTTGAAAAAATATTTAATAGTATATACTGTAACAAGTTTGGAATACGGCATATTCGGAATATGCAATTCCAAACGTGTTTCAGACTATACTTTTTCTACGTTTCCAAAAAATACCATAGACAAATAATTTAATTGGAAGAAAGTGAGGTTGGATCGGTCTAAAATTTGTTAGATATTAAAAACAGAGATGTTGCCACGAGTGTTTATTCTATCATCAGATGATAGAATATTTCATTCTGTAACACTTCACGGAATATATGTCATTCCATAGATAAAAGTGATATTAGAACGGTCATATTCCATAATAGGAGTAGAAAAATTATATTCTATATTTAAAATAGATAATAAGTTTATACGGGGTATAAAATAATATAATAATAAATATATTTTTTTGAGAAGTGAGTTTTAAGTTCTTAAAATGTAATTTCTTTATTAGATCTAATAAAGAAATTACATTTTAAGAACTTAAAACTCACTTCTCTATATTATTTTAAAAATAACTTTTTTTTAATTAATTATTTTATAAAGGTAAATAAATAGTCTTAAAATATTAAAGAAAAAGAAAAGAAAATTAAGTTCCTATAAATTTTTTTTCCAAAGGCCCCCCTACGGAGATACGGGCCCATAACGGACGCCCCTGGAAATCGTTTGTTTTCAAATAACTTTTAAAGTACTAGGTGAAATCACAATCCATTGTGGATTGTGGGTGGAATTTAATAATTTTTTAATATGTTGGTAACTAGGGAAGTTTTCTTAAGATGGGCACTTTAAATCACATTCGGCTTATTAAGTTTGCCAGGGTAATGCTATTTTTTTAACACCCTGTACTATAAAGGCACTACAATAATATTTTTGATCAGCTTAAACCTTAACATAAAAAAACTGTTTACGAAAAAAAAAATGTTTTTGTACAATACAGTTTTTATTAAATAATTTTGTATGTCGGTTCAACATCAGCTCCTTCTACTCTTATGCATTCCCTATAGGGAGCTATAGCTCTAAGAATTAAAGATTGTTGGACCCTTCACAATCCAAATTTTGCGACAATAAAAATTAATCATTTCCATTTTGAAGTTCCTGTTTACGTATTCTCGAACTAGTAGAATAAAATGTGGTGGGGCCCCATCATGCATGAACCACATATCACGTAGTACTGCTAGAGGTAGATCGTCTAAAAGCTCTGGCAAATTAATTTGGAGAAATTCCAAATAAAGGTCTCCAGTTAACCTTCTTGGCATTACAAATGGTCCAATTAAATGTTGCCCGATGATTCCGGCCCAAACGTTGATTGGTTCAAATTGATGCTGATGATGCATTACAATAGAAGCATGGGGATTTTATTTGGCCCATAAATGCAAATTATGGGAGTTTATAATGTGCCGATCTAAAACCCAGTTAGAAAATTCCATCCTAGAGAAGTGGAGGAAGTGTAGAAGTAGATTTTAGGTAAATTAACACTTTTTAATACAGTTTAAAATTACTTTATTCTCAGTGCTATAGTGTTAAATTATACTTGCTTACTTGGGGAAAATTACACTACAAATTAACTCTAATTGTAGTGTTATAATACAACACTATTTAGTGTGGACCTGTGTGAACTCTAATTAGTGTTGCTTAGAGTTGATTTTTTTTACAGTGTACGGAGAAGATCACTGTTTAAAACAAAAGCGGAACGAGGAACTAAGGGACTCTTACATAGGCTGATATATACATTTAATTAATAGCATGACCAATTGCAATTGCAACACATAAAAAATTAATTAAATAGAAACGTAATTCAGTCAACTTAGGGACGCCGCAATCTAAAGTTTTATAAATGTTTGAATTAATGCCACTGAGCTCATTTGTCCTACCATTATTTAATAGGATTTATACCACCGTCTGAATTTGTCCTATCATTTTTTAAATATTTGCCACTGTGCGAATTTATCCTCCCATTAATAAAATTAATTATACTGTGCGAATTTTTTCCACTATTTTTGAATTGTAAACTACTGTGTGAAACAGTTTAAACCAAAAGAAGTATAACTTCTAGTTTCGCCTTTTAAATATTATTAAAATTGTGTTTTACATATAAAGATATTTCGAAAACAAAGCAAAGACATGGTTATAAAATTCATACATGTTTGATGGTTCGAATACGATACAAATTTTTCATTACGTACTGTATATTTAAAACCTATCCATATCGTTGATTGGAGATATCTTCACTCAACGATTTTATTTAAAATATACTTGAATATTCATAAATTTGAATCCTCACGCACTGGAAAATATGAATAATTAATGGTCAAATTAATTAGTATTCCACCCTATAAACTAATCATTATCAAGGCCGTTGCCGTAGAAAATTTAATTAATAAACGTACTTAAGAAATTTTACGGGCCAAGATATTACCCCAGCAGCACAAAGATATTAGCCCAATATTCGTTTGATGATTGGGCCAACATATCTTTCGTCAGATATTTTCTAGCATGGTCCAATATTGAAACCCAACATTGGCCCGAAGTTGTTTGACATTATATAACCGATATTGGAAATCTGCATTGGCCCGAAGTTTTTTTACATTATATTCTACTAAAGTTGAGGAAAAAATTAAAAGAAAAAAATATAGCCACCTAGTACTTACTACTAGTAGGATTTCTAAAAGTGATATGTCACGATAGTGTCGACACACGTTTGTTTTCAGGAAATGTTTATAGTACTTAGGGGCGTAGAAGCGGGGGCGGGGTGACAATGCCCACCCAAATGACCAGTAGGAGAGGGGGGTTACTTGATGTAAAATGTACCCTCAAAATTTAAAAAAAATCTACCTATAAGGCACGAAGTCGTGTAGTCTATGTTTTTCTTAATTAAGATGAAATGCTAAAATCGTTTGTATTGTGTGATAAAATGATCAGCTTTAGCTTTATTAACGTAATAACGAATTTTATTGCTAATAAGACAAGAAATCGCATATTACCCTTGTTATTCTTACGGTTATATGAAAGAATGGTCTTTATTATTTTCACCCATTTAGTGCTAAACAATAAGGATAGTGGTCGGTAAACGACTGTCGGTTGCTCCACCCCCCAACTTAAATGCCTTTCTGCGCCACTAGTATAGACATATCCTGGAAACAAACGTGTGTCGTTACGTATCACTTTTAGATATCCGAAAGCATCGTTGACTATATAGTCAACGATGAATACGATACTATATCAATATTGCTTTCGGTTTATAAACTTAAGTTTTAAAATTGTTCTAAACTCAAAATAAAAATTTAAATACGATATGCAATGACCAACCTTGGAGGTATATTGCCATGTTGCATAATCTCATATTGTTGCCACTACACAGTAAAAAAAATCAACTCTAAGCAACACTAATTAGAGTTCACACAGGTCCACACTAAATAGTGTTGTTTTATAACACTACAATTAGAGTTAATTTGTAGTGTAATTTTCCCCAAGTAAGCAAGTATGATCTAACACTATAGCACTGAGAATAAAGTAATTTTACACTGTATTAAAAAGTGTTAATTTACCTAAAATCTACTTCTACACTTCCTGGGTAAAAACCCACTTTTGTTCGGTGTAAATTAACACTACTTTGGAAAAGGTATAATATTAGAAAAGTACTTTTACTCTTTTAGTGCAAACTTCTAGTGTTAATTAACACTATTATTTGAGTAAAACCTATTGGTGGTATATGAATAAAACGAAAAGGTAAATAAAGAGAAACATTTATTTGGAACAAAAATCTAAGACAATTAAAATCGGTGCCTTTTAAAATATAATTTTATATTTGAGTCGTATGGCTGGCTTAAGCAAAATGGTTTCTTAAAACGTAAAAGTTTTAGATCAATGCAATGTTTTACTGACTGTAAACTTGTAAGCAATGAATTATCTTGAGAATTCATCAGTAATCCATTTTTCTGTTATAAAAAATGGGTGATCCCATTGGTAGACGCTTGAAAATAAAAAGTAAATAAAGTGTGTATGTATTTATATTATTAATGTTACAAGTACCCGACCTACTGCCGTAAATTATTGATATAAAATGTAGCTCGGGTATGGACATCCTTTTAACATATTGGTATTTATTGAGTATTAAGGCTTAAAGAAAAAGGAAGTATAATACTTACCAAAAAAATAAGAATGTCCTCTTATGGATTCCCCGTAATTAAATCTAACTGAACAAAAATGCCACACTTCCACAACGCGGTATCTCCGGATATGCACTGCGAAGGTAGATAGGTACCAAGTTGGTACTACCAACCAAACATTTTAAAACGCATTTCGGTTATTACCAGTGTTTTCAGTCTATTTTGCCACTATTGAAGTAATTTAACTTTAATTGTGATACAATGTGCACTAGTAGTGTAATAAAAAAGTTCTCTTAGTAACATCAAAACAGACAAAGAAATTGGCATGCACTGTAGTGTACATTTTGTCACTATTTAACACATTAAGGGGTAATAAACACTCGCAATAAGTTTTTCTACCCTTTTGATTTATTTTAATAAACACTAAATGCTACCTAGTGTATTTTGTAGTGTAACTTTTACACAAATCAACTCTAATATTTTTACCCCTACACTAAAAAATTTACACGGGTAAAATTTTTTACTGTGTACATATGCTTTAACCATTTTACGTTAATATAAGGCGAACCTTGTATAAACATTGGTAATTATATATTAAATTATCATTTTATGCCAATATAGGGCAACCTTCGACAAACATTGGCAATAATATATTGGAAAATCATTTTACGATAATATAGGGCTAATATTAGATTAACTTAGGGCAAACATTTTCAATGATATGCCAATATAGGATTAACCTTGGAAAAACATTGCCAAAACATCGGCTAAATAAATTCAATATTGGCTCCTGATAAAATATTGGGCGTCGACGCGCCCCATATAGGACCAATATTTTGTGGTACTGGGGTATTTCAGGGTAATAATATATTTGCAGCAAAGAAAGCCAAAAGATTAAATTTGGTTCTGTATATTTAGTAAAATGCCCTGTATTTTGTTGAAATCAATTTTTTCCAACCAATCCCCCCCGATTTTTTTTCTAGCCTTAATCATTACTAACAATATTGCACCCTTTATTATTAATTTTTTATTAATGACATTACAACTTTTATAATTTTGTGCAAATTAAAAAAATAATTATTTTCTCTTACATGTATACACACAAACGTAATCAATGATTGGCAAGTAATTAAAAGAAATTGATTAAAAATGCACAATACATCCAGAGAAATAACAAAACGCTATTGGTGATTTTCTTCTAATTATAATTGGCACGCACGTACGATGCTGATCCTGGCTTATTACCTAAATAAAAAGAGATAATCAGTACGCAAACATCAAGAAATGGGTCAATGTTGTAAGCGTAACTAAGCTACCCCCGGCAATTAGCGTGCCCAAAGTTAATTGCCATCACGATGTGTTGTTTATGGTTAATTCGCTTCGCAGATGCATGTGTCATGTTTTAATTTAGGCTGCTAATTGAAATTAAGTTTTGGAAAATTATACGCCCTCTTAAAAAATGTCAGATACATAATGTGATTATGTTTTAATATGTAATTTTTATTTTCTTGGGATATGTAAAAAAATTGCGTATCTGTTGAATACAGAAGTATTAAAATGTACACAGGATATGTTAAAAACTTGCATATCTGTTGAATACAGAACTATTAAAATATACACAAGAAAAGGAACAAATTACAAAAAAATATTTGTATATAAGGCATTATACCCAGGGACGTAGCGATGAAGGTGCAGGGGGTGTCACACTCCTCAACTTTTCCGGAGTAATTTTTCTAGTTTTTGGTAATATATTCCAGTACTTCCAATGAATGGAAACAAAATTTCGGTGATTTTGTAAATTATTTAGTTAAAGATTGCTAAAGATACAAACGTGAATTTCAATATACAGGGTGGTTCGTAAGTTTCTGGCCAAACAACACATTTGAATTTGAATTTAAGGGTGTAACTACGTCATAGTTTTATGTTGTCATTTAATTAGTTAATATATTATTTTTGGTACTATAATAAATATATTTTAAAATTTTACAGATTTGCAAACCATCATAAATTTTAGAAACAAACTGCGAATCAAAGTGTTACCTACTTGTATTTTTTCGAAATTTAAAGTTTTGTCCGAAACAAAGGTGTCTCCAAAACACCTTCGGGTATATTATTATTATTAATATAAAAGCTATATTGTAATAAAAAAATTCATTGTAGCTTCTAACTAAATATTTACTTACTTTTTTTGGTCAGCACAATTAAGAACTACGCAACGACAAAAATGTCAAGTCAAAACAAAATATTAATTATTTATGACATAAGGCTGAGAAGCGAGTCTTTTTGTGCTGAGCTCAAATTAAAAAGTTTTAAATTGAGTGAAGCACATAAAGACACGTCTCAGCCAAATGGCATACAACATTTTATCTTCAAGGCATAAATAAAATTGATTTGATAAATGATACTTAAAACGTACTTACAATAATTTTTATTATAATTATTATAATAACAATTATTAAAATTATAAAGTAAGGTTAAATAGCTAGTTCTAAAGACTGTTTTACAGACTAGGAAATAATCGAATACTTTGGTGGTGAGTGTTGACAATAATAAAGCTTAAATAATAGAACGCTTGAAGATTAAATATAATATATTATATTTATTAGTTTATGGTGGTTTTCGTAATAATATTGTTTATATATTGAAAATTTATATAATTTATGAAATATTATACGTTTTTTTTAATGTTAAGATAGTAATTATTTTTGTTTTATTATATTCTTAATCCAACCCATTGTGCACCCCTGATTTTACCCCAAGCGGGTGATATTTCTCGATTTTGTTTAGAAGATTACCTACATTGTATCTTTGTAGCAATTTGCAATTTGCAATTTTATGGAAGTGAGCGCTTTTGTGTTAAGTAATTATTTCCAAACTCATATACTTAGCATACGTGTGCTGTTTGACAACCATTGGAAAGTAGTAATTACAAAACTGGAAAAAGTACAAAACAAATAATAATAGGTACATAATTAAATTTAAAGTTAAGATTCGTTTTACTAAACGTGCATAAAGAAAGAGTATAATAATTAATATTTTAAAGTAAGCAATAACTATACAACTTTAAATAAATAAATAAATAATTTAACAGGATTAAACGATAACCAACAAAATCCACAAGATAAAATAGAAAACACTGCGCGAATGGGATTATTTTATAGCCTATAGGTATACTTGTAAACATAGAAAATTAATATTGGAGAGTCACTGTTAGATAATTAATTATTACCAATGTTTTAGTATTGGCTTATAATGTGGATTTTTTTAAACAAACATCAATTTTTTGTAATTGTTATTTTAATTTTACATGTCCTAAGTGCGAATTTTTATGAAGATATTTATAATAATACGTTAATTTACTTTATATATGGGTTACTTTTTTTGTGAATTAATTTTTTAAATTTTTTATATTTAATTTTTTTGCAAATGTTTTTTTAAACTTATTTAAAACAAATGAAATTTGATAAAAAAATATACATTTAAAATTTATTTAAATTTGTATAATTATAAGCGCACCGGCTACAAATTGTTCGAGTTCTTGCTTAAAGCGGGTGAAAAACTATCTACGATCGACTTTGTCAAGAAAAGCTAAATGCTTTTATGCAGTCAGAACTAATGAACAAGATTTTATACGATGATATAATTGATGATTTTGTGGATTTAAAATCTCGCAAAAAGGTAATGTAAAACTCATAATTGATTTCATTGTCATCATAAAACGGATTGTTTATAAATAATTTAATAGGGATATTGTTTGTATTATTTTTAGACTACAATAAGTACAATAATAGTATATTAAAGAACGAATGTCATAAGACGTCACGCACGCGGACAATTTATAAAACGAGCGTCGAAGGAGCGAGTTTTGTAATGGACTAGTGCGACAAAAGGTCTTATGACAAAATCCTAAACCAAACCAATAGATGACTATCTTAAAGAGTATATAGTTTGGAGCCAAATGAAGCGCCCTTTCTCAACTTGGCTAAAAATTAAATTACGTGTTTACAGGCAACTGTTGCCAACATAGCTTTTAATTATTCATATTAGTTTTGTCCTTTTAACAAATTTTTTGAGGTTAGGTTTGTGGGTATTCGGACAGGAAAATTAAAAACTTATTTATATTTATTATTATTATTATTATTGAAATGTCATTCTATCAGAAGGTTTCTTATTGTATTGGATTATTTTATTGGAATACATGCCGTTTTGCGGTATATATGTTTGACGATATGACTGAGCTGTCAATACATTTTTTGAATTAGCCCTGAGGAAGAGAGCAGTAAATGCCCTCGAAACGTCGGCGAATTTAAAATAAGTTTTTAATTTTCCTGTCCGAATACCCACAAACCTAACCTCAAAAAATAGCTTTTAATTGGTGGAAAATCAACATATTTGATTGGTTACTTCAATGGCGCTATATTTAAAATCTAACTTGTGGCTAGATTTTAAATGTAATTACTAATTAGTAACGAAAACAATAACTTTGTTTTCTACCATGTATTTAAGGTACTTCTGTGGTTATGCTGTTTAGTAATTCTCAAGCAACTTTTATAAACTAAAGAAATTCGCAGATTTATGGAAAAGCAATGAGGAAAACAATTTAAATTTATGTAAATGTAAAACAAGTGTATTTAGTATTCATTTGTAAAATCTGTGATTTTTTTAATTTGTAAAACTCGTTGAATCATTATCATACTTATTCCCAAAAGTACCATTCATATATGGTAAGAAACATTGTTTTTGTCATTCCAAATAAAAACACCAAATGGGGTGCGCTGAGTGATTTTTTATTTTGATGAAAAACTTTGAGGATGATCTTTTAGGTGTCAAATATGAAAATCCGTTGCCGTTTTAATTTTTTGTTGCTTTACTTTTATTTGGCACCCCTTAGAAGTCTGAAATAGTGTCAATTTCTTACTCTCTTATAGTGGGCCAGAACTTTTTTTCTGTGACAAATATTGAAATAATTTTAATTTTGTTTTACTGTCCAGTAAGTGTGTTTTCGATATAAATTATTATTATCCAATTAGTTAATCTCATAAAAGAATGGTAAACCTCTAAAGATTCATGATAATTTGCCAATTTTTGTGATTTTTGTCTGGCTCCTGTGCCTATTCTACTGAATTTAAAATGTTAATTTTTTTTCAGGTATAAAGTACTTATACACTAGAAAACGTAACTATTATTTTAAGTTTCTAGACTATCAATTTCTTTATTAAAAAAATTATTGAAAATTGATAATTCTCAAAATTAGCCAATTTTGCCCTCAGAAATCATTATGTTGAGGAAAAAATAAAAATCTGAAACTTTCAGGAAATGTAGTCCCCACCTTCATCTTTTCAGTCCAGTTAGTCTTGTTTTGTTATTTTTATCCATGTAAAAGATATAATAATTTTTTTAATGCCAGTTAAGAAGCGATATTGTTAGTTTTATTTATAATCTAAAATTTAGATGGCTTTGACTTTGTCAATTCATGTTTGATGGAGAAATGTCAGAATGCGAAAAATATTTCATATATATTTATAAATATTATTTGTGCGTATTTCTTTGGTAAATTTTGTATATAACATAATATGTCATATTATGTTATATACAAAACTTTTTAAAGTTACCAAAGGAATACCACAAATAATAATTATCAAAGATCATCTTAAAATTTTTTCATTACAATAAAAAATCATGCAGCGCACTTTTAAATTGATTTTTGGTGTTTTCATTTGGATTGACTCATTTATGATAGTCTACCAAAAGTAACTGTCTCATTATTCATTATTTTGAAATTGAAGAATATTGTTAAATTCATAAATTTTATTAAACAATACATGCCTACCATCTGAAAGATTATGATTCGGTCAAAGTGTCGTTTATAAATTAATATTATAATACAAACCTTAGAAACAATACACAATAAAAACACACAAATACACAAAATCTTACAAAATGCGATAACTACGGATATAATTGAACGTCAAAAAGGTCAAAAACGTTAAAAAATTATAAAATCCGCGCCCTCTCTTGGCTTGGCTAAATATTATAATACTGCACTCTAAGAAAATATATTGTAATCCCTAACAATATAGATTTGTTATGCAAAATATGGTTTATTTAATTATAACTTATGGTTGTAATAACAATATACGAAAAATTAGTTTTGTTATATGTACTCTAATCATTTTGTTATAAAAATTTATCATCATGTACGGCTAAACTGTTAGTAGGTACTACACTAGATGGTTAAAATTATAAGATTATCTGGTTACAATAACAATATAATGTTGTCACACATTATTAACAATATGTCGTTGTAGTTTTTACTATACAGAAAGTTTATACATATCATACGTATAGTATATTTCACCATATAGAGGGTTATAAGGTATTTGCATATGATTATTATAACTAAATAAATTATTGTTTTGTGCAACAACAAAAATATAGTTAAAGTGACAATAAAACTGTTACAATATAAACATGGTTAACATAACAGTAAATATGGCTGTGCCTATACTAATCAGAATATTTAGTAAAAGTTACTATATATTCGATTAAGATAACCATTGTTTTTTCTCAGTGTGTCCCGACATCCGACATAAGATATTTATCGATTGGTTTGGTCTAGGATAATGACTAAGGTGACATTTAAGGTAGTTTTTTGTACTGAGGCTTATATTAATTTTACTTTTGAACTGGTTTTAATATGAAGTTTTTCTATTTCGACTTAGTAGTGTTATAATATGAAAATAAATATTTTTATCATTTTGTACAAAAATGGCGAATGCGCCGGGGTTAATTTAAAAAAGGATTAAAATAATAATAAATATGTTATGTACCTACCTAATAATATAATATTAATGTAAATGTACATTTATTGTTTAAAGTTTTAAAACACCTTTAACTGTAATTGAAAGCATCAAGATATTAGGTAGGTATGATTTTGTGTTTTTATACAGCACCCATTTCATTTCTTAGCTTTAACCGGTGGGCCCAATTTTAATTCGCCCACTGGCTGAAGTTAGCTTTAAGATAAAATTGAAAAAAATTGCTTGACAGCTCTTAGATGTCAGATAAAATATATAAAATTTAATTTCTTTGTGGTATTTAAATAAAATATTGTGTGCGGCTATTGGTTAAAAGAGGATATTCCACTCGCGGCAAACTCCACGATCCTTTTTCTCCCACTACTAGTATAAATTTGTACTTATAAAGGCAATTGCACCGGGGTAAATTAAAAAAGTAGTACCTACTTTTTTAAATTTACCGATTTATCAAATAACGTAAAAATGTTGCACTATAAAAACTAAAAAAATATGATATAAAAATAAAAAAGCTTGGCTTACTGAAATAAATTTGTTTTTAACAAATTGTAAACATATTTAACCTAATAATTTTATTACATTTTAAATGTAAATTGAACATGCAAAGGTTCATAACTTCACCTAGTTACTTAACTACCAATAAGTCGTTAAAATTATTTTGCATATTTATTGTGTCAAAGTCAAGAAAGTTTGCCAACTTTTCAAACATGAAAATTTAAAACTCAATTGTTTTACTGTAGAAACACGTGGGGCTAATGGTTATTTTAAGACTATTTGTAAGTATTTTATTAATTACCTGCCTTGATTATTATTAATAGAAATAAGAATTAATTAATATTTTATATGCGTGGCAGGTTATGATTTTGGCAAAGTTAAATAAAGTTATTTTAGTATGACTATTTTATTATAAATTAAAAATAAAGAAGATTGCCTTATTAATATAACAAGACCAAAATTGTAATTTATCACCTTAGAATCAACGCTCTCTTGTGTGGGGTTAACACTCAGAGCTGTGAATTTCTATGATACTAAATCTACTATAATAGACTAGGTGTAGAGTCGATCACACGAATAGACATAGGCGTATCTTGGATAAATAACATAAGCTGTAGGTACGTTTGAAATTTATTAAAATACCTTGCATTAAATGAATGAAAGCGTATAATTAAAAACAATTTTCGTTTAGTTTGTTTTGGTGTATTTTATTTGTAAATATTGGTTTAAATTAAAATAATATTTTTAAGAGATCAAGGTTAAATAATTTGGATTAGAATCAAGTCAAATAATCTTTAAATTTATTATATTAAAATATTCATTAGTCTTTTAAGAATATGCTGCATTTCTATTTAATATATTGTAATACCTATATATAAAAGAGAATATAAAATTATAGAGAAAGACACATGTTTATGGCTACTACCAAGATGGTTAATTTGTTTTATAATTTTTCTAAGAAAATTGATTTTTATTTTATTTATTTATTATTATTATTATTAATATTCTTGTGAGATTTCAAGGACGTATCACAATATATTTTCCAAATTAAAATTTGTATAAATTTATATCTTACCCATACCTTAGTAATAATGGAAACAGATTGGAGTCATCATTTTTAAAATAATTTTATACTTCTGCTTGTGCCATTTATTATTAAAAAATACCTTTTTAGTAAGTTACATATGTTATTAACACTAAATAAATGGGGTTGATCCAACAAATTATTCACTACGTTATTCTGAATGCCTTTATTTAATAGAATCGTAAAGTTTAGGGTAATTAAAATGTGTTTGTATGTGCAATTTATACTGTGTATGTTCAAGGCCGTATCTAGAAAAACGTTTCTGGGACTTCCATTTTGGTGCTGGCAGAGTATGGTTGCTCTATGAAAGAGTAGTGAAAAATAAGTGACTTCTAGACCTGGGAGGGCCAGAATGGAGGTCCCGGTATAGAAATATACTTGTATTTTTGGACAATATCGCAAGCTTTGACCTTTTAGCGAGGTATTTTGTGATTTGTTCAAGAGATTTAGTGGATGATTTAAGATTGAAAAATTTACATGTCTGTGGGTGGATGGCTTCAAAAAGCGCATGGACGTTAAAAATTGTATCTGGTCAGTAAGAGCTTAATTGGCTCTCTCGAAAGAGAGAATAAATTTGTAGATGAAGAAGAAAAACGTTTCTGGAGGGGATTGAATAATATAAAAAACAGGTGCAACACAATACAGATTAGGTTTCGTTAAAAACTTGTTCTTAAATTTAATTCTAAAATTTCGGTCGGGGATTAAACTCCCTCATTTCCCCATTGAATACGGCCTTGTGTATGTTTAATTTATTTTTTAATTTAATTATTTGCTGTATATATATATATGTCCCATTGATGAACACAGATTTTTACCTAATATTTTTGTTTATTTTTTCCTAGAAATTAAGTTATTATTCATAATATTTGACTTCTTGAAATAATGAAAAATGTTTTTAATATATTTTTCAAAATTAATTCATTTATATAATAATATTACAATTATATTATATAAACAAAAAGTTCCAAACAAAAATGCTACTTTTTAGCTTGTTGTTTTAGCGAGATCCCCAGGTTTATAATTTTGTGGATTGACTCCCTTGACTTTTACTAGAACGATATAGTAAAGGCATAAAAAAATATATTTAAAAAAAAATTACCACCTTATTAGTAAACATTTATTTTGTTTCTAAACCCTAAAATAATTTAATACGATTTGTTAATTCTATTTAATAAACGTTAACAATGTAAACAAAAAATACCGCACGTCTAGATTTTACTAGACACAGTCTAGTAACATGAAACAAAGCACTTATCAGGACACTTTAACTTTGTTTAGTGGCAATTTTGATAAATCGTCGAGGAACAATGCTGCCAAAACAACGAAAAGCGTACAAAATTATCCGACACCAAATTACAGGCGGTATTTGGCGGGTACCAGGCGCCGTACATGCAATTTAAACAACTTTCTGACAGCTAAACGTTTTGTTTTTTCTTTGTTGATTTAATGACAGGGGCGTAGGAAAAGTAATTGTTAAAATTAAGTGGAATTAAAATTTTATTTTTAATTAATATTTATTAATTATTTACACAATACATAATAAAAAATATTTATTTAACTGTAAAATAATTAGAAAAAACACCTCAATGAACATTTCAGTCAATAGCTTTATATTATGTATCAGATACGAAGCATTTTGTCAACCTTATTATCTTATTGTTAGTTGCCCTTGATCATAAATTTCAATTTCATAATACCATTGAACATAATAGTAAAATTATAAGTCGGTACATTTTTATATTTTATACATATAAGATATGTAAATACATATAATATATTTCTTAGATTAAGTAATTTAGATGATAAGAGCCCACCCTTTTAAATTTAACTACTAAATTTTTGATAACATATTTTTTAGACTGGGGTTCCACAAAAACCCCGTCCAATAACAAAAAGGGTTTCTGAGCTGCCTTCACTCCGATATGGACCAATAGGAGCAAAGACCACAGGCACTGGACCACTAAGAGTTACATCACACTATAATTCCGATACATTTCCTAAGAGGTCATCGAAAAACACAAATGGAAATGGATACAGCTCAGTGGATGATCTGGATTCCAAACCACGGATGGTGAGAACATAACATTGCTTTTGTGTTTAGTAATGACTCCCAAACTACTATGTTTAAACCTTAAAGTGGGAATTATTATTTAACATAAAAGCGCTTACTCCTAAAATAGCCAAGCTGGGGACAGCTTGATATTTAGTATAATAATAATACATTAAAAAAAAGTTTTCTCAATATTTATTAAAACAATGCGCGATTTGTGCTGTCCTAATAAAGAAAATAAAATATTACTAATATATTATTATATATGGTGTAATTTAAATCCTAATCATTTATATATAAATGAGATGAATTTATAAGATTTGTTAACAAACAAAATTCTGTTTGGAGTAAAGTAGACAATAATTTGGCCACGCTCAATTAGGGTGATTCATTTTATTTATCGAGATCAAAAAATCTCTAAAAGTTTCAGCCCTTAACCCTATTCCCAAGTACTTTTATTTTGATTGTAAAGTTTTTTTATTTAAATAACAAGAAAGTAAGGATTTTTTTTCAATTTCTTATTGCTGGGCGACATTTTACGCTAGCGTAGCGTAGCGTAGCTAGTACAATTTAAATAGGTGGCAATTGTAAGATGTTAAGAAGTTTCTTAAAAGTATTTGCAAAAACTTTACTACAATTCGACGTGTATACGTCACTAAAGTCAATTTATTATTTGTTCTACACATAAAAAAATCTAACATAGTACCAAGAACAGCGCTTTGATTGAGTTCATTAAAATTGAAGCAATCTAAATTGTTGTTTGCTCAATTAATTACTATTAAACCAAAATAGGGAAATATTTTGCCTACATGTCAAAGAATTTATTGCGTTAAATTTATACATAGCATACATAAAATAGTAACGTTATTAAATAAATCAAATTAGTATTTAATGCAATAACATTCTGACATTCTAACAAATAAATATTAATTTGAAAATCGATAGATTTAGGAGCGATAACTTTTGTTGTTAATTTAAAAACAGTAAACGATTATAAACCAAATGCTAACTACCTATTGGTATTATAGGAACTGATATTCAGGAATACACTCAGACAAATATCATGTCATGAAAAGCATATGAAATTATCTTAATTTAATTAATCGGGTAAATTTGATTCAAATAGAAAAAATTGTAGTTTTATATTCATTTACCAACAGCTTTACAATGTTTTTAAACACTTTTAAAGTGTACCCTCTTTAAAATATTTATACAAAAAGAAATCTTTTTATTTTATTGCCTTTCTCAACGTTGTTTCAAAAAGATATGTATTATACAATTGTTAGACACCTAATTATTTAATGGGACACACCAATGACGCCAAAACATATTTGAATCCCTTTGAATTATTATCGTTTTGAATGATTCTACAACATGTTTTCTCTCAGTGTACGGATTACAAGATCCCATTGGTTTAATGGCTCACCCATTCATGCTGTGCTAGTGTTTTTTCTGTGTATATCTTTTAAAACGCAATAAAATGCATAGTTAAAAAGAATGTAATAAATTGATGTATGGACTAAGGAAAGTAGCAAGTCTTTGACGTTAGAGATGACCATATTTTATCTTTTCTTGCTACTACTGCTACTTCACATTGCACACATTGGTACTTAAGATTCATTTATTAAGTCAAAATTTAGCCGTCAATGTAGCGTGTCTATTTTTATTCTTGATTTTGGCTATTGTGTTAGTTTTATGGATGTTTTTTTAACTATGAGGTTTTTGTCAAATCTAAATAGTAAAATACACTAAAATACGCATGCGCGGCCTACCGTTACTGCTACTCCTACTGTTTCTTTTACTTCCACTCCTACTGCTACTTTTTAAAACTATAAATCCAGCAAGACAGTTAACGGTATAATTTTTTTCTATATCGGGTTAATGAAATAAAATGCATGCTGGATTTTATTTTATTAATACGTGAACATTTTTTTATACGAAATTCAATTTTCTATAAAAATCTTTTTTACTTTTTACCTGAACATTAACCGTTTTGACGTTAAATGTAAAAAACAGTTTTTTAATAAAAATATGACTTCGGTGACACTGTACAATATACCAGGTATAGTATACCTACAGGTCAAAATATATGGATTGTATTAAAATTGTTGTGAGTAGTTTTAAAGAGCATCTATGTGATAATGTACAAATCGCACCTATGTATATTGTACGGTGCTTTTAAGAACCAAAAACCAACAACACGGAGCATATTTCGGAAAACCATCAATACATATACATACATATATAATATATGTATATATATATACATATGTATTACATATGTATTACATATGTATATGTTCTGCTTTAGGTTTCCACCGGCGTTATATGTATTGATGGTTTTTCGGGATCTGCTCCGTGTTGTCGGTTTTTGGTTCTTAAGAGAACCGTATATCTGAGGACGTTTCAGTACAATATCATGTACCATCTTCAGGTCATCCAGGAATACACCTACTTTAGACTTTAGATATACCCAGTGGCGAATTTAAGGAAAATGGCCCAGGCGAAAATGCTTCAAGGGACGCAATCTGGTATAAATTGCAGAAATATTAATTTATATTATATTACTTTGAATTTTCGTCTTGTTTAGCAATACCTTCTTTAATATAAACTAAATTAAGTGAGTTAACTGCTAATCTCAATGTAAAGAATAAAATAATCGCTAAGTGTTTCTTCAGCTAAAAAAGCTCAACGATACTGTTTCACGATTTTCAAAGAACTTATGACTCGTTCAGCACCAGGTGAACTTACAGGCAACGCGTTGCAACGTCAGAAACAATCTAAAAAGACTGCAGCACTCCGGAAAACTGCCCATTAAATTGCTTTCAATTGTGTACTCCAAATATTGTAACCGACTGTCGTTTGAAAAATAAAGACTTTCTGTAAAATACATTTCAGCAGTATTTTTCCATTAAAGTTACAACGCTGGATCGCAAATTACTTTCCTCTGCTCTTTTCTGATTTTTGGAAATTAAAAAAACGATCGAATCCTCATGCACGTTCTTGCAAATTTATTGCACATTCTATCCAAAACTTTGCAAAAACTAATGCGATATTTTGTATACGTTTCGGACCGCGAATTTTGAGTTCTGACCTTGAGAAAATCAGCATTTTTCCAGTCCATTTCTTCCAATTTATTTTTCCCTTTCAGATGCCGTAAGAATGCATTTTTAAGCTTTGATCAAATCAAGTTGTTTGTTTGCAATTGATAGTATTTATCACCCTGATTACTTTAAGAAGCTGAATGCCAAAACCGCTTGGGTTTCATGATGGACTATGACTTTCCTCCGGTATTGCTTCCCACCGTCGCGTCTCCACGTCTAACTCGCAGCAGAGCAGCAACAGCAGCCCAGCAGATAATACAAGTATTACTACAAAATAAAAAATTACTACCCACATAGCAAAGTATAGTAAAACGTTTTTGGTTTTTTTTTCAAAATTTTGAAACTTTTCTTTGCAAGCACTCAAAGTATTTTCAAATATTTTTCGCAATCTCATCAATGCGTCGCGACGGTGGGAAGCAATTCAGGAGGAAAGTTAAAGTCCATCATAAAACCCAAGCAGTTTGGCATTTAGCTTTAGGAAATACATTTTTGAAGCAGGAGGTCAAACTGGAAATGACTATCTTAATGATCAGGTCGACGAGGAGACTACATAAAGTGAAAGAGTTCTTCACAACAAACATCTAAAACGTTGGGATAAACGATTGAAAGCAGTGGAAGCGACAATTTAGAATTTTGATTGTATCTTAAATTGCATAGAAAATAAAATGTTTAGAATTGAAGGTTCTGGGGAAGAAATAATGACTAGTCGATCATTAATTTTCTCGTTGAATTGCCTATTTTTTATCAACTTGCTATGGTGGTGTTCAGTAATCAGGGTGATAAATACTATTAATTGCAAACAAACAATTTGATTTGATCAAAGCTTAAAAATGCATTCTCACGGCATATGAAAGGGAAAAAGAAATTGGAAGATATGGACTGGAAAAATGCTGATTTTCTCAAGGTAAGAACTCAAAGTTCGCGTTCCGAAACGTAAACAAAATTTCGCATTACTTTGTACAAAGTTTTGGAAGAACGTGCAGGAGGATTTGATCGTTTTTTTAATTTACAAAAATCTGAAAAAAGCAGAGGAAAGTAATTTGCGATCCAGCATTAATGGAAAAATACTACTGAAATGTATTTTTTAAACGACAGATACAATATTTGGAGTACACAATTGAAAGCAATTTAATGGACAGTTTTCCGGTGTGCTGCAGTCTTTTTAGATTGTTTCTGACATTGCAACGCGTTGCCTGTAAGTTCGCCTGATGCTGAACGAGTCATAAGTTCTTTGAAAATCGTAAAACAATATCGTTGAGCTTTTTTAGCTGAAGAAACAATTAGCGATTATTTTATTCTTTACATTGAGATTAGCAGTTAACTCACTTAATTTAGATTATATTTAAGAAGGTATTGCTAAACAAGACGAAAATTCAAAGTAATATAATATAAATTAATATTTCTGCAATTTATACCAGATTGCGTTCCTTGAAGCATTTTCGCCTGGGCCATTTTCCTTAAATTCGCCACTGGGTATATCTAAAGTCTGCAGTAGGCGTATTCCTGGAGTTCCAAATCATAGAAAGTACTATACTGATATCGAAATTATCTGAAAGGCAGAATTATTTTAATAATATAATAATTATATTAACTACATTGCGCGTCAAAATTAACGCATAACAAGTAAAAAAAATCCAACTCTAAAACGCCTTTACCAATCTTTATAAAATTTTGGATAAAAATACTTTAACTTATATCTCAGTTAACGTGTTCAAGGGTTTTTGGAGAAAATATCCTTGAAGCCCTTTTATTTAATAATAAAAATGCTCGAAAAGAAAACTTTTATAGGGAAAGTAAATAAAAAATATGCTGTAAAAGTCCGTATTTAAATAACAACACGTTAGTGTGCCTTGAAAATGTTGTACAAATCAAACAAACAGTAACAAAAATACATCGCTTCAAATTCGTCAAAAATGACCGTGGTGCACTTTTCAGCCATAATATAACAAGTGGTATGATTATCATCGATGATATTTTCGAATTGAAACCGAGCTGCAGAATTCACGCGTCCACAGGACGAGTGAAATGTGCTGCTTCGGTTTGAGAAAATATAATTAATTTTAGGACTTAACGAATTGTTAGTTTGACATTTAAAATTAAAATGTGCTTTAAAATATAAAAACACTTTAATAAATCGAATTTATTCAAACTTGCCTTAATTTCATTATCGTTTACTCCAACCAATCGATCTTTTAGAGTTTATAATTCATTATTTTAATCATATAACACACACAGTATTTAAATTTCAACAAACGTCAAATTAAGAAAAGTGTCAAAATCCTTAGTAACGGGTAAACAAGGTGATATAAAATATTGTCGCTGTGATAAAATGCGTAACTATGAAATACTGTCATTTTATTGGTTCTAATATTAATGAATTGTATTGTCAGAAAAATAATCAAAAAGGAGTAATTTTTACCGACTTTGAAGCGATGTATCTTTGTTACAGTAACTGTTTGTTTGATTTACACAAAACTTTCAGGGTATACTAATAAAAATACGGTCTTTAACAGGATATTTTTCATTTACTTAAAAAAATCCTAAAAGTTATTTTTCGAACGTTTTTTTATTATTAAAGGAAGGGGATTTAAAAATATTTTCACGAAAAACCCTCGAACATTTAAAATAAGATTAAAGTATTTTTTTTTAATTTCATTAAGATTGGTAAAGGCGTTTTTGTGTTAGATTTTTTTACCTATTATGCGTTAATTTTGACGCGCAGTGTATTTAATTGATTAAATATAATTACAAAAATAGTACGTGATGTGGCATTTTGTTAATCAAGGATGTACTTAGATACCGCTGGTAAATTAATTTAAAAGTCTATATATACAGGGTGTCCTGAAATTAGTGCACCATACTTTAACAGCAGATTCCACGTGCAAAAATAAGAAAAAAAGTCCCTATAAATATATATCGAGAAATGCCTCCTAAGGGAGCTACAGCCCCCGAAAAGGGAGCCCCTGAATATGGTTTTTATCTAATATTTATAAAAAAGTAGAAACACCCTGTCACTTACTACATGAAACTGTCACCTGTCTTGAATTATTCTATTTTTTCCTAAACATGGCAGTCGTATTCCAAGGACCAAGCGAGTCCATTTCTATGGTTGTGATTTAATTGTGAATTTTTATGCCATTTAAAATAATTTTCAAATCGATTTTAAGCGAAAACGGTGTTTGTTAACGAAGTTCAACAAGATGAGCTTTTTTATGTGCAAAACTCCAAAATTTCATAATCTGACATCAAATTCTGGTACAAGATACGTACAAAAAAGTTAAGGTGGTTTTAACCCCACTTCCTATCAATCTGACCCAAACCTCATAAAAATGTTTAAATTGTTATTGTTACGTCTTATTGGTCATAAAAAGTTTAATTAATTCCCTAAATTTCACTTTTCTATCTTTAACGGTTTTGGAGATATTAAATAAAAACCATCTTCAGGAGCTTTCCTTTTGGGGGCTGTAGCTCCCTTAGGAGGCATTTCTTGACCTATGTTTATAGGAACTTTTTTTCTTATTTTTGCACGTAGAATCTGCTGTTAAAGTATGGTGCACTAATTTCAGGACACCCTGTATATATATATATATATATATATATATATATATATATATATATATATATATATATATATATTAACTAATAAACCTACAATTATTAATTTAAAATTTTCTGTATTGACACTGACCTAGTCACGAGAAGGCTTTGCCGTTTAGTAATAAATATCTCTTATATAGCAAACAAGTGCATTGAATATAAATAAATGCAAAACCCCGTATTAAAATCTATTGTATGCTAAACAGGAGGCATATCAAACAAGCTAGACCAGAGTATAAAATAATAAATCATAGTAACTGTTATTTTAAAATGTTAGGCGTGTATGTCTACTTTACAATGTCTGTTGTATAGTAATATTAATACAGTATTAAATTAAATTTAAATATTATGTTGTTTTATCCTTAATCAGAAAACCTCCTAGGCTGCGAAAATAATTAAGACCTCCTAGTTTGTAAAAAATCCGTTTGGATCAATAAAAAAATTCGACTACTGACATATCTAATCTTACCTTACTTTGTACTTTTAATAATTATCTATTATCGTTTTATATATTGTTTGACAAATAAAATTATGCTCTGAAGATAAAACGTTGTATGCCATGCATGCGGCTAGGAAGAATCTTATTGTGCTTCCCTTAATTGTAGGCCTCCGCTACGCGTCGGAATTCAAACTTTGATTGAGATCAGAACAAGACTTACTACACCTTATGAAATGAGAACTATTTTTGAGATTTATTTTAAAAGAAATCCAAATAAATATTAACTTTAACTTCATTTACTGAATCTGTAAATAAACCATAATAGTTATTTCGGATACTATACAACTCAGATCTAACATTAATAAATTTAAGTTTCAGTTGCCACAAGTAAAATATTGTATTAGTGTTCTTATAAACACTGACATCTGTTAAAAATCATTCAAATAGGTTTTAAAATAAATACATTTTTATTATATGTATATTTTTAATGCATCCTATTATTTTCATTTAAAAAATACCTCATTGTTTTGTTTTTAAAACAAGTAAAAAATTAATCTTTTTTATTTTAATTTAAAGGATCAATTACCTACCTAGCAATTTTTTTTGTAGTGTAGCTTTTTGAATTAGGAAAACAGTTTGGGAATTGTTTTATTATGTATGTTAGGTGCCCTCTAGACAATAGACCCTTTGTTTAGTGTTTACTAGTGTTATCAGTGATATTAGATATTAGATATTATTTTACATGTTTTATTTCTATTTTAAGAACTTTGTTATTTTATAATATAATAAACTGTTGTTTTACAGCAAATGCCAAATGTCTGGATTATTAGTAATCCTGGCGTTTGCTGACATAAGGACATTTTTCCCTACTCTTACCTATTTTTGTTGTTAGTATATAAATAGGAGAGACCGTATTTTTTAGTGGATTATTCATTCAAGATTATTATTATTAGTACATTCAACAATTAATTATAATTAGACTATTAATCCATACATTTGTTCATAATTGTAAAGTTTATACATAAGTTATATTTTAATATATTATTATAAAGTAAAGTGCATCTTCATTGTTGTTAATGGTTTTATATGGAAGATAATTATAATTCAACACTTGTTATATCGTGTGATCAATAAAGTTTGCCCAGTAACCGACAACCCTTTTTAAAAAGGCCAACTTCACATCATTGATATAACAAATTTGGCGCAGTCGGTAGGATAGAAAAAAAGAAAACCGAAAGAAAAAGAAGCTCCTAAAGAAAAAGAAGTTCCCAAAAGAAAAATAAGTGACAGAAAAATAAGAAGTAATAAATAAGAAACTACCTCGTCTATAAAGAAAAAGAAGAAAGAAATCCAAAGAAGAAAAAAATCCAAAGAAGTTTAAGAAATATACGAAATAAATGTAAGTGAAATTCTTTTGTTGTTAGACAAAGCTTTTATATATTTAGTAATATAATTTTTAATAACGATATTAAAAATTTATAATACCACCAATAAAACTATTGAATTGATATTTTTTAATTAATATAATATTTAAACTAAGGTATATAAAATGGCTGAAAATGATATTGTTCAGGAAAATTTCCCATTATACAAATTAACTGAATTATTCGCATTAATTCCGGAGTACGATGGAGATCAATTAACTTTAGATTCTTTTATTTCATCTTGCAATACAGCTTTTCAAATTTGTACAGAAGAACAAGCGGTTCTGTTGACTGTTCACATTAAAAATAAATTAAAACATAAAGCGTCTCAGGTGGTGAATTCAAAATTCCTAACCACTTGGAATAATATTAAAGATACATTAATTGAAAATTTCGGTGACACAAGAAATCTAACTAGTTTAGTTCATGACTTACAGACCTTGAAACAAAATAAAGAAAATCCAATGCATTTTGTTACACGAGTACAGGGATTAACTTATAAAATACATAGCTCTATTAATAGACAAAATAATTTTACCAATGAACAAAAAATATCACAAAGAAGTTTAATAGATAAAATATCTTTAGACATTGTTTTGACGGGACTAGAACCGAGACTAGGACAAATTATTCGTGCATCTAATCCAGAAAATATTCTAGACTGTATTCAAAGAATTACACGCGAACAACAACTATTTCAAGTTGAAAATAATGTTAATACTTTCCAAAAGTATCAACAACCTCGTACAAATTTTCAAAGAAACTCACAAAATAGTTTTTAACCTAAGAAATTTGAAAATCAAAGACAATTTCAAAGTTATAATAATAGACCATTTCAAAACTATAATAATAATTATCCTAATAACAATTATCAACAAAATAGATTTTCAAATAATAACTTTCCAGTAAATAGATTTCCGCATAATAATAATTTCCAACAAAATAGAAACCCTAATCAGAATTTTAATCAAAGATTTCAATCAAGATTTAATAATCCAAATCCAAATCCAAACAATAATAACAATAATAACTATTCAAATAATCGCCCAAGTGTTATTCAACAAAATCCCAATTATAGAAATTTAAGTATCGACGCAAATAAAAATTCTTCTATAAATTCTTTAAACTCGCAAAGAACCCGAGATGTAACTGGTCCTCGTGGTCAAAATCCAAAACCCAGTACAAGCCAAATGAACAGAGAATTCGAGAGTATGTCATTAATGTAAATAAAGACGAAACAGATAAATTATATTTTATTTACAGTAAAAATAAAACCTTAAAATTTTTAGTAGACAGCGGAGCTAGTATTTCAGTTATTAAACCTAATGTAGTAAGTAGCTTTAAAAAAAATAAAGAAAATATAATTTTACAAGGTATAACCAATGAAACAATTCATATTACTGAATCTTTTGATTTTCCCTTTTTCTCACAGTTACCAAATAAAAAGATTAAATGTTTTGTAGGTGATTTAAATATAGAATACGATGGTATTCTAGGTATAAACTTTTTAGAAACATATGAATGTTTTCTAGATTTTAAAGATAAAAAATTAATTACTCCTTTTGTTGCACTAGATTTAATTAAAAAAAGTATAAATGATTTAAATGACAATAATGCAAATTCAGAATCTTGTTCGGTTGAACATAATGAATTTGATTATTCGATTAAGATAAAAAATAATAAAATAAATAAGAAGGTCATATTAAAACCCGAATCTTGTTCTGTTGAACATAAGGTATTAAATGACTTAAATAATTTTTTAAAGATTAAAGGAGACATTGAAAATGATAATATAACTATTTGCAACGGAAGCATAAACATTGACACTATTAAAACTTCAGTAGGTCATTGTATTTCTAGAGATTATAAAATGGAAAAAGGTTTTGCATTACTTATTAAAAATAAATATATGAATGAAAATATAATAAAATTAAATAAAAAAATAGGAGAAATTGCTATAATGCATACTCCAGATAAAAATATATATAATTTAATAACAAAAGAATTTTTTTATGAAAAACCCACATATAAAAATTTATTTACAAGTTTAATTAATTTAAGAAATAAATGTATCGAATTAAATGATAAAAATATATCATTACCAAAAATAGGTTGCGGATTAGATAAACTAGATTTTAATATAATATTAAAAATGTTAAAATATGTTTTTAAAGAAACTGATATTAAAGTTGTAATATATTTAAATAATAAATCTGTGAGTAGTATTTCAAATACGATTATAATTCAACCCCGTATAGAACAAGTATTTAAATTACAAAGTAATTTTATAAATAAAGAATTGATTCTTTTAAGAAAAAATATTGAAGATGTTATAATACCTAATTGTGTTATTAAAACAAATAAATACGGTGAATTTTATACAACTATTTTAAATAAAAATAATGTTAATAAACAAGTTAATATAGAAAATTTAGAGTTTGAAGAACTCCCAGAAAAATCAAATATTATGTATTTTAATAATAATTTACCTTTTAATAATAATAATAGAGAAGAAAAAATATTAAACTCATTGCGTCTTGATCATTTAAATGAAGAAGAAAAAGATAAAATAATTAACGTTTGTTTACAATTTCCAGAATTATTTTATTTAGAAGGAGATAAACTCAGTTTTACGAATGAAATTAAACATTCTATTGTTGTAACGGATAATAAACCTATATTTACTAAATCGTACAGGTACCCTCAAATTTATAAAGAAGAAGTTAAAAAGCAAATTTCAAAAATGTTAGATGAAGGAATTATAAAACAATCAATAAGCCCATATAATTCCCCAGTATGGGTCGTTCCTAAGAAAACAGATGCAAGTAATAAATTAAAATATCGCGTAGTAATTGATTATAGAAATTTAAATAATATAACAGTTGGTGATAAATACCCTTTACCCAATATCACAGACATATTAGATCAGTTAGGTCGATTTAAATATTTTACTACACTAGATCTTGCTAGTGGTTTTCATCAAATTGAATTAAATCCTCAAGATACTACTAAAACTGCTTTTTCAATAGAAAATGGACATTATGAATACTTACGAATGCCTTTCGGATTAAAAAATGCTCCAGCTACTTTTCAACGCGTAATGGACAATATTTTAATTGGTTTACAAGGAGAACGTTGTTTAGTTTATATGGACGATATAATAATTTATTCTGCTAGTTTAGACGAACATATAAATAGGTTAAAAGAAGTTTTTTCATGTTTAAACAAATCAAATCTAAAAATTCAACCAGATAAATGTGAATTTTTAAGGAAAGAAGTAATTTATTTAGGACATTTAATCACAGAACATGGTATAAAACCAAACCCTGAAAAAATTAGAGCGGTTCAAAATTTTCCAATTCCTAAAAATCAAAAAGATATAAAATCATTCCTAGGTATGGCAGGCTTCTATAGAAGATTTATTGAAAATTTCGCACAAATTGTTAAACCTCTTACAGTATTATTAAAAAAAGATATTCCATTTAATTTAAATGAAAAATGTTTAGAATCATTTAATTTATTGAAAGAAAAATTAATTAACTACCCAATTTTACAATACCCTAATTTTGAAGAACAATTTACAATAACTACGGATGCTAGTAATTTTGCGATTGGTGCAGTATTATCTCAAAATTTTAACGGAAAAGATTTACCAATTAGTTATGTTTCGAGAACATTATCAAAAACAGAATCAATGTATTCTACTATTGAAAAGGAATGTTTAGCTATTCTTTACGCAGTAAATCAATTTAGACCTTATATTTATGGTAGAGAATTTATAATTTGTACAGACCATCGTCCCTTGACATGGTTATTCTCAGTAAAAGATCCAGGCTCAAAATTAGTAAGATGGAGATTAAAATTAGAGGAATATAATTATAAAATAATCCACAAACCAGGTAAACAAAATAAAATAGCTGACGCACTTTCAAGAGTAAAATTAAATTATTTAGATGAATTAAAACAAGTAAAACTTTTTCATAATAAATATAAAAATTTAGAATTAAATAAAGTATATACAGAAACGGCAATAGCAGGTCCTTCTAATTCTAATGATGATGAAGAAAATAATTTAAATACAGAAGATGTAGATAACGATGAAGTTTTAAATTCTTATAATAGATTTAGAAACGCAATACAAGTTAGGTCCTTAATAGATTTTAATAAATGTAAAATGTCAAATGAAGAATTATTACATAAAACTCATAAAGATATTTTAGTATTCATGAAAAAAGGTGAACTCACAAATAAACAATTACAAATTCTTGAAGACTTTCATGAAGATAATATTGAAATCTCTGGTACAATTATTAATGTTATAAATAGCGCATGCATTAAAAATAGAAAATACTATATCATCACTTTACCTTTCGGAAATGAAACGGAACAATATGCATTTGAAATTTTATTTGAAAATAAAAACATTTTATTAGAACAAACAAATAACGTATTTTATTTAGAAGATTATAATAATTTACCTATTTTAGAAATGTTAAGTTTTATATTTGCGGAAGATGAACATATACAATTTATTACGTGTGATAAAAATATTACAACTCCCGACGAAGATCAAAGAGAAATAATTATTGATCAATATCATGTAGGAAAACAAAATTTACATAGAGGAATAAATGAGACAGTTAATAGAATTAAAAATAAATTCAATTGGATAGGTTTAAATAAAGACGTTGAAAAATATATTCGAAAATGCGAAACATGTCAAAAAGTTAAAGCTTGTAGAAAAAATCTAACAAACCCTTTAGTAATTACTGAAACACCAAAAGCCCCTTTTGAAAGAATAAATGTAGATATTTTAGAAATTCCAAATAAAAATTATGTTCTTACAATTCGAGATGAATTAACTAAATTCACACAGGCATATCCAATACAAGATAAATCAAGTAAATCAGTTGTTAATACTTTACTATTATATTTCCAACATTATGGAACCCCTTTAAGAATCCATGCGGATCATGGAAGAGAATTTGATAATTATTTACTTAAAGACTTATGTACATTGTATGACATAAAATTAACATTTTCATGTACAGCTCACCCACAAAGTAACGGAAGTTTAGAACGATTTCATAGTACATTATTAGAAATGATTAGAGCTACAGTAACAGATAATCCAAACGATCATCCCCTTAGTGTTTTGCCTTATGCTATAATATGTTATAATAACTCAATTAATAAAACTCATGGTTTTTCACCATACGAGTTAGTTTTTGGTCATACTAATGCTAGAAATAATGAAATAATATATAACGAAGAACAATTAATAACAAAGTATGTTAGAGATTTAAATAACAAAATTTCTTATTATTATAAAATCGCAAGAGAAAAAACTCAAGCTGCAAAGGAAAAGTCAAAAATACGCTTTGATAATGTAGAAGCTAATGTTAATAAAACTCAATATGAAATTGGAGACATAGTATTTATTAAAGAAACACAAATAGCAAATAAATTAGCAAATAAAGCTATTGGACCTTTTGAGATTATTGAAATTTTAAGAAATAACGCATTCAAACTTAAAAATTTGTTAAATGATAATATTATTGTAATTAATTCAGATTTAATTACTTCAAAAATAAACTAATTTAAATTTTTCTCTCTTTGTAGATGAATCTTATCAACGTTATAGAAATTTTTATCCTTATCATAAAAGTAGGTGTAATTAATACTCATGGATCGAATTTATTAAAAGAAAACGATATATTAACTACAATAAATAACACGGTAGGAATAATTTATTTTAAAGAAAAACCCTTATTAGTTTCAAACGATAAGTGGTCTATTTTAACATATAAAAATTTAACTTTACTTAAAAACGCTTTTATCAAAAATCAAAAATTAACTACATATTTAAATACGCACATTTTATTAAAAGCTAATAATAAAAAATTTTGAATTTTTTAATGCAGATGTAATCATTCATTTAGGAATAATTAGTAGACAAATTGCAAATATTAATAAAAAATTTGACGAAATTAAATATAATATACCCTTTGAACAAAAACGTTTTAAAAGAGGATTAATTAATGGTATAGGAACTGTTTGGAAACAAATAACAGGAAATTTAGATTCTAATGACGGAGAATATTATAATAATTGTATTAAAAAATTAAATAATGACGAAAGACAATTAGAAAGTTTAATGAAAAGTCAAATATCAATAGTTACAAGTACAATACGAAACTTTAACCAGACAATGCAACAATTAGACATTGACGAAACTACTTTTAATCAAAACATTGGACAAATTCATGAAACCATTGGTAATATTTCAAACAATATATATTATCAAGAAGCTAGATTAAAATTTATTGAATTGTGTGAACAAATAACCGAACGTAATATAATAATTGAAGATGAATTAAATAATATTATTTCATCAATAACATTTGCTAAATTAAAAATTTTACATCCCTCGATAATTTCACCTGAAGATTTAATAATTCAATTAAGATCAATGATAGGAAAACTAAGTATTTCAAAATTACCTTTTCAACCAGATTATATTGAATTACCTTATTTTTATGAAATAATTGAATTAAGTGGTTATCAAACAAATGAAGAAGTTGTTTTTATTTTAAACATACCTTTAATTACTCATGATAGATTTAATATTTACCATTAATATTCAATACCCATTAAAAGTAATAACTCTAACTTTTACACTATTTTAATTCCAAATTCAAAGTATATTGCTTTGTCTGTCGATAACAGATTTTACTTTTCATTTGATAATTTCGCTCAATGTAAAGAAATCCAAGATAAAGGATTTATTTGTAAAAATCAAGTAGCTGTTCCCTCAAATAATGGACCATGTGAAGTAAGAATTCTGACGAATCCAAAATCAAGAATGCCGAAAAATTGTAATAAAACAATTATTTATTCCGATGATTATAAAATTGAACAAGTTGCTGATAATACATGGTTAATTGCAGTAACGTTACCTGTTTCAATAACTATCTCTTTTAATGAAAGAATTTTTGGAAGTCAAAACTTAATCAAAAATACAGTATTAAAGTTACCACCCAAAGGTACTGCTTATATTGGAGAAACAATGGTTTTCTCTACAACTTCGAAAAATACAACTTTCAATGAAATCATAGATATCCCAGATTTAAATTGGTCAGAAGAAAACAACATAAATATAAATATTCCAAATTTAAAACCTTTAAAAATTGCTAAGTTGAACTTAGATGAACTAAATATTGCTGACGAAAATTTACATAAATTACAAGAAGAAATTGACAAGTTGATGAAAGAAAGTTTTATGGAAAAGAACATTTCATGGTTTACATACGTTTCGATAATTTTCGTTATTTTAATTATAATCTATTTATGCTTAAGAAAACTTAAGAAGAGGAGATCTCGCCAAATTGGTATAGTAATTGGTTCTCCTTCAAATCCTGATAACCCCGATAACCCTGATGGTAACTTCATCTCAAGATTCAGAAGAAGTGTAACCCCGAGTAGAAGAAACCCCATTCGAAGAACTCCACGCATCGCAGAAGACATCGAGCTGGAAACTTCTTTGAATTCCCCAAAATTGGTGTCAACCTAGTTCAACCCCAATTTTGTGTCTTTAAGAAGGGAGGAGTGTTAGGTGCCCTCTAGACAATAGACCCTTTGTTTAGTGTTTACTAGTGTTATCAGTGATATTAGATATTAGATATTATTTTACATGTTTTATTTCTATTTTAAGAACTTTGTTATTTTATAATATAATAAACTGTTGTTTTACAGCAAATGCCAAATGTCTGGATTATTAGTAATCCTGGCGTTTGCTGACATAAGGACATTTTTCCCTACTCTTACCTATTTTTGTTGTTAGTATATAAATAGGAGAGACCGTATTTTTTAGTGGATTATTCATTCAAGATTATTATTATTAGTACATTCAACAATTAATTATAATTAGACTATTAATCCATACATTTGTTCATAATTGTAAAGTTTATACATAAGTTATATTTTAATATATTATTATAAAGTAAAGTGCATCTTCATTGTTGTTAATGGTTTTATATGGAAGATAATTATAATTCAACACTTGTTATATCGTGTGATCAATAAAGTTTGCCCAGTAACCGACAACCCTTTTTAAAAAGGCCAACTTCACATCATTGATATAACATGTATAAAATCCTGATTTTATTTTACATTATTTTTGTAAATTTTGGCGCCTCTTTCAAAATATTTCTTATTATTTCTAAACCAAATAATTTCCGTGGTATTTAATTATACATTAATTTTGCATATTTAAGAAATATTATTAAGTATTAAAGTTTTTGCAACGCACACCTCGTTCATAAGGACCAAAACACAACGTTTTGGCCGTTATGATATATTTCATGACAGTTTAATTTTTGAAAAATCCATTAAATGCTTTTATATAGACCTATAGGTAAATTTATACAGCAAAGAAAATTGCTTAATTATAAGTCTATTAAAATGGCATTTAACAATTGAAAAAAATTAAGCGGTTCTCAAAGAATTTAAAAAAACTGATAACCTGTCAAAACAAAAAATCGTTATAACTGGTTATTTCTGGGTATTTTGAGAAAAAGTAAATTTCACATGTAAACATACACATTTATCCACATTTTTATACATTTATGATTTTTTTTGCCTTCTATTTTGAGTTACCACTTGTAGTCCAATATGTGCAATGATTGTTCCCGGATGGATCTAACTATACCTATAGGTATAGTTAGATCCATCCGGGAAGTATACTTGTAAACTTTTTTATTTTGTGTTTTAGTAGAAAAAGTCATCCCTTATAAAAAGTTTTGTTTATTCTGTAAATTAAATCTTCTTAAAAATTTTGAAATAACATACAGGGTGGTTAAAAAATAAAAAAAGTATAATTAAGTCAAAAATAAAGTACCACTTTATTTTAAAGAAATGTACAGGGTGATCCCCTATAATGTCGCCCCCTTTAACTTTTTTATTTTAAGTGTCCGAAAAAATTTCAAAGTACTAAAAAAGACCTTTCTTGTACGTATAAAGAAAAATGGAAAATTGATCAGTATACAGGGAAAAACAAAAAGTTTATTTTTTTTCAATGGATCACCCTATATATTTATTTATTTTTCAATTCCTTGTATAATTCTAAGCATATTTCATATATTATACCATATACCTAAATTCAACCGTTTCTGAAATATTTAAATTATTTTTAAGATAATAAGTTGAAATAGTTTGTCTTTCTCTGTCTGAGTACGCCATTTTTACTTATTTAACAAGACATATTGACATAATGTCACTATAATAATTTATTTTCAATAAAAATTTTGGTATACTGAGGCTTCTTGATTTCTAACAGTTTAAAAAAACATTTAATGATAACATTTCAAATGCGAATATTTCAGAAACAGTTGAATTTAGGATATGGTTTGTTATATGAATTATGCTCAGAATTTTACAAGGAATCGAAAAATAAATTCATATATAGGGTGATCCATTGAAAAAAAAAATAAACTTTTTGTTTTTCCCTGTATATTGATCAACTTTTAATTTTTTTAATACGTAGAAAAAAAGTATTTTTTTAGTACCTACATAACCACACTTTTAAATTTTTTGGGACACTTAAAATAAAAAAGTTAAAGGGGGGGCGACATTATAGGGGATCACCCTGTACAAAGCTTTGAAAAAAAATGTTTATAATGTCAATAAATTTTCTAATGTGAACAATGTTATTTAAAGTTATTGCTTTTAACATTTTGATTAAGTGGAATTCCACGATACTCGGGAATTTTTATCCCGCCAGTCACTTTTAAGAATTGTGAGTAAAAACCAAACATTATTAAATTTATTTTAAAATATTGTTTAAAATGCTTGTAATAAGCAATAAACATAATATTATAAAATATTAATTTTATAACGTATGGTTTTTACTCACAATTTTTAATTGTGACTGGCGGGACAAATACTCCTGAGTGACGCGGAATGCCCCTTAAGGTAAATAATTATAGCAAGTAATTATTCATAACACTGTAGGGAGGTGAAAATATCACAGCTAAACGCTAGGACACGTAAGTTTAATTTTTGGTCGTAGATTACAAATCCGCACTGAGAGAAGGTTTTATTTTAGCGAAAGGCATAACGTTTGTTTCAAACGTATAACATATTTAAATACGGCGGAATGTACCAAAGTTTAATGGTAAAAAACCATCACTTTGGAGCTTCCGGAAAACTGCTTTTGAACGAAACGCATGTAGATTTGTGTCAAATTTGCTGAGTTTGAATTCTTTGTTGAATACTTTTCTGATAAATTGGTAATTGCTTGCTACCAGTATAGTCGATTTTGTATGAATCGATGTAAGTTTGACTCAAACTTACTGATTTTGAATTTCTTGGCAAGTAACTTTAGGAAAAATTGGTATCTGCTTGTTACCAATAAAGTTCATTTCCATTAAACGTACCTGCATTTCTGAAGAAATTACGGTTTCTTTGGATGAAACTTCATAATGCTTAAGAACATTGTATAAATCGTTGGCCTTATCACGAAGTCACCTAACCCACAAAATTAAAAAACAAAATGAGATTTTTCGCAGATTAACTTACGATGGTCTATTATATTCTCACGAAATGGCCTATGTATTTTTACAGCACAGACTTTGTACTATGGCCCACCTCGTGGAGTAATAGAATAGACCATCGTAAGAACTCTCTCAAAATGTCACTGTTTTCAATTTTGTGGTTTAGGCCACTTCGTGATAAGGCCGACTATTTATACAATATTCTTAAACGTTATGCCATTTCATCCAAATGTTTTCATGGAAGCAAAATTATTTTGTAAGAACCGTATGTATACAGTGGGTGCAAATTTAAAACTTTATAAGACACTGCACGAGAAGACGCGTTTCAAGAGGCGTTCCCCCACTCCAAAAATTGTGCTTCCAAACTAAGCACAATTGCCCATTAACTTTGATATGTTTGCCTCAAACTTATTATATTTGTTGCAAATGCTGAGGTTTTCGCAAAAATTGTAGCAGATTTATTATAAGTTTTATCTATTTCAGTTAACCCATTAATAAATTTTAGTGGAAAATATTGCACGTTTTATGAAAACCCACCTAAATTTAATTCAAACGTAAAACACCTAATATTATTGACCATCAGTACAAACTTTGCATAGAACTTAATAATATTCCAAGCAAACACAGCAGCCTAAACGAATCATCCATTTCTGGCAACGTAGTTCACCCATTCTAAGCAAAAACACTAATTTTGAATTAAATTTCAGTTGTTTGATTCAAAGCAATCATGCTCAAACAATTGCAACGTTTGTTAAAAATATTCTTTTCTCTCAGTGCGTGCTTGGTTTAGCTGTATCAAAATTCAAAGATATTGGAAACACCCTGAATAAATTTAAACACCCTGTATAATTTTATTTTAAATTAAATTTGACGGAACCCATACATTAGTTCCAAATTAAAAAAATAACAAATACTAAGGGTTTTTCTTAGATAATTTTGGAAATTTGAAACGTTTTTTTGCTGATTTTTTTCATTGAGTATAATTGAGGATATATTAAATGAAATAAAAAGCATAAAATTGTTGGTGAATTATATTATTTTACAAATTATAATATACCAGTATACAGTGTGTCCCCGGATCTGATTTCCAATAGGAAAAACTTTTTTAGACCTGATACAGCTAAACCGAGCACGAATTTGGAATCTACGACCAAAAATTATGTTTCTTACTACCTCGACTCAAAATACGTTGTTTCGCCCCCAATTCCACGGCAGAAAGAACGTTTTATGCATTGGTCAAGCTATACGCGTGCCTAACATTCAAATTTCGTACTGCCAACATGAGAAACACAAAAATATGACAGTTTTAAACCATAATTTTGCAATTATAACAACAAATAAACAATTTATGTTTTTACTTTCTTACTTTTTATGTTGTTTTAAGTGTTTAATGGTACTTTTATTTGTTATAAAGTAGTAATTTGTTAATTAAAATACAACCTTTTATTTTTACTGTATTGGCACCGCTGAATTCACGGCCTACTGTTATTTATTTATCAAGCTCTTCAAATGGAGATAGGTACATAAATACACATTTAATTTTTTCCCGTATTTTCGGCCGGGTTGTATTTTCGTATAGTATACACTACACGGGCAGAAAGTGTGAGAGCCCTGAACTGCGCGCCATGATGCCCTCGGCTTCGCCTCGGGCATATTCCGCAGTGCAGGAATCTCACACTTTCTGCCCTTGTAGTGTAATATACTATTACGTGTCCGAGCGTATAGCTGTGATATTTCAAAAGTTAAAAATTTACCTACAGTGTAATTATTATTTACTTTAATCGAAAGCAATAACTTTTAATTACACTGTTCAAATTTTAAATCTAAATTTATATTGAAATTATAAACATCTTTTTTCTCAAAGATTTGTACATTTCTTAAAAAAACAGGTACTTTATACTTAACATGATTATACATTTCTTGTTTTTTAAATTCTTGTTATTTCTAAATTTTTAAGATGGATATGGAATTTACTGAATAAGCAAAACTTCTTCTACTAAAATGCAAAATAAGAAAATTCACAAGTAAAGTAAGGTTTATCCGGGGACACACTGTATACCGGGTGTATCTGAGAATAGGCGCACTCCTGTAACTTTTTTATTTATAAAGATAGACACATGAAATTTAGCATGGTTAATTAGGATATAAAATGCCATTTACAAGGGAATAAAATGAATTTTTTGATCTTCCGGTCTCGCCGGAAATGATATCAACTTTCGATTTTTAAATGGAACGCCCTATATATTTTTACATATTTAGAATCCTGAGTAAATTCTGAGTCTGACAGCATCCTCAAATTGACCTTTCGACGTTTCTTCATCAGAAAATGCATTATCATAAAGATCAATCTAGAGTGCTTTAAACGAATTTTGACAAGTTTAGACTGCTGGGAATAGCTGAATAACAATTTTCTAAGGCAAGTTCTATTTTTCAGGCATTGTGTGGATCCATTAGAAGAAAATAAGATAGTTCAAAGAACTCTAGATTGATCTTTATGATGATACATTTTTTAATGACGAAACGTCAAAAGGTCCATTTGAGGATGCTGTCTGACTCAGAATTTCCTCAGGATTCCGAATATGTAAAAATATATAGGGCCAAACCGGAAGTTAAAAAAATTCATTTTTTACTCTTATAAGTGGCATTTTATATCCTTATTAACCATAAAAAATAAAAATTTCATGTGTCCATCTTTATAAATAAAAAAGTTACAGGGGTGCGCCTATTCTCAGATACACCCGGTATATAGATAGAGATGCAACTTGAACAAAAAAACGGTCCGTTTTTTTCGGGTTTTTTTCATTGTTTTTTTCTTCATATTTTAGGTTTTTTTTCAAGATTATTCTCATTTGCATAATTCTTTATGTTTCATGGACTAAAATTAGCCACTAAATGACATTTAGTAAATGTAAATATAGTGTCGCGCCACCACCACCGAATTGACCAATAAGGGCCGCATTGTTTTGATTTGGTCCTAAAAAAAGTAACTACCTATAATATTTTTGATTAAGCGCTTGATTTTTCAAAAAGCTACCAAAAGCACTTTTTTCATGATTTTTTAAATTCATGTAGAGTATGGAATTTTTTTTTTCAAAATAGCAAATTCTTGTAGAACATTTATTCATTGGTCAGAACATTCTGTTGACTAAAAAAGAACGCTGTGGCTCCCGTCCCGAGGCGGGACTTAAGTTCAGTCCCGATTGACGTCATAATTTTAAGATTTGTTATGTTATAATAAAATAATAATAATAATAAATTGTACCTGTATACATGTTAAGGGCACTTTAGTTACGTCATAAAACCAAACCAACCCAAACTCAACAACACAACCCAACCGACCCCGCCCCATTGGGCCCCCCCCGCCCCATTGAGCAAAAAACCCAACTAAAATGGGCAAATTTATGTTACGATAAAAATAAAACACTTTTTAACAAAGAAACAACAAATTTATAAAATAAAAAAATAAAAAAAGTTTTACAACTTCTAGTGGGATCGAACCCGGTACCTCTCGCATGCCAAGCGACCGCCCTACCATCTAAGCCATCGAGCTTGACACAAATTATAAAATCTCGGGGAATAAAAACGGATTTACAGTGTGTGACGTCAATCGGGACTGAACTTAAGTCCCGCCTCGGGACGGGAGCCACATCGAAAAAAGAAAGCCAAACAAATTTCAAGCTTCAAATTGCTTTTTTTACGGCTCCAATACGACCATTTTTAACAAAGATACCTACAGCTATAAAAAAAATCGCAAAAAATTTGGAATTTTTTTATCCTTTAATTTTTTCTTTTAGTGTACAAGTTTTACATTGCTATTGGTTTCTTATGTGGAAACCAGTGGCGGATTGGGGATTTTGGGTATACCAATATCTCAGTTATTAGACATGGGACCCACACCAAATTTATAATAGTTTATTATGACATTAAATAGACAAGTTCGGCGCAAACAGAATTTAAATTGAAGTTTGCGAAAAAAAGTTAGTTTTTTGTGTCGCCTCACCTGGCTTCTGGCCCCCCATTTGAGATAATTCAAATTAAAGTGGTGCAATTTATACTCCACTATAATTTATCGACAAATTTAAAATTTTATTTAAAAAATGTAAATATTACAGATTTTATACGATTTTAAATTTTTATTATTTATTTTATTATAATAAAAAAATATTTAATATGGAATAAAATCTGTAATATTTAGATTTTTCAAATAAAATTTTAAATTTACCGATAAATTATAGTGAAGTATAAATTGCACAACTTTAATTTGAATTATCTCAAATGGGGGGGGCAGAAGCCAGGTGAGGCGACACAAAAAACTAAATTTTTTTCGCAAACTTCAATTTAAATTCTGTTTTCGCCGAACTTGTCTATTTAATGTCATAATAAACTATTATAAATTTGGTGTGGGTCCCATGTCTAATAACTGAGATATTGGTATACCCAAAATCCCCAATCCGCCACTGGTGGAAACTACCAAATAATAAGAAATCAGATTTTTTAGTTTCGGTCAAAATTTTCAATAATGAAAAATGTAATATAGGTATTCTACATTTCACTTTATTATTATTTACATTTTACTCAAAATTTCATTTTGAAAAATTACTCCATTTTTGTCATTTATTGACAGAATATGCTTTATTGTAGCGGATTTGAAGAAAAACAAAAAAACCGTTTTATTTCTAGTTTTTTTTCATGTTTTTTTCACATCTGAAAAAAACCGTTTTTTTACATCTCTATATATAGAAGTGCACTCAGGCCCCTTTTATTCAAAGGCACACAAATTCATTGTCCACCTGTAGAGCGTCGCGCTAACCGTGTGTTGTTTGTTTCAGACCCGCCGCGTGCGCTTCAGCCTTCCGCCAGCAGATGGCGACGAGGAGGCGTCTGGTGGCGTCGAGACGTCCTGCAAGAGCGGCGACCGCGGCTGGACTACGCGCGTCTCTTTCAGTCGACGATCGGACGTCGCACGCAGATCCGAGAGTGCCGCGAAATTTTCAACATTTGTCAACAACAACGTTGATTCAGTTTCGGTAAGTTTATATTGTTCATACATATTTCATTATTATATTTTTAATTATATAAATATTAAATGTGCCATTCATTTAATTAAGCTTCAAATTACCAATTAAAAAAAACTCTTTTTAAAATTTAAATCTACTCTAAATAAACATAAGCATAATAAATAATACAAAAAAATGGTTGCCGTCAGATATATTTTATGACTAAAATCATCATAAATTACATATAAAAACTTTTTTAAATCCTAGAATCACTAAAATAAAAAAAAACAATTTAATTATATTAACGTTATAACTTATATACTTACATACTTGATGTATATTTTTTGGTAAGGTAAAAATAAAAATTTGCATAATACTTTTTAAATAAATGTTTTGTTACTCGTTTCTAATGAAATTTTTTGAATTTTGTATATTTTATTATATTCTAGGTTTAAGTTGGGCTAAATATTTGATTTTATTTTATTATTTTTTTTTTATAAAATTATTCATAAAAACATTAACAAATTTTTAATGTTAAAAAAGTTTTGATGATTTGTTGTTTTTATTTCTGTAACAAACTGTCATATTTGTGTATCTGTTAACCAAGTCAAGCTCATCTATCTTACCTAATTTGTTTTTATAACAAACGCTATTAGATTGTATCTTATGACCCAGAGTTTTTACAAAATTTTTAAACTAAGATGCGTAATTAATCAATAATCTTCAAAAACAAAATGTTTTTTCTAACCTTTATCAATGAGCCATTTTCAAAAAAACCCTGCTTAAAACATATATCTATTTAATTAGGTGGTCAATAAATAAAACCTTGTACAACTAAAAAAATAAGGTGGATAATTAGGCTGCTAAAATATTGTTGTTATGACATAGCATATATGCTATAGTATAACAGTTATACATAATTTATACAGTGTGTATCAGCCAAATGGAATAAATTCGATAATACATAAATGGGGGCATGTTCCTAAAAATGCTCGGACACGTCGATTAGTATTTTTAGTTGCGCACTTTTTTCAACAAAATCTTTTTGTACAGGGTGTCTCATATATCAGTGGCCAATACCAACTTTCAAATTTCAAATGGAACACCCTGTATTTTATTAAATTTTTGGATTCTTCAGAAAATTATAGACATATTTCACGTACAATGTCCTATACCTATCTTCAAGTGTTTCGGAAATATTAAAAAATTAATTTTAGTGGACCTGATATGAAATAAAAAAAGCTATAAGTTTTGTGTTTGAATTTCGTTAACTGCACATCAGAAAAATGGTTCATTTAATTGAAATGTACAAAATAACAATTCTACAGATGATTGGTTATGGAGATAGAACACGGACAGAAATGGAAGTTGTTCGCTTATTTCAAGAAAAATTTTTAAATTTACCTCCTATATTCCAAGGGACAATGAGTAAAATAGAAAAGCAGTTCGCGAGCTTGGACATGTAAAGCAGATGAAAAAAATAGCTGCAAAAGTAATAAGTGATGATACCAAGTTGGATATTATGCTTGAGTTTGAGGAAAACCCACATACTTCTAGTCGAAAAGCAGCCCCAATGTTCGATGTTAGCCATTCATCGATTTTTCGAACTTTAAGAGAAAATAAAATGCATCCCTATAAAATGATACCAACTCAGGAGCTCACGGAAGACGATTTTGATAGGAGAACGTATTTTTGTGAAGAAATGATGGCAATGTTAGATAACAATGTGATCCAATTACAACATGTTTTGTATTCTGATGAGTCCACCTTTACACTTCATGGTCAAGTTAATCGTCAAAATTGACGCTATTGGTCTAAGGAAAATCCTCACTTGATGAGGGAAGAACATACGCAATATCCTGAGAAGGTTAATGTTTGGGCAGGAATTGTTAGAGATAATATCATAGGTCCCTTTTTTATTGATGGCAATTTAAATGGCAATAATTATTTAGCACTGCTCCAAAATAATATCGTGCCTACTGTAACAAACTTATATCATGATCCAGCAAACCCACAAGTTCCAGCGAAAATGATTTGGTTTCAGCAAGATGGAGCACCGCCCCATTATGAAATCAATGTATGGCAGTACCTCAAACAAATATTTCCAAATCGGTGGATAGGGAGAAGAGGATCAATGGAATGGCCAGCACGATCCCCTGATCTGACGCCATTAGACTTCTTCCTATGGGGATATGTCAAAAGTATTGTATACAAAACCAAACCCCTCGACTTAGCTGACTTAATAATACGAATAACGCTGGCGATTAGATCGGTCACACCTCAGATGTTGAGTAACGTTAGAAGTAATTTCTATTTAAGATTAGGATGATACCAAGTCGTTCTCGGCGAGCATTTTGAACATCTCCTACATTGACAATTGTTCTTTTTTGTTGTTTACAATATGAAAAAATAAACAGTATAACTTATTCGTTTTTCAGTGTTGTAGCAATTTTATGTAATTAAATAATTATAATTATGATAATTATCGTTCTTTAATGTTAATTTTTCAATATTTCCAAAACAGTTGAAGATAGGTATAGGACATTGTACATGAAATATGTCTATAATTTTCTGAAGAATCTAAAAATTGAATAAAATACAGGGTGTTCCATTTGAAATTTTAAAGTTGGTATTGGCCACTGATATATGAGACACCCTGTACAAAAAGATTTTGTTGAAAAAAGTGCGCAACTAAAAATACTAATCGACGTGTCCGAGCATTTTTAGGAACATGTCCCCATTTATGTATTATCGAATTTATTCCATTTGGCTGATACACACTGTAGAATTAAATACGTAGTAGTACATTTATTTATTAGTTCTATGTGAGGTAAAGTAATTTAAATAAAAAAATGATTGAAAATGGGATTTATCGCTTATACATACACTTATATATACACTTATATATACGCTTATGTATACATAGAATAAACCAATAATTTACGTATTACCATCAAAAAATTATAGCGTAAAAGTAAAAAATATTTAAAAATAACTAATTAATTTATAAGCTGTATATTTGGGAATTTTGGAAGTAAACATTTAATTTTTGCCAATACCAAAAAACTTTTTAAAATCATATTTTTAATAGACAAAACGACATTTAAATTACAGATAAAGTTTAATATCACAGATTACCCAAATACTATTAAAGTAGTTGCACATAACATAACCTGGTGACTTATGTAATAAATTTGTGTTTGCTCTAGAAACAAGAAAAGTTGGTGTAATTATTATACTAGGAACTAAAAACTTAAGTTGTGATAAAAGACAACTTCAGTCAATGTTATTGTGTAACAAATTATGTAAAAAAATGACAGATATAATTTTTCTCCAAAGTTTAAAAATTGTATACTTATAATATGAATACCAAATAAGGCACCCATATTCAAGTTTAGTTCTGACAAACGAATAATACCAGATCTTTAAACAATCACTACATGTAGTGATATATTTTGTATTAAATATGTTTTGTATTTTTTTATTTTTATTTTATAACATCCTGGTTTCAATTAATTTAATGTTGATACTAAACATTGGATGGTTTTCAGAAAAAAGTTAATATTAATTTAATTTTGGAATTATACCGTGTTCAGAATTGAAAAAACATCGTTTTTAATTAAAACTACTTTATGGGCATTTTGTTTTATTTAAAAAACTTGCCCATTGCATTTTATTTTGAAAATGTAATAATATACAGACATATATTTTTTTCTTCATTTTTTTAAAACCATATCTTTCTAAATTTTCCTTTTTGACAACAAAAAACCACATTTTTTGTCCCTTCTGTCTGGCTCCTTTGAAGTTTTACGAAAGAGTGGTAGTTAGTTGTCTATTATTTTAAAGGGATCTGCGTAGGTTTACGGTAAACTTATGGTAAACTTTACCAAACCATCTAAATTTAATGAAAATATAGAAGCAAAATCTTTTATAATTCAGCGTTTCAGAATAAAAGTACTATATTAGTATATTAGTTTATTGTATTTATTAAATGGAACTGAAAAATTTTCAGGGAAAATTATAAATCAATATTTAAGTATTTTTAATTTAGTTATAAATATGTCTATCTATTCCATATTTAAAATTTTTATTTAGGACATTTTGATTTCTGGCAATCCCAATCAGCTTTTGTTAAAGAAAGGTGGTTTAAAAAAAAATATATATATAATTCTTGGCAAATTTTATTATTATCTTATTATTGAGTGTTGTTTTTAAATGGTTAGTTTATACAGTGTTGGGAATGTGTTTATTATACTAATTATAAAAATAAATACAATTTTTACTAGGTATAATTTTTATTAGATGTATCAAATATGCAAAAAAGCAAGAGTGCCCAATAGGCTGAAATTAAAAAAAAAATTGTTCTTATATTTTTTAAATTTTAATAGATAACAATTAAGTAAACAAATTATAAATTTGTCTAACAGAAATATTTGTTCTACTTCTAAAGTGGCGCGCCATGGCGTTCACACTGACAAGCTTTTGACATTTTTTAAGAAAAACAAGGACACACCACTGCTTTAAAAAAATAGTTATTTCTAGTAGGTAGTACCTTCTTTCATATTTACACATTATATCTTATTTTTGTCCGACGAACGGTTTTTGAATAAAAACTAAACATAATTTATTTAGGTACATATCGCTTTACGGTTATGACTTAAGGAGTATCCAGTAGACCAGAAACATTGTCTTTAAAATTACAATATAATTTTTAAAAAGCGTTTTAAAATTTAAGCTTTATTGTTGTCTATGTTAACTTCCAAAGTATTCAATTATTTTCTAGGCTGTAAAAATAATTTAAACTAATCAGGTGAAGTTATTTACACCCTAATCTGTACAAAATCAGTTAGGAACAGTACAACAATTCAATAACTGATGACATCTCTGAGCTATCTAACCTTACTTTATAGTTGGGCAGTAATAAATTAATTTATAAAATCAAACATGATATTGTTAGTACAAATGTTACCAACATTGAAAGAAAACGCATAACTTATAATGCTTCAAAACTTCCTGATGAAATAAAAGCTTTCACAAACTTTCTCGAAGGCTGTAAAGACTTTTATCTACTCCCACATTGACAAGCTGTGACCTTATGGCGTTTTAGTCACGGGCTAAAGTTAGCAACAGTAGATTTTGGGAATTTTTTAGATTTATTGGCTTTTAGTCTTTTCCAGACTATTTATCCAGCTCATGATATTTTTATTTTTGTTTTAATAAATAACTACAACACCCATGGCTGTGACCGGGAATCGAACCCGGTACCGTTAGACGCAGATTGTTTACAGCTCTGTAGCTCAACCCACTGCGCCATCCTCGGCCCCACGGGCTGAAGTTGAACTTATTATAAATGGCGAAAAAGTAAGGTTAAGGCCGTCAGATGTCAAATATTTATGAAATATAATTACAACTCGTTTTATAAACTTCTCTAGACACTCGTTATTATCAAACACTCGCTCGCAAGCTTCGCTCGTGCTTTATAAAACTTGATTCATAATATAAAATAATTTGCATACATGCATAGGTACATGTGATATTAATAATGCTATTATATAAAAAATCTTGACTAGGTATATAATTTATAGTGATTTTTCAAAAGGCCATATTTCCATTTTTACTTGAATGTCAGTTTTTACAACATCCCAAAGGTATGGATAAAAGGCATATATTAACAGCGAAATACAAAACGGCTTATTATTTATTTGTGGCTCGGCGAGCGACAAAGTAAAAAAACGCTTGCTCCTCGGAAAAGTGAAGAGATAAGTGAAAATTATTGACAAGAGATTCCGATAAATTAAACAAATTTTATTACATTAAAAAAAAATCTGGTACTAGTTTTTACTACCTTAAACCTGATTGTATATATACATGTATATATACAGGGTCCTGCAACAGTGCGTCGGGCTTTCCTAGTGCCTTTACAGTGAGGGATAGAAAAAAAAGTTTCCTACAAAAAATTGTTGGTTTGAAAATCTTTATGCCGAGAAATTATTTTCAACAATACAGGGTGTTCCATTTTTGCGGTATAACAAAAATATACATTTTTTTAAATGGAACACACTGTATTTATTTAAGTTTTCCGATAACATCTTTCAACCTCTACATTGTTGTCCATTTACTTTTTGATTTAAATACAGTGTTGTCATCTTACAATTTTTTTCCAAAAAATCTTGCAAAAGCAAGCTGAACTTTAAAGAATCGTAGCGACCTCAGTTTTTAAAGGTAAGAATTAGTTTTAGCAACAATCCCAGTGCAGTTAATAAGCATCATTTTGATTATGAGCAATTTAAATTTAGTAATATAGGGTGTTCAGAAATAAATGCCAAACTTTGCAAACTTCAGAGTGGTTTAACTAATTTTTTTCAAATGGAGTGCCCCATATTTTATGTCATCATTCGATAGGTCTTTTTCTCCTCTTTAATGTGATATGCCATATCTTATTTGTAAACTTCATAGTTGTTGAGATATTCAATATTTTTCGCAAAAGTAACCATTTCATTACATTTTTAAGTAGAAAGTGTTGGGACAAAACAACTGTCAAAATGTAAGAGTCAAAATGACTTCTAATAACAAATAATACTAATAATAATAAGATTAATTATTTTATTCAAAAACCATGCAAGGTAAAAAAATCGAAAATACATAGTAAAAACGTTACTATGGTAATTGTTCAAAATGTCTTCCATTTTCATTCAGGCACAAATTAATTCGCTGCTGAAAAGACTTTTGCACTCTTCCTAACATTTCAGGTGAAATACTTGCGGAGATCTAGCAGGCCATCTGGAGGGTCCATTTCTACCAATCCACTGGTTGGGGAAAATGCCATCAAGATATGCCCTCTTGTTGAAACCACATCCTGTTTCTTGTATGTTGAGGTACATTAGCTAATAATCCAGGTAAAACATTTTCCAAAAAATTCAAATACATAGGCCCATTGAGATGACCATCGAAGAAATGTGGACCTACCACATATCCTCCAACAATTCCTCCCCAGACATTCAAATACCATCGATGCTGATGATCAACTTGTTTCATGCGGATTTTCAGTTGAATAATAATGAAAATTGTGCCTGTTTACAGATCCGCTTTTATGAAATGTCGCCTCATCAGTGAATAAAACATACTAAAAAAACGCAGGATCTTCCTGTATTTTCAGCCTTGCCCAGGTGCAAAATTCGGAACGATATTGAAAGTCAGCATTGCTAAGTTCTTGATGCAACTGAATATGGTACGCATGATATCGATTCTTCTTTAGAATCCGTTGTACTGATCTCTCGGTTATGCCGGTTGCTTCACCGATGTATTTTTGGCTAATGTTGGGATGCTCAGTTGCTGTTAATAGCACTGAAAATTCGTTTTCCTCATTGACAACAGGTTTTGTTCTTTCTTGTTTTTTATAATTTACACTTCCCGTTTCAATAAATCTATTGAGTAGTTTCCTGAAGCTTTTCTCATCCGGGTGTCTTTTTTCTGGATAACGCATCGCGTAAATTCTAGCCGCCAATAAACAAGTTCGATCAGTCTCCCCCAATACAAAAATCATATCGACTAGTTCGTCTTTTTCAAAATTCATGTTAATAAGTTGCGGTCTACTTTTACGACAAAACAGAGAGAAGCACTTTTATGATACAAAAACAGCAACGTTTTTTCTAGTTTTTTTTTAAGTTTTTTTACAGGGTCAGTTTTTAATATTTAATACAAACTAATTAATAGAGACCGGACATTAAGGCATTTTAAGAGAGGCAAACAAGGCAAAAATGATTTTGGATTAAACTTCACTAAAATGCCCAAAACTTATTTTGCATTAAAATTGACGAAAGGTATTTTGCCTAAAATCTGGACTTTACTAATTAACATTTCGAGTTTTAACATAAGAAAATTTTATCAAATGTTACATTGACAATTACTTACATTTTGCTTCAGCACGGCCTCTTCAGTGCATAGAAATTTAATTAAATGGTTACTTTTGTGAAAAATATTGAATATCTCAACAACTATGAGGTTTACAAATAAGATATGGCATATCACATTAAAGAGGAGAAAAAGACCTATCGAATGATAACATAAAATATGGGGCACTCCATTTGAAAAAAATTAGTTAAACCACTCTGAAGTTTGCAAAGTTTGGCATTTATTTCTGAACACCCTGTATTACCAAATTTAAATTGCTCATAATCAAAATGATGCTTATTAACTGCACTGGGATTGTTGCTAAAACTAATTCTTACCTTTAAAAACTGAGGTCGCTACGATTCTTTAAAGTTCAGCTTGCTTTTGCAAGATTTTTTGGAAAAAAAATTGTAAGTTGACAACACTGTATTTAAATCAAAAAGTAAATAGACAACAATGTAGAGGTTGAAAGATGTTATCGGAAAACTAATACAGTGTGTTCCATTTAAAAAAATGTATGTTTTTGTTATACCGCAAAAATGGAACACCCTGTATTGTTGAAAATAATTTCTCGGCATAAAGATTTTCAAACCAACAATTTTTTGTAAGAAACTTTTTTTTCTATCCCTCACTGTAAAGGCACTAGGAAAGCCCGACGCACTGTTGCAGGACCCTGTATATATATATATATATATATATATATATATATATATATATATATATATATATTAGCCCCTTCAGACCTGAACTATTTTACGACGATAAAAAAAATAAATGGCTCTTAAATCTCATGCTCTTAAATCACATGCATGTACATCGAATGTTTTATACGGTTTAGGTGTGGATAATACCAAAATAGTTTTTACATGCCTTTAGGAACAAACTACACCAGTTTATACTTAAAAAATATCTTTACAAATCATCTAAAGACCCGCTAAGACAAACTGTCCTCAACGACTCGTTGCGGCTGGTGGATTTTAAGTATACCAAATTTTTAATAGTTTATATTGACATTAAATAAACAAGTTCGGCGCAAACAGAATTTAAATTGAAGTTTGCGAAAAAAAGTTAGTTTTTCCTGTCGCCTACCCTGCCTCCAGGCCCCCCTATTTGAGATAATTCAAATTAAAGTGGTGCAATTTATTATCTACTATAATTTATCGACAAATTTAAAATTTTATTTAAAAAATCCAAATATTACAGTTTTTATACCATTTTAAATATTTTTTTATTTTAATAAAATAAATAATAAAAATTTAAAATCGAATAAAATCTGTAATATTTGGATTTTTTGAATAAAATTTTAAAAATACTACCAAAATGGAATGGAAGTATTTTTATAGTTATTTATGTTATGCTTAATAATTGGTAACATGTTTCGTTTTTATAAATAAATAAAACAAACAAATAAAACTCGTGGTTTTAAGTTTTTTAATAATCTTCTAGGTTATAAATAATAATTATCAATAATTTATTAATAATTAATTTTCTCAGGTATTCTTAGTGGTTAATAATTTGGTGAGGACCTTACAAAGACACTTTTTTATTATCTTGACTTAATTTAATGTAGGTATTTTTGTTGTAAATTTCTTAGGTTTTGTTGTTCTGTGCAGAGACAAGTCTCTGGTTCTGTGTTTGTCTCTTTTGACCTTGGCGGTCGCGTATTTGCGAATCATTCTGTTTCACGCTTAAATCCGTCATTGCTAAAGGCATCCTATAGTTTTGAAGGGAAAAGAGCTTATAATATTCTAGGTAAATACCACTTAACAAAATTTAACATTTCTCAACGATTTTGGCTTTTACCCTAAGATTTAAAAATTCCTAACTTCAAAAACACGTTGGAGAGTGTGAGAATGGTAAGTGTTGTATTGCAGTAATGCACTTGTAATAATCTCTTTATTTTTATGCTGCGTGGACACTGTTTGATTCCCAAAATAAGACTTTGTTAGTTGAGTTAAGTTAGAAATTCAATTGCCACGTAACATGGTTGGCAGTATTACCACGATTAAGTTTTTTATTTTATTTAATTGTACTGGTATTTAGTGAATTTGACGTAAATTTGAAGCAGCATTCTTGATTAATATATGTGTTACTATAGTAATTTGTAATTTGTTTATAATTCCTTCCTATTTCTGACTTCCTGTCGAGTTTATCACGACTGGTGCCCCCTATTATCCTTTTCTTTATTAAAATAAATACCTTGAACCTACAGGGCCTCCCAAAAGTCCCGGGACGGAGCTATAACTTTTGAAGGAGTGAAGAAAAAAAATTGAAAATTTGGGGATCACTATAGGATCATTACACTACATTCTTAGGTAGTTTAGAACTTCTAGGCAACCTGGAGTTTTTTTAGGGGATGGCCACCCCAACATTTTAAAAAGCAACCCCTGTCGGGTTTCACCTTATTTTAAAGGTAAGTTATAAAAATCGTAGTAAACGTGCAAAAAACATTAAAACATTTTATTTTCCCATTTGGTAGTCAACCCATGATAATTCTTGATACAATTAAGATATCGGGTTTTCGTTTATGGGGATGTGTTTCTTTTTTATGATGATCCTATAGTGATCCCAAAATTTTCAATTTTTTTTCTTCACTCCTTGAAAAGTTATAGCTCGGTCCCGGGACTTTTGGGAAGCCCTGTATAATTATACGTGGACCAATATTCATGTATGGTCATAGATGGGCACAATTCATACATGATAATATATAATAAAATTATATATAATTATATATGATCATTGGGCTGAGACGTTATGACATAAATAACTATTATCTTTAAGCGTTCTATAATTTAAGTCAACTCTCTAAAAATGACTAATTTAGGAGCAAACATGCAAAAGCCGATACATCAATGTTTGGCTTACTTTGACATATAGTTTATATATACTTATTCGATTCTTAAAAAAATTGTATCACTTTCTTGATAAAGCTCCTCATTTGTAAAAAAGCCCATAAATTCCATTTAAAATGGTCACTTAAGTGACTAGTTCGAGCAAATACCGATTAATCCTATTTCAAGCAAAAACCGATAAAAAATTTAAAAAAAATATGGTTATATTTCACCTATCTCAGCCGATTATTTAAGAACAAAAAGCAAATAGATCATCCGTTTAGGAATCAATTTAAAAAAATGTTTATTCTATTTTCAAAATTTTTTGTGCAGAATCTCAAAATTAAATTATAATTTATTGTGGTGAATCAAATTAATTTAATATATCTAAAAATATTATATTATGTTCCCTAAAAAATTTTAAATCAAAAAGTTAATGTATCTCCTAAAATCTAATGTCTAGTAAAAAACATCGAAGGTACCTTATAACTTTTCGGCTTTTGTTTATTTGCAAATAATTAATTTACTTTATAAAATACATTTTGGTAAAACTAGTCATATATAAACTAAGGTTTACCCAAAGTAATCTAAACCTTTCATACTTATTTACCAAAGTCGGCTTTGACATTTAGGTAACTTTGTTGACATGACAACCAAACAATTTGCACTGCTTGCGGCTTGTTTATCTTTTAATATATTTTTTGCTTTACTATACTTTTATTAGGAAGGAGAAACTAGTTTGTTAGAAATTAGTACAGGAAGTAGAAAAAGACCGCAAAATGAGACCAAAAGACGGAAACTGCAAAAGAAAAGAAAAATAAACAGAATTTTACCCCTGTTGATTTTGTTACATTGCTTTTTAAATAAATTATATTATTTAAACAATTTTTTTTTTAGTTATTGTGATACCTAGCCATCCTGATATAAATAATAGTTGCTTAGAAAGAGTTTGCAATTACTGCATACGCATTGTAGCAAGGGACCTAGGTAAGAGCTATTCGAAATAAAATTTTTGAAAACAATGTTAAAACGGAACAGGATACAAAGTTTTGCTACTATTTATCCGTAGTGCCAATCAAAAGAAAAAGACCTACAAAAGGAAGAGAGTCCAGAAAGCCCAATTTTGAGTAAACTATTTTCTGTTTAAAACAGTCACGAAAAAAAATCGTGTAGGTATGTGTATGAATATGAAGAAAAAAACCGAATAAATAACATTGCTAAAATATTGTCAGAAGGGAATATTTCAAAAGAAAAGTGCGGCGGTAATCACGTCTCTCCTAAATCTATTGAGAAAAAATATATATAAAAAAATTAATAGAGTTTATTGGTGAATTAAGAGGAAGAGAAAGTCATTATAATAAAATTAAATCAAAACGAATTTATTTGACCGCTGATTTAACCATAAAAACGTTACATAACGTGTACCTTAGTCAAACCGATGCTAAAGGAGAATATTCGTAAATGAGTTTAACATTGGGTTTTCAAGTCCAGCATTAGATGTGTACGCAAAATGAATTAGACTTAAATACAAGATAAAGAAAGAAGTTGATGTGGAGAAGAAAAGAGAGTTGCGCACCAATTTCGATAATCAGTCAAAACATACAACCTTTTTTACATGGACTGAAAATCAGGCCTGTAGAGGATCAATCGAGATAGGGTCTGCACTTTTAAGCTATACGGATTCCTTAAATTATGAAAATATTACACTTTTTTGCGACGGTTGTGGTTATACACTCTTTATACTTTTGGCTCAGGTTTAAGGCTCCAATTCAAATCACAAAAATATTACTTGTATTTCCAGTGGTCATTCACTTTTACCTGCCGACCATGTATTTGGCAGGGAGAAAAGCTTCTCAGAAAAGAAGCAACAATCTTGTCCAGAGAGGAGTATGAAAAAATTTGCGAAAAAGTGGGAGTGGTGAAAATAATGGGAATTGATTGGAAACTTTTTAATATAAAAGAACTTCAGGTGGGATTGAAAAAAATTAAAGGCCTATCAGAAATAAAAAAAATTTAATGATGAAAAAGTAACAAAAATATCCACATTCGAAAACTTTTATTTTAGTACTGGATTGGAAAAAGTTAAAAAACTGTTAAAAGCAAAATTTTCACTGATTTAAGCATAACAGAAAAAAAAACATTCCAGAAAAAAAGAAGTCCTTCAGCATCTAGATGCTAGATGTTAGTAGCTACTAACGAACGAACATGTTGCCAATGTTTATTTTTTTTTAATAGAGGTTAAGTCATTAGCATTAAGATTTTTTTCCTCAAATATTTTTGTTTTGTTGAGCCGATATTAAAAATATTTTTTTTATGCTATTTGATTTGTTTTCAATCCAACATTATTAAAAAACAAGGCAAGTGACTGTTCCGGTAGCATATTCCGCTGCTAGACTTCATTGAGAATCAGAAATTCAGGCAAAAACTGATAAATATCTGATATCATGCAAAAACCAATAAATTCTTAAAAATTAAAATAAAAAAGCATGAAAAAACTTATAATAAGGAAAGTTAGATATTATATCATATGACCCCCAAAAAATTTTTACCAGTCATAGAATTTTTAAAATTTTTCTTGGATTACGCTGTACAAGTTTTCTGTTAATATCTCAAAATTGCAAGTTTGCTCCACAATTGTCATAGCGAAAAAGCAGCTAGGTACTAATAATTCTCGTCAATAGAAATTTGTATCCCAAACATTTAGCACACAATTTCCATTTAAAATTGTCCCTTGAATCCGAAAATGTCGTCAAAAGTTAGAAAAGTAGAACAGTTTTTGAGATATAGTCAATTTTCCATATAATATGGAAATGACTATACCTCAAAAACTGTTTAACGTTTCTTACTTTTGACAACATTTTCGGATTCAGGGGACAATTTTACATAATAATTGGATACTATGGTATGTGAAAAAGCAGCCACTAAGAACTGTACTAACTAGTCATTTTTTACTAATTCATTTTTAGAGAGAAAGTATTTGATAATCTCCCAGTCTGTAAAAAAATTAAGATCAATCATGTGAAGTTTTTCACATCCTTGTCTGTTAAAAAAACGATAACTGCTGACAGTTCTGTAGCTATCTAACCTCACTTTATACTTTTAATAATTTTTATGATAATTATACGTTTTGTATATCGTTTAACAAATAAAACTGTGCCTGTAATGTAATAATTTTATAACATTACAAAAACTAATGGTTTGACCTAAATAACAATTTTCGGGCGCAAATCGCTAATATATCATCAAAAATCTAAAACTGGTAAATTCAAATTTAAAAAAGGTATTCATTACTTTAAATGGTGTTAAATTAATGTGATAATTTATATAATTAGTTTTCTTCTTTAGAAAAGAACGAATCGTACATCGTACACATTGTCCAGCAATTCTGGTTCCGTGGTCCAAGTGACCGCCAGTCCTGGTCCAAGAATCCGGGTTCATCCTACCGGAAGGTACGTGAAGGGCACGCTGTCTCCGACGGCGAACGCCGGTCCTCAGGCCGCCTCCTCGCCTGGCGGGGAGGCCCTTCTCCGAGCGGCCAGGGACGGAGAGGACGGAGCGCTGAGGGAATATTTGAGGAGGGCCGCGCTGGTTGGCATACCCGAGGCGGATTTGAATGCAGTGGACGGCAGCGGGAGGGTAAGTGTTTGAGTAATCATATTGATATAGATTGCAATGGTAACAATAATATATTGTTAATTTTAAGTTAAGTAATTCTCCATAAGTGACAATATATTGGAAAACTAAAAAGTGAAAAATAAACATATAGTTACTCCAATAGATATAAGAACTTGATTTTATCACAAAGACATTTAATAGGAAAATGATTATTGCCTTCTTTTGAAATAATAAATAATAATATTTTTAAACATATTGTAGAACTATTACTATAATAAAAGTGAACTTAGCATGTTATCGGACACCTGCCTTGACAAATTTAAATAAACTATAGGGTAGAGCAAAAAAGATATAAAGAGAATTTAAAATGAAATCTGAAGGGGAAAAGTAGAAAAAGTTTTGTGGAGAAAAAATATCTCGTGTTGAAATGTATTAGGGTGGCCCAAAAAAAGAATATTTTTGTTCTCGTCTCTTGTGAAAATATGTTGGTTTGTCATGTTTTAAGAGCCCTGTCAAAAGATCAGCTCCATTAAAAAATTTTTAGGTGTCGCTCAAGATTTTTAAAAATTTCCAAAATCTTCAAAAATTGGATTTTTTTTTATTTTAATTTTTTTTCTCGTTCCGCCATTATTTTTTAATTTGAAAATAATTACGATTCCGAAAATTTCAAATCGAAATTTTGATTTCTAAAGGTCGCTCAAGATTTTTTAACTTTCAAAGTACAGTATTTTGAATGTTTTCGAGCGACCTCTGAATATAAATATCAAAGAACTTTTAGCGACCTTTAGAAATCAAAATATTGATGTTAAATTTACAGAACTTTTATTATTTTCAACCAAAAAAATAATATCGAGACGAGAAAAAAAATTAAAATAAAACAAAAATTCAATTTTTGATAATTTTGTGGGTTATAAAATAACCTTAAATTAACCTTCAAATTGACATTTGACAGCCCTGATAGAATAAGGTTTATTTTTTACAAAAGAGGAGTAAAATGATTGTTCTTACCACTTTAAGGTCTCTTTTAAGGCTTGCAAGTCTCTCTGTAAGAAACACAACTTTTAAAACGATTATTAATCTGTACAATCCCAAAGCACAAAAATTGTAAACAACAAAAATGGACGCCATCGTATGATGTGCAGTGTTGCAGTGATTTTTAGTATTTTTACTACGAGATCGAACAGACCTTGTTGTGTGGATTGTGGTACATATATGGTTTTAATAATAATGACATCGTGTTGCCAAATTTGTAAAAATAATTATGACTATGACTAATGACCCAGTACCAATGATAAATTATAAAACGCGTGTCATAATGTTGCTTATTATGATACGCAAGTAGAAAAAAAACCGTATTTACAACAATAATATCAGGTTTAGTTAATTAATTCTCCTAATCTGCATTTTGTTTACTGTAAAAAAATTACAACTTTTCGTTCAACGTCATAATGACCCGTTTGTTTTTAAGGTTAAAATAAAAAATTGTTTTCTCTTTTATAAAGGAAGTTGTAATCATAAAAAAAATGTGTATAATACTCGTGTATAAGTAGACTTATCTACTCCTATTGCATAATATTGTGTTTATTTCGCGAATAATGATAAATATTATAAATTCCTTGCCTAACAACGGAAATAATGAACTCATTATTCACATTGTTGGCAACAGAGATTGGCCGGTTTAAATATTCACTGTGATTTGAACCAATCGGGTTTTAAATTGGGAGAAGGGACTTTTAAAATTGCTAAAAAGTGAAGTTAACTATTTGACAGATGTCACATTTTATTTTTTTATTTTTGAAAATCATTTAATTATCTACTTATTGAAATAAAATATTACACTCGAAATTATGGGCATTATTCACTCGGATGATGTAAGTCTCTCGCCTGGCGACTCGAGACGCAAACCTAATCCTCGTAAATAATAGTCTACATTGTCTCTCGTATAATAATATACTATTATCGCAGACGCTCCGTTACAAGCACCCTCAAGCTCATGTTTGTAATTTTCGTCTCTGGTGCGATATAATTTTTCTTTTACACTTGTATTTAGTTGTTTTTTAAAAAAATCTATCTTTTTGTACAAAAATTCAAAATTTAATATTTGGCTTTTAATTTAATTAACACGAACAGCAAGCAGACGAAATTTATTTGGCCTCATGTTGCAACATAAGTAAAAGGATTTTTTTATTTTATCACCCAGTTCTGACGTCTGCTAGGAAAATGTTATCCTTCTATTTATTTTGTTTGCGCTTTATTGCCGCGTAAAATTTTACTTTTGATGGTACGCAAATACATTTTGTACAAATGTTTTGATATGTTTCGTACATGTCGGCTCGTTTGGATTTACGGCCTTTAGTGGTGATTGCAGAATCGCAGTCCCAAATGTCATGCACTCAATATTTATCTTTGAAATTTAACTAAAACTAAAATTATGTTTGAAAATTCATTGAGCGGATAAAAATTGGAAAAATAAGTTTTTGAAAATTAATTAATGAATAAATAATAACAAATTAATTTTTTAAATTAATACCTTCTTTCCTAAATGAAAATATATACTAAAACCATAAGAACAGATACTGATAATTAAAATATTAAATAAACTTTTTATTGAAAATCTCTTTAAAAATATACACCAAGCCCTAATTAAAAACTTTTTAAAGAAATATAAAAACAATATGAAATACCTCAATCAATTTGTGGCTTAAGAGCTAATATAAGGTACGTTTTACATATTTTTATATAACTTTAAACATAAAATAAATATTTATAGTTTTACAATTGCCGCCATAGTAGATATAAGTCAAACATTAACTGTTTACTGTTATTTTTAACACCAAAAAACTACAAAATAAACACTTAAAACTTTTTCCTAAGATAACATTATTAGTAGCGTGCCGTAGATGTAAGGGCGAAGAGGGCGATAATTTTTCTATTTAATAAAATTCAGAGTCTTAAAATCGGGCACAATAGTAAACGATCACTGACAATAATTATAATACATGTTTTAAAAATATGTTATATATTAAAAAATATATTAAAATTAACCTTCGTGTGCTTTTTAAGATTTATAGTAAGGCTAAGTTGTTTGTTATTTATATATTTTCTGTGTTATAGTCAACACTCACTAGGTACGAAAGTAATTGATTATCGCCTAGTCTACAAAAATATTTTAGGCCAATCGGGTAAAGTTTTTTACCCCCTAGTCTATAAAAAACCGGTTTCACCAATACAAATTTTTTGACCACTGTCAGATCTATTTTCTACATTTAATAATTATTATAATTATTGTAGGTATGTTTTATGTGAGTTTCGTTTAGCAAATAAAATTATGCCTGAAAACATTGTATGTAATTCGGCTTATGACATAAATAAACTCTCTTTCTACTAATAAATAAAATTGTACCTTGAAGATAAAATTCGCTCAAGAAGTGTCTTTTTGTGATTAGCACTTCTTGGGCAAAAGAAATTAATATTATTATATTATATATATTATATACGTTATAATCGGATATACTATATATTAGATCTATTAGATCTTCTGCCCCTGTGCTATTTTTTGATAATATAAAGAAACTAAATTATTTAAAATTAATTATGGTAAATATTATTTCGTTAAAGGACAATAATTATTGTTATCCTTTTGAATTACACCTAACCCAATAACATTTTATATTCATCAATAACAAAAGTTTGAAGATCCATCAGACTTTTAATGTTTCCTTCATTACCAAACATTAAAATTTTTTTCAGTCAGGGACCTTTTTCTATTCAGGAAATTATTACCGATTTAATTTAATACTATACCTATATTTGTTTCCAGGTAAGATGACACATATAATTTGTCTGGGTATTTGGAATTTTCCGGATTATATCTAGGATCCCAAACTGTTTATATCATCTCTTTAAGATTTAAATAAGTAGATAACACTTTAAGAAAATAATAATATATATAATTATTAGTAAATGTAAATATTTGCATAAAAAGATTGCTAATACGGGCGACTGGTGCGCTCTGGGCAGAGGGGCGGGGGGCAATCACCTTCCCTGGTCCCCTATAAGGAACCCTACTGGACATGATAAGGGCCTTATCATAAGACATTAGTTGCATGATCACTGTTATAGATACAATAATTGTGACCAATCTGCCATTTGTGTGGGGGAACTAGATGTTAATTGACAAATTTATTGTTTTGACGGTATTTTTTAAATTATTCTTATTATTAATCTTTTTCTTAAAAATTATTTTTATTTTTTAAACAGTTCTTCCTAGACTTACTAATGTAGTAACTAGAAACAACTGTTTACAAAAATTAAAACCAATTTTTAAGAATAAGAATTATCGTGAAACGATTTGTCGTTCAACAACTTTTTCCTCGAGGTCTTTAATTATACAAGTACACACGGTTTTGGACCTAAACAACCAAATGTTGTCCAGGTCACTCCATTTTTAAAGATCGGTTCTAGACTAGAACTTCTAGTTTTCGAGATAGTCAAAAAATTAATTTTTTTACGATTTTTGATAATGGCCATTGTATTCAATTACAAATTATGAAGGAAATGCTTTTTGCAACAAATTGCCGATAATTTGCTTGAAATCCGTAGATTTTCGGTTACCTACCATTAATTTTTGAATATCAGGTCCGACAAATATTGCCCCTTTGATTTTTGCGTATGCCAATTCGGGGAACAATTTTATTAAATACTAAAAAGCCATTCCTTTACGGTTGAGAACCAACGTTGCCAAACGGATAAGGATTCGAATTCAGTGCATCAAACAACGTTAAGAATTGTTTTAATCGCTCGGGACCAACAGTTGACCTGAATTTGAAATCATAAGAAACATGAATTTAAAAAAATACACAGAATTAGAAAAAAAATACTTATATAGATAACTATTTGGCGAAGTTAAAAAAATAGAATCTGGTTTTTCGTCAAAATCGTTATTTATTTATTTTTTGTAATTATTAAAACTTTACAATCAATATTATCTGCATCATAGCAAGTCCAAGTTGACATGTAAATATTATATGTAACAGTGATTATGACCTTTATTATAATAACGTCAGAGCACTCATTGATAATCTAATGATGCAATTATTAAAAGGTAAAAATAGCGTTTAATTACATATTTAATATATTCAATATTAGCGCCAATTTATTTATAAAACTGTACATAAATAAATATGATAAAAAGAGAAGGCTTTATTTAACCTTGTAACCTCATAACAATAGTATAACTAACAGTAATGGAAAAAGCACATTGCTAATTACATTCCCATTTGTTGATATTCGTTTGCAAAAAGAAGCTATATGTTCGATTGCCACATGAAGAATTAATAGTAAAAATGGTCATTTTCAATATGTTTACCTCAAAAATTAGGAGAGCTTCATTGGCTTAGTTTTCATGTTAGACCACCATGCTGGAAAGGGTTAACCCACCGTATAGACCACACCTTGCGTCATCAGATCAGATTATTTGTTTTGGTCTCTGCAAAACTCTATGGTGTAAAGTAAAGTAGGTTTTAGAAAAAAAATCACAAAAGGACATTTTTTAGTAACCAATATTTACATACTCCGTAAATTTACTACTACTATTACTAAAACACTATTTACTAGGAATTAAAATCCATTTAAAAACTTTTATTTAGTATTTTGAATACTAAAAATAACGATAATATATTTTATTGTTGTTTAAACACAATAAATTATATATTAACATGCATAATTCAAATTGCACCGATAAAAATTATTACAATTATTATTTATTATAATACATACATATATTATATATGTATGTATTATAATAAATAATATCAGATTGACTCATTTTATTAAATCGATAATATTAATAATAATAATAATATAGTTTATTGCCCAACAGTTTACACCATAGTAGGACATTCATATTATATAACAAAGAATATTTAAATTTAAAATATTTAAAAAAATGTGAACAAACTTATAACTAAACTTTAAATCAGATTTATACATCAATAGAATTTAAAATGGCCCTGTGAATAGTTTTTATTGAACAATAGTTAATATCACAATTACTTGATATTTTATTAAAGTTATTAAACATGTTTAATATCTTATAAGTTATAGCATATAAAGGTGATTTAATAAGTACATTGGTACGAGCAATCTGACTGTCCGATTCGAACACTTGGCGGTTCTGGCGACTACTGGTTCTGGGAATCAAAAAATCAATTTGACCTAACAGGTCAGAACAATCTATTTTATAATTTAGAAGATTATACAAAAAAGATATTAACAAGATCTTCCTTCCTGGATAAAGATACAAAATTAACCGAATTTAGCAACAAAGCGTGTTCGTATCCTTGTTAGAATCCTTGAAATTTAAAAAATAAAAAGCTTCTCTGTACAGACTCTTTATGATTTATGTGGCAATCATAAATAGGTGACCACGCTCTACTACTACTCGCGTATTCGAATTAAGTTCGCACCAGAGTAGAATATAGTAAATGCAATGTTTGGGTTGGGTTAAATACCCTACTGTTTCTAATAATAAAGCTAAATGTTCTAAAAGCTGATTTAGTAATATCATTGAAATGAGAATCGGTTGGCGATCTTTAAATGAACTGACTCTTTCTAAAGCAAAATCATTAATTTTGAAATATTCAAGTTTAATCTTTATCTATGCTGCATACTATGTGCATAGTGCATAGATAAAGATTAAACTTGAATATTTCAAAATTAATGATTAATGATAGACTATGCACCATTCATTAAGTCTATTTAAGTCATCCTGAAGGGCTACGCAATCACTCACACATTTTATCTGCTGATACATTTTTAGATCATCTGCATACAACAGGTATTGAATGATCGATTTGATCGAATGCTTTCTACTAATAGAAACTACGATAACCTATTTTGCATGTGAGGGAGAACCGTTTTAGAATAATTTTATGAACAATATTTATTGACAAATAAAATTGATTTTTATAAGAATGATAGCCACATTGGTTATGACAACAGCTTGACAAGCGACAGACCTGCGTTCAATCCCCGGCTGGATCAAAACTTTTTTAAATTTAAATCTACTAGTATAATTTGACTAATTATTAGTGTCTGCTTTTTCGCTATGACAATTAGTCAAATATGACTTATAATTAGTTATTTTTGACTAATTCATTTTAAGAGAGCAGTAAGCACCAAACTGTCGGCAATCAGTCGGCCACCGCTCGGTATGTATCCTTGGGAGGCATAGACCGACGCGCCGCGGCGGTTCGGTGGTCCTCGTTATGTTACCCTAGTTACGTTTGGCCACTTACTAACCGAAATCGGCCAGAATTCGGCATGTGGCGGCATAAAAGTTCCGCATTCACCCAGCCTTCTTATGAACCGCGTAAGTTACCCAGAGTATGTAATACAAAAATAAACCAACAATAAACAGTTTTAAATGTAAAAAAAACATTAATTATTTTTCCAAAATATGGATTACTAGCTATAAAATATAGATACCTAACTAATTACTAGAAACCGTATTATAGGCAAAATCCCTTTTCTCAATTTTGTTTATGTATTTAGTTCGATTTAACCCAACTTTTTTGTGTTGATTTTTTTCGTCTGTACAGCATAAAAATGTGATTTAAAATCATTATTTATTTTTTTTAATTTATTCATATTTGTGGAAGATATAGGTAAGCTAATTACTAAACCACTGTAAACCCTGTGATCAGCCTACTTTAACGCTCTGTTTATACGAAACGCGTTACTTAATTTGATAAATATTGGAGTACAGTACATATCTTGTATTATGAGTCGCCTAGTTCCAAAACCCACTAAAACCACTTTTATTAAAAATCCAACTTGATATGTCATCTCCCCCATGTAGATTTGAAGGTCTAAATTACATTCTTAGATGATAAATAAGTTTTAAAACCCGCTTAATCCTGGATTAAATCACTGAAGAAATCCAAGGTTAGATTCAAAATCCCCTAAATCCATATGTAAGTGATATTCAAACATCACTAAATACATTGAATAACAAAAACTTACTAAATCCAAATGAAATTAAACATGTACACAGAAAATCATAAACAAACCCACTAAATCCAATTGGATAAATTTTGGCGCCTTTTTGAAATGACTGGCAAAAAAAGCTGAACAAGAAAATCTTGTTTTATTACAAAAGCATTGTAACAAGATCCGCAGTCAATAAAGCAGTAGAAAATGAAAAAACGATGGAGAGGAGGAAGGACTATGCGAGAGATGTGACTTTCAGTAATGTGTTGTATAAAGTGTTTTTTTTTACAAAATTTATTTTTTACAATAAAACCTAAATTTGATTTTTTTAACGTTTTAATTTTTTAATTCTTTTAACAATAAATTTGTCTTTACGCTAATAAACTCTAAATTTACGAAAGCATACTCTTTTAAAATGAATCAGTGCACGTCCATGAAATTATACTGATTAGACCAGTAAGTAGTAACTGATTGAACCAGTTGATCCTATTTATTTCACCATGTTAATGCAGATTCAAATTTTACTGTACAACCTGTGGGATCCACAAAAAATCAGTGAAATTCCACTGATTCAATTTAAAAGAGCATGTAAATTTTAAACTAAAATCCACTAAAACCAAAGAAATTTTCTAAAACAGCTAAATCCGACAAGTTTCTTAAGTTTTCCAAAAAACCATTCAAGTGGAAGTTGAAATTGTTAAGGTGGATTTAGAGGCGACTTAAATGTAGAACGGTTCCAAATTTGGTCAAAATCGCTGATGTCAAGGCAAATAGGTGGCAGGTATGGGCGTTTTGCCTCTAATGTAATAGTATATATTCTGTAACAAATTTGGTATACGTGAAACCGTCAAACTTGCCTTCGGCTCGTGTGACAGACTTTTCACTCGAGCGGAATATGCAATTCCAAACGTGTTTCAGACTATACTTTTCTACTTTTCCAATAAATACCATAAAAAAATAATTTAATTGGAGAAAAGTGAGGTTGGATCGGTCTAAAATTTGTTAGATATTAAACACAGATGTTGCCATCAGTGTTTATCCCGTCATCCGATTATCCAATTTATTCTGCAATACTTTAAGGAATTTCACATTAAAAAGTGATAGCAGAACGGTCATATTCCGTAATAGGAGTAAAAAAACTAGGCTTTCGTGGGACTTTCTGTAAGGCAACTTAGTTACATTAGTTTTATTAGGGAATCACAAATTGTAATAACATAAAAGTAAATTTTATAATTTCTTTAAGGAAACTTGAAAAATACCCAAAATTAAAACAAAGGTACTCAACTTATTTAATTATGAAAACGAAATTCCTACTTCTTTCTCGGTAACAAGTCAAATTATAATTTTTTCTTAAGGTAATTTTTTTGCTGCAGTTTTAAATATGTATAGGTACAAACAAAGCAAAAAATTAAGTTACTTTTTAATATTTTTTTTAAGTCAACATATATGTTTAAAATATGGACTACATCATGATTGTATTGGATAATTTTAAACATTTTTATTAATGTCATTTGTCTTTATTTTTTGTAAAACATTTTATATTTTAATATTAAGTACCTACTTAATTTACTCTGCTATCCAAATGCAATTTTTAAGGATACTTGCATTCCATGTCTAATCCAATCTCAAAATCCTCTGAAATGTCATAAAATACAATAATTTTTCCAATGTATATATTTTCTTACACTTTTATATAAGCACTAAACCTACTTTTGTATGCTTCCATTCCTAAAGATATTTTTTATTCTATACCCATAAATGTTCCAACGTAATTGATCCATAAATATCTATAATGTTGATTTAAGAGAACTGGGGCGAAAACTTAAAACATTATTTGTAAGACCTGTTGCTTGTAATGACTTTGGATTTTAAGTATCGTTATAATTCTAATCGATATTATTTATCAGGTTTTAAGCAGTTTATACCTCGATTTATTTATTAAACTATTTATGGCGAATACACAGTTGTCCTTTTTAATGCTATGAAATAAATAGGATTATTATTAAGGCATTGAAATTGGTAGTTGGTAAAGGCTCCTTACTACTAGTATCTAAATACCTCATTTGTCAGACTGTTCTAACTTCACATTCGGTTAGCAGATGACATTTGACTACTTTAACAAACTCCTACCCCTTTAAAACGCACATTATCGTATATGTTTCCATTCCTTAGTCACTGACTAAGTTTGAAGTTAGTTGACAGTTGCCAAATGTCATACAATCGTTATAATAAAGCGACTATAATGATCTTTAGAAAATGAGGTTGGAACCGTCTGACAGATGTCAGATCTTATTTATTTATTTTTGAATATTACTTAGTTTTAGTGTTTATCCTAGAAGAAGTATGGTATGCAATTCGTTTCATAAACTTGTTTATTAAACATTTATTAAACTCTACTGACGCAACTGACTAAAAAGCTGTTTATCAAAGTTGTGGTATAATATACTATTGTGGCTAGTAATTAGTTGCCAAGCTTCAGTAATTGGCCGATTTCATTATTCACTGTGATGGACAAATCGGGTTTTAAATAGGGACAAACTTTCTCGTCCGTCGACTACTAAATTTACAGGAAATCTTTTGAATTAAAGCCAAAAGGTTTTTAAGTTTTCAAAACAATTTTTACTCACAACTTTTTTTAATTTGTTAATATTTTTTTAAATTTGTAAGTAGTAATTATAGTTCGTTTGAGGTTGGTACACAATGTGCTGTTTTAATTAGAAAAGTGGTTTGGACTTCCATCGTCTTATTTGTAAAATATATACCAAATATCCAAAACGTCTTTTTAATTTAATTATAATTATTATTATTCTTTCAAAAACCGTTATTACAATGCAATGCAAAAAGTCTAGGTTTAGATATGATTGGAACTTACTATACTATGGTTTTTAAGGTCGCTGATTACGATTTTGAGAAGGTAGGTACTTTAAAAATCGTAAAAGAAAATCCAAAATGGCCGAATTATTGAAAACGAATTTGAAATCGTTCGAAAATTTTAATTTTAACGGTTTCGAGGTTTCTTATTAGGAAATAAGCCGAAGCAGTTCAAAAACACTTATTTTTTACAAGGCTTGGTTTAACTTTTTATTTTTTTAGACTTTCTTGAATTTTTTGGCCATGTTGTATCTAACAGATTTATAGTACGTATGCTAAAATTTGATTTAAGTCATTTTCTATCTTCTCTCAATAATTATCGATTTTATTCCGAATATTACAATCATACGAATCAACGCGCAATAAATATTAAAATTAAGTAATAATAATTATAATAATTATAATTATAAGTTCAAATTAAAACTGTAGTTAAGTATTTACTTATTAAATTATAAAACTGCATATCAAATTATTTTAAATACAGCCCTTTTTAGTCGATATAGCGCTGGAGATCATAAAAAATTTCGTAACACTTTTCAAAGGTACTCATTTTTGAAATCGTCTATAGAACCATGGTCGTGACTTTTGAACGTTAACAAAGTTGTAAAAAAATGTTTCTTTAGACTTCAGTTTCAATTTTAAGAATAGCCAGAAGTCTCAGTGACCTAAATCGGGTGATTGAGCTCTACGATGTTTTTTTGGCCAACAACGTACTTTCAATGCTCATTTATACGAAGCTTGTGCTTATCTAAATATATTATAAATGACATAAGACTTATGTTAAGTTCATAGACCCTAAGCACTGTTAGTACTGAAGATATAAAATCGCGGATTTGGACAAAGAATGTATTATGTTGTTATAAAAATTAAATAAATAAATTTAAAATTAATTTTTACTTTAGCATAATATGCAGTTATTTTAACAATCAAATAATAGTCTATAATTTAATAGGTAAATAACACTACGTGTGTCATAAATAGGAAAATCGAATCAACAGGTACAAATATAAACCTGAAAAGATAGATTACATATAGCATAGACGAATAACCATGAACAAGAACTTTATGTTGCGCATTGTGCTGGTCTCGTATATTCATGGCATGCGACAAAATTAAATGAAGAAACAAAAGTTCCTATCACGAAATGCGGTATGCCGATACCTTTCTTTACGCCTAACTATTGTCTTATTTATATCGCCCGTATGAGTTGATCCATTTATATATACTCTTTTTAAATATACCCACGTTTTTAAAATAAATTTTTCACTTTTAACTTTTCTTTTTTCCTTATATTATACCTATAGGCAATAAACTTGAAGCTAGGCTGTTACCGTTCTTTATAATTGCTTCTGGCACATTTATTGTTACCAAATTATAAAAAGAGTAAAATAAAAAACATGATTCCAAAACTTATGACAAATTATTAAAATAGAAATTTAATGAATCTAATATAATTTGAAGTATTTACAAATCAATAACAAATAAAATATATCAAACAGGTTTTACTAGCTCTGGTGACATGCTCGTCTAAGGACGTCATACCCTTCTTTCCGCCAGTAAAAACCCTTGTTACCTAGCTATAATTACCATGCTAGTAATGTAATATACTATATAGACTTACCATTTAAAATATCATTCAATAATTTTTATGTAAAATAGTTCACTAAAGTCGAAAATGCTTTTAAAAGTAATAAAAAATAAAGTAAATTTTTTAATTTAAACCTTATAGTTAACACTTTCTACTAAAGTAATCAATTTTACAGCCTAGACGATAATTATTCATTGCCTAGGCTGTAAAAAACCTAACATTACTTTTTATTTTTAATATTTTTTATTATAATTTTACGTTTAGTAAATAAAATTTTACTTGAAAAAAATGTTGTATGACATTCGATTAAGAAGTGTCTTTTTGTGATTTGCACAATTTAAAATTTAAGCTTAGCACAAAAAGACTCACTTCTTAGCCTTATGACATAAATAACTATTACTTTTTTAAAAATATCTTCAATACTCGATGGCCGATTTCAATTTTCATTACCAAATTAAATAAGGTTAAATCTCTTATTCATATTTGAGGAGCTATCTTTCGCAATATTTAAATTATTCTTTACTAAGCAATATTTGCTTTAAAGTATTCAATGTGCCATAGCCATAGCGTTTTGTTCAAACTACAAAGTATGACATTAGCATAATGTAAATATATATGTTAATATAAATATTTATCTTGTGGCCATAAATATCTGAAGTAGAAATAGTTTTCATTAAAAATGTGTTCAACTGTTTTAGATCAAATACTGCGTTTTCAAATAAAGCTCCAAAAATTTCGTAATCTAGTATCAATCAACAAAAACTGTATTCCAGTTTGGAAATAACTAAAATGTGAAAGAAAATTTTGAAATAGATGTACAAGTATTTTTCTACTCCTATTACGGAATAAACACTGGTGGCGACATCATTGTGTTTAATATATAACAAATTTAGACCTATACAACCTCACTTTCTCCCAATTCTCTATGGTATTTTTTGGAAACGTAGAAAAAGTATAGTCGGTTCGTGTAACATACTTTTCACTCGAGCGGAATATGCCGTATTCCAAACTTGTTACAGAATATACCATTTGCGTATATAATCACGAATGTAATAGTTATTTATTTTACGAGTGTTGAAAACCGACTTTTTTATAAAAGTATTTTAGATACATACATAGCAACGATCCATTTTCCTTAAATTTACATGGAACTCTTCCGTGACGAGCAATGTTAAAATTAATTAGAAATTGCCGCTGTGCTGCGACCAAACAATCATTAATTTTGTAGTAAGATTTATTCACAAAAGAACTTTGTTTGCCGGACCACTGTTCTATGATTACGAATACTATGGTAACGAAATAACACTTCCCGCTCCCATAGTGCACCTTGTATTTCATTCGTAATTCTTGACACATATGTTATAACATCGTGACGTCACGCGCGGTCATGGGAGCTTTTTGAATCATGTAAATGCTGTAGCGTTCTCAAAAATTGTGTGAGAAACGGAGGAATTTTTTATAACATGCAATACTTGTATGATTGTATGATCCAACCCCATTAAGTAAAATCTATGATATTTGTGTAATTTTGATAAAAATGAAGCTAAGTCGGGAATTAAATTAAAACTAATTTAAAATTAAAATTAATCCAAACCAAAGATTGTCATTCAACAAGAAAATTATAGAAACTTATTAAAAAAGCATTGGTGAGAACAAAAAATGCTCGAACTTTCCTGTGCATAGCAGAATTCAAGCGTATAATCAACTACAAGAAATAGGTTTTTTTTATATTAAAACCAGTTTTTTTTTAAATTAAATTTTATACAATTCTTTCAGTAATGTTGTAAAAAAAGTATACTTTATTTCAAAAGATGGTGTTTACTTTATGGCCTCATGTCTGCTGCTATAAAGTACAATTTATTGAGGCTTTTTTAGGTTTATGGGCAATAGCCAGTTTTTTTTTAAATTCACATATCTACATTATACATATATCTTTTTACCTTACAATTTAGTTGTAATAAAAAATATTGTTTATGCACGATGACATTATAATATGACAATTATAACAAGAATTCTTTGACGTAAACGTCTTTTTATAGCCCGCGGGCGTTATTATGACCCAGCGGGCTATAATGAAACGTCAAAAATTAAAAACAACAATGTTACACCATTTGATATATTCAAAGTAAGTTATTCGTATAAAGATTTTGATTTTTCCGGCAGCAGGCCGCAGTTTTTCGCCTTTTCAGCTGCTTCCTCAATTTCATTCATCTTTAAACTTTAAAACTGACTGATGTCAGTTGACATTATAATATGACAATTATAACAAAAATTCTTTGACGTAAACGTCTTTAAAAACAATAATATATTAAAAATAATAATATATTAATCGTGCATAAACTTTTGTATGCATTGCTGGCATAACTGGTTTTTATGGTCCTACGACGCTTTTCTAGCCCTCGCGCTAACGCGCTCGGGCTCGAAATAGCGCCTCGAACCTTATTATGCCCTTAATACATAAATAACTATTATTAACGTACAATTACAACTTATTGTTAGTTATATTTACATGGCCTTAAAATATAATTATTTATCTTATCTTGGACTCATCTACAGTTTTATATAGGGTGCTCTGAAAATGCCTAGGGGTTTATTTTAGACAAGTAGTTTTTTACTTAAGGTTTTTAAAATTGAATTTTATTTTTGATATTTTAATGTTTTTGGAACATGTAATTAAATAAAAAATAGAAAATAATTTTTAATAACTTACTAATAAATACTTAAAATTTGTCAATAACATCAAAGTTGTAGTAATTAAAAGTTTTAATTTAAGTTTAAATCAAAAAATACATTTTTTAACCATGTTGGCATCAGCTAGGTGCTGTTAATAATAGCCATTAAAGACTGTGATTATTTTCAAATGCAAAGCATTCCCTTGTATCGTTTGACGCGTTTCTCGGAAAAACATCATTAGTCCAAAATTAACATATTTGGGAAAATGAAAAAAACTCTCCGACAATCCCATTTTTGACCAAAGTACTTTATTGACCTATTTACTACAGTAAAAAAATGTAAGATACTTTGTCCAGAATTCCTCATGTTTTTTTTCAACGAAAATGAAAAAAAACACAAAAAATACATGCACAGAAAAAACGCTAGCATAGCATGAATGGGTGAGCCATTAAACCAATGGGATCTTGTAATCCGTATTCCTGAATAACAGTTCCTATAATACCAATAGGTAGTTAGCACTTGTTTTATAATCGTTTACTGTTTTTAAATTAACAACAAAAGTTATAGCTTCTAATTCTATTGATATTCATATTGATATTCATTTGTTAGAATGGTAGAATGTTATTGCATTAAATACTAATTTGATTTATTTAATAACGTTACTATTGTATGTATACTATGTATACATTTAACGCAATAAATTCTTTGACATTAAGGCAAAATATTTCCCTATTTTGGTTTAATAGTAATTAATTGAGCAAATAACAATTTAGATTGCTTCAATTTTAAAGCATTCAATGACAGCGCTGTTCTTGGTAGATTTTTTTCTGTGTGAACATGTGAGGTTTTTAGAAGAAAAAAACGAACAATTATCCTTACTACAAACACTACAAACTAAATATTAACTCTGAGAAACAAAATAAATGAAAAAACTCAGTCTTCGCATCCACTGCTGTTCATCATCGTTGTCGACCGTGTTATCAGGACTGTCAGGTGCAATGGTCTTCTGGTCTTTTATCAAGTTATCATAAAATTTTCTATTGCTGTGGTCATGTAAAAGAGGTAGAAGTGTCCCAAAAACGTCACATGTTATGCACATGTGACTTTCTTAGATGAAACGGAGTGGACTTGTGATGTTTTTAGAAGAAGCTAAATTTCATATTTAATTATTATGGAACCTATGACATTTTTACGAGAAACACTTATTTGTAGGAAACAGTTGGTGCTAATATCTAAATTTCGACGATATTGGACTAATCGGCCATTTCAAGCGCGCGAAACGCACGAATTATAGAACTGTTTTTATAAAAAAAATTGTAGATTATTTATTATATAATATTTTGCTATCAAAATTGTCAAAAATATTCTTCTTTTATTAGGTTATACATTAAATAAAAAAAACGCAAGAAATATTTTATAAAAGTAGATATAATTTTAATAATTGAAAGGTGTGGACGGGACAAAAAAAAGATTTATCTTGTCCCGTCCATCCCCTGTCAATTATTGAAATTATCTCTACTTTTATAAAATATTTCTTGCGATTTTTTTATTTAATGTATAGCCTAATAATAGAAGAATATATTTGACAATTTTGATGCAAAAATAATATATAATAAATTACCTACAAATTTTTTTATAAAAACAGTTTTGTGATTTGTCCCGTCCATCCGCTTGAAATGGCCGTAATGATGTTTTTCCGAGAAACGCCTCGTTTGATTTCAAAATTTTCTATCGATATTTTTTATTTTTACATAATGAGGATTAATACATTTTGCTTTGTACCCATACGTTCACGTTTCGGTATTTCTATACGAAGAAAAGAACAATTTATGCGCAGACCAGTATTTCAGTCAACATAATTAAAAATCATAAATTTTTATAATAAAACCTCATGAAATACTTTGACATCAACAATAGTTACTTTTGTCACATCAATGAGTACCTACTGCCAGGAACCATTATGATTATGATAGTACGCACTATTCTTCAAGGGTCAGAATTTCTCAAACGGGCCACCTGAATTAGGTCAAAATTAGTTTTTGATTGTAGATACATTTTTTCGATAGTATTTTACATCACTAACACAAATCCTAAAGGATTTTGTAAAAAAAAAATTTTCAATTGACATATTCATGATATTAAAAGTAAAAGTTTTTAGTAATTAAAAAATAAAAAAAAATCATTATGGCTAAACTAATTATCCGATTCCAACGATTTAACTAGCGTTGGAATCTTGTTTTGACATAGATTCTTTGTTATTTTTTTCAATTGTAAAATTTTCATTTAGGTCGATTTTTTTTTGTTTTTTTTATAACAAATTCGGAAATAATTGGCTTCTGCGCCAGCTATCGACTCGAAAAAAAAAACACATATACTCCAATCATTTTTCGAAATTATGCTGCTGAGAAAAAAAATGGCCCGCAGGTTCCAGACCACCGTAAGACGTCGCGTCACAAGCGCGTACAGCGTATACGGTTCGGAGCGTGAGCTGACACCGCGCGCGGCCACAAAAAGACGAATAACTTTTTGTCAACCTGCGGGCCATTTTTTTTCTCAGCAGCATAATTTCGAGAAATGATTGGAGTATATGTGTTTTTTTTCTCGAGTCGATAGCTGGCGCAGAAGGCAATTATTTCCGAATTTGGTATAAAAAAAACAAAAAAAAATCGACCTAAATGAAAATAGGACAATTGAAAAAAATAACAAAGAATCTATGTCAAAACAAGATTCCAACGCTAGTTATATCGTTGGAATCGGATAATTAGTTCAGCCATAATGAATTTTTTTATTTTTTAATTATTAAAAACTTTGACTTTTAATATCATGAATATATCAATTGAAATTTTTTTTTTTTACAAAATCCTTTAGGATTTGTGTTAGTGATGTAAAATACTATCAAAAAAATGTATCTACAAACAAAAACTAATTTTGACCTAATTCAGGTGGCCCGTTTGAGAAATTCTGACCCTCAAATTAAAATTTAAATGATTTTGATATGATTTGGATTAGTATATTAACTAGATTACTGTTCTGCGCTTTAATGGTTACTGTTTTTTCAGTGAATTTGGAAATATTATTGGATTGTAAACTGTTATTAAAAACAATATTTTTACAATTTTCTTTAAAATGATTTGCATCAAAAGAATATCGAAATAGAATACAAATTTGGAAAAAAGTTTGAACAATTTCCAAACATTGTAATAGCATAAAATGATCTATGGTGATTTTTGAACATCGAATTTTTCTTTTTTAATTAATTAACAAAATTGTCGCGTGAGCTGTGTTTATGGCGGAACCCAAAAAAATATTATTTGTGGGCACGCGCGTGGATGCGTTAAGTGAAATCCAAAAGAATAAAAAGTTGGATACGATGTAGAAAAGTCACCCGCTAAATAAAAAAAATTAACATCTGGACTCACCCTGACGCACCCTTTATACAACTAATCTCATTTTTTTTTTTTTTTTTTTTGTTTTTTTTTTTTTTTTTTTTTTTTAGACTTTTTTTTTACTTTTTTTTTCTCTTTCCAGTAGTTTTTTTTTTTTGTTTTTTACATGTTTTTTTTTTAAGTTTTGCTCTATGAAAGAGTTGTAAAATATAAGTGACTTTACCGCCCAGGGGGACAACATTGGATTACCAGTGAAAAATCACACTGATACTTATCGAGAAATTAATGGCTATATAGAAAAAGTCAAAAGACGAAATGGATGATCCCCAACTAAATGGCTTGTGCGGGAAGAAGTGGGAACAAACCGTGGGCTTAAACCCTGATAGCAAAATTTGATTTTAAAAATCTTCTAAGAAGATATGACCCGCAATAATGGAATATTCTTAGAACCTTCCCTTATTGCTAAGAACTTTTAAAACATTCAATAGATACCCTTTTAAATGTTGCAATTAGATTCTTAATTAAATAAACAATTTCACCTCTAAACCATAAGTTGTATGA